>CM031235.1:232641684-233297477 GCA_018340775.1 Taxus wallichiana var. yunnanensis | reverse complement strand
CTTGGAGTCGGGGAAACAAGTCAGAAAAGCATGGGAGGAAAACATGTCGAGCCACCTCCCAAACCCGATGCAAATGCAGTCACACTTCCGAACCCAGAAACAAAGGAAAACTTGGCAATGCCGGGGCGGAAGTGAAGGTTGTCGGGAAAACACAAGCATCAAACACATGTCGCAGGCATTCCCCAAACCCGATGCAAATGTAGAGTCAGAACGTATCAATCAAATCCTACCACGTGTCATCCGGTGGTAGAGCGCGGGAAACATTTCAAAACCCGACCGTTTCGCCTGTTTTGTGCCACTAAATTCACCGTGAGATCCAGAGGCTCGGGATTTGCACGTTCTTTATATCAATAGAAATCAGAAATTTCTCACATGTGGGATCATCTCGAATTTTGGTGTAGTCTAGAGAGAGAAAATTGAGAACGGCTCGACGCTGGTGATCATTCGCATTCTTCTTCAAATCTCGATGGCTAGAGAGAAAATTGAAGTGATGTCTCAACCACCGGGTCGCATTTTAATGAAGAATGTGTTTTGGTCAATGGTTGGGCTGCTTTACACGTTTTCCTATGTTTTTTTGTCTCCTGGGCTCGACCCATGCATTGTATAAAGCTAGATTTGGCTCATTTTATATGAAAAATAACAAGTTGTTCATCTTTTCTGCTCTGCCCTCCCTTCTTTTCTTCTCTAGGGTTGAAAATGGAGTTCGAACCTCCTCCCTTGCTCTGTAATGGCATTTTTGCCTTTTACTATTGAAATGATGTTCTGTGCAAACTTCTGGAGCAACAAAACGTGTTTTGTGATGCATCTGTCCATCCTTGCTCGTTTTTGCTTGTTTCTCTTCTTGCCTCTCTTCATTGCAGGTATTTGTGCATGTTTGAATGTTCATTGCAGGTTTGGAGCTGTGTTCATGGAGTTTTGGGACATTTTCTGTGTGAAATCTATCCTTGGGCCTGTGATGCATCTGTCCATCCTTCCCATTGCTCACCTCTCTTTGTCCCATGGCAGTTTTGATAGATGTCCAACATTCTCCTTCTCTGGTGTATCACCGTTTTAGTGTAGGCTTTTGTTCTTTTCCTTTCTCTCTCTCTCTCTCTCTCTCTCTCTCTCTCTCTCTCTGTGTCTCCTTGGCATTGTTAGATTAGGATTAGATTAGCTTGCCTGCACTGGAATAGCTTGTGGCAGGTAGTTTAGGAGCAGGAACCAGCCTTCTCTGGAGATTCCTCTCTCGAGTTTCACAAGTCCCACGCTTGGAGAGAGGTTTCCATGTTGTGCAATCACTGCTGGATGCACAGTGATCAACCTAGAAGCACTCGATCTGCATCCGGGGGTTCTTGTGATTTTCATCTTTCGAGAGGTGTCTCATTATCAAATAGAAAATCTTAAGCACCGTGCGACCACTTACTTGACGCCACGCCGTGGGACCTTAGAGGTCTTCCACTTCATCTTTTGCAGGTTGGTGTGTTCCTGTGAAGATTTCAGCCTTTGGAGGCACTTGCAAACACATCTGGTGACTCCATCTGGTCAACAACCCATCTCTGAAGTTGCAGATCTTCCTTTCCATTCATTTTCATTCATTTTCCATTCATCCTTCTTTCCATCTCTTTCATTCTTTCCCATTCCATGAAGTTGTGCAATCATGACTTCATTTCCATCATGGAATTCACATCAACAACAGCAGTATATTCCACCTCCAACATGTTTTACAAATCCTCCAAACCAGCATTTTGAGCAGATTCAAGATCAGTATGCATACCCATATGAGCAGCAGTGCCAAAGTCAGTTTGGCTATGGAGCTTTCCAAGAGCAAGAGTATGCATATAATGAAGACAATCAGATGCAAGATGCTGGTCTGTTGGAAAAAATCCAAAAGATGGAGGTAAACATAGTGCAGTCCAGGGCTCAGGCACAGATGAAAGCATTTGGAATCGGTTGCAGAGCACCTTGTCCATGGGTGGGACCTTTTCCAAGGCATTACAGCCCTCAGGAGAAGCTTGACTTCATGATTGCAATGCTGCCTTTGCTTGCAAAGTGGATTGAAGAAATAGAGGTGTATGAGAGGAGTATTCAGCAACCTTGCCAACGAGTAAGCACACCTTCTCATGCCTTTTCTTTTCCTCTTTCCCAATCTGTTTCATCTCAGCAGTGTCAAGCTTTAAACTCTCCATCTGCTGTCCCAAATGTTGATCCCATGTCTCCATCTCTCAGTCTTCCATCCCATCTCAGTTTTTCCGCCCTCTTCTCTTCCAAATCCAAACCCCTCCACAAGAGCTAAATGAAATACCTTCCACTCCAAAGAAACAAGAGGTTTCACCTCCTCCACCACCGCAAAAAATTGTAAAATCAGTTGAGTTTCAACCTATCCCTCCTCTTGCATCCCCAATTCCATGTGGGGAAGAAGAAATTGAAAAAATCAGTCATCAAGGACAACAAGAGGAAGAGCCAAAAAGAAAAGAAATGACAGACAGCTTGAAGGTTTGGGCTGCCAAATTTGGGATAACAAAGATCCCCTTGATGGTTAAGCCTACAGAAGAGGCTAAGGTTGAACAAATGGTGGTCATAACTGATTTTGTTGCAGCAGAAGAAGAGCAAAAGGAAGAAGCAGATCAGCAATCAGTTTGCTCAGAGTGTAGTGTCCATGTTGGCACTCTATTTGAAGGAAATGCTGATCCAATTCAAGTTGCACAATCAGCCATGGAGGAAGAAAGCCCTGAAGAAGATCTTGCAGTCCCAACTTGTCCTCTAGAGCAGCAGACTGAAGAGTTTGACTTGACAAACTTCATGCTAGAGGAAGAGTTCTATCAAGAGCAAGATTGTATTCAACTAGTAGAGGAAGGAGAAGTTGCTCCAAATCCAAAAGAAGAGGAGCACAATCTAGCTGTGGAAGAGAAAATTGCGGATCCAAGGGCTTTGAGCACAAAGCAGGCTACAGGAGAACCTTCAGTTCTTCTTTCTACTTCATCTCTCTCTAGCCCCAATGTCGAAGAGGAGTTTGATCTCTCAAACTCAATGTTGGAGGATGAAGGAAACCATGGTGGTCAAGTTACAGATCAAGAAGACACCATGGAGGAAGTTGAACATTTGCAGCAGGACAGTCATGAGGCAGTTTATCTGTCAGATTTGGAAGACTGTTTTGATGGAGAAGAACCGGTTGAGTTTCCAACATTCTCTCTTTCATCATCCATCTTCCAAACACAAGAGCCTGCTGTCATGGAGGAGAGTATTCATTTGCAGCAACCTGCATCTTATAGAAGCTCTTCGGAATCAAGATTGGAAGATTTTAATCTTTCACGTTCTTCATTGGAGGAAGAGAAAGGACAGAGGAATTTCACCATTTCTTCCACACCATCCATTCAAGAAGGTCTACAAGAAGACTCCATTCTTGGGGTTGAAAATCACAGCAATGGGCATACTCAAAGGACCATACCTTGCCCAATCAGGTATTTGGCTTCATTGGAGCCAAAGGAGAAGTCACAACCAGTCATGCTTTCTTCTGAGCATGAGGGTGAGCTACAAAGTACCAAGGATCAGCTGCCATACCTCTTCAATCCAAATGCAGAGCAACTAAAAGAGGTATTGGATTTGTTTTCAGCTGATACTTTGATGATTTGGATAGAAGACCAGCTTCTTGTTGATTTTCCATCCATCCAAACAGCCATGATCAGTGCCAAATCAATTGCATGGCTGCCACTTTTGAGAAAGGGAAGCTATTTCTCACAACCAATTGCAGGGTTTGTTTAGCTTGCTTTTGCTTCCAGTTAGAGTAGAGTAGGTAGGTTTGCTTTCAGTAGAAGAAGTGCTTGTGCACACTCTGCATGTTCCATTTGGGACATGTATGATTTTCAGTTTTGTACATAGTTTTGGTGTTGTTGGTTCTGCTCTTGCACAGTTCGTTTCAGTGGCATCTTGGTGAGAACACTCCAGGTTCAATGGGTTTCAAGTGGCTCAGAGGGAAGTTTTCAAAGTTCAGATCAGTTGCAGGTTACAACTCAGGACTCCATGCCCAATGGATGCTTCAGGCAACTGGTAACTTCATCTAGCAGGCAGATGACCCCGCTGAGTCGCCAAATTGTTATCCAAAATTCACCCCCCAGGGTTAATTTGATAACATGCATCAGAATTCTCAAGTCCCAGGCAGATAATTGATTCAGAGCAAACATCATGTTTCTGGGGTTCCCTCAGATTTTTTCTAACTCCCCTGACCAAAGAAGGAAAGAGAAAGCTCTGAGAAAATGTGAAAAAAGTTGCAGAAGATAGGCTCAGGCCAGAAAAAATCACGAAAAATGGCTAAGTCCTTGTCCTAGGACAATGTGGGACATTTGGGACGCCAAGGCGCGGATCGGCCGAAAAGCCTGCAGGCGGCCCAAGCAGCAAAGGGACAAGTGGGACAAGAGTGCGCGAAGGACCGAATAGTCGGACCCAGGCAGCGTAGACACGCGGGACGTGAGAAGCCGAGACCAGGGCCGAGAGAGAGAAAATCAACTAATTGCCGGAGACGTGAGAAGAAAATCAACTAATTGCTTTCGACATCTTGGACGCGAACCACCGGATCGGCCGAAATGGAGAACTTCAGTCCGAAACAATGTGGGACAAGTGGGACAAAAGGACGTGAATCAGCCGGATCGGGTGAACCGGAAGAATTTGTCCCACGAAGCACTGGGACATTTGGGACAAATGGATGCGAACCGCCTGCTTGCCCAAAGAAAGCTAAATCTTTGGGACATCCGGGACATAAAGACGCGAAGGGCGCGAAGGGGCCGAAAGGGCCGAGAACCAACCAAATCATGACACGTGTCACAAGGAGAAAAGTCCAAAAGTCAAAGGGCGAGGTCTCAAGCACTGACCCGAACCAATGGGATAGTGCCACGTGTCCAAGCTAGGGCCCACAAGGAAAAAATCATGCCGGAAGGGTTGGAAAACCCGACCAAGGAAGAAATGTGTCGGAGGGGTTGGAAAGCCCGACACAAAGGAAATCAGGTCTTGGAGTCGGGGAAACAAGTCGGAAAAGCATGGGAGGAAAACATGTCGAGCCACCTCCCAAACCCGATGCAAATGCAAGTCACACTTCCGAACCCGAAACAAAGGAAAACTTGGCAATACCGGCGGAAGCGGGTGTCGGGAAAACACAAGCATCAAGCACATGTCGAGGCATTCCCCAAACCCAATGCAAATGCAGAGGAGAGATAATTACGTATCCAATCAAAGCCTCGCCATGTGTCATCCAGGTGGCGAGCGGAAAGATTTCAAAACACGTTTTCCACTGTTTTGTGCCCTAAAACTTGGACCTCCATAACTTTCGATCCAGAGCTTGGATTTGCACGTTCTTTATATCAACGGAAAGCTTATGAAATTCTCTACATGATTATGGGATCAATCTCGAATTTTGGTGCAGTCTGGAGAGAGAAAATTGAGAAATGGATCTGACGCGTGATCATGGCCAGAAGCGATGTTTCAACAACCAGTTTTAATGCACATGGGTCGCATTCTTCTTCAGCATGGCCAGAAGTGATGTCTCAACCACTGATTTTAATGAAGAATGTGTTTTGGTCAATGGTTGGGCTGCTTACATGTTTTCCTATGTTTTCTGTCTCCTGGGCTCGACCCATGCATTGTATAAAGCCAGATTTGGCTCATTTTATATGAAAAAATAAAAAGTTGTTCATCTTTTCTGCTCTGCCCTCCCTTCTTTTCTTCTCTAGGGTTGAAAATGGAGTTCAACCTCCTCCCTTGCTCTGTAATGGCATTTTTGCCTTTTACTATTGAAATGATGTTCTGTGCAAACTTCTGGAGCAACAAAACGTGTTTTGTGATGCATCTGTCCATCCTTGCTCGTTTTTGCTTGTTTCTCTTCTTGCCTCTCTTCATTGCAGGTATTTGTGCATGTTTGAATGTTCATTGCAGGTTTGGAGCTGTGTTCATGGAGTTTTGGGACATTTTCTGTGTGAAATCTATCCTTGGGCCTGTGATGCATCTGTCCATCCTTCCCATTGCTCACCTCTCTTTGTCCCATGGCAGTTTTGATAGATGTCCAACATTCTCCTTCTCTGGTGTATCACCGTTTTAGTGTAGGCTTTTGTTCTTTTCCTTTCTCTCTCTCTCTCTGTCTCCTTGGCATTGTTAGATTAGGATTAGATTAGCTTTCCTGCACTGGAATAGCTTGTGGCAGGTAGTTTAGGAGCAGGAACCAGCCTTCTCTGGAGATTCCTCTCTCAGTTTCACAAGTCCCACGCTTGGAGAGGTTTCCATGTTGTGCAATCACACTTTGGATGCACTCGAGTGATCAACCTAGAAGCCTGATGCGCATCCGAGGTGCTTGTGATTCGCACTACTGCGATTATCACTCATGGATGGTTTCTTGGGTTATAACCAAATATTACTCGCATCGAAGGATCAACACAAAACCACTTTTACCACCCTTGTGGGGACCTTATGCTATCGTGTTATGCCTTTTGCCTTAAGAAATTTGGTGCTACATACCAATGTGTAATGACCAATTTTATCATGACATCATGCATAACATATTGGAATATTATGTCGACGATCTTCTTGCCAAATCCAATAGCGGGCTGAACACCTTGTAGTTCTAAAGTTTTTTTTTTTGCCTCATCTAATCTATATCGTGTTCACCCTCAACCAAAGAAGTGTATATTCATTTTTATCTCGGGTAAGCTCCTTGGTTTCATTGTTTCTTTGCATGGAATTAAAGTTGATCCCATGAAAATTAAGGCTATTCTTGATATGCCTCCACCTACTAACCTTTGTCAACTTTGTAGTTTGCAAGGCAAGTTGCAATCTCTTTGTCACTTTATTTCCCAACTTTCCGACCATTGTCAACATTTTCATCATCTTCTTGAAAAGGACATTTCCTTCAAATGGGATGATGAATGTCAAAAAGCCTTCGATGCCTTAAAAAATACCTCCTCCAACCACTTGTGTTCATTCCACCTAAAGATAACCAGCCATTTTACCTCTTCATTTCTGCCACTAACCATTCCTTAGGTGTCATGCTCACTCATCTCGACGAGCAACATAGGAAGAAAACGGTTTATTACATAAGTTATACTCTTCTACACTATGAGACCAGATATACTCACGCCATTTTTTTTTCCTATCCCTACTCTTCATCGCCACCAAACTTTTTCATTACCTACTCAACCATAAAACCTTTGTCATCACCAACACTGACCCCTTGCATTACATGTATGCTAAACCTTACCAATACCAACGTGTCGCATGTTGGCTCATGCTTCTTGCATACCTAGATCTCGAATTCATCCATCAAATTTTTTTCAAAGGAAAAACCATTGCTGACCAACTGGCAGATGCACCTCTTTCCGGAAACCAATCTTCTAACTTTGAATTTCCGGATGAATCCATTGCTACCCTCTCTTTGGATGATACCATTTACCAGATGACCCTATTCTTAGATGGTTCCAAATGTCAACGTGGGGGTGGTGCTTCGGGGTCATCCTCATTCCTCTTGAGGGTGAGCCTATGCCTTTATATTTCAAATTATATTTTAAATGTACTCGAGTTAGGTCTTTAAACTGTCATAGCCTTAGATGTTAAATCCATTAATATTTTTGGCGATTCTCAACTGGTTGTGAACCAAGTCAATGGTCTATACCCGTGTCGTAATGAGATACTTCAAAATTATAAGCTCATCACGTTTAGATGCTCTTGATTAGCCTTGACCATTATGAAATTCAAATTACCCCGTGTTCTACTAGCAAATTTTTGGATACCATGGCTTGCCTTGCCTCTCAAATACCTGTTTTGTTTTCCGACTCAAAAATCTTTGTCATAGTACAAAGGTTGCAATCACCCTCTTATCTATTTCATGATGTTAACTTCGTAGGAAAAATTAAATATGACCCATGTGACCTTTGGTATAAGAAATTTTTTTGGCTACCTTCCCTTTCAATTTTGCCTCTGGATCTTACTCTCATGATGGACAACGAGCCTTCCTCAAAAGTGTCTCTCGCTATGTCATCATGGATGGTCTTTTATACAAACATGGATTTGATAGTATCCTCTTCTGATGTCTCACTAGTTCTAAAATCCCATACACCATTAAGGAAGTTCATGATGGGATTTGTGGTGGTCATTTTAGTGGCATCACCATCACTAAACACATCCTTCACCTCGGATATTACAAGCCAACCCTAAATCAAGACTATTTTAATATGTAAAATGTTTTGTGAAATATCAACCGATGGATCATCACTGCAACCTAATATTATACTAAATGAGTGGAATTTGTACCTCTCGATTCCACAAAAGCCAAGAAAATATGTGAATTAATGAACCATCACATCATTTTCTGCTTTGGTGTTCCTCACCACATAATCACTGATAACAAAAAACAATTCAAAAATAAAACCCTACGGAAACTTTGTGATGCCTTTGGCATTCAACTTAGTTTTTCCTCACCTTATTATCCTCAAAGAAATGGCGAATCTAAATCAAATAAAAAAATCCTAAATATTTTTTTATGAAATTGGTTGAAGATACTAGTAAGGATTGGCACATGCACATTCCTTTCACCTTATGGGCCTATCACACTAGTATTCACACCTCAATTGCTACCACACATTTCTCTTTGGTTTATGATATAGAGGTTTTCTTACCTCTTGAAGTCTAAATTCCATCTCTATGTATCTCACTCAAAGATATGCTCAACACTCTGACTTTTTGCCAGACTATTTGGCACACTTGAGTTATTAGATGAAAACCATTTTAATGCTCTTGATCACCTTCAAAATTAACAAAATTGCATCAAATGGGCTTATGAAAAAGATGTATATGAATGATCCTTCAAGGTCAGCGACCTCATCTTGAAGGAAAATCAACATATAACAAAAGTGGAGAAAATTAAACGGGGAAAATTTTCTCCTAATTGGATTGGACCCTATATTGTTACTCATGCCTATATATCATGTGTTTATTGTTTATCTTCCCTCAAAGGTAAACTTGAACATGAACCCCTTAATGCCTTGCATCTTCAACCATTCTATTATTAAATCAAGTACTATATCACCATTTGTGTATTACAAACTCGTTCTTGAGTACCCATTCCTTTCATCTACCTCTTTTAAGGACCAATGACTAAACAAGAATTGTGTGATTATTTGTCACCTTTCAACCTTATCTTAAATATGATTACCATGAATCTACTCATGGCATGATTCTCATGGATACTTTTCATTCTTTTCAAGATGGAATCCCATGGTCGTTCATCACTTAAAACCTCTCTTGCATAGTTAACCTTTGCGTGTTATGGTTTTTCCTTCATAAAAGAAGCCTATACTCCTCTATAGTCTTGTCCATGACCTAAAAGTTCAAAGAAATTCAAAATTAAGATATGGGATATTCAAACTCCACTCTTTCATTCAAACTTATGGTAACTAGATGAATACCTCAAAAAGGACATCTACCTCTCTATCTCACTGTTATAAATAGACTCGCTCCCTCGAGGAAAGCTATAAAATTTATCCCTATTGTAAATAGTCTATAAAAAAATAAGACTATTTCTATACAAAAAAATTAAACATTTTGAAGCTTCCTGCATCGATCAACTTCATGAAGACCTCAAGGATTCATTTTATTCATCCCACATAGACTTCTCGCATCGATCAATCTATTAAAAAGCAAAAGTAACAAATATAAATATAAATTTTTGTCATGGAATTTCCTATTTTGGTTTTGATTATCTTGCGAGAAGATGCATGATGTCTCACAACAAGGTTACGCTAACTAACCCACTTCACCTCATCTTTTTCTTTTCTAATATCCTACCTACTCAAGGGATTTTCATAGATGTGACATTTCGTGATCATGTACCTTACTTCACCCTTAGAACAGTCAATCATGCACTACCTTTGGGGTTTAAGTTCATCAACATGTCCTCGGTACGCTCATTATGGTCCTTGCAACTTATGAAGCATTCCACCTCTTTTATCGTTCACCTCTTTTCTTACTTATTGATTATGCTACACAGGACTAGACTTTTGACACCTACATTCTGGGATTTCTTCCCCTTCAACCATGCCTAAATGACCTAGACTCCCCCATTCCTACACAACCTATACTCAACCATGTATATACCTAACTCCACCATGCCTATTCAACCTAGAATCAACCATGTCTAAACAACCTAAACTCAACCATGCCTAAATGACCTAGACTCAATCATGCCTCAAACCTATCGACCTATACATCTACCTCACCATATTCTTCCCTAGCTTATGGAAGAACTACATCGGCCTGAGGCCCCTTTTTATCTGGGCTATGTAGGCAGCACGCCGAGGGCATGGGGCCTTTGGAGGATAGTTAGGCCACTTTTACACCTAACCATTTTATCCCCTTTACATTCGCATTCTAATGTAGTTAGTTTACATTTACACAATAACTTGAAATTAATATATTACGAATGATATATATCATTTCATCATACCTAACATTTTATAACCTCAACCATGCCTATACCTAACTCCACCATGCCTATACCTGAATCAACCATGCCTAAATGACCTAGACTCAACCATGCCTAACTCACCTAGTTTCTATAATAAAGAATAACAATAGAAATGAAAACTAGTACATCATCAGTCCAATAATCATCATCAACTTTATAAAAGGGAGTGTATGTGTATCAATACATATATACATAGGAATAAATAATCAAAGTATCTCAAAAATGCTTACGTATAATCTCGCAATCTTCAAAGATGCAGCCGATATGTATGTATGTATGTATGTATGTATGTATGTATATATATATATATATATATATATATATATATCAAAATCATAATACAATATCAAATATCATGATATATCATCCCCATGTAGGGTCCTCACCTCCGCCTCACATTTACCCTTTACTGGTCCCCTGCCTACCTAGCATCGCCTCCTCTCGCTTGCCGTAAGCTGGGCCCAGTCTATGAGAGTTGATAACCTCACTGTGACCCTGTCTCTGGGGCCGATGACACCCTTTTCTACATGAGATTTGAGTCTTTGACCTGGTCCTCTCATTGGCTTCCTGTTGAGACATGTGTTCAATGTATGATGGGACATCAATACCTGTCACGTTCAAATGATCCTGGTAATAACGGGCCTTGTTCAGGGCATCCTTGAACCTATCCATTGATACAGTTTGGGGTGGCCCCATTGGCCTAGCTGAAACCTATAAACCCTGCCTAACAATAGTGGGCCTTGTCCTCTTACTGCACTACGAGACCCTGTCTTGGTGCCTCAATGTAACTACTTGGGCTTGTAAGACCGCAACATATGCTCGAGCGATCGCTAACCGACCATGTAAACCAATGACCTATGCTTGTAGCGCCGCTACCTATGCTCCATCCCCTATGAGATCCTGTGTAAGAACATGAGCCTATACCTGTGCTAACTTTCCCTGTAATGCAGTCACCTGCCCTGTCAAGGTGGCCACCTGCTTCTGTGTTGTTATCACCTGTCCATGTAGTGCATCTCTCTAAACTATAACAATAGCCAAGTCTTGTTGACCTGGCCACTGTGGTAATGCCTATAACTGGGATTCCCACCAGGATCTATAACCATCTATAACACCGACATCAACTATCTCCTGTTCGCCACCTGCTCCTCCTGCCCCACGGATCTGCTGGATGTAGCAGATAAAATGGTCTCTCCACATCATCTCTACAGTACTAAGGGAATGGTGGAGGCACATCCTGTTGTAGTCTAAACTTGTGTCGGAATCTGTCCACCAGAATCATCTCTTGCTCACCCACACCCCTCCCTTATATCCAACTAAGTATTTTCAGGCCCTACATCTCCTGGGCCATGCATCTGTAAACATGAAAACCAACATAGGGTTTTCATAATATGTCCATGACATACAATCCCCCAGTTTTTGCTTGTAGTAATCCACGTCATTTGCTACCTCCTCCACTTGTGGATGTCCACCTACTACCACCCATATCCTGCCTAACCTCTCATCCACCACGATGCCAATCATTCTTGGCGAGTCCTTGTGGGCACACAATCACTATGTGCTCGTATGCCCAACAATGTAATAGGTATGTACAACATATGTCATATCGCCGCATCCTCTGGTAGGCCCACAACTCCCTATACAATTGCACTAAATATGTCGGTGCCCACGTAAAACAAACATGATCCTCAATCATATCACATAGAACTCCCATCAATCCCCTGGGAAATCAACCACCCTCTGAGTCCGGGAGTACATAAAATCCCACAACTACCATCATCGGTACTGCTAGCCGAGTCTCATGTGGGTGCGCAACATACAAATCCCCATACACAAGACTGACATTATGCTTAGTCAGGTCACTCGTTATCTCTCCAAACACTGCAATCATTTCCTCAAAAGCCTCATCTACTGACACTAAATAAACAGGATCACCAACAATTGGTAGTCGCAAAATCCTATGTACATCCTCCAACGTGATCATCATCTCACTAGAAGGTAAATGGAATGTGTTGGTCGTTGCATCCCATCTATCGATGAGAGAAACCATAAGACTGTGATCCCATCGGATCCGATTATACCACCTGATCCTAACTAGTCCAACCTCCCATAGGAGAGTCCACTCATCCTCCATGACGCTGGGTCACATCTCCCTCAAAAATTGTGGGATCCTATCCCGCATTGTCAACTAGTGACGTGCATGCATCCATGCAACTCAACAATGTCAAGTATTCACCTACTCTACTCATCTCTTCACCCCTACCTACCCCCACCCCACAACTACATTTCTCTACCTACATATCTATTTCCTAACTATTTCCCTAACCTATCATCCATTTTATCTAGCCTAAACAAGTTCCTATGTTCTATTTCATCATTTTCTCTCCCTCGATATTTGACCTAACCCATACCCACCCATTCCTAGCTATATATGCCTTATACCCACCTACTTCTATTCTACTCTGCCTCCCATCTCTCTAAATTTACCCACCTATTTGTTTTATAAATCCATTTTTTCCCCATCACCTTAACCTTTTCTACACTAGGTCACTTTTCATAGTGATCGACATCGATTACTTTCAACTGACACCGGTCACTCTAATCGGTACCAATCTCTATCCACCGATGCTGGTATGCCAAACCCACGTCATTCGAGACCTAACCAAGGCGTCGATATTTGGTTTGGCCCTAAGGCCGAACCCTCACGCCTCAAAATTTGAAAAATTACAAAAACAACCTAAAATATACCCCAATCCCACATAAACCCCACCCCAATTCATTTACCCACCTACTTAGTCTACATTGCACCCTCCCAGTACCCAACTCCATTCATTGGTAACCTCATTTCAAATTTTTAATTTGCCACCCCATTTTTCTACTTTACCACAAATTTTAATTGAAAATACATAGTATGGATTGATTCCTACCTCAACACGATGCCTCCTCCTCGTTGGCACCTCTGGTCTCTGAATTTTTGGTTCTCCAGTGCCTCCTCCTGCTGCAGCCTAAATCACCCAACCTAATATTGCTCATTGTGACACTCGAATTTTGTTTACTCGATATATCTTATAATGATGATACTCATGTTGTTCAGCCTTATGACCTTAGCTTGCCTAATGTCATATTGTTTAGCACGACCTAACCTTTGGTTCCCTAGAACAAACCCATTGTCGGTTTTTGCACCTTGCCTAGTTTTATTTCAGGAGCATATCATATACCTTGGATACCTGAACCACTTCCATCTTGTTTGGATAAACCTATCGACCTTTGACAAAGAAGAGTTTGCAAGCTCTTCAACTTGGTACCTTATCACCTTTTATACGTGTGTGTGCGTTAGACTGCCATTACGTATTACCTAAACCAAAATCAACCTTATCTACATCCCACCTACCCTTGTTTTCATCACTTACCTATTTATCAAACCACTCACCGACTCCATTTAACACCTCATCAGTTCTGGTTTGAGGGGGATCACCTCCACCCATACTTGGGGCAACCTAACCTTCACTCATACCTAGGGCACTAACTTCCCATTTTTTTCAGCATCACTTATAAATACAAGCTACACGACAAAAAGGGAAAATGTAGACACCAAATTTGGGTCACACTCCCTTTGGTCCCCTTCAATTAATTAACGTGACACATTGAGCTAATCATGACCCCTTTACCCCATATTAATATTTATCCTCATGTTATTAATTAATTTAATTAAGTTAATTTAATCCTCACACCTCCACTTCATCATGACACCTCACCTCGACCCATTCCAGGGGCATTTAACTCACAGTGACCAAGTCATCACTCTAAGCATTGTTTCATCACTCTCGGTGTTGAGTCACTACTTGACCTAACGAACTAAAACTTATTTCTAAACCTAACTGGACTTCTTCCAAGATCTTCCTACCTTCTCTCATGTGAACTCTACTTCCCTAAGTGGACCTAACAAGGAAAGCACACCAAATCTGGGAAGATCTACCTATTTTTGGTAAATAGGACTATTTCACCCTAACTCGACGCCGGTTTATCATCAGCCGATGTTGGTCACCTAACCACCATCGGTTCTCTTATATAGAATTTTACAACTCTTTACATAGGTTGGTCATTCAGTTTTGGGAATTCTATTGCAATCAAGCATGAGTCTCAAAGCCATTCCTACATCCAAACAATGACAACACACCACCAAAGTGTATCATAAGCAATAGGTTCTCTTCCAGAGCATTGGAATATTTATTAAATTAAATTGTATTTAAAAGTGGATTGACAGCCTTCTAGGAAGCACCTCGCTTCCCGGATCTAGCACTCGCTAGGGAGTCTACTAACCTATATTGTTAATGCTATTTTGTGGTTTTGTTGTGTTTGTTATAGGTCATTCCTCATAGCCAAAGGGAAGCTCTCCATGATCAAGATCAGATTAAAAGTCAATAATGTGTGCATTCTACCTTCGACCTTTGATCTTATAGGTATTCCTCCCAATTTCTTACCTTATCACTTTTACGGAACTTATTGGTTTAACTCGATTTATCGCAATCATCCCAAGTTCAATTGTTGTTATCATTGAAGGATTTTAAAAGTGCCGGTGAGTTGATCACGATAACATTAATGATATTGTCATTTGAGTTACCATTTGCACTTATTCCTCTCCTCAAGTTTACTAGCAGTAAGACGAAGATAGGTCTACATGAAAACTCACTTCCAGTTGCAATAATAACGTGGGTGTTTGGCTTAACCATCATGATTATCAATATACAATTTCTTACAACTAGTTTTGTGAAATGGTTGATTCACAACAACCTTCCTAAAGTGGGAGTAGTATTCATAGGAATTCTAGGATTTGCAACCATGATAGCCTATTTGGGTGGGATTTTATACTTGGCTTTCCGAAAAGACAAAAAAGTAACATACTTATTACCTTTGGAAGAGTCTATTGTAATTGAATCAAACTGCAAGCAGTGATACAATAACAATAATTCTGAACTTCGTGGCTCTTTTGGTGTAATTCCACATGAGGACATAGTAAGGTTGCAACTTCCAAGAAACAGGGGCTTGATGGATCTTGACTGAGCAGCATGGCATGCCACAATTCACCATTGTTTCAAGGGTGAATTTAAGCAAGGTGAATAGATTGATTTGTTCAAGTAAATGGGCTCAAAGGTATTCAAATTCTCACCTATCTAACAATAATGTCCAACTAATGACCCCTAATAACTACTGTATTTACACTATTGTGAGAAGATGTTTGAGACATTGGAAAGATTCATATCTTTTCAATTGGAAAATGCAATAGATCCTAATTTCATTAATGTGATGAGAAGATATCACTCTAGTATCTAACAAAGTGGGAGAGTCCATTTCTCTACGGTTGAGATAGGAAGACCCCACTTTAATGGATAAGGCATGGGGTCTTGTTATATGTTTTAAAATGATATTTTAAAAGTGATGTTATTGTTAAACTCACTTTTGGCAGACTTTTGATAGCTTAAGTGGTTTCTAATTTCAAGTTACTTTTTTAAAATTTTATTTGAAAAAGTCAAAGTCACTTAAGGTGCCCTAATTTAATGTTCATGTAAACCCTAACTACCTTGTAACCAAATTTTGGGTTATAAAAGGAAGTTAGGGGCTCATTTGTAAGGGTGACTTTGAGAGAGGAGAAGAAAATATTTTTGTGTGCAAACTTTATTTCAGGAAATAAACTTTGTGTTCTTTTGTGAAGACATTTTTGAGAGTTAATAAAATATGAACTTTGTATCCCATTCATCATCTCTTGTAGCATTTGATGTTCTTATGTTCATTCGATGTTAGTGTTTAAATCTTGCATTCTTATAGTATCTTTGATCTTATTGTTAATGCTATTAATCTGTTGTTCTTGTTCACAGTGATCAAGCTCTGATATTTACTTGCTCATGTGTGTTCCCTTTCATTTACTCTTGTTTAGCTGATTCAAACTTTGTTTTATTTGAGTTATTTATTTTTCGTTCTTCTTCTTTCTGCAATATCGAGGCTTTGTTTTTACCTAACTATTGTATGCTCCTTCCATCCATTCCTTTCCTTCATTCCATTCCATTTCCCTCATTCACACTTCTTTCCATTTGATGTCCCAAAACACCCCCACATACAATTTTGAATGTATAGATGTAAATATAGTTTTGGTTTTCAATAAAGGAAACCTCACCTTCTTTGAGGAGGACTTTGTCCCCCCGACATGTGCATGTCATTTGCATGCGTGCAAATCCATTTGCTAACATGTTCTATACATGTTTTGTGGCAATGGATGAAATGTTATTCCTGTTATGATTTTACCCATGTCCTCTCAATATGAACATTGAGAAGATCCATGCAAACACTCTTGAACTTATGAAAATAGAGCAATGGTGGTTGTGTTTTTGGACTTTTATGTTTGAGGTTTAGTTAGTAGATCTTGCAATCCAAATTTGGTTGAGTGGTAAACATCTCATTTCTCTGTTGGTTTTGAAGGAGCTTACTTGATTTTTTAGAGTACTTTTAAAATTCATGGAACCTTTTTCTTTCATTTCATTTGCTAGTTTTTATTCTACACATTGATGTGCGCAAGCGTTCAATTTATAAGAATGGACTCTTGAGATTTTGTATGAGCTTTTTGACATTTGCAATCAATTTATAAGAATGGACTCTTGATATTTTTCATGAGCTTTGTGGTTTTTTAATGTGGTGGATTTTGTTTAAAAAGAAACAAATTTCATGTGGGTTTTATGGGTTTGGCTTGCAATATATGGGAATGGGACAAAAATTAAAAACAAGATTTCCATTTGTAGTTTGATGAAGAAAAAAATGTGGTTTTGGGTTAAGAATGAGAAATGGTGAATAGTTTTTTAAAGTGTAATTTATTTTATTCAAAGTTCAAAATACATACTTGCGTTTCCAATATCCAATTTTGATTGTTAACCTTCTTTTCAAATTTAGAGAAATTTATCCTTTTGATCACCTTTCTAGGCCCTATGGGTCCAAAGTTGCGAGCTTCATAGATTTAGTCTTACTTTTAAAGTCATTGTTAAACAAACTTAACTGCAGTTTGAAAAAAAAAATACGACAACAATAAATAAATTGTATTGTAGCTTCATATAGAAACCACCTTGCAACACCCATGCTATGGAAAAAAATTAGCTGAATGAAAAGTTAAGATTCAACACAAATGAAACTTAATTACAATGCCTACAAGGAACTAAATACTATAGTCATTTCGATATTTTTTATTTTTGAGAGGTTTTTCATTACCTAGGAGTATTTTCAATACTCACGTCTACACTTCGATGAAATTCTTCCATAAGAACTCACTTCTCTATAACTTTAACTCATTTACATTGGTGAATAATCACAAGGCACAAGGACCCATTAAATGCACAAACACTTCTAAGAATTTGGTAATATGGAAAATTAACTACTTTTATAAAACCCATTGCCTCCACCCTCACGCCCCTTCCTAATTGAAAAAAAGTTTTGTGGGCATGTATGTGTCTAATAAGTCTTACCCTGGACTCACTATAGGTGGGGATATTCCATACCCAACACATTGTTTGCAAATGTATGGAGCTTCTATAGTAAGATCATTTTTTAACTAGCCGATAGGCCTTTATAAATGCATGTTCTTGAAAACTGTAATCTTAGTCATTACATAAATTACAAATATACTACTAAAATGCTTTATCTTCTATTGTTAATGCACAACCCATATGTAGTTATATTTCCACCTCTTCAATGATTATTTTCTTTTCAGTAATTATTTTGCACGAATGGCATATGGGAGGTTTCTTCTAACAACATGGCACATCAGTTAACGCTTTCCCTTCTGCTTCTCAGGGTTGTGTTTGTCCTTTATCATATAGGAGATGGGTAGATGCTTTTAGTAACACAATTTATTTTCCTCTGCTACATCGGGTAAGGCTTTCCCTTCCGCTTCCTAGGTTTGTGTCTGTCCTTGATTATATAGGAGATGGGTAGATGATATATTTTAGTACACAATTTATTTTCCTCTGGTATTCTTCTTGTTATGTTCTCAATTGTGAATTTGTTATACAGAAACAAAGCCATTTGTATGTTGGTTTCTGTTCACGGAATCCACATCACTAGTGATAGCTTTGATCTATCACGCAGTGGTGAAATATCAAATATCAAATATCAATACTTGTCTTCATTCAACTTAAGATTCATCTACTGGTTTCCTTGATGGCTTCAGTAACAAGAATTTCAATGGGTGGCACTAACATTACCCAAGTGCAAAAGAGTTTGTATGCAAATTATAGGAGCATAAAGACAACATGTGAAATGTTTCTTCCAAAACCCTCATTGTTGCTCCTTGAATTCTTATTTGGGGTATCCTCGGAAGGGGATTCAAATGCAATTCTACGTTCTACCTACCAAAAAAATAGATTGAATCTGTTACAAACAATTTCCCACAAATAATATAAGAGAGCATCTACCGGTTTTTGCCAAAATGGTCCGAACTAAATTTTGGGTATGCCTCAAACATGCTAATCATTGCAAAAAGAAACGTAACAAAAATAATTTTCCCAAAAACAAAAATTAATAAAATAAAATAAAAAGAAAAAAACCCACAAGCAAGAATCCATGAATCAAAAGACAGCCTTGCATTAATCATCCGAGAAGTGCATGAATGCTTTTGTAAACGGATCCTAGAATTAGGATATGTTCTTACCTATCTTAAAGATGAAATGAAAGAATCCCATGGATAAGGTTTCATTCATTATCGGGAATCAGACTCTTTCGACATTTTCATTGCCTAATTTCTACCCAAAATTATTAATCGGACTTTGGAACATAAACACGAGCCCAATCCCCAACACACATAAAATCCTAATGACCAATAAATACTAACAAAGGAACAAAACAGACACCACAAACTAAGCCATCAAAATCACAATAGTCAACCTCAACAACTAATCACAAAACTAATAGTAAAAGGTCAATAAAACCAATATCGTCAAAAAACTACAAAGGATGGCCCCAAATGGGCGAGCCCAAACCATACCACAAGTTTAGGGAATCAAGTTTGATTTGATTAAAGGTGTGTATCCAAAAGATAGGACTTTGTTTTGGATTGGGTAGATTAGATTTTTGATTGGATTGGCTCGGATTTGAATTTGATTTTGTTGTGGAACACAAGTTTTTGATTTATAAAAAGAACGTTTACAAACAACAAGCAAGCAATAATATTTTATTTGATTTGGCTTAAAGGAAAAATATTGTCGGGAAATGCAAAGTTATGACAATACAATCAAACAAAATGTCGTGGAATGAACAAATGGTAAGGCACTTATAATTCTCAATAAGATATGTCTTTTGATATATCTTGAACATTATATAAAAAATCTATATGGGGACAAAAATGGTATGGGGAACCCTTCAAATACTGAAAGAGACTCACCCAATCAATAATAGCCCTCCTAGAGGAGTGAATCACCATTTCAATGATGGGTTTTATGACTGGGTGGTAGGGTAATGAGGGAATAAAATGTGAATGGTGTTGTTATTTCTCCCTAAAGATTTATAAGGATGATACCACAAACTTCGTTGTTATAGTTATATTAGGAATATGCTCGCAATAACACATCACGACAACTTTACATGTAAGTAGGGTACAAAGTCGAGGAAAGCGTCAAATGTTGTTTTGAGACTAAGTATCAAGTACAATGCAAAATGCAATATGAGTGGTGCATGGTGGTAAAATCCTCGTCACCGACATAGCTAGTGGTAATGAAATCGACTTACTATGTGCAAATATAGTATGAGGTGTTCAACATGTAATGTTTTTTCCAACTTTAATGAAAAATAAATGCATAATTGACAAGCCTAAATAAAGGATATACCTGATATTTTAGCAAAGTCTTTTTAAGCGAATCAATCCAGCATGAAAATGATTAAATTTTTTTGTAAAGCTTTCCAAGCGAAGCGATCATGCGGGGAATTGATTGATAGTTTGTTTTTTGACCTAGTAACCATGCAAAAAAAAGTTAGAAAACAAAAGTATGCAAAGGATCTTGACTGTTTCTGATTCTTAAGGTCACCCAAAGGTGCGAGAGGAGCATACACTGTTTTTGACTATGAAAATGTAAAGAAAAAAATGACAAGCAGAAATGAAACGAGACAATTATTTAAACAAATGATAGAAGGATCTCAACCGTTGATGATTCTCAAGGTCACCCAAAGGGAAAGAGAGAAGAGCATACATGGTTTTTGATCGTAGAAATAAACAATTAGAAACAAAAAGTGAAAATAAAATGAGGAAATGTGGTGTCTCCATATTTTACCCTGAAATCTGATACTACCCCATGTTTAAATTTTTTTGTTCTTTTAAAATAACAGGGCTTTTTGTGTTTTTATTGCCAGAAGATGTCTCTATTACGTTAAGATATTCCCAGTGAATCATATGAGTCAATTTTGACAAATACCTAGATGCTGAAACTCATTTTATCCCTCCACCAAGTTTTGTCTGTGAGAAATTTTTATTTAATTATTTATTAAATAAATAAAGCCCCGTTTGAAGTAAATTGTGCTCTGGTTGAATCCTGTTGAAATTTTGCATGCTGGTATTCACACATCTCAATAGGGTTTTCACCAGGAATGAATTTAGAGCATTGTCTGCAACTTCTGGCAACATTTTTCATTTTTATTTATTTCTTTTGCGTTTGTTTTCCGGTTTTCTCCTTTGTCTGTCTGTTAAATTCCCCTTGATCCGTTTTGTACAGTCTGTTTGATTATCAGGAACATTTGGAGATCATTTATGACTACAGTACCATAAGGAATCAGTCTCAAAAGGAAAACTTCTGACCAAAAAAGATGAAGTCAAGCAGAAAAAGCCTCTGCTAGGCAAGTCACACTTTTTGGAATAAATAGATCTAAGTTGCAATAGGAATTTCGGTAGTGACAAGCAAGCGAGAATTTCTTACCTGCCTTGCAGGGTACTTTTTCCCATGAAGTCAAAGTCACTTAAGCTGCAATGAGAATACTAGAGGTGGCAGGCATGCGGAATTTCTTACTTGCCTTGCAGGTAAAAATTCTCATTATAAAAGAAAAATCACTTAAAGCACCGGTGGAAATTTCTTACCTGCCTTGCAGGGTAAAAATTCTCATGATGAAAGTCAAATCACTTAAGTGGAAGAGGGGATTTTTGGAGCTGCAGTACAGGGTGGAAATTCCCATCAAGTTGACTTCCTATTTTTAGCATCTACCCCTGCCAAAAAGTGCGACCCACCTTGACATTAAACAATGCATTTAATGATATTTATTAATGGTTTTTTTAATCTAATTTTTGCGCCATGTATGGAAGGAAAGTCAATGCAAAAGGACAAGCTAAAAAGAAGTCAAGGATGCATGCCAAAAATAAATAAAATAAATTCATAAAAAGCAACCAGCAACATGCATACTTGGGCACCCAAATTGGATGAATAGACATGATTATTTATGAATTAAATTGCCAGAAATAGGAAGGGAAATTATTAAAAATAGTATACAGAGCATTGTATAAGCATGGAATGCCATAATGAAGAAGCCATTAATTCTTTTTGCTAAGGATTGCAGCCTAGACAAGTTTTGGCGCCAAGGGAAGAAGGTTTTTGCATTAAAGAGTGTTTTTCATTGCCAGGAAGCTTCAAGGTTTGACGCCTAGGGTTGGAATAGCTTGAGTTTTGCTATGATAATTATCTACATGTTGATATAAGTGCCTAGGTGAATTAAATAATATTTTTGCTTGCTTTGCATGTAAACAAAGCCTCAAATTTTAGGGCAACAAACTTTATATGCAGATTTTGGTGATAAAAATCAAGTATTCATGCCCTGACTCCATCTTTGTCTGAATTAATTGTAGGTATTCATTACATGTGCTCATATAAGTGAAAGAGAATTCAAATCAATGTTAGGTACATTGAATATATATTCTGAATCAGAAAAATTGTTAGATCTGCACAAATTGATCCAATTGCAAGGGATTCCGGCAGAATTAAAAGAAAAAGAGCTCAGACAAAGATTGTCCCAACCATGATGAAGCATGATGAAAGAAAAAGATCAACAGAATCATGCATAGCTTCCAGATTTTCTGAAGTCAATGATACAAACATAGGCCCTAAACTTGTCACCGATTTAATTGACAGATCCAGATCTCATAATTGCAAAAGGCTTCCGACAAAAATTCATCCTCTTGTTTCTAACGCAACCCATGTAGAAGTCAGTGCATGTGGTGTCTCCAAATTTTATCCTGAAATCTGAGACTACCCTATGTTGGAAAATTTTCGTTCTTTTAAAATAACGGGTTTTTTTGTGTTTTTATTGCCAAAAGATGTCTATATTAGGTTAAGATATTCCCAGTGAATCATATGAGCCAATTTCGACAAATACCTAGATGTCGGAACTCATTTTATCCCTCTGCTAAGTTTTGTCTGCAGGAAATTTTTATTTAATTATTTATTAAATAAATAATGCTCGTTTGAAGTAAATTGTGCTTTGATTGAATCCTTTTGATGTTTTGCATGCCAGTATTCACACATCTCAATAGGGTTTTCACCGGGAATGAATTCAGAGCCTTGTCTGTGACTTCTTTCGCTTTTATTTATTTCTTTTGTGTTTTTCTCCTGATTTTCTCCGCAGTTTCTCTGTAAAATTCCCCTAGGTCTGTTCCTTGTCCAGTATAGTCTGTTTAATTTCCTGAAGCATCTGGAGATCATCTTTTGACGCAGCACTAGAAGGAATCAGCCTCAAAATGCAAACTTCTGACCAAAAAAGATGTAGTCATGCACAAAAAGCCTCTCCCAAGCAAGTCACACTTTTTGGAATGAATGAGTCTAAGCTGCAATGAGAATTTTGGTAGTGACAAAAGTGGGAATTTCTTACCTGTCTTGCAGGGTACTTTTTCCCATGAAGTCAAAGTCACTTAAGCTGCAATGGGAATATTAGAGGTGGCAGGTATGCGGGAATTTTTACCTACTTGCAGGGTAAAAATTCTCATTATATAATAAAGAAAAATCACTTAAAATACCGATAGAATTTTACTGCATTTGCTAAGAAGCTAACTTTTCCCACCAAAGAGGTTTATTCACCCATGCAAGTTGCACTTTATCAAAGGAATCTATTTTTAATACAAGTCACACTTTTTGGGAGATGTTTTAATTTGCCAGTGGGAATTTTGGAAGTGGCAGGCAGGCGGGAATTTCTTACTTGCCTTGTAGGGTAAAAATTTCCATTGTGAAAGTCAAACAACTTAAGTGAAAGAGGGGATTTTTGGAGCTGCAGTGCAGGGTAGAAATTCTCATCAAAGTTGACTTCCTATTTTTGGAAATTACCCTTGCTAAAAAATGCAACCCACCTTGGGTGAATAACAATGCATTTAATAATATTTATTAATGGTTTATTCACCCAATTTTGGCACCATAAATATAAGGAAAGTCAATGCAAGTGGAAGAGTTAAGGAGAAGTCAATGATGCATGCTAAAAATAAATTATGTAAAACGCAACCAGCAACATGCATAATTGGGCACCCAATTTGGGTGAATAAACATGATTGTTTATTAATTAAATTGCCATAAATAGGAAGGACAATTATTAAAATAGTATGTTGAGGATTATATAAGCATGGGGTGTCATAATAAAGAAGTAATTAATTATTTTTGCTAAGGATTGCAGCCCACACAAGTTTTGGCACCAAGGAAAGGAGGTTTTTGCATCAAAATGTGTTTTTCATTGCCAGGGAGCTTCAAGGTTTGGCGCCTAGGGTTGGAATGGCTTGATTCTTGCTTTGATAATTATCTGCATGTTGGTATAAGTGATCTGGTGAATTAAATAATATTTTTGCTTGCTTTGCATTAAAATAAAACCTCAAATTTTAGGGCAGCAGGCTTCATATGCAAATTTTTGGTGACATAAATCAAGTATTCATGCTCCAGACTTCATCTTTGTCTGAATTAATTGTAGGAATTCATCACAGGTGCTCATATTAGTGAAAAGAAGTTCAAATCAATGTCAGATACATTGAATATATCTTTCGAATATGAAGAAGTTACCAAATCTGCACAAATTGATCCAATTACAAGGGATTTTGACAATATTAAAAGAAAAAGAGCTTAGACAAAAATTGTTCTAGCCATGATGAAGCATGATGAAAGAAAAGGATCAGGAGAATCATGTACAACTTCCATATTTGCTAAAGTCAATGATACAAACATAGGCCCTGAACCTATCACAGATTTAATTGATAGATCCAAATTTCATAATTGCAAAGGCTTCCGGCTAAAAATTCATCCTCTTGTTTCCAACATAGCCCGTGTAGATATCAATGCATGGAAAATTCCTTCTAGGATCTTGTGCATGTGCTCCCAATCTTCTAGTTGAAACCTTCATTGAATTTACTTTACATGTATTGAAGAAGAATTGCAAAAGCTTCAAGGATAGAAGGGAAGATGATAAAAGGCAATAACCACAAGCAAATCACACTCATGCATAGCTTCCGATACATTTTGGTGAGAATCAAAGGCAAAAGAGTCAACCACATGCGAATATGGAATAAGAACAAGAGTAAGATGGTTGCACCTTTCTTCTTATTTATTTACCTTTTTCTTTTGTTTTCTCCGATAAAGTAATTGAGTAATCAATTAAATTATAAAACTTAAGTGATTGGTTTAAAAGCCATTACTTACAAAAGTCAATTTCTTGGAAACATGTGGCGTACATGCAAAATAGAAGGTTCTATTTTCAATTATAAATCATGTATGTAATGCAAAGAGGAATTCTAGGAGGAAGATTGACAGTTGTTTCCTTTTATAGCTTACGCATGCGGGAATTCATTTAAAGATTCCTATTTGTAATTGCCCTCTATACACTATAAATAGAGGAAGAGCCTACGGATTAAAGGGAGAATTTGTAATCAGCATTCTTATGTTCCAAACTTTGAGCTGAAACCCTTTATAGCTTTCTTAAAACTAAGGAATTGAAAGGAGACAGATTTCCAGAGAACTTTGTGTCACGGTGTACTTGTTTCTTATTTATTTTTAGATCTCTACATAAACTTTATGTTATCTCAGATCTAGATCTGAAACTTTCCTTTGCTTTAAATTATGTATTTCAAGATCTATTTGTTTTGTCTATGTGCATGTGACCAACTCTACAAACTATTGGTTAGATTACACATCTTCTTTCCTTTCTTTTCGTATTTAATTATTTCCCTCTTCTGCAAATATTTCTTACAACTGCTTACTTGCTACAAAATTGTCTGGCTATGGTTCATGAGCTACGTAGTTAAAGTAAAACCAACAGATAGATATTAGGAAATATAATTGACAAAATTTTACACGGGAGCCTCACCGGTAAATGAGGGAGATTTATCTCATGACTGTTTAGGTTTTCGGCTGTGCAAAAAATCTAGCCAACAAACTGTAAGTGTTAGACCTATTTTATGTAAAAACTTGCATGAAATTGTCAGAAAATTAGAGAAAACAACAGGGAATTAATTTTTAAAATTTTGAAAATTTGCAAAAAATTATTATTTTTTACACAAAACACTAGCGCAAAGACTAAACATGAAAACACAAATAGATTGCATGAAAATGTGCCTTGAAACAATAGAAACAAACTTTAAATCACACACAAATGCACCTTGAATTCTCACTAGCGCAGATACTAGCATGCTAACGCAAGGACTAAAATGGAAACACATATCACAAAAATGTAGACACTAACATGCTAGCGCAAGGACATCCATTCTAATGTAAACCTGCAAAAAGTTTTAAAAAGGTACGCTAACACAGATCACGGGCTACGCTAGTGTAGGGAAAGCCACATAAACGCAAATTAGCCAGTTACAACAAAAAATGGTTGATTTTTTATAACTGCTCTCAATCCAGCTCATGGAATGACCTGAAAATTGGTCAGTAGTCTCCAAACACCAAGAAAGACACAAAAATGGTATTAGTTTTGTAAAATATGATTAGAAATTTGTAGGTGTCCCATCAGGCGTGCCAGAATGTCAACTAGTGAAAATACTCAACAGAGAAAGAAACACACAAAGAAATGAATGAAAACCTTCCCAAGTAGCTCCTTGTCACCTTAGATTGGATTAGACTGAAGAGTGGGGTCAAGTGACACTCTTGTTGGATCCTGAAAAGTTGAACCTCGTGATTTGTTGCTGCTCCAAAATGCTCTGAATGAAAGTATGCTAAGCTACCAACAATGCATATTGAATGATTGAATGATTGGATGATCAAATGGACATCATAACGGTATGCAAGATTAATTTTCAATGACAATTTAGTAGAATAATAGTGCAAATTTCTCAAGCTTCCAATGATGATTTGAGAGGAATAGAGCTTCTTATTTGTAGGTGAAGGAGAAGCCATGGATTGAGGAAAGTGGATTTTTTAATGAGAAATAAAGAGACTTTATTTCAAATTGGTTGGCTTTGAATTATTCTAAAGTGTATGTGCATATTTGCTTCTATGTTTTTAGGATTGTAGAACTTGATTTGAACCACCTCACCAAAGTGGGTGCTCAAGTGGCATTTCTTAGTCAACTTAAGTGAAGTGACCAATGAAGTGGAGATGAGTGGATAGTGAGGATATTTAATTTGTTTTATTTATTTAAATAGTTAATTAAATTAGTCAAAGGGGTGTGTAGTGTATAGTGAGTGTAATAGAATTAATTAATTAATTCTAGAAGTGGAATATTGGTGAATAATGGATTTCAAAATTATCTGCAACCGAGGAAAGTGCACCAAGTTGGGGGCCAAAAGGGGGTCTTAAGTGGACGCTTTTTTCTGAAAAATAAAAAGCTTCAACTTGTATGAATTATTTGGAATAGCTACACTAAAAAATGGAAGATGTTGTAAGAACATGAATCGTAGCATTTCGAGTCTAGTTTCTAAGCTACTAAATTTTATTGAAAATGGTTAAGTTTTAATCGGTCAAATAACTAAAATACCAACAGGTGCTCCTATTTTTTTAAAAATATAATAGAGTGACTTTCGTGCCCCCACCATTTTTTTAGCACCATGTAGTATTTTTTAAAACCCTTTGGTAGAAAGCTAGCTAGGAGCATCTAGTTTGGGCCCCACATTTTTTTAGATTTTTTTAGCGAGTATTTTCTTTTATGATTTTTCTAGTACATAAATTTTAAATTTTGAAAAATAATGGAGCTCTGACCATGCCCCCCTAACTACCTCAAAAAATATCGAAAATTAGTTTTTTTAATATGTATAGAATTAGGCCTAGTTTGGGCCAAAGATAATTTTTTTCAATTTCGATGAGAAAAAAAGATACACGATGAAAGATAGACTTGTTTAAACTTCAAAAAATAGCTACAAAAAGGCATAGTTGGAAAATAAATAATATGGAAACCTTATATTAGTCAGAAAATTTGAAAAATTATATTTTTAGAAAGAAGAAAGTTTGTTCTACGTCATAGTCATATTTTTATTAAACGAATCAATCGTTTTAATTTGATTTATGATGGTGGAAGTGGCATTTTAACATTTTTATGCAAAAACATGTTATTTGTTGTGTTTATGCAGGTTCATGCCTCATGCTTGGGGATCCAAACTAGTTCCAAGCCTTGAGGAATGCCTTGGAAAAAGGGGGATAACATAACATGTATGCATAATAACGTGTACACGTTATGTTCTTTACATATATTACGGGCCCCCAACATCCTTTTCACCTCTTTCATGGGATTTCTGCCCTCTTTCTATCTGGTCTGCAGATTCATGTACATTCTTCTCGAATTTTGAGTAGTCCATCTTGTCCCCTATCCCACTATATATATTTTTGCAATCATGGGTGAAAAAAGACGACGTAAAGACAAGAAGAAAGTCGAGAACAAGACACCAGAGCAATTGGAAGAATTGAGAATAAAGAAAGTGATGAGGATGCTAAAACTTTGTGTAGGGCAAGGTACATCTTCTATATCAAATGTACCTAATGTTAGAAAATGAGGATGAAATACATTATGAAAATGTAGAGAATAATGATAAATGAAGAAAGTAACATTGCTAATGAATCTTCACCTCTAAGAACACCTCCTTCCATTTTGTGAAGAAAACCAATTCACTTAATTGAAATTGATGAAAACATTATAAAACCAATGCCTAACAAAATGTTTGAAAGAAATGCGAGAAGAAATCTAGAAGAATTTGGCATAATTAACTTGAGAATTTAAATGACACAAAAAGATGTCAATTATTTCTTACATTGATGAAATTAATTAAGATGAGACGTACAATGAAGACCCTGGGGTTAAGAACAACTAATGTTGTTGATCGAAATGCGTCAATTGTTATACATAAAGCATACAAATTGTAGGTGTCAATGTTGATAGTAATGTTACATGGCGTGCATTACTAATTATATAGTAAGTGATAAAATAGTTAATAATTATTAGAAAATAAGCAGAGCTTTGAAGCTAAACATAAACACTAACGAAACCAAATAAAATAAAAACAATCGCGTTATTTCAAAACGCGATCGCTTTGTGCTCATTTTTTCTTTCTTGTCCTCTTTTGGCCCCCAACTAGGTGCACTTACCCACCAAAGTAGGGACTAATAAAGGGGTATTTTTGATGGCCTTTTAATGGATGAAAATGTTGGTTATGATGATATAGCGAAATGATTTAGAATTTCATTAAATGTTGTTAAATAATGTGTTAATGGTATTGAAAAGATTGTAGGATGGTTGCACAACGATTATAGGATGATATGGGTGTTTTTGAAGGTTATAATGCATAATGGTTATTTTTAAGGTGTTTACATTTTCCCCTCTTTAAAGTATTATCGAAGTAATAACATTTTAAAGATAGAGCGTGTAGATTAGTGAACGGATGACAAAAAGTGTTCGGACTACTTAATTTTCCCTAGAAAGCATTTGGATGCCCCAATGGATATAGATTGTTAACCCATATGATGATGTTGGCAACCTCTCTATAGCGGATTGATTGGATACTTACAGTAAGGCACCGCCTCAGGAGCACCACTCCAAAACTATACACATCACTTTTTGTTGAACCTTCAATGTGTAAGAAAACTCTAGAAATGGTGCACCATGAGTGAAATATAATAAGCATCTAATATCTCAATAAATCTAAAACATGGTCTTTCAAAATTCTTAATAAATCTTCTTGTCTGGATTTGCACAACTGTGGGACTATCAAAGTTATGTCTCAAAGTGTGCATTACAATTTCAAGCATATCCACTCTTATACTTGTGGAATTTTTAGTTGCTTCTCAGATTTGATGCCATAGGACTATTAGGTCCACTCTAAAAGCATGGAAATTGAAATTTCAAGCATTTGCATTGTGATATTACACTATTTTGTACATGTGTGCTCAGCCTTTTACCAATATTAATCCTTATGGCAAGTCTTTATGTCCAGCAGAGCCGAATTAAGGGTAATGAGCGCCTAGGCAATACTAAAGCTAACACCTATAAATAAATAAAATATATAGTAGAAAAATAATTATCCATGACCAAATATTGTATTACTTGATATGTTATGCCTCTACCATTCAAGAAAAACTTCTTAATCTACTAACTAAAATCCCCAATTAATTCTCTAACATATAGTATATATAATCCTTTTTTCTTAAATATTTCCCAACTATTTTTTACCACGTTCTTTAAATATTCACCTTTCTTGATCTCTCCTCCAAAAAAACTTTCAAGACTTCAAAACAATACAAATTATGAAAAATACATGAGTATGAATTAAATTTAAGAATCCTGCAACAAAGGCACTTGCATAAATATTTGAGGCCTCCTAAATAATATATTTTTAATACTTGTTGTTTAATATTTATTTTATTTTGATTGAAGTGAGTTGAATTGGTATGTAAGGTTGGCAATATAGGATTAAACTAATAAACTAGCAATCACATGTGTACAATACAATGTGAGCACCGAACAATATATGTTATTTGCTTTAGAGGGATAGTTATTACTTTTGTAGTTGATGTTGATAAGGGGTGTGATTGATTTTTTAAGGTAGGAATATAGATGAAGTTTACATTTAAAGGTTCTATGTCTACATTTCAAATTTGTTACAAATTCTTACATATACATTTGTAATCTTATATCATGAGTGGTAGCATTTTTCAGACTATTTTATTTGAACTAAACATGAATACATAAAGACTTCCGTTTTATTTGTTGCTTTTATAACATGAGTGGTAGCATTTTGTGGCCATTTTTTTAGGCACTAAACATGAATACGTTTGATACCGATTTGATAGTTAATTACTTTTTAGTTGTTGTGGTTTGTAATTATTTGGAGGAAATTGTGTTAGTGTTGCAGCGTGTTTGAGACGATGGTTGCATTGGTTGTTTGGTTGGGTTTTTGTTCAAAATTCTTTTTTGTACTATTGATAACATGTTGATAAGGGGTGTGATTGATAGTGGAAGTGTTTATAGATCAAAATGAGCAAGGACAAAATGGAAGGTTAGAAATAGGGTATGGACTAAAGCATTATTGAAAAAATAAATAGTCAAACCGTATAATTCAAGACTTTTGATGGTGGTATAATTTGTTTTAAAGGAGCAAACTCTATTAACAATTTTTGATTTGATAGGCACCTTTAATTTTAAATTCCAAATCCGCCTACATCGGAAGCATCTCTGAAGAAATAAACTCTACCAAAAGCCCATATTTGTAGACAAACAATGAAAGAATGTATTAGATAATAATTATGTACATGAAATTCCCGGGAAGATGGCATTGGGAGCAATCTGCACAGTTCTAAGGTAGAAAAGACACCAATTTCCTAATATTTTTTGGTAATTTCTAAGAAATTGGGATAGTAAACAAATTTGAGCTAATTGTGGGAAAACTCTATGATTAAAAGTGTCTAAGCCAAAATAAAATGGAGATGGGTGATCTTGGGAAGTTTTTATGCTTCGCATTAGCTCAAAAGAAATAAGTTTTTGTGAACCGCTACTTTTTAAAGATAGATTCCAACAAATAGTGTTTCACGCGGTATCTTGTCTAGTCCAAAGATCACTCCTCCTTCGAATAATGCCACCGAAGATCTTCTCGCTTTCTACTTCTTCTCTTGCCACATCTGAAAGGATCGAGCTATTTTTTGTGTCATTACTTATTAATGGTTATAAATTAAGTAATTCCATTTTAGATTATGGAGCTTCCGACAATGTGATCCTGCCAAATTTTTGATGCTCTAGGTCTCACATTGACAAAAACCATTGGAAGATGTTATTAAATGGAAAGACAAGTACCTCTAGTTGGGAAAATCAAAGATGCACAAGCAATACTTACTTCATTCCCAAACAAAAGATTAAAGTTGACTATCCTTGTAGCATATATCCCAAAGTTGTCTTGTCACATGCTATTGAGTAGGACCTTCAGAAGAATTGGGTGGAGAAGTCAAGATGGATTGGTCTTGTGCACACATACCAATCAAGGGAGTTAATCAAAAGTTAGAACCTAGAGAAGAAATCTAAGTACACAATATCAAAATCAAGGTCCTAGATCTCGATCTTGTTCCAGAATCGATCACGTGAGTCCATTATTTAGAACTAGATAAAAAAGAAGCCCAACTCGTGATCCAAGAGCCACATCAACTAGATAATAATATTTGGTCTCCGGAGTTTGATGGCGCTTGTTGTTCATTTGGATTCAAGATGCAGTGTTGTTCTTATTTCTCCCGAGGGAAAATGCATGCACATTCCCTCAAGTTAATGTTTGAAAACACTAACAACACAACGGAATATGAAGCACCGTTGTTAGGTATGGAGCAGTAAGAACAATGGGAATCAAGCTCTTACACGTAAAGGGGGACACTGAGTTGATTATTAAGTAGATATGAGGTCTCTACCAAGTCAAAAAGGATAGACTTTGGCATTATAGAGACCGGGTCTATTCTGTTATCCTAGGTTTTGTGGTTTTCTCGATCCTATATTCCGAGAGAGAGAAATTTTAGAGCTGGTTCACTTATGGTTACCGATTCACGGGGGATTAAAAATTTGAGATGGTCTTCCATCCAAAGGTTCTTGATAACGTCCAATAATGGTAGGTTTTTAATGATGACAAGTAGATCGCTGCATTTCTCCAACAAAAGGACAACTTCAAAGAGATCTACCAATAATGGGGCATGAATTATATTGGTATGCTCAACCCACCTTCCAATTCCAAATCATCATTATATCCTAACAGACTACTAATTATTTCAGTAAGTGGGTATAATCCATTCTTGTTAAGAACACCACTTCATGGAGGTGTGTAGTTTTATAAAAGAAAATATTGTTATTAGGTTTGGCGTGCCTAAGAAAATAGTAGTAGATAACGCTCCCAATTTGTCTTCTGAGGAGCTGGTTGAGTTTAGCTACACTCATGGAATTTAGTTGGTACATTCCTCCAATTATTACCCACAAGGGAATGGCCAAGATGAATCAAGCAATAAGAATCGGTGACTATCATGCGGAAATTAGTGACTGAAAATCAAAGGACTTGGCACAAAAGTTTTTATGCACCGTAGGTAGATAGGATTACACCAAAGAAAGCTATAGGCATGTCCCCTTTCCAGCTGCTATATGGAAGAGACGCAGAATTGCCTCTTACCTTGGAATTGCTTGCTTTACAACTTTCTAAAGCTCAAGGATGCCAAATTCACCGATGTCATTGACAAAAGAATAATTTATCTGACTGAATTACGAGAAGTACAAAGTTCAAGTAGCTAATGATTATCGTAACATCAAAGGAAGGTGAAGGTGATCTTCAACAAAAATGCCAGAGAAAGAAAGCTTGAGATTGGTGATTGGGTCCTTTTATGGGACAAAAGACGAGAAACAAAAGGCATGCACGGAAGTTTGATTCACTTTGGAAAGGGCCTTTTGTGATCAAGAGGATTGTCGGGACAGATAGCTTCATCCTTGCTCAACAGGATGGGATTGAATTGCCATTTCCTTTTAATGGGCAACACTTAAATATTTTCCTGACATAAAGAACAGGGTAAAACCCGTATGTATATAAATAAAACTTTGTTTGTTTTTCTTTATTTTTCGTGTTGTGTTGTTTTTGTTTTCCCGACCCTAAGCCTAATGGACAAGCTACAAACCAAAGGTGCCGAGATCTCATCTTACTCCCCATTTTCACAAAGGCAAAGATGTCCAAAGATCGAGCCGACCGGTATCCCCAAATTTCACCCTTAAATATGGGACTACCCATTAGAAAAAAATTTGTTCTTTTAAAATAGTGGGTCTTTTTGTGTTTTTATTGCCGTAAGATGTTTGTATAATGTTAAGATATTACCAAAGTGAATCATATGAGACAATTTTGACAAATACCTTGATGACCAAACTCATTTTATCCCTCTACTAAGTTTTGTCTCATGGGAATTTTAATTTAATTATTTATTAAATAAATAATGCCCCATTTGAAGTAAATTATGCTCCTTGAATCCTGTTGATGTTTTGCATGCCAAGATTCACACATCTCGATAGGGTTTTCACCAGAATGAATTCGAGTCTTGTCTCGCAACTTCTCGCAATGTTTTCACTTTTATTTATTTATTTTGCATTTTTCTTCTGGTTTTCTCAAAGCTTTCTCGTGAAATTCTCCTAGGTCTATTCCTTGTCTAAAGATAGTCTGCTTAATTTCTCAAACATCTGGAGATCATCTACAAATGTAGGACCGTAAGGAATCACCTCAGAATGCAAATTTCTAACCCAAAAATATGAATTCATGCACAAAAAGCCTCTCCCAGGCAAGTCGCACTTTTTGAAATGAGTGAGTTTAAGCTGCAATGGGATTTTTGGTAGTAACAGGCAAGCAGAAATTTCTTACCTGCTTTGCAGGGTATTTTTTCCCATGAAGTCAAAGTCACTTAAGTTGCAGTTGGAAAATTAAAGGCGGCAGGAAGGTGGAAATTTATTAATTGCTTTGCAGTGAAAATTCCCATTATAAAATAAAGAAAAATCACTTAAAGCACCGGTGAGAATTTTCTGTCTGCTTGGCAAGCTAACTTTTCCCACCAAAGAGATTTATTCACCCATGCAAGTCGCACTTTATCAAAGGAGGCTAATTTTAATGCAAGTCGCACTTTTTGGGAGATGTTTTAATTTAATAATGGGAATTTTGGTAGTGGCAGGAAGGCGGGAATTTCTTATCTGCCTCATAGGTAAAAATTCCCATTATGGAAGTCAAATAACTTAAGTGAAAGAAGAGATTTTTGGAGCTGCAGTGCAGGGTAGAAAATCCCATGAAAATTGACTTCTTTTTTAGAAATCACCCTTGACAAAAAGCGACTCCACCTCGCATTAAACAATGAATTTAATGATATTTATTTATGGATTTTTCATCTAATTTGGCACCATGGATGGATGAAAATTCAAAGCAAGAAGTCAAGCCAAAGACAATCAAGGATACATGCTACAAATAAATAAAATAAATTTATTTAAAGGAAGCCAACAACATGCGTAATTTGGGCCCAATTTGAGTGAAAAACATGTTTGATTATTAAATAAATTGCTAGGAATAGGAAGGACGATTCTTAAAAATAGAATGTTGATGGTTATATAAGTATGGGTTGCCGTAATGAAGAAGCAATTAATTCTTTTTGCTAAAGATTTCAGCCTGACAGCTTTTGGTGCCAAGGAAAAGAGGATTTGTGCATCCAAGGTGTTTTTCATCACGGGAGCTTCGAGGTTTGGCGCCTAGGGTTGGAATAGATTGATAGTTAGCTTTGCAGACAATCCCATAAGCCGTAGAGGAGATCAACCTGAAGAACATGAATTTTAGCTGCTCCCGAGTTTGAACGGAAGAGATAGAAGACCTAAAGTTGCCAAAATGACTTATAGGTTGATTATTGAGGAATCGGGATAGAATTTCACCGAGTCAGTCTGCTCCAAAGCAGAAGGAAAGTGAAAATGAAAGCTCACGACGATGATATAGCAGTGACCAAAGTGCCAATAGGTCAAACTACCACAAAAGGATTAAAGCAGGATACGCAGATACTAAAGAACACTTTATTCCTTAAGATTGACAAAGAGAAGGATGAGAGATCCAAGCTTCAAAAGCAGGTGTTCTAGCTATGTGAGATCATTGCTAAGGTTTCCAAACCTTCCTCTCAACCCATTCTAGCACATGAGTAGGTGAGTGATCATTTGATGTAGGAGGTAGAAGATGCAGGGGACCAGGTCAAAGCTATTGCCTAGTGGAATGAACAAATCATTCACCAAGCTTCAGAGCAATTCAAACGAATATCGACTAAATTGGAGAACATGCACAGGGCAATATCTCAACTAAACAAACTGATGAAATATTGGGTTTGTGCCACATGCCCAAGCATGAGAATCATTTCACATATTTATTTCTTTCATGAGCAAGCTCAAATTGTATGGCCCTACTTCAACTTGTAATACAAACCCACATTTCTTCCTTCAAGTGACCAATTAACTAAGTTATTAAAGATACTGCAAATCAAGGTTATCAATCTCCGTCATGTCACCTTTCATTGTCTACCAATTCTCTTAGTGATGCTCTTGATTTGTGATGTGGATTTCCGATCGCAACATCTCAATCACATTTCTTTCTAGAAACCACAAACTTTGCAACAATTAATAAAACAGAAAGTTGAATAACAAAAACAACAATATACAAAGATAGAGATAAAAGATATATGCGTAATACCAAACATGTAAGAGACAAACACCATATTTACATGGTTAAACCCCAATTGAGTGCGTAGGGAAACATCCGCGGTGCAAGACATCAAGCTTTTGTTAACTCAAGAAGAATAGATTACATGCGAACTTGTTATATGAGCTACTTTGCTCTTCAAAAGATAAATACACCTAATTGACAAAGTACCATTAGGATTCCTCCTAAAAATAGAGTGGAAAAATGCCATTAGGATTTTCCTTCCTAAAAATAGAATTCGTGGAATTCGCCTTTTAGAAACAAGGGATCGACTCTTTAATTTTTCTTTCTGGGCTCTACCAAACCCCCACCAAGTGGGGCAGCAACAAAAGTGGTGGGAAATCCTCCCCCAAACCCTCCCTATGAGCTACAAACAACACTGCGCAAAGGATCCAACATTTAACTTTGTTGTCACATATCTAACATTTCTCATGGTAGGCCTCTTGACAGCAATTAATCGGTGCAATGAAGAGAAATTATAAGGTCAGTAAAGATTATCGATTCCTTATGTAACTTAGAAATTTCAAGATCCAAAACATATTATGAACCATTTTCATTTTCAAGCATCCAGCTAACTAGGTTGAGGAGCACCACTTTAAAATTATAGACACCACTTTTTTGGTTGTAGAACTCTAATCTCTAAGAAAACTCAGAAATGTGCAACCCGAGTGAAATGTAATAAGTATTTGAGATCTCAAACATCGAAGTATATAATTGTGAAACAAAACTAAAACATGGTCTTTCAAACATCTCAATAAATCTTCTTGTCTAGATTCCCATGGCCTTTTGGATTTTCGTGATCTCTCTCAAAGTGTACACTACAATTTCGAGCATATCCACTCTAATACTCAGTGAAACTTATAGCTCCCCTCTCGCATTTGATGCCATGGGACTATTAGGCCCACTAAAAGCATGGATTACAATTTCAAGCATTTGCATTGTGGTATTGCACCTTTTTGTACATGTGTGCTCGCTTTTAGTCCTAGTAATGCCAAGTCTTTAGGTGGCCTCGCTTTCTCTTGAAACAAGCAATATTTCAAATTTCTCATCCAATAATTAATTTTCTACAAGGGGATTTATCTCAGATCGGTTATTTCTATAATTTTCATTCTAACTTTCTTAAGCAAAAACAATCATTCTAATATCAAAGGTTTCAAACTTTGTTCACCAATTGTAAACCATAGAAAGAGCTAAAATGTGTATGTTACATGACACAAGGTACCAAAGATAAGGCCATAACATTTTGTTGTTACACAAATAAGCTTCCCTATTTCTCGCATTCTAATATTACAAAGTTGCTTTGTACATGCATGCTCGCTTTTTAGTTCTGTAATTACAATCTTAATCCTATGGCAGTCTTCAGTGGCCTCAGCCTTCTCTTAAAATACAGGATATTTCAGATTTCTCACCAAGAGTACAATAGATGTAGTTATGCTTATCCATGAAATGCATCCATAAGACCCTATGACTCCGTATATGGTCTCATATTCTTGATTGCATTTTCCAAAGATCTTAGCCACGTGAAAATCAGCCACACGAGCATGAAGTTGCTCATCCAACAAGATATTGTTTGATTTTATGTCACAATGAATGAAAGAGTATTACAAGGCCAAAATGGAAGGTTCGAACAGGTATGGACAACCATAGAGCATTATGAATGACAACCATAGGGTATGGACAACCATACGGTATGGACAATCAAGACTTTTGCATGGCAAGATGATTCATTTTAAAAATAGATGTACATACCAGTTGTCCGGGCCATTTTTTGGGTTGTGATTTTGAACCTAACAAATTAGTAGGCTATATATTTGTTTTCAATATTCCTTGACAAGTATTTGGGGTAATAAACAATGTAAATCAGATGTAAGAAATTGTAATTTACAACCACATAAAAGAGCAAAATGTCAACAAATTTTTATTCGACAGCATCTTTAACTTCAAAATCAAGGCCTCGCCATATTTGAAGCATCCATCAATACGAAACTCTACCAAAAACCACATGTGATTTTAGATGGAAATAAGATGTTACCAAATTTGTTAAGAGGCATAGTACTTATCAATGAATAAATAAGAGAGAAGTCGAATGTTGGATTTAGGACAATCACCAAGCTCATATACACTAAATCACACAAACCATAAAATTATTAAATAATGAAAAAATGAGAACTCCGATCAGTAAAGTAGAAAAAGATTCCTAAAATGGAAAACACGAACTAGATTTAACTTGATGAAACTCCTGCTTCTTATTAATATTTCACTTGATGGAGACATTACACTATTTTCTCTCTAAATGAAATCGATATTTTAATTGATTTCACCCATTGACCTAAAATAATCAATGAAAATGAATGTCCTGACTATCTTCTTGTATCTTTGATCCCTTTCAACAAAGACACCATCTATAACTTCACTTGTCTTCTTATAGCTCGTGTTTTCTTGATCCGTAAATGTTACACTATTTTCGAGACATTACACTGGTTTATCTCTAAATGAAATCTGATATTTTAATCGCTTTCACCCATTGACCTAAAATAATCAATGAAAATGAATGTCTAGGTTTATCTTCTTGTATCTTTGATCCCTTTCAACAAAGGCACCATCTATAACTTCGTTGTCTTCTTGTAGCTCTTGTGTGCTTTCTTAATCAGAACGCTTCATGAATAAGCTTTGGTCCCTTTCAACAAATGCACCATCAACAACTTCATTCAATTGGCGCTTCAAGCTACCCAATTGGCATGTGAATAGATCCTCTCGAATTGGAAGGCAAGAGTTCGTGTGCTTGGGAATGGAATTCGGATGGAGAGATATGAATAATTCTACTTCAATGGGACAAAGCATTTCATGGCCTATCTCCACACCCTAAGCCTTGATGTCTCTTTCTTCTGGCAAAGATTTCCATGAATGGTACCTGAATTACTAGTACCCACTTCAGATGAGTGGGAAACATGAGTTAGGATTACCGATATGGGGGATAAGCTGCGCAATTGGCCTCGCCCTTATAAACCCCCTCACCCTGAGATTGTCCCTCAAGTAGTTAAGGAGATAGTAGAGATTGATACATTCCACGTGCTTCAGGGGCTATCTGTGACCCTTGTTTGACATACGAGGGATATTTTTGAACCAAATGCTCATGGAAGTACACAAAGTATTCCCTCAGGGAGTACTAGCATGAGACCACATCTTTTCTCGTCATGTGGTAGCATATGTTTGGGGCCCGAGGAGGGTGATACTTTAATGTGTATTGAGTTTGGTGCACCTAGTGCTAGGGGTGCACATGATAATGTCACTATGTTAGATGTCCTTTTGAGTGAGACATTTGGATTACATTCATCAGCATCACCTTCACAGGTAAATTTTTTATGTTTTGTTATGTGTGTTACAAAAAGTTTGGAGTACTTGATTTACTCATATATGTTAAATTTTTGAAATAATTGTATTTTTACATGTATATGCATTGATATTACAACGCACGGGAGGCATATCTTCATCCCGACTACAAAGTGAGAGCACCATGCATACACATACATTCACAGAGGTAATTCAGAATGTTAATTATGTAAATTTTTCACATACATGTGTGTGTGTGTATTAGTTTTGAATTCAAATATATGTATGTTCTTGTATGTCCATCTAACTCGCGTGATATATATGTTTGATAAAGATGTTGACTTCACTAGACACCCCACCATCTCTACGACAAGTAGATAAAGGTGTTTCCACTGCGATTTCATCTACACAACAACTCACTGAGGTATTCAAACAACACGTAAAGTTTGTTAAATTTATCGTGTAATTCATATTATGTTAGATTACATGTTAGTAATGTCTTTCATTGTAGAATTATTAAATTATGTTAATAATGTCCTTTATTGTGTATATGTAGGAGTTACCTGTGATAGGTAACAGCCTATTCATTTGATTCAAAGGCGTAGTGGGGTAAAAACAATAGTTCTATATTGATAAAATTAGTTAAAATATTGTCATTATGTACATACATGTACTTAGTTCTATTTTCGCTAATTCGATGTTAGATTTTTGATCTTATGTGTATGTAGGGAACTTCAACCCCCTCCATTTTGACTTTGAGGGCACGACTCCTCCATCTCATCATCTTCATACCCCCTGCTCATACTGCAGAGCTCCCAATGACTCTTTTGAGCGTGAGATACAAATTTAGCGTGATCGACAACTTGCAGTGTAAGTTTTTGTATTTATATAAATACTTTTGTTCTAGCTTGTTCTTAAATACATGTTGAAAACATATAAATTAAGTTTTGACAAAAAAACATTGTTTTCATTTATAGGCAAGTATTCAAAGGGAAGAGGACTCAAGCATGGGCTCGACAATCCAAATTCATCTCATGGATCTCCATCTTCGTCTAAGGGAGGGCCTTCTTCGAGCAAGGCCAAGAGAGGGATAGATTTTGATGAGTAGGAAATATATATGTCTTACATGACATTGTTTTGGTATGCCTATGTGCATGGCATTGTATGTACGCCTATATGGCATTTGAACTTAATGGTATATGACCTATTTGGGCATTTTTGTATTTATTATGCACATTAAAATACTATTTGGAACTTGATAATTTTGTATGAGACCTTCCATTTATGAGATTATTTTTGCATTAAACTAATATGATGTGCACTTGACAATATTTAAGACATTATAGATTATTTTTTCATTTATTGGTGATGTATGTGTACTAGAATTTTCAATGTAGAATATCCATCGAACTTTGGAAATCAATATTTATATAATGTATGTATATAAAGAGTTACCTAATCTGAGTAATTATTCATTCAATTTATCAATGTGTATATGTGTATTTACCTTACTTGCGCTTCTTCTTACTCATGGTCTCTTTGTATTGGTTCCTATCTTATCATGCACTTACTACATTCTTCTATGCTTCTTAGTTTTCTCCGTTAAAACACCCGAGAGTCGTCATAATTTGATGCCTTTCATCTCGTTGTTGATATTTTGAGAATGTCTCTCATATACATTACTCCAATGCTTGAGAATGTCTCTAGATGCAATGCCATTCTCGATTCTGTACACTCAATGATTATTGATTGTCTAATCCTGTCCTAATTCATGTTATTACTTTTAAATCTATAGGCATTTCAAGTTATTTGGAAATCACGTCACACCCTTCACTAGGCTTGATGACTAACCCTATCCTTTTTAAGGCACTTTTGAAAGAATCCATAGGTTTATCATAGCATAAATTATCAATGAATGGAAGGTCACTAAGACGTTGGCCGATGAATCCAATCCGAACTAAACAAGAAATATTTACTAGGTGATTGATAACTCTTGTCTCATTCTTAGACATACCCCTCTCAAATTCATTCTTAAGCCAAGTCATTCATGGCTCTTAAGGACTACGCCTGCACGAGGTAGCCCGAAATCATGGGGAGCGTAGGGAACCAAAACAAAGCCTCCACTAGCATTCACCTCGCCACCCCGACGTGTTTGTGCAAAATCACAGCACCCCGGATGCGAGATCGGCTTCTAGGTTGATCACCAGCATCCAAAGTGATTGCATCAAACAACATGGAAACCTCTCTCCAAGCGTGGGACTTGTGAAACCGAGAGAGGAATCTCCAGAGAAGGTCGGTTCCTCGCTCCTAAACTACCCGCCACAAGCTATTCCAAAGCAAGCTAATCTAATCCTAATCTAACAATGCCAAGGAGACAGAGAGAGAGAGAGAGAAGAGAAAAAGAACAAAAGCCTACACTAAAACGGTGATACACCGTAGAAGGAGAATGTTGAACCTCTATCAAAACGCCATGGGACAAAGAGAGGTGAGCAATGGGAAGGATGGATAGATGCATCACAGGCCCAAGGATAGATTTCACACAGAAAATGTCCCAAAACTCCATGAACACAGCTCCAGACCTGCAATGAACATTCAAACATGCACAAATACCTGCAATGAAGAGAGGCAAGAGGAAAACAAGCGAAGAACGAGCAAGGATGGACAGATGCATCACAAAACACGTTTTTGTTGCTCCAGAAGTTTGCACAGAACATCATTTCATTAGTAAAAGGCAAAAATGCCATTACAGAGCAGGGAGGAGGTTCGAGCTCCATTTTCAACCCTAGAGAAGAAAAGAAGGGAGGGCAGAGCAGAAAAGATGAACAACTTGTTATGTCCCCTTTTAAAATGAGCCAAATCTGGCTTTATACAATGCATGGGTCGAGCCCAGAGATGAAAACATAGGAAAATGTAAAGCAGCCCAACCATTGACCAAAACGCATTCTTCATTAAAATCGGTGGTTGAGACATCACTTCTGGCCATGCTGAAGAAGAATGCGACCCATGTGCATTAAAACTGGTTGTTGAAACGTCACTTCTGGCCATGATCACGCGTCAGATCCGTTTCTCAATTTTCTCTCTCCAGACTACACCAAAATTCGAGATTGATCCTAGAATCATGTAGATAATTTCATAAGCTTTCCGTTGATATAAAGAACGCAAAATCCGAGCTCGGATCGAAAGTTATGGAGGTCTGAAGTTTTAGGGCACAAAACAGGCGAAAACGTGTTTTGAAATCTTTCCCGCGCTCTGCCACCTGGATGACACGTGGCACGCATTGATTGGTCACGTGATTCTCTCTCCTCTACCTTTCGGTGGGCTTTCTTTTGAAATTTCCTCAGGCCCCTTAAACTTGGACACGTGGCATGCATTGATCGGGCGACAGGGCGCGCGGGGCACTTGCTTTTAGCTTTTCGCCAAAACTCATGCCAAATTCTCTAACTCCTTCCCGAGCTCCGCATTCCCTGCTCCATAGGACACGTGTCCTCTTTTGATTGGCCTGGCCGACCCCTCAAAATTCACCCTTTGACCTTTGACTCTTTCCCCGCGACACGTGTCGTGATCTCGGTCGGGTTCTCGGCCCTTTCGGCCCTTCGCGCCTTCTTCGCGTCTTTATGTCCCTGATGTCCCAAACCGCTTGGGCCAAAAACTTCCGATCCGCCTCGAAATGGGCTTCCTCGTCCTCATTTTGGCCGATGACACGTGGCGTTGTTTGATTGGCTTTCGCCCTTCTTGGCGATCCGCGCCCCGCGCGCCCTTCGTCCCGATGTCCCAAGATTTAACTTTCTTCTGCTTCGAAGCGAACCGCCGGGCTTCGCAAGGCTATCACGCCCAAATGTCCCAATTGCTTCTGATCGCTTTGTTCTCATTTCGCCGATCCGGCCGCTTCGCGCTTTTTCACGTACTCTTGTCCCGAACTCCCCGCTTCCAAAGCAGCTTAGTCGCTTTTTCTTCCTCTTTCGGCCGGATCGGCTTCTCGCGCCCGCCGCGTACTTCTGTCCCAGATGTCCCTTTGCTTCACGGGCCGCCTGGAGGCTTTTCGCCGATCCGCGCTCTTCTAAACACGTCCCTACTCATTGCAAGGACTAGGACTTAGTCATTTTTTATGATTTTTCCTGGCTCAATCTACATGCTTGGAACTGCAAAACTCTGATGCATGTTATCGAAATTTACCCTGGGGGGTGAAATTTTGACAACAGTTTGGCGACTCAGTGGGGTCATCTCGCTCGCTAGATGAATGATCAAGAGTTCAAAGCAATCCATTGGGCATGGAGTCATAAGCAAGCCCGAAAACTGATCTCGAACTTTGAAAACTTCCTCTGAGCCACTTGAAACCCACCGACATGGAGTTGTTCTTACCAAAATGCCACTCAAACGAATCAGCAAGAGCAAAACCAGCACAACAAAAACTATGTACAGAACTGAAAATCATACATGCTCCAAAATGAAACATGCAGAGTGTGCACAAGCACTTTTTCTCGCTGAAAGCAAACCTACCTACTCTACTCTAATCGGAAGCAAAGCAAGCTAAACAAACCCCGCAATTGGTCAGAGAAATAGCTTCCTTTCTCAAAAGTGGCAGCCATGCAATTGATTCGAGCTGATCATGGCTGTTAGGATGAGTGGAAAATCAACAAAAGTTGGTATTCCACCCAAATCATCAAGGTATCACCAAGGCAAATTCAATACCTCTTTTAGTTGCTCGCATTTGATCAAGAGGTATGACAAATGATCCTCGTACTTTGAGCTCACCCTCATGCTCGTGCAAGCATGACTGGTCAGGATTTCTCCTTTGCTCCAATGAAGCCAAATACCTGATTAGGCAAGGTCTGATCCGTTGAGTATGCCCGTTGCTGTGATTTTCAACTCCAAGAATGGAGTTCTCTTGTAGACCCTCCTGAATGGATGGTGTGGAAGAAATGGTGAAGTTCCTTTGTCCTTTCTTCTCTCCCAATGAAGAACATGAAAGATTAAAATCTTCCAATCTTGATTCCGAAGAGTTGTTATCAGATGCAGGCTGCTGCAAATGAATGTTCTCCTTCATGACAATAGACTCTTGTGTTTGGAATGTGGATGATGAAAGAGAGAATGGTGGAAATTCAACCGGCTCTTCTCCATCAAAACAGTCCTCCAAATCTGATAGATAAACTGCCTCATGGCTGTCCTGCTGCAAATGTTCAACTTCCTCCATGGTGTCCTCTTGATCTGTAACTTGACCACCATGGTTTCTTTCTCCCTTCAACATTGAGTTTGAGAGGTCAAACTCCTCTTCAAAGCACTCGAACTTGAGAGAGGTGAAGTAGAAAGAAGAATCAAGGTTCTCCCGTAGCCTCGCTTTGTGCTCGAGCTCTTGATCTGCACTTTTCTCCCCACAACTAGAATGTGCTCCTCTTCTTTGGATTTGGAGCAGCTTCTCCTTCCTCCAATGTTTGAAGACAATCTTGCTCTTGATTGAACTCTTCCTCCAAAGCATGAAGTTTGTCAAGTCAAACTCTTCAATCTGCGCTCTAGAGGACAAGTTGGACCGCAAGATCTTCTTCTTCTTCCGCAACAAAATCAGTCCTAACCACCACCTGTTTCTCCAACCCTAGCCTCTTCTCGTAGGTTTAACCATCAAGGGGATCTTTGTCATCCCAAATTTGGCAGCCCAAACTTACTAAGCTCTTAATCATTTCTTCTTTTTTTCGCTCTTCCTCTCTTGCTGTCCTTCGATGACTGATTTTTGCAATTTCTTCTTCCCCACATGGAATTGGGAATGCAAGAGGAGGGATGGGTCAGAACTCAAATGATTTGACAATTTTTGTGGTGGTGGAGGAGGTGAAACCTCTTGTTTCTTTGGAGGGGGTATTTCATTTAGCTCTCAGGAGGGGATGACTGCTTAGAAGGAAAAAGGAAAGAAGAATTGAGGTGTGTTGAAGACCGAGAGGTGGAGACATGGGATCAACATTTGGGACAGCAGATGGAGAGTTTAAAATTTGCAAGTCCAAATGAGATGATGCTGCTTGAGTAATGGGAAGAGAAAAACCGATGATGGTGTAGAACTTACCCATCGACAAGGTTGTTCAACACCGAATGTATAGGCCTCTATTTCTGCTTGTCCATTGTGCAAGTTGGGGCAAGCATCTTTATCATGAAGTCCAACTTCTCTTGAGGGCTGAAGTGTCTTGGAAAAGGGCCTCCCATGGACAAGGAGTCCTCAGAACCGATTCCGAAAGCTCTCATTTGAGCCAAGTTGTTCCTGATCGCACCATCTTTACCTCCATCTTTTGGATCTTCTCCAATGCACTCAAAGATCTCGATCTCGATGGTCTTCATTGTATGCACACCCTTGCTCTTGAAAGCTCCATAGCCAAACCGACTTCGCACAAATGCTCATATGGGTATGCATACTGATCTTGAATCTGCTCAAAATGCTGATTTGGAGGATTTGTAAAACATGTTGGAGGTGTGATATACTGCTGTTGTTGATGTGGATTCCATGATGGAAACGAAGTCATGATTGCACAACCTCATAGAATGAAAGAATGAAAGAGATGGAAAGAAGGATGAATGGAAAATGAATAAAAATGAATGGAAAGGAAGATCTCGCAACTTCGTAGATGGGTCATTGACTCGATGGAGTCGCCAGATGTGTTTGCAAGTGCCTCCAAAGGCTGAAATCTTCACAGAACACACCAACCTCGCAAAAGATGAAGTGGAAGACCTCTAAGGTCCCACCGGCGTGCCAAAATCATTAGTGGTCACACGCAAAATCACATAATGAGACACCTCTCTAAAAGATGAAACTCTAACTTCGTGATGTCCCACGGCATGCTTCTAGTTAGTGAAAATCACAAAGACTCCCGGATGCAGATCGGCTTCTAGGTTGATCACTGTGCATCCAAAGCAGATTGCACAACATGGAAACCTCTCTCCAAGCGTGGGACTTGTGAAACCGAGAGAGGAATCTCCAGAGAAGGCCGGGTTCCTACTCCCTAAACTACTCCGCCACAAGCTATTCCAAAGCAAGCAAGCTAATCTAATCCTAATCTAACAATGCCAAGGAGACAGAGAGAGAGAGAGAGAGAGAGAAAAAGAACAAAAGCCTACACTAAAACGGTGATACACCAGAGAAGGAGAATGTTGAACCTCTATCAAAACTGCCATGGGACAAAGAGAGGTGAGCAATGGGAAGGATGGACAGATGCATCACAGGCCCAAGGATAGATTTCACATAGAAAATGTCCCAAAACTCCATGAACACAACTCCAGACCTGCAATGAACATTCAAACATGCACAAATACCTGCAATGAAGAGAGGCAAGAGGAAAACAAGCAAAGAACGAGCAAGGATGGACAGATGCATCACAAAACACGTTTTTTGTTGCTCCAGAAGTTTGCACAGAACATCATTTCATTAGTAAAAGGCAAAAACGCCATTACAGAGCAGGGAGGAGGTTCGAGCTCCATTTTCAACCCTAGAGAAGAAAAGAAGGGAGGGCAGAGCAGAAAAGATGAACAACTTGTTATGTCCCCTTTTAAAATGAGCCAAATCTGGCTTTATACAATGCATGGGTCGAGCCCAGGAGACAGAAAACATAGGAAAACGTGTAAGCAGCCCAACCATTGACCAAAACGCATTCTTCATTAAAATCGGTGGTTGAGACATCACTTCTGGCCATGCTGAAGAAGAATGCGACCCATGTGCATTAAAACTGGTTGTTGAAACGTCGCTTCTGGCCATGATCACGCGTCAGAGCCGTTTCTCAATTTTCTCTCCAGACTACACCAAAATTCGAGATTGATCCTAGAATCATGTAGAGAATTTCATAAGCTTTCCGTTGATATAAAGAACGTGCAAATCCGAGCTCTGGATCGAAAGTTATGGAGGTCTGAAGTTTTAGGGCACAAAACAGTGAAAACGTGTTTTGAAATCTTTCCCGCGCTCTGCCACCTGGATGACACGTGGCACGCATTGATTGGTCACGTGATTCTCTCTCCTCTACCTTTCGGTGGGCTTTCTTTTGAAATTTCCTCAGGCCCCTTAAACTTGGACACGTGGCATGCATTGATTCGGCCGACAGGGCGCGGGGCGCACTTTGGCTTTTAGCTTTTCGCCAAAACTCATGCCAAATTCTCTAACTCCTTCCCGAGCTCCGCATTCCCCGCTCCATAGACACGTGTCCTCTTTTGATTGGCTCGGCTGACCCTCAAAATTCCCTTTGACCTTTGGACTCTTTCCCGCGACACGTGTCGTGATCTGCCGGTTCTCGGCCCTTTCGCTCCTTCGCGCCTTCGCGTCTTTATGTCCCTTGATGTCCCAAATCGCTTGGGCCAAAACTTCCGATCCGCCCGAAATGGGCTTCCTCGTCCCTCATTTGGCCGATGACACGTGGCGTTGTTTGATTGGCTTTCGCCTCCTTCGGCGATCCGCGCCCACGCGTCCCTTCGTCCCGATGTCCCAAGATTTAACTTTCTCTTTTCGGGCGAACCGCCGGCTTCGCAAGGCATCACGGCCCAAATGTCCCAATTGCTTCCTGATCGCTTTGTTCTCATTTCGCCGATCCGCCGGTTCGTGTATTTCACGCACTTTGTCCCAAATCGTCCCGCTTTCGCCAAAGAAGCTAGTCGCTTTTCTTCCTTTTCGGCCGGATCGGCTTCTCGCCCGCCACGTGATTTCTCCCTGATGTCCCTTTGCTTCACGGCCGCCCGGAGGCTTTTCGCCGATCCGCGCCTTTCTGTCCCACACGTCCCGACTACCGCTGTAGGACTAGGACTTAGTCATTTTTATGATTTTTCCTAGCTCAATCTACATGCTTGAACTCGCAAAACTCGATGCATGTTATCGAAACCTCCACTAGTGTTCACCTAGCCACCCCGATGTGTTGGCATAGTTGGTTCATTCCCATGAGCTTCCATTTGTGTAACTACAACATCTAGCAGCCGTACACTGACTCAGACTGCACTATTTCACACGTTTGCAAACAATAGCACAACAAGAGAATCGGATGGAGATGGAGAAAACCGCGAGAGAATTTCATAGAGGGATTCAACATGGAGGTCTCAAATCTAACGAGATGTCTCTAGGTTCCACGGAGTCCAAGAAATCACCCATCAAAGATATGGCGTGTTTGGGCCTCAGGGCTCTTAAGCAACTACGCCCGGACGAGGTAGCCCGAAAGCACGGGGAGCATAGGGAACACAAAAGAAGCCTCCAATAGCATTCACCTAGCCACCCCAACATGTTGGTGTAGTTGGTTCAGTCCCATGAGCTTATATTTGCAAACTACAACATTTGGCGATGTTACATCGACTTTCATTTGACATTTGCTATTTCATGTGTTTGAAAACAATAGCACAAGGAGAGAATGGGATGGAGATGGAGAAAACCGCTAGAAAATTTCATAGAGGGCTTCAACATGGAGGACTCGGATCTCGACGAGACATCTGTAGGTAGCCCAAAGCACGGGAGCATAGGGAACAAAAATAAGCCTCCAATAGCATTTATCTAGCCACCGCAACGTGTTGGCATAGTTAGTTCGGTCCAATGAGCTTCCGTTTACAAACTATAACATCTTGAAACCATACACTCGACTCGCATCGCACTATTTCACGTGTTTGTAAACAAAAGAACAACAAGAGAACCGGATGGAGATGGAGAAAACTGTGAGAGAATTTCGTAGAGAGTTTCAACATGGAGGTCTCGGATCGACGAGACGTCTCTAAGTGCCACAGATTTTGATAAATCACCCTCACAAAGATATAATGTGTTTTGGCCTCTGGGCTCTTAAGGGACTACGCTCGGACGAGGTAGCCTGAAAGCACGAGGAGCGTAGGGAACCAAAAAAATCCTCCACTATTGTTCACTAGGCCACCTCGATGTGTTGGTGTAGTTGGTTCGGTCCCACGAGCTTTCATTTGCAAACTATAGCCTCTGGCAGCCCTACACTGACTTAGACTGCACTATTTTGCATGTTTGCAAACAATAGGACAGCAAGAGAACCAAATGGATATGGATAAAACTGTGATAGTATTTCATAGAGGGCCCCAACATGGAGGTCTCAGATCTGACGAGACGTCTCTAGGTGCCACGGAGTCCGAGAAATCACCTGTCGATGATATAGTGTGTTTTGGCCTCAGGGATCTTAAGGGACTACACCCGGATGAGGTAGCCCAAAAGCACGGGAGTGTAGGGAACCAAACCTAAGCCTCCACTAGCATTCACCTAGCCACCCCGATGTGTTGTCCTAGTTGGTTCGGTCCCACGAGATTCCATTTGCAAACTACAACCTCTAGCAGCTCTATACTGACTCAGACTTCACTATTTCACGCCTTTACAAACAATAGGACAACAAGAGAACCAAATGGAGATGGAGAAAACTGTGAGAGGCTTTCCTAGAGAGCCCCAACATGGAGGTCTTGGATCTGACGAGACATCTCTGGGTGCCATGGAGTCTGAGAAATTACCCGTCGAAGATATAACGTGTTTTGGCCTCAGTGCTCTTAAGGGACTACACCCGGATGAGGTAGCCTAAAAGCACGGGGAGCGTAGGGAACCATAAAAAATCCTACACTAGCATTCACCAGGCCACCCTGATGTGTTTGCGTAGTTGGTTCGGTCCCATGAGCTTCGTTTGCAACCATGACCTCCTCTGCGACCCTACACTGACTCAAAATGGACTATTTCGCGTGTTTGCAAACAATAGGACAGTGAGAGAACCGAATGGAGATGGATAAAACCGTGATAGCATTTCATAGAGGGCCCTGATGTGGAGGTCTCGAATCTAATGAAACATCTCTAGGTGCCACGGAGTTTGAGAAATCACCCGTCGAAGATATAGCGTGTTTTGGCCTCAGGGCTCTTAAGGGACTATGCCTGGATGAGGTAGCCTGAAAGCATGGGGAGCATAGGGAACCAAAACGAAGCCTCCACTAGTGTTCTCCTAGCCACCCCAGCATGTTGGCGTAGTTGGTTCGGTCCCACGAGCTTCCGTTTGCAAACTACAGCCTCTGGCAGTCCTACACTGACTCAGACTGCACTATTTCGTGCCTTTGCAAACAATAAGACAGCGAGAGAACCGAATGGAGATGGAGAAAACTGTGAGAGAATTTTGTAGAGGGCCCCGACGTGGAGGTCTCAGATCTAAAGAGATGTCTCTAGGTACCACGGAGTCTGAGAAATCACCCGTCGAAGATATAGTGTGTTTTGGCCTCAGGGCTCTTAAGTGACTACACCCAGGACAAGGTAGCCCGAAAGCATGGGGAGCATAGGGAACCAAAACAAAGCCTACACTAGCATTCATGAGGAAAATCCAACGTGTTGGCATAGTTGGTTTGGTCCCATGAGATTTTGTTTGCAAACTACAACCTCTGACATCCCTACACTGACTCAGACTACACTATTTCATGTGTTTGTAAACAATATGACAACGAGAGAACTGAATGGAGATGGATAAAACCACGATAGGATTTCGTATAGGGCCCCGACGTGGAGGTCTCGGATCTGACGAGATGTCTCTAGGTGCCATTGAGTCAAGAAATTACCCATTGAAGATATAGCATGTTTTGGCCTCGTGATTCTTAAGGGACTATGCCCGGATGAGGTAGCCCGAAAGCACGGGTAGCGTAGGGAACTAAAACGAAGCCTCCATTGGTGTTCACCTAGACACCCCGATGAGTTGGCATAGTTGGTTTGGTCCCATGAGCTTCCATTTGCAAACTACAGCCTCTGGAAGCCCTATGCTGACTTAGACTACACTATTTCGTACCTTTACAAACAATAGGACAGAGAGAGAACCGAATGGAGATGAAGAAAACCGCGAGAGGCTTTCGTAGAGGTCCTAACATGGAGGTTTCAGATCTAATGAGACGTCTCTAGGTTCCATGGAGTCCAAGAAATCACCCGTTGAAGATATAACATGTTTTGGCCTCAGGGCTCTTAAGGGACTACGCCTGGATGAGGTAGGCTTCGTTTTGGTTCCCTACGCTCCCTGTGCTTTTGGGCTACCTCGTCCGGGTGTAGTCGCTTAAGAGCCATGAGGCCAAAACATGCTATATCTTTGATGGGTGATTTCTCAGACTCCATGGCACCTAGAGACGTCTCATTAGATCTGAGACCTCCACGTCAGGGCCCTCTACGAAAGCCTCTCATGGTTTTATTCATCTCCATTCGGTTCTCTCACTGTCCTATTGTTTGTAAAGGCGCGAAATAGTGTAGTCTAAGTCATTGTAGGGCTGCCAGAGGCTATAGTTTGCAAATGGAAGCTCAAGGGACCAAACCAACTATGCCAATATGTCAAGGTGGCCAGTGAATGCTAGTGGAGGCTTCATTTTTGTTCCCTATGCTCCCCATGCTTTCGGGCTACCTCGTCCGGTGTAGTCGCTTAAGAGCCCTGAGGCCCAAACACGCCATATCTTCGACATGTTATTTCTTAGACTCCATGGCACCTAGATATGTATTGTCAGATCTAAGACCTCCATATTGAATCCCTCTACGAAATCCTCTCATGGTTTTCTCCATCTCGATTCAGTTATCTCGTTGCCTTATTGTTTGCAAAGACGCAAAATACTTTGTAGTCCGAGTCGCAGTAGGGCTGCTAGAGGTTGTAGTTTTCAAATGAAAGCTTGTGGGACCAAAATAACTATGCCAACATGTCGGGGTGGCTAGGTGAATGCTAGTGGAGGCTTCATTTTGGCTCCCTACGCTCCCCGTCCTTTCGGGCTACCTCATCGGGCGTAGTCACTTAAGATCCCTGAGGCCAAAACACGCTATATCTTCGACGAGTGATTTCTTGAACTCCATGGCACCTAGAGATGTATCATCGATCTAAGACCTCCATGTTTAAGACCTCTACGAAAGCCTCTCACGGTTTTCTTCATATCCATTCAGTTCTCTCACCTGTCCTATTATTTGTAAAAGCGTAAAATAGTGTAGTCTCAATCGGTGTAGGCATACCGAGGCCAGTAGTTTGTAAATAGAAGCTCGTGGGACCGAACCAACTACGCCAAAATGTTGGGGTGGCCAGGTGAACGCTATTAGAGGATTCATTTTTGTTCCCTACACTCCCCGTGATTTCGGACTACCTCGTCCGGTGTAGTCGCTTAAGAGCCCTGAGGCCCAAACACACCATATCTTTGACGGGTGATTTCTCGGACTCCGTGGCACCTAGATTTGTCTCGTCAGATCTCGAGACCTCCACATTGACGCATTTTGATCAACAACATTAGATGTTCTTAACCCTAGGTTCTTCATTATAGGTCTCATCTTAATTAATTTCATCAATGAAATAAATAATTGATATCTTTGTGTGTCATTTAAATTCTCAAAGTAATTATCCCAAATTCCACTAGCTTTTCTTCTCGCATTTCTTTCAGACATTTTGTTAGGCATTGATTTTATAATGTTTTCATCAACTTCAATTAAGTGAATTGGTTTTCTTTGCAAAATGGAAGGAGGTGTTCTTAGAGGTGAAGATTCGTTTACAAGGTTACTTTCTTCATTCAGTGTTTTCATACAAATTTTGGGGTTAACATTTGGATTCTTAGGTAAGGGTTCAACAATTGGATTCATATCAATTTCTTCATCCATACCAACATTATCATTCAATTCAATATCAATATTCATTGCAAAATCATTATTCTCTACATTTTCATTATGTATTTCATCCCCATTTTCTAATACATTAGCTACATTTGATATAGCGGATGTACCTTTCCCTGCTCGAAGTTTTTGCATTCTCTTCAATTTCTTTATTCTCTTCTCTTCCAATTGCTCCAGTGTCTTGTTCTTGACTTTCCTCTTGTCCTTAGCTTGACGTTTATCGCCCATGATTAGAAAAAATCAACTAGTGAGGTAGGGGACAAAATGAACTACTAAAAAATCATGCAAGAATGTAGAGAAAATTACAGACAAAACAAAATGTTTACAGAATTCCTATGAAAGAGATGAAAGGGACGTTGGGGGCCACAATATATAAAACAAAGAAAGTCACGTATGCATTATAACGTGTACGCATTATAACGTGTACGCATAATAACGCGTACGCATTTTGCATTTTATCTTTTCCCAAGCCATGCCTCAAGGCTTGGGATACAGTTTGGATCCCCAAGCCTGAGGCATGGACATGTACAAACACACCAAACAACGTGTTTTTGCAAGAAAAATGTAAAAATGTCACTTCCTCTATGGTAAATCAAAATAAAACAATTGATCCATTTTTAAAAAATTATACCACGACGTAGAGCAGAGTTTCTTCTTTCTAAAAATATATTTTTCTAATTTTCTGACTAATATAAGGTTTCCATATTATTTATTTTCTAACTATGCCTTTTTATAGCTATTTTTTGAAGTGTAAATATATCTATCTCATGGTGTATATTTTTTTGGGTGATCAAAATTTTTAAAAAAATATACTAGCCCAAACTAGGCATAACTTTATACATATTAAAAAAAAAAACTACTTTTTGATATTTTTGAGGTAGTTAGGGGCACAATCGAGCTCCGTTATTTTTCAAAACATCAAATTTCTATACTATAAAAATCATAAATAAAAAAATATTCGCTAAAAAAATCTTTAAAAAAATGGAGCCCAAACTAGATGCTCCTAGCTATATTTCTACCAAAGGGTTTTCAAAAATACTAAATGGTGCTCAAAAAATGGTGGGGGGCACGAAAGTCACTCTATTATGTTTTTTAACAAAAACAGGAGCATCTGTTGGTATTTTAGTTGTTTGACCCACTTAAACCTAGGCACTCCATCTTTTCATTTAATTAGGTAGCTCGGGTTTTCTAGACCACTTTTATATCAACTTTGTCAAGAAGGTCACAATGACCGACATGTACATGACACGCCAACATGAGGACGAGTGTATCACAAATTTTGTCGTTTGTTGGCATGACTTGATTAACCAACTCACATTCCTACTACCTCAAACCAATTTAATAGATTTGTTCACCTGAGCTTATGCTAGACACATCTCACCAACTCTCCAATTCTAAAATTTCCGCACATTCGATGAGGGATTCAAAATGGCCCGAAAGCTTGAAATCTGCACTATTAAGGAGAAGAGGTTGCAATTGCATAACAAACACGCTCCTTTCAAAACCAATGATTCCTCCTCTTTGTCTAAACTGCAAAATAATTATCCCAAAGAAAAAGGATCTACTAACACAGTGGTTTTAAAAGCTGGCCCATCTCATCCATCCAACCAATCAAATCCTTCTTCTAATATTTCTCTTGTTCAGAATTTCCAATTTAAGAGGGAACAACGAAAATATACTCCCATCGAGAACCTTACTCCTCAATTTTGGAAAAGATTTTAAACTCTGGAGCCATACCTCTTCCACCCATCAAACCACATACTAGTTTTGACCCTTCCCATCCCATGCCTGCATGGTACAAGGAGAACAATTATTGCAATTATCACCATGTTAGAGGTCATAGTGATGGTAATTACAAAATTTTCAAAAACATTGTCCAAGAAAGGTTAGATAATGGATATCTCGTCTTGGATAACCCCAATGAATCAGCTAACCAAAACCTTCACATCTTAAAGAAACTATTTGTGAATCATACCCCATCATCTAACCAAGTAGGTGAAACCTCAAACAATGATAAAAATGTTCATGAGGTTCATGTCATTTTTTATATCATACTCGGCCCCTTCCGCTCGCTTTTCTTCTATCTCAAAGCATTTCAAGAAATTCTTGCACGATCTCCTTCATCCATAGAAGGACATATTTCTTCCACTCGTCTACCCATGAAGGATTCCACCTTATCCTTTCCTCTACACATAGAGGATTTGATCTCATCTACAGATGCATCTACCCCACTCACCTCCCAACATGTCGAACAACCCGCATTACTCACTCTTCTACCCACAAAAGAACCTAACTTACCTTCCACTTCACTAAAGGACAATCCTATACAATTGACCTTGCCTCTAAATCTGCTCACGGAGGACCCTCTCATGGCATCTCTTCCTGTTGGTGACAATTCCCCACCGGATTTTAAAGACCCTATTGATCTATTATCATCTCTTTTACCCACATATTTTGAAGCAAACCATTTCCCTGTCTCATAGATATTCTTTACAGGGATCACTACAAAATCAACATCATGCCCCTCCACTTCAATTTCATTCTCATGTTTAGCTAATGCTTGGATTATGTTGAAAATTCCATGCTTTGGGGATGCCTTCGAATCATTGTCTCAACTCAAATGCAAATGTTGTCTACCGACACTTCCACGATCTATCCAAAGGTGTTTAAGACAACCAAACCAACCATGCCTATTGTAGTCACCTCTTATTCATCACCCTCACCCACACCTAAGCCATTACCATCCACCAAAATTTCACCTATGCCTAAACCACTACTTGCACCTATACCTTCCCCTACACCCAAATCCATTACCACATTGGGAGTTATGCTGAAATCAAGCCTAGTCCATCCTATTATCAAACTAGATTTAGCCACATCCTCACAAGTTGTCGAGAAAACTATTCCCCACATAAGACAAAGACCCAACCTCTTAGGCTACATACACCAACTTCAACCACTACCCCTCTATCACCTTCACCATTTCCATCTATCCTACATCCGCACTTATCAACCTTGGCCAAGTGGTTTCGTTCCCAAAGTAGACCAAAAAACACAACAACCCACATGTTCATCATGATCTTTGTTTACTGCCTAAGTTACCTACACTACATATGCTATCTTTGATACCTACCACATTTCTACCTCCCATACCTACACCACTTCCTGTATCCACATTATTACCGATACCATTCCCTCTCTTTAGCTATTCCTTTCTATATTTCCTCCTACATTATCTTCACTACACTTCCATTATCAACTTTGTTAACCCATCCCCTTCCATCATCTACCTTCCCTTCTACATCACGCACTTCTATACCTTTACCCAAGAAAGTGTAACCCAAAACCATACTATCTACCAAACAGATAGTCAAACTTACCCAACCTCCAATTACACCTCTAGTCATGCCTCTTCCACAGAAGTCACCTAAACTTCCATCTAGACCCACACTCACATCACACTATGATCCCTTGGCAGGGTCTTATGCTAACATCCTTGCTAACCTTGTAGAAACCTTCGTTAGCACATTGCCACCTCTTAAGCCTTATAACCCACTCAAACCTAAACTAGAATGGTTTGATGATTCTAAGATTTGCACCTATCATCGTGTGCCAAAACATGATGTTGAAAACTATAAGACCTTAAGAATATTCTTCTTCAAATGTGTTCTCTGGAAGATCTCTTGGAAGAAGATGATCTTTTGGATGAGGACCCCATTCCACCTTTGCATATCCCTACACAACCTCATCCCATACCTATTCAGCGACCTCCATCTCCACTTCTGTAACCCTTTTACCCTCCTCCAACATTTGAGATCAACATGGTTTGCATTAGAGAACTAGCCAAAACTCCTCCAAAATGCCAATGTGTCCTACTTCTTTCACAAGACTATGTTCCTTCACCACTTTTTTTCCCATCCTGTTGTTACAACTTTCAAGAAAAAAATCTTTTTGTCTCCCTCTTTTCCTCGTATTAACAAGATTCAAGTTACCACCGAGACACAAAAGGAAACGAAAAGAGAAGACAAATAAACCATCCACTACACCTTTACCTAACATTCCGTTTACACCGTGCCCAAAATCACCATCCGTGGACCAACACACCCCATTTCTAACAAAGTTTCTCACCGCACCATGATTAAACAACTTCAACAATCGCCCCTAAAAATGTCTCTATAAAACCTTATCCAAACCTCTGATTTTCATCGTAATGCCCTCATTGAGGTCTTGATATCTATCGAGGTTCCACCTAATGACCCTACTCCTGTTGCCTCCATTATCACTCCTCATTATGTTTCCTATCTCACCACTTCGCCCCCTTCCTCTACTCCTACTACCACTCATCAAGTAGCCACTCTCAGTTTCTATGACGATGAGATTTTACCTCTCTAATCAGAGGATCTTGACCCCACCCTATTCATATCTGTTTATATTGAGAATACATGTGTCTGACATGTTATGATCGATGGGGGTACTAGTATCAACATCATCTCCTCTCATGCATATTAACAAATGTGCATCCCTTCCAATTACATGAACGATAACCCAGTTATGCTGCGTTATTATAACAATGTCATAACTTCCACCCTCGAAACTATCATTCTCCACATCCGCTTGGGCCCCCGTACTATTCCTGAATTATTCTACATATTGGAGGGGGAATTATTATATAATCTGCTACTTGGCCGACCCTACATTCGTGCCATCGATTGTGTTCCTTCAACCTTACATCGATGCTTAAAATTTGAACATGAAGGACACAACTACACCATTCTAGTAGATCCTTCACCCTTCAAAACCTATAACATGCTCTACCGACCTAACGATGTTCTTATACCAGTTAAGGCATCTACCACCATTGTCACTTCTTCTTCCGTCACTACCCCATCTCCCACCATTATCACTTCTTCTTCAACTCGCCACTTTATCTACCGGGTTCTATTGCTACATCTCCCATAACCAACTCTGTTATTCCCACTATTGTTGCACGAGCTTCTACCTTCATCCATTAACCAACCCATCTACTTCACCAACGATTGTTGTTTCTTCTTTTCAAGCTTCTAGTGATTCTTCCATTCCCACTACCCAAATTCCAATTTCTGATCCCTTAGTAGGTGTTTTCAAGGCCTCACTTTAGGGAGTATTGTCTTTATAATCTCAATACCTTCCTTACTCCTCAAGAATATGGAAGCCTCAATCAACACCCACATTACAACCAATGAGTAGGTGATAGATTTCCCTATGGTCTACCTCATCTTCGCACTAATTTGATGTATGGGGGATTTAATACTTGTTCACACACTCTAGAACCACCTACTCAAACCCATCCATTCTCATCTGATTTCTAATACCTCACCAATCGACATTTCACCCACACATTCCTCCATCATTATGCATGGAAAGGCTTTGGCTTTGGTCTCTACAAACAGGTTCGTCACATAGTCATTCCCTGTACCACTTAGAAACACAAGGACTGTCGTGTTCTTGGATTTTCTGAGGAGCCTTCCTCTAAGAAATCTCGTATCGATCTCATAGATGAAGATACACCTTCACCCCCTCCTTCACCAACATCACAACCTTCACCTATGAAGTCTATGGATCCAAAATCGATTCCTCCAAACTTTTGTTTTCCTGAACACCGTTTCCTTGGGACCTATGACTTATCACCATGATGGCGAATCTCCCTCTTCTCTTCCCTTATTCTACCCTAACATGATTGATGATTACATGCCTTCTATCAATGTCATTTAATGTCAGGTTGGTGATTCCTTTCTCACCTATTTAGGTGTAGAGGATTCCTATATTCACCGGTCATTACCTTCTAAAACACAAACCATGTTGAATGAATCAACCATAGAGATCAACATTCACATTGAGGATGCCCCTCGCATTCTAAAGATAGACCAATCTTTAGATCCCACTGAGTAAGAAGATTTCAATTCTTTCCTCCGAGAATATAGCAATGCTTTCACTTGGTCTTATGCTGATATGCCTAGTATTGACCCAAATATCATGGTCCACAATATCGTAACTATCCTTGATGCTAAAGCCATGAAAAAAAAGTTGTGAAAAATGCATCCTCACATTTCCCTTATTTTGAAACAATAAATCCAATGCCTCCTCTTTGTTTCCTTCATTATACCCATTGATTATCCCCAATGGATATCTAACATCATTCCTGTCACCAAAGTGATAGGGGGACTCCCCATATGCATGGATTTCCACAACCTTAACCTAGCTTTCCCTAAAGATGATTTTCCTCTACCTAGTATTGACCAACTAGTTGATCTCACCACCGGTCATGAGATGTTATCACTCATGGATGGTTTCTTGGGTTATAACCAAATATTACTTGCATCGGAAGATCAACACAAAACCTCTTTCACCACCCTTGTGGGGACCTTATGCTATCATGTTATTCCTTTTGGCCTTAAAAAGTTGGTGCTACATACCAACGTGTTATGACCTATTTTTTTCATGACATCATGCATAACATATTGGAATATTATGTCGATGATCTTCTTGCCAAATCTAAACAGCGGGCTGAACACCTTGTAGTTCTTAAGGTTTTCTTTGATCGCCTCATCTAATATTGCGTCGCCTTCAAAAAAGAAGTGTATATTCATTTTTATCTCGGGTAAGCTCCTTGGTTTCATTGTTTCTTTGCATGGCATTAAATTTGATCCCATGAAAATTAAGGCTATTCTCGAGATGCCTCCACCTACTAACCTTTGTCAACTTTGTAGTTTGCAAGGCAAGTTGCAATCTGTTTGTTGCTTTATTTCCCAACTTTCGACCATTGTCAACCTTTTCATCATCTTCTTAAAAAGATCATTTCCTTCAAATGGGATGATGAATGTCAAAAAGCCTTTGATGCCTTAAAACAATACCTCCTCCAACCACTTGTGTTCATTCCACCTAAAGACAACCAGCCATTTTACCTCTTCATTTCTGCCACTAACCATTCCTTAGGTGTCATGCTCACTCATCTCGACGAGCAACATAGGAAGAAAACAGTTTATTACATAAGTTGTAATCTTCTACACTATGAGACAAGATATACTCATGCCATTTTTTTCCTATCCCTACTCTTCATCACCACAAAATTTCTTCATTACCTTCTCAACCATAAAACCTTTTCATCACCAACACCGACCCTCATTACATGTATGCTAAACCTTACCAATACCAACGTGTTGCACGTTGGCTCATGCTTCTTGCATAACTAGATCTCGAATTCATCCATCAAATTTTTTCAAAGGAAAAACCATTGCGACCAAATGGCGATGCACCTCTTTCCGAAAAACCAATCTTCTAACTTTGAATTTCCGGATGAATCCATTACTACCCTCTCTTTGGATGATACCATTTACCAGATGACCCTATTCTTAGATGGTTCCAATTTCAACGGGGGTGGTGCTGGGGTCATCCTCATTCCTCTTGAGGGTGAGCCTATGCCTTTATATTTCAAATTAGATTTTGAATGTACTCGAGTTAGGTCTTTAAACCGCCATAGCCTTAGATGTTAAATCCATTAATATTTTTGGCGATTCTCAACTAGTTGTGAACCAAGTCAATGGTTTATGCCTATGTCGTAATGAGATACTTCAAAATTATAAGCTCATCACGTTTAGATGCTCTTGATTAGCTTTGACCGTTATGAACTTCAAATCACCCCGCGTTCCACTAGCAAATTTTTGGATACCATGGCCTGCCTTGCCTCTCAAATATGCGTTTTGTCTTCTGACTCAAAAATCTTTGTCATAGTACAAAGGTTGCAATCACCCTCTTATCTATTTCGTGATGTTAACTTCATAGGAAAAATTAAATATGACCCATGTGACCTTTGGTATAAGCATTTTTTTGGCTACCTTTCCCTTTCAATTTTGCCTCTAGATCTTACCCACAATGGACAACGAGCCTTCCTCAAAAGTGTCTCTCACTATGTCATCATGGATAGTCTTTTATACAAACATGGATTCGATAGTATCCTCTTCTGATGTCTCACTAGTTCTGAAATCCCATACACCATTAAGGAAGTTCATGATGGGATTTGTGGCGGTCATTTTAGTGGCATCACCATCACTAAACACATCCTTCGCCTCGGATATTACAAGCCAACCCTAAATCAAGACTGTTGTGACTATGTAAAATGTTTTGTGAAATATCAACCAATGGATCATCACTGTAACCGAATATTACACTAAATGAGTGGAATTCATACCTCTCAATTCCACAAAAGCCGAGAAAATATGTGAATTAATGAACCATCACATCATTTTCTGCTTTGGTGTTCCTCACCGCATAATCACTGATAACAGAAAACAATTCAAAAATAAAACCCTACGGAAACTTTGTGACGCCTTTGGCATTCAACTTAGTTTTTCCTCACCTTATTATCCTCAAACAAATGGTGAATCTGAATCAAATAAAAAAATCCTAAATAATTTTTTTATGAAATTGGTTGACGATACTGGTAAGGATTGGCACATGCACATTCCTTTCACCTTATGGGCCTATCACACTAGTATTCGCACCTCAATCGCTGCCACACCTTTCTCTTTGGTTTATGGTACAGAGGTTTTCTTGCCTCTTGAAGTCTAAATTCCATCTCTTTGTATCTCACTCAAAGATATGCTCAACACTGACGACTTCTGCCAAGACTATTTGGCGCAGCTTGAGTTATTAGATGAACACCATTTTAATGCTCTTGATCACCTTCAAAATTAACAAAAATGCATCAAACGGGCTTATGAAAAAGATGTACATGAATGAACCTTCAAGGTCAGCAACCTCATCTTGAAGGAAAATCAACATATAACAAAAGTGGAGAAAATTAAATGGGAAAATTTTCTCCTAATTGACTTGGACCATATATTGTTACTCATGCCTATAGATCATGTGCTTATCATGTATCTTCCCTCAATGTTAAACTTGAACATGAACCCCTTAATGCCTTGCATCTTTGACCATTCTATTATTGAATCGAGTACCATATCACCATTTGTGTATTACAAACTCGTTCCTTTAGTACCCATTCCTTTCATCTACCTCTTTTAAGGACCAATGACTAAACAAGAATTGTGTGATTATTTGTCACCTTTCAACCTTATCTTAAATATGATAACCCTTGAATCTACTCATGGCATGATTCTCATGGCTACTTTTCCTTCTCTTCGGATGGAATCCCATGGTTGTTCATCAATTAAAACCTCTCTTGCATAGTTAACCTTCGCGTGTTATGGTTGTGCCTTCATAAAAGAAGCCTATACTCCTCTATAGTCTTGTCCATGACCTAAAAGTCCAAAGAAATTCAAAATTAATATATGGGATATTCAAACTCCACTCCTTGATTCAAACTTCTTGTAACTAGATGAATCCCTCAAAAGGACATCTACCTCTCTATCTCGCTACTATAAATAGATTGCTCCCTCGAGGAAATCTATAAAATTTATCCCTATTGTACATAGTCTATAAAAAAGAAGACTATTTCTATACAAAAAATTAAACATTTTGAAGCTTCCCGCATCGATCAACTTCACGAAGACCTCAAGGATTCATTTTATTCATCCCAGATAGACTTCTCGCATCGATCAATCTATTAAAAATAAAAAGTAAAAAGAAAAATACAAATTTTTTGTCATGGAATTTCCTATTTTGGTTTTGAGTATCTTGCAGAAGAGGCATGTTGTCTCACAACAAGGTTACGCTAACTAACCCACTTCACCTCATCTTTTTTCTTTCTAATATCCTACCTACTCAAGGGACGTTTTGTAGATGTGACATTTCATGATCATGTACCTTCCTTCACCCTTAGAACAGTCAATCATGCACTACCTTTCGGGGTTTAAGTTCATCAACATGTCCTCGGTATGCTTATTATGGTCCTTGCAACTTATGAAGCATTCCACCTCTTTTATCGTTTGCCTATTTTCTTACTTATTGATTATGCTACACAAGACTAGACTTTTGACACCTACATTCTGGGATTTCTTCCCCTTCAACCATGCCTAAATGACCTAGACTCCCCCATGCCTACACAACCTATACTCAACCATGTATATACCTAACTCCACCATGCCTATTCAACCTAGAATCAACCATGTCTAAACAACCTAAACTCAACCATGCCTAAATGACCTAGACTCAATCATGCCTCAAACCTACCAACCTATACATCTACCTCACCATATTCTTCCCTAGCTTATGGAAGAACTACATTGGCCTGAGGCCCCTTTTTATTTGGGCTATGTAGGCAACACGCCGAGGGCATGGGGCCCTTGGAGGATAGTTAGGCCACTTTTACACCTAACCATTTTATCCCCTTTACATTCAAATTCTAACCTAGTTAGTTTACATTTACACAATAACTTGGAAATTAATATATTATGAATGATATATATCATTTCATCATACCTAAAATTTTATAACCTCAACCACATCATACTGGAACCTTGTAACATTTTCATAATATCAATTACTTGAAATTTAAACACAACATACATACAACCCATCATTTCCATAAAATCAGAACTTGAAATTTTCAAACTCAACCATGCCTATACCTCGACTCCACCATGCCTATACCTCGACTCAACCATGCCTAAATGACCTAGACTCAACCATGCCTAACTCACCTAGTTTCTATAATAAAGAATAACAATGGAAATGAAAACTAGTACATCATCACCCAATAATCATCATCAAATTTATAAAAGGGAGTGTCCGTGTATCAATACATATATACATAGGAATAAATAATCAAAGTATCTCAAAACTCTTATGTATAATCTCGCAATATTCGGCACGCAGACAATATGTGTGTGTATATATATATATATATATATATATATATATATATATATATATATATATATATATATCATAATACAATATCAAATATCATGATATCTCATCCCCATGTAGGGTCCTCACCTCCGCCTCTCATTTACCATTCACTTTGGTCCCTGTCTACCCACCATCTCCTCCTCCTTGCCGTAACTGGGCCCGGTCTATGAGAGCTGGTAACCTCACCATGACCCTGTCTCTAGGGCCGACGACACACTTTTCTACCTGAGATTTGAGTCTTTGACCTGGTCCTCTCATTGGCTTCCTGTTGAGCCATGTGTTCAGCGTATGATGGGACATCAATACCTATCATGTTCAAATGATCCTAGTAATAACGGCCCTTGTTCAGGCATCCTTGAACCTATCCATTGATATAGTTTGGGGTGGCGCCATTGGCCTAGCTGAAACCTATGAACCCTACCCTAACAATAGTGGGCCTTGTCCTCCTACCTGTATTACGAGACCCTGTCCTGGTGCCTATGCAGCTACTTGGGCTTGTAAGTCCACAACCTATGCCTCGAGCGATCGCAGTAACCACCATGTAAACCAATGACATATGCTTGTAGCGCCACTACCTATGCTCCATCCCCTATGGGAGCCTGTGTAGGAACATGAGCATGTACCTATGCTAACTTGCCCTATAATGGGTGGCCACTTACGTCTCATGGCTTTGTTATCACATGCCCATGTAGTGCATCTCTCTCGCACTATAACAATAGCCAAGTCTTGTTGATCTAGCCACCGTGGTAATGCCTATAATCGGGATGCCCACCAAAATTTATAACCATCTCTGTAACTTGACATCAACTATCTCCTTTTTGCCACTGCTCCTCCTTCCCCACGGATCTGCTGGATGTAGCGGAGAAAACGATCTCTCCACATCATCTCTACTGAGTGCGAGGGAATGGTGGAGGCACATCCTGTTGTAGTCTAAACTTGTGTCGAATCTATCCCACCATAATCATCTCTTGCTCACCCACACCCCTTCCTTATATCCAATCTAAGTATTTCAGGGCCCTACATCTCCTGGGCCATGCATCCAGTAAACATGAAAACCAACATAGGGTTTTCATAATATGTCCATGACATACAATCCCCCAATTTTGCTTGTAGTAATCCACGTCATTTGCTACCTCCTCCACTTGTGGATGTCCACCTACTACCACCCATATCCTGTACCTAACCCTCTGTCCACCATGATGCCAATCTGCTATTGGCAGTCCTTGTGGGCGCACAATCACTATGTGCTTGTATGCCCAACAATGTAATAGGTATATACAACATATGTCGTATCGCCACATCCTTTGGTAGGCCCACAACTCCCTGTGCAATTACACTAAATATGTTGATGCCCACATAAAAAAACACGATCCTCAATCATATCTCATAGAAATCCCATCAATCCCTTGGGAAATCAACCACCCTCTAAGTCCGGAGTACATAAAATCCCACAACTACCATCATCGGTCTTCAAGCTAGCCAAGTCTCATGTGGGTGCGCAACATACAAATCCCCATACACAATACTAACACTATGCTTAGTCAGGTCACTTGTTATCTCTCCAAACACTGCAATCATTTCCTCAAAAGCCTCATCTACTGACACTAAATAAACAGGATCACCAACAATTAGTAGTCGCAGAATCCTATGGACATCCTCCAACGTGATCATCATCTCACCAGAAGGTAAATGGAATGTGTTGGTCATTACATCCCATCTATCGATGAGAGAAACCATAAGACTGTGATCCCGTCGGATCCGATTATACCGCCTGATCCTAACCAGTCCAACCTCCCGTAGGAGAGTCCACTCATCCTCCATGACGTTGGGTCACATCTCCCCCAAAAATGGTGGGATCTTGTCCCACATCGTCAAATAGTGATGTGCATACATCCATGTAACTCAACAATGTCAAGTATTCACCTACTCTACTCATCTCTTCACCCCTACCTACCCCCACCCCATAACTACATTACTCTACCTACATATCTATTTCCTAACTATTTCCCTAACCTATCATCCATTTTATCTAGCCTAAACAAGTTTCTATGTTCTATTTCATCATTTTCTCTCCCTCGATATTTGACCTAACCCATACCCACCCATTCCTAGCTATATATGCCTTATACCCACCGACTTCTATTCTGCTCTGCCTCCCATCTCTCTAAATTTACCCACCTATTTGTTTTATAAATCCATTTTTTCCCCATTACCTTAACCTTTTCTACATTAGGTCACTTTCACAGTGATCGACATAGATTACTTTCAACTGACACCAGTCACTCTAACCGGTACCAATCACCTATCTATCCACCGAAACTGGTATGCCAAACCCATGTCAGTCGAGACCTAACCGGCGTCGATATCTGGTTTGGCCCTAAGGCCGAACCCTCACACCTCAAATTTTGAAAAAATTGCAAAAACAACCTAAAATCTACCCCAATCCCACATAAACCCCACCCCAATTCATTTACCCACCTACTTAGTCTACATTGCACCCTCCCAATACCCAACTCCATTCGTTGGTAACCTCATTTCAAATTTTTAATTTGCCACCCCATTTTTCTACTTTACCACAAATTTTAATTGAAAATACACGGTATGGATTGATTCCTACCTCAACACCATGCCATCTCCTCGTTGGCACCTCTAGTCTTTGAACCGGTGGTTCTCCCTTGCCTCTCCTCCTGCTGTAGCCTAAATCACGCAACCCAATATCACTCATTGTGACACTCGAATTTCATTTACTCGATATATCTTACAATGATGATACTCGTGTTGTTCACCTTATGACTTTACCTTGCTTGCTAATGTCATACTTGTTTAGTATGACCTAAACTTTGGTTCCCTAGAACAAACCCATTGCACGGTTTTTGCACCTTGCCTAGTTTTATTTCGTGAGCATATCATATACCTTGGATACCCGAACCACTTCCTTCTTGTTTGGATAAACCTATCGACCTTTGACAAAAAGAGTTTGCATCTCTTCAACTTGGTACCTTATCACCTTTTATACGTGTGTGTGTGTTAGAATCGCCATTATGTATTACTCCGAACCAAAATCAACCTTACCTACAACCCACCTACCCTTGTTTTCATCACTTACCTATTTATCAAACCACTCACCGACTCCATTTAACACCTCATCAGTTCTCTGGTTTGAGGGGGATCACCTCCACCCATACTTGGGGCAGCCTAACCTTCACTCATACCTAGGGCACTGACTTCCCGTTTTTTTCAACGATCACTTATCAATACAAGCTACGTGACAAAAAGGGGAAAATGTAGACACCAAATTTGGGTCACACTCCCTGTGGTCCCCTTCAATTAATTAACGTGACACATTGAGCTAATCATAACCCCTTTACCCCATATTAATATTTATCCTCATGTTATTAATTAATTTAATTAAGTTAATTTAATCCTCACACCTCCACTTCATCATGACACCTCACCCTCGACCCATTCCAGGGCATTTAACTCACAGTGACCAAGTCATCACTCTAAGCATTGTTTCATCACTCCCAGTGTTGAGTCACTACTTGACCTAACCAACTAAAACTTATTTCTAAACCTAACTAGACTTCTTCCAAGATCTTCCTGCCTTCTCTCACGTGAACTCTACTTCCCTAAGTGGACCTAACAAGGAAAGCACGCCAAATCTTGGAAGATATGCCTATTTTTGGTAAATAGGACTATTTCACCCTAACTGACGCCGGTTTATCGTCGGCCGACATTGGTCACCTAACCGCCATCGGTTCTTTTATATAGAATTTTACAACTCTTTACATAGGTTGGTCATTCAGTTTTGGGAATTCTATTGCAATCAAGCATGAGTCTCAAAGCCATTCCTACATCCAAACAATGACAACACACCACCAAAGTGTATCACAAGCAATAGGTTCTCTTCCAGAGCATTGGAATATTTGTAGGGACACACAGGTCGCAATGCCGCGACACTAAACCAGCCATCACCTCGCCGATCAATCACCAACCACCTTCATTTATGATATTTTCACAACAACAAGTAAGTAACGTTGCTTTCATCATCTGTGCTTCCTTTATTGTAGATCTTTAACTTCTTTCAATATTTCCATCTTTCTGTTACCCAGACATCTCAATTTTCCCACTAATCCACCTACCCAACCATTTCAAACCTTTCCACCTTTCTTAACCTCTTTCTCTACATTCCTGAGTCTTCTCAGTCATATTAGAGCCTAACCACACCTTCCTCACTCTTAGTGCAATCATAAAGAGGCCAAAAGGCCACTTTTTTACTAATTTATTACCCATTGCCCCTACCGACGTCGGTTTACCTTACCGCCGTCGGTTTCACCCTATACCGGCATCGGTCACCCAAATGATACCGTTCTCTGTGTTATTTTACACCCTCTACCAACAAGCCTTCCATTCAACCAAAACCAACCTAGACCTCGCATAATCAGTCCTAGACCCTTTACCATACATCTGTCCAACCTTCAAACCCAGAGTAACCTACCAAACCTCCTGGATCTAATCGTAATTTTTCCTGTTATATTAGATTTACTTATTGTATTAGCACGAGATACCTAAATCGTATAACTACAATAACATTTCCTTATTTCATGGTATTTATTGCATTAAATTGTATTTAAAAGTGGATTGACAACCTTCTAGGAAGCACCTCTCTTCTCGGATCTAGCACTCGCTAGGCAGTCTACTAACCTATATTGTTAATACTATTTTGTGGTTTTGTTGTGTTTGTTACAGGTCGTTCCTCATAGCCAAAGGGAAGCTCTCCATGATCGATCAAATTAAAAGTCAACAATGTGGGCATTCTACCTTCGATCTTATAGGTATTCCTCCCAATCTCTTACCTTATCACTTTTACGGAACTTATTGGTTTAACTCGATTTCTCGCAATCATCCCAAGTTCAATTGTTGCTATCATTGGAGGATTTTCTACGGTGTCGGCGAGTTGATCATGATAACATTAATGATATTTTCATTTGAGTTACCATTTGCACTTATTCCTCTCCTTAAGTTTACTAGCAGTAAGACGAAGATGGGTCTACATGAAAACTCACTTCCAGTTGCAATAATAACGTGGGTGTTTGGCTTAACCATCATGATTATCAATATATAATTTCTTACAACTAGTTTTGTGAAATGGTTGATTCACAAAAACCTTCCTAAAGTGGGAGTAGTATTCATAGGAATTCTGGGATTTACAACCATGATAGCCTATTTAGGTGGGATTTTATACTTGGCTTTCCGAAAAGACAAAAAAGTAACATACTTATTACCTTTGGAAGAGTCTATTGTAATTGAATCAAACTGCAAGCAGTGATACAATAACAATAATTCTAAACTTCGTGGCTCTTTTGGTGTAATTCCACATGAGGACATAGTAAGGTTGCAACTTCCAAGAAATAGGGGCTTGATGGATCTTGACTAAGCAGCATGGCATGCCACAATTCACCATTGTTTCAAGGGTGAATTTAAGCAAGGTGAATAGATTGATTTGTTCAAGTAAATGGGCTCAAAGGTATTCAAATTCTCACCTATCTGACAATAATGTCCAACTAATGACCCCTACTAACTACTGTATTTACACCATTGTGAGAAGATGTTTGAGACATTGGAAAGATTCATATCTTTTCAATTGGCAAAGGCGACATATCCTAATTTCATTAATGTGATGAGAAGATAGCATTCTAGTATCTAACAAAGTGGGAGAGTCCATTTCTCATACGGTTGAGATAGGAAGACCCCACTTTAATGGATAAGGCATGGGGTCTTGTTATATGTTTTAAATGATATTTTAAAAGTGATGTTATTGTTAAACTCGATTTTGCAGACTTTTGATAGCTTAAGTGGTTTCTAATTTCAAGTTACTTTTTAAAAAGTTATTTGAAAAAGTCAAAGTCACTTAAGGTGCCCTAATTTAATGTTCATGTAAACCCTAACTACCTTGTAACCAACTTTTGGGTTATAAAAGGAAGTTAGGGGCTCATTTGTAAGGGTGACTTTGAGAGAGGAGAAGAAAATACTTTTGTGTGCAAACTTTATTTCAGGAAATAAACTTTGTGTTCTTTTGTGAAGACATTTTTGAGAGTTAATGAAATATGAACTTTGTATCCCATTCATCATCTCTTGTAGCATTTGATGTTCTTATGTTCATTAGATGTTAGTGTTTAAATCTTGCATGCTTATAATATCTTTGATCTTATTGCTAATGCTATTAATCTGTTGTTCTTGTTCACAGTGATCAAGCTCTGATATTTACTTGCTCTTGTGTGTTCCATTTCATTTATTCTTGTTTAGATTATTCAAACTTTGTTTTATTTGAGTTAGTTATTCGTCGTTCTTCTTCTTTATGCAATATTAGGCTTTGTTTTTACCTAACTATTGTATGCTCCTTCCATCCATTCCTTTCCTTCATTCCATTCCATTTCCCTCATTCACACTTCTTTCCATTTGATGTCCATAAACACCCCCATATACAATTTTGAATGTATAGATGTAAATACAATTTTGGTTTTCAATAAAGGCAACCTCACCTTCATTGAGGAGGGACTTTGTCCCCTGATTGTTGCATGTCATTTGCATGCGTGTAAATCCATTTGCTAACATGTTCTATACATGTTTTATGGCAATGGATGAAATGTTATTCCTGTTATGATTTTACCCATGTCCTCTCAATATGAACATTGATAAGATCCATACCAACACTCTTGAACGTATGAAAATAGAGCAATAGTGGTTGTGTTTTTGGACTTTTATGTTTAAGGTTTAGTTAGTAGATCTTGCAATCCAAATTTGGTTGAGTGGTAAACATCTCATTTCTCTGTTGGTTTTGAAGGAGCTTACTTGATTTTTTAGAGTACTTTTAAAATTCATGGAACCTTTTTCTTTCATTTCATTTTCTAGTTTTTATTCTACACATTGATGTGCGTAAGTGTTCAATTTATAAGAATGGACGCTTGAGATTTTGTATGAGATTTTTGACATTTGCAATCAATTTATAAGAATGGACTCTTGATATTTTTCATGAGCTTTGTGGTTTTTTAATGTGGTGGATTTTGTTTAAAAAGAAACAAATTTCATGTGGGTTTTATGGGTTTGGCTTGCAATATATGGGAATGGGTCAAAAATTAAAAACAAGATTTCCATTTGTAGTTTGATGAAGAAAAAATGTGGTTTTGGGTTAAGAATGAGAAATGGTGAATAGTTTTTTAAAGTGTAATTTATTTTATTCAAAGTTCAAAATACATACTTGCATTTCCAATATCCAATTTTGATTGTTAACCTTCTTTTCAAATTTAGAGAAATTTATCCTTTTGATCACCTTTCTAGGCCCTATGGGTCCAAAGTTGTGAGCTTCATAGATTTAGTCTTACTTTTTAAGTCATTGTTAAACAAACTTAACTGCAGTTTGAAAAAATAAATACGACAACAATAAATAAATTGTATTGTAGCTTCATATAGAAACCACCTTGCAACACCCGTGTTATGGAAGAAAAATTAGCTGAATGACAAGTTAAGATTCAACCCAAATGAAACTCAATTACAATGCCTACAAGGAACTAAATACTATAGTCATTTCGATATTTTTTATTTTTGAGAGGTTTTTCATTACCTAGGAGTATTTTCAATACTCACGTCTACACTTCGATGAAATTCTTCCATAAGAACTCACTTCTCTATAACTTTAACTCATTTACATTGGTGAATAATCACAAGGCACAAGGACCCATTAAACGCACAAACACTTCTAAGAATTTGGTAATATGGAAAATGAACAACTTCTTTTATAAAACCCATTGCCTCCACCCTCACGCCCCTTCCTGATTGAAAAAAGTTTTGTGGGCATGTATGTGTCTAATAAGTCTTACCTTGGACTCACTATAGGTGGGGATATTCCATACCCAACACATTGTTTGCAAATGTATGGAGCTTCTATAGTAAGATCATTTTTTAACTAGCCGATAGGCCTTTATAAATGCATGTTCTTGAAAACTGTAATCTTAGTCATTACATAAATTACAAATATACTACTAAAATGTTTTATCTTCTCTTGTTAATGCACAACCCATATGTAGTTATATTTCCACCTCTTCAATGATTATTTTCTTTTCAAAGAATTATTTTGCACAAATGGCATATGGGAGGTTTCTTCTAACAACATGGCACATCAATTAAGGCTTTCCCTTCTGCTTCTCAGGGTTGTGTTTTTCCTTTATCATATAGGAGATGGGTAGATGCTTTTAGTAACACAATTTATTTTCCTCTCGCTACATCGGGTAAGGCTTTCCCTTCCACTTCCTAGGTTTGTGTCTGTCCTTGATTATATAGGAGATGGGCAGATGATATATTTTAGTACACAATTTATTTTCCTCTGGTATTCTTCTTGTTATGTTCTCAATTGTGAATTTGTTATACAGAAACAAAGCCATTTGTATGTTGGTTTCTATTCACGGAATCCACATCACTAGTGATAGCTTTGATCTATCATGCAGTGGTGAAATATCAAATATAAAATATCAATACTTGTCTTCATTCAGCTTAAGATTCATCTACTGGTTTCCTTGATGGCTTCAGTAACAAGAATTTCAATGGGTGGCACTAACATTACCCAAGTGCAGTAGTTTGTATGCAAATTATAGGAGCATAAAGACAACATGTGAACTGTTTAACAAAATTCCTCAAGATCCAAGGAACTTAAAAGCACTATTTACACGTCATCAATACTTCAAAGATCTTTATTTTTGAGAAGGCAAGCAAGATCCTCCGTAGCATCCATCTCAAAGATTCAACTTCCTTCTCCGACTTTGGTCCTTTCACCTGTGCAATTTTAGAATAAAATGAAGAGACTGGATCCTCCGTAGCATCCATCTTAGCATCATATATCTCAAGGGACAAGAGACTTTTGAGGTGCCAGTAAACAGTCTCCATCAAGCTTCAAAAGAGTACATAGGTCAATCGTATCACCAAAACCTCCAGATTCCATCTCTGGATAATCTTTATTATCGCCAGCATGTGGGCAGTCTTTGCAGGTCTTGGCCTTTGGTTCTCCGGACGAATTCATCCACATTTGATAAGGAGAATGAGAAAGAAATTCTGCAGCAACCTCACTCTCACCAGATGAGAGTGTTGCATCCATGAAAGCCTGAGCCCTAAATCCCATAATTGGGGTCTAAACTGAATTCTGTATATGGAGATGTCGTGCTAGATTGAATTTCCCTGCTACAATTCTCAAGGTTTGAAGAAGTGGGTATAGGTTTGTCTTCTGAGTTTCTAAACATATTTTTTCTTTTGGCAAGAGAAACATCAGGGTTTCTTCCAAAACCCTCATTGTTGCTCCCCGAATTCTTATTTGGGGTATCCTCGGAAGGGGATTCAAATGCAATTCTGCGTTCTACCTACCAAAAAAATAGATTGAATCTGTTATAGACAATTTCCCACAAATAATATAAGAGAGCATCTACCGGTTTCTGCCAAAATGGTCTGAACTAAATTTTGGGTATGCCTCAAACATGCTAATCATTGCAAAAAGAAACGTAACCAAAAATAATTTTCCCAAAAACAAAAATTAATAAAATAAAATAAAAAAGAAAAAAACCCACAAGCAAGAATCCATGAATCAAAAGACAGCATTGCATTAATCATCCGAGAAGTGCATGAATGCTTTTGTAAACAAATCCAAGAATTAGGATATGTTCTTACCTATCTTAAAGATGAAATGAAAGAATCCCGTCGATAAGGCTTCATTCATTATCGGGAATCAGACTCTTTTGACATTTTCATTGCCTAATTTCTACCCAAAATTATTAATCAGACTTTGGAACATAAACACAAGCCCAGTCCCCAACACACACAAAATCCTAATGACCAATAAATACTAACAAAGGAACAAAACAAACACCACAAACTAAGCCATCAAAATCACAATAGTCAACCTCAACAACTAATCACAAAACTAATAGTAAAAGGTCAATAAAACCAATATCGTCAAAAAACTACAAAGGATGGCCCCAAATGGGCGAGCCCAAACCATACCACAAGTTTAGGGAATCAAGTTTGATTTGATTAAAGGTGTGTATCCAAAAGATAGGACTTTGTTTTGGATTGGGTAGATTAGATTTTTGATTGGGTTGGCTCGATTTGAATTTGATTTTGTTGTGGAACACAAGTTTTTGATTTATAAAAAGAACGTTTACAAACAACAAGCAAGCAATAATATTTTATTTGATTTGGCTTAAAGGTAAAATATTGTCGGGAAATGCAAAGTTATGACAATACAATCAAACAAAATGTCATGGAATGAACAAATGGTAAGGCGCTTATAACTCCGAATAAGATACGTCTTTTGATATATCTTGAACTTGATATACAAAATCTATATGGGGACAAAAGTGGTATGGGGAACCCTTCAAATACTGAAAGAGACTCACCCAATCAATAATAGCCCTCTTAGAGGAGTGAATCACCATTTCAATGATGGGTTTTATAATTGGGTGGTAGGGTAATGAGGGAATGAAATGTGAATGGTGTTGTTATTTCTCCCTAAAGATTTATAAGGATGATGCCACAAACTTCGTTGTTATAGTTATATTAGGAATATGCTCGCAGTAACCCGTCACGACAACTTTACATGTAAGCGGGGTACAAAGTCGAGGAAAGCGTCGAATGTTGTTTTGAGACTAAGTATCAAGTACAATGCAAATGCAATATGAGTGGTGCATGGCGGTAAAATCCTCGTCACTAACATAGCTAGTGGTAATGAAATTGACTTACTATGTGCAAATATAGTATGAGGTGTTCAACATGTAATGTTTTTTCCAACTTTAACAAAAATAAATGCATAATTGACAAGCCTAAATAAAGGATATACCTGATATTTTAGCAAAGTCTTTTTAAGCAAATCAATCCAGCATGAAAATGATTAAATTTTTTTGTAAAGCTTTCCAAGCGAAGCGATCATGCGGGGAATTGATTGATAGTTTGTTTTTTGACCTAGTAACCATGCAAAAAAAAGTTAGAAAACAAAAATATGCAAAGGATCTTGACCGTTTCTGATTCTTAAGGTCACCCAAAGGTGCGAGAGGAGCATACACTGTTTTTTACCGTGAAAATGTAAAGCAAAAAATGACAAGCAGAAATGAAACGAGACAATTATTTAAACAAATGATAGAAGGATCTCAACCGTTGATGATTCTCAAGGTCGCCCAAAGGGCAAGAGAGAAGAGCATACATGGTTTTTGACCGTAGAAATAAACAATTAGAAATGAAAAGTGAAAATAAAACAAGGAAATGTGGTGTCTCCATATTTTACCCTAAAATCTGATACTACCCCATGTTTAATTTTTTTGTTCTTTTAAAATAATAAGGCTTTTTGTGTTTTTATTGCCAGAAGATGTCTCTATTACGTTAAGATATTCCCAGTGAATCATATGAGTCAATTTCGACAAATACCTAGATGTTGAAACTCATTTTATCCCTCTGCCAAGTTTTGTCTACGAGAAATTTTTATTTAATTATTTATTAAATAAATAAAGCCCCGTTTGAAGTAAATTGTGCTCCAGTTGAATCCTGTTGAAATTTTACATGCCAGTATTCACACATCTCAATAGGGTTTTCACCAGGAATGAATTTAGAGCATCATGCTAACTTCTGGCAACATTTTTCATTTTTATTTATTTCTTTTGCGTTTGTTTTTTGGTTTTCTCCTTTGTCTTTCTCGTTAAATTCCCTTGATCTGCTTTTTGTACATCTGTTTGATTATCGTGAACATTTGAGATCATTTATGAATACAGACCATAAGGAATCAGTCTCCAAAGGAAAACTTCACCAAAAAAGATGAAGTCAAGCAGAAAAAGCCTCTCCTAGGCAAGTCACACTTTTTGGAATAAATAGATCTAAGTTGCAATGGGAATTTCTGGTGAGTAGTGACAGTAAGCGAGAATTTCTTACTCCGCCTTGCAGGGTACTTTTTCCCATGAAGTCAAAGTCACTTAAGCTACAATGAGAATACTAGAGGTGGCATGGATGCAGAATTTCTTACTTGCCTTGCTTATAGGTAAAAATTCTCATTATAAAAGAAAATCACTTAAAGCACCGGTGGGAATTTCTTACCCGCCTCAAGCAAGGTAAAAATTCTCGTGATGAAAGTCAAATCACTTAAGTGGAAGAGGGGATTTTTGGAGCTGCAATATACAGGGTGGAAATTCCCATCAAGTTGACTTCCTATTTTTAGCATCTACCCTTGCCAAAAAGTGTGACCCACCTTGGCATTAAACAATGCATTTAATGATATTTATTAATGGTTTTTTTATCTAATTTTGGTGCCATGTATGGAAGGAAATTCAATGCAAAAGGACAAGCTAAAGAGAAGTCAAGGATGCATGCTAAAAATAAATAAAATAAATTCATAAAAAGCAACCAGCAAAATGCATACTTGGGCGCCCAAATTAGATGAATAGACATGATTATTTATGAATTAAATTGCCGTAAATAGGAAGGGCAAATTATTAAAAATAGTATATAGAGCATTATATAAGCATGGAATGCCATAATGAAGAAGCCATTCATTCTTTTTGCTAAGGATTGCAGCCTAGACAAGTTTTGGCGCAAGGAAGAAGGTTTTTGCATTAAAGAGTGTTTTTCATTGCCGTGAAGCTTCAAGGTTTGACGCCTAGGGTCGGAATAGCTTGAGTTTTGCTATGATAATTATCTACATGTTGATATAAGTGCCTAGGTGAATTAAATAATATTTTTTCTTTCTTTGCATGTAAACAAAGCCTCAAATTTTAGGGCAATAGACTTTATATGCAGATTTTGGTGATAAAATCAAGTATTCATGCCTGGACACAATTTTTGTCTCGAATTAATTGTAGGTATTCATTACATGTGCTCATATAAGTGAAAGAGAATTCAAATCAATGTTAGGTACGTTGAATATATATTCTCGAATCGTAAAAATTGTTAGATCTGCAAAAATTGATCCAATTGCGCAGGATTAGGCGAGAATTAAAAGAAAAGAGCTCGATAAAGATTGTCCCAACCATGATGAAGCATGATGAAAGAAAAAGATCAACGAGAATCATCATGCATAGCTTCCAGATTTGCTGAAGTCAATGATACGAGACATAGGCCCCGAACTTGTCACCGATTTAATTGACATCCGATCTCATAATTGCAAAAGGCTTCGGACAAAAATTCATCCTCTTGTTTCTAACGCAACCCGTGTAGAAGTCAGTGCATGTGGTGTCTCCAAATTTTACCTTGAAATATGAGACTACCCTATGTTCGAAAATTTTCGTTCTTTTAAAATAACAGGTTTTTTGTGTTTTTATTGCCAGAAGATGTCTATATTAGGTTAAGATATTCCCAGTGAATCATATGAGCCAATTTCAACAAATACCTAGATGTCGGAACTCATTTTATCCCTCTACTAATGTTTGTCTCAGGAAATTTTTATTTAATTATTTATTAAATAAATAATGCTCGCTTGAAGTAAATTGTGCTTTGATTGAATCCTTTTGATGTTTTTCATGCCGTATTCACACATCTCAATAGGGTTTTCACCGGGAATAAATTCAGAGCCTTGTCTGTGACTTCTTTCGCTTTTATTTATTTCTTTTGTGTTTTTCTCCTGTTTTCTCCGCAGTTTCTCTGTAAAATTCCCCTAGGTCTGTTCCTTGTCCAGTATAGTGTGTTTAATTTCCTGAAGCATCCGAGATCATCTTTCGACGCACACTGTAAGGAATCACCTCCCGAATGCAAACTTCGACCAAAAAGATGTAGTCATGCACAAAAAGCCTCTCCCAGGCAAGTCACACTTTTTGGAATGAATGAGTCTAAGCTGCAATGAGAATTTTGGTAGTGGCAGACAAGCGGGAATTTCTTACCTGTCTTGCAAGGTACTTTTTCCCATGAAGTCAAAGTCACTTAAGCTGTAATGGGAATATTAGAGGTGGCAGGCATGTGGGAATTTTTTACCTGCCTTGCAGGGTAAAAATTCTCATTATATAATAAAGAAAAATCACTTAAAATACCGATAGGAATTTTCTGCCTGCCTAGCAAGCTAACTTTTCCCACCAAAGAGGTTTATTCACCCATGCAAGTTGCACTTTATCAAAGGAATCTATTTTTAATACAAGTCACACTTTTTGGGAGATGTTTTAATTTGCCAGTGGGAATTTTGGAAGTGGCAGGCAGGCGGGAATTTCTTACTTGCCTTGTAGGGTAAAAATTTCCATTGTGAAAGTCAAACAACTCAAGTGAAAGAGGGAATTTTTGGAGCTGCAGTGCGGGTAGAAATTCTCATAAAAGTTGACTTCCTATTTTTGGAAATTACCCTTGCTTTAAAAATGCAACCCACCTTGGGTGAACAAAAATGCATTTAATAATATTTATTAATGGTTTATTCACCCAATTTTGGCACCATAAATATAAGGAAAGTCAATGCAAGTGGAAGAGTTAAGGAGAAGTCAATGATGCATGCTAAAAATAAATTATGTAAAATGCAACCAGCAACATGCATAATTGGGCACCCAATTTGGGTGAATAAACATGATTGTTTATTAATTAAATTGCCATAAATAGGAAGGACAATTATTAAAATAGTATGCTGAGGATTATATAAGCATGGGGTGCCATAATAAAGAAGTAATTAATTCTTTTTGCTAAGGATTGCAGCCCACACAAGTTTTGGTGCCAAGGAAAGGAGGTTTTTGCATCAAAAGGTGTTTTTCATTGCCAGGGAGCTTCAAGGTTTGGCGCCTAGGGTTGGAATGGCATGATTCTTGCTATGATAATTATCTGCATGTTGGTATAAGTGATCTGGTGAATTAAATAATATTTTTGCTTGCTTTGCATGCAAATAAAACCTCAAATTTTAGGGCAACAGGCTTCATATGCAAATTTTTGGTGACATAAATCAAGTATTCATGCTCTAGACTTCATCTTTGTCTGAATTAATTATAGGTATTCATCACAGGTGCTCATATTAGTGAAAATAAGTTCAAATCAATGTCAGATACATTGAATATATCTTTCGAATCGAAGAAGTTACTGTGATCTCGCACAAATTGATCCAATTGCAAGGGATTCTGACAAAATTAAAAGAAAAAGAGCTCAGAAAAAATTGTTCTAGCCATGATGAAGCATGATGAAAGAAAAGGATCGGAGAATCATGTACAACTTCTAGATTTGCTAAAGTCAATGATACAAACATAGGCCATGAACCTATCACGATTTAATTGATGTGATCCAAATTTCATAATTGCAAAGGCTTCCGCTAAAAATTCATCCTCTTGTTTCCAACACACCAGTGTGAAGTCAATGCATGGAAAATTCCTTCTAGGATCTTGTGCATGTGCTCCCAATCTTCTAGTTGAAGCCTTCATTGAATTTACTTTACATGTACTCAAGAAGAATTGCAAAAGCTTCAAGGATAGAAGGGAAGATGATCAAAGGCAATACCCGCAAGCAAATCACAGGTCATGCATAGCTGTCCTGTGAAAGTAGATTGATTCAAAGCCCAAAATCATGTTTTTTGGGGTCCTTCTGCTTTCTCTAACTCTCCCACCCAAGAAGAAATCCCAACAGTCGAAAATGGAAGAAATGCAAAAACAAGCTTGGGGCAGAAAAAATCAGGAAAATCGGCTAAGTCCTAGTCCAGCAAAGTCTTGGGATAGCTGGGACGTCGGGCGTGAATCGGCCGAAAGCCTCCCAGCAAGGTCCAAGCAGTCACACAAGATTTGGGACATTGGGACATCAACGCCGAAAAGCTGCGCGCGCCAAAAAAGGAAAAAATTGCCTAAGTCTTTGCTTTCGCGGGGACAAGGACTGGGACAAAGTACGCACGCGGATCGATCGGCTCGGGCGCAAGTCACCCATTTCGGGCGGTTCGAGAATTTTGTCCCAGCAGTAAAGAGACAGTTGGGACAAAAGTGCGCGGAGGACGCGAACCGGCCGGTTCGGCCGAAACAAGAAACTTTCGTCCGGGACATTTGGGCCAAAAATATGCGAGGGACGTGAAAAGCCGAAGGAGCCGAGAGCCAATGGAAATGTGCCACGTGTCTTCACCGCAAAGAGGGACAGGGAAGCCCGAATCGGGCGGATCGAGAAATTTGTCCTGCATGGGTTTGGGGGACAAATGGCCGGGCAAAGGGACGCGAGGGACGCGAAAAGCCGGGAGGCCCGCGGATGAATCAGGAAAGGCCACGTGTCCTAAGGTGGAGAAGTTCGAGCTAGGGAAAGACTTAGAAAATTTGACAAAGTCTTGGGCCAAAAGATTAAAAGACAAGGATGACCCCGCGCCCCGTCCTCCAACCAAATGATCACGCCACGTGTCCCAAATGGCGGGGCGCGGGGGGAAAAATGGAAAATTTTCCAAAGTGATAAAAAGGTCAAAATTTCAAAGGAAACCCACGGAAAGGTGGAGGAGAGAGAATTTCTCATCCAATCAGCACCCGACACGTGTCATCCAAGTGGCAGAGCGCGGGAAAAATTCAAATATCCGTTTTGGCCTGTTTTTTGCCCTAAATCTTCAGATCGCCATATCTTTTGATCCAGAGCTCAGATTTGCACGTTCTTTATATCATGGAAAGCTTATGAAATTATCTACACGATTCCAGGGTCAATCTTGCATTTTGGTTCAGTTTGGAGAGAGAAAATCAAGAAACATCTCTGGCACGTGGTAATGGCCAGAACTGACGTTTCAACAACCGATTTAATGCACATGGGTCGCATTCTTCTTCAACATGGCCAGAAGTGACGTTTCAACAACCAGATTTAATGCACATGGGTCACATTCTTCTTCAAAGATGGCCCATGATGTTTCAACCACCGATTTTAATGAAGAATGTGTTTTGGTCAATGGTTGGGCTGCTTGCACATTTTCCTACGTTTTCTCTCTCCTGGGCTCGACCCATGCATTGTAAAAAGCCAGATTTGGCTCATTTTTAGATATTCAAATACAAGTTGTTCATCTTTTCAGCTTTTCGCCTCCCTTCTTTTCTTCTCCAGGGTTGAAAATGGAGTTCAAACCTCCTCCCTTGCTCTGTAATGGCATTTTTGCCTTTTACTATTGAAATGATGTTCTCAGGTAAACTTCAAGCAACAAAAATGTGTTTTGTGATGCATCCGTCCATCCTTGCTCATTTTTCACTTGTTTTCTTCTCCTCTCTTCATTGCAGGTATTTGTGCAAGTTTGAATGTTCATTGCAGGTCCGAGCCGTGTTCATGGAGTTTTGGGACATTTTCTCGTGTGAAATCTATCCTCGGGCCTCGTGATGCATCTCGTCCATCCTTCCCATCGCTCACCTCTCCTTGTTCCATGGCAGTTTTGATAGATGTTCAACATTCTCCTTCTCTGGTGTATCACCGTTTTAGTGTAGGCTTTTGCTTTTTTTCCCTTTTCTCTCTCTCTCTCTCTCCTTGGCATGGTTAGATTAGGTTTAGATTAGCTTGCCTGCACTGGAATAGCTTGTGGTAGTAGTTTAGAGCAGAACCAGCCTTCTCTAGAGATTCCTTTCTCATTTTGCAAGTCCCACACTTGGAGAAAGGTTTCAATGTTGTGCAATCACACTGGATGCTAGAGTGATCAACCTAGAAATCTGATCAACATCCAGGGGTGCTGTGATTTTGCATCAACAGTTTTGGCACGCCCGGTGGGACCTTAGAGGTCTTCCACTTCATCTTTTGCAGGTTGGTGTGTTCCTGTGAAGATTTCAGCCTTTGGAGGCACTTGCAAACACATCTGGCGACTCCATCTGATCAGCAACCCATTTCTAAGTCAGCAGACTGCTTTTTCATCCATTCCCATCCATCCTTCTTTCCATCCTTTCATTCTTTTCCATTCCATGAAGTTGTGCAATCATGACTTCATTTCCATCATGGAATTCACATTTACAACAACAGCAATGTTTCACACCTCCAACATGTTTTACAAATCCTCCAAATCAGCATTTTGAACAAATTCAAAATCAGCATGCATACCCATATGAGCAGCAATGCCAAAATCAGTTTGGCTATGGAGCTTTCCAAGAGCAAGAGTATGCATGGTAATGAAGACAATCGATGCAAGATGCTGGTCTCTTGAGAAAATCCAAAAGATGGAGGTAAAGATGGTGCAAATCCAGAGCAACAGCCCAAATGAGAGCTTTCGAAATGGTCAGGACTCCTTGTCCATGGGGAGGCCCTTTTCCAAGACACTTCAGCCCTCAGGAGAAGCTGGACTTCATGATGAAGATGCTGCCCCAACTTGCACAATGGATCAAGAAAATAGAGGCCTATACACTTGAGAGGAGTATTCAACAACCTTGTCAATGGGTAAGTTCTACACCATCATGCCTTTTTTTTCCTCTTTCCTCAAGCTGCATTATCTCATTTGGAATTGTCAAATTTAAACTCTCCATCTCGCTGTCCCAAATGTTGATCCATGTCTCCACCTCTCGCCTTCCACCACACCTCAATTCTTCTTTCCTTTTTCCTTCCAAACAAATCATCCCCTCCACAAGAGCTAACAGAAATACCCCCTCCTCCAAAGAAACAAGAGGTTTCACCTCCTCTACCACCACAAAAATTGCCAAATCAATTGAGTTACAACCCATCCCTCCTCTTGCATTCCCAATTCCATGTGGGGAAGAAGAAATTGCAAAAATCAGTCATCAAGGACAGCAAGAGGAAGAGCCAAGAAAAAAAGAAATGATTAAGAGCTTAGAAGGTTTGGGCTGCCAAATTTGGGATGACAAAGATCCCCTTGATGGTTAAACCTACAGAAGAGGCTAAGGTTGAACAAATGGTGGTTAAGACTGATTTTGTGGCAGCAGAAGAAGAGCAAAAAGAAGAAGCAGATCAGCAGTCAGTTTGCTCATAAAGTAGTGTCCATGTTGGCACTCTATTTGAAGGGAATGCTGATTCAATTCAAGTTGCACAATCAGCCATAAAGGAAGAAAGCTCAGAAGAAGATCTTGCAGTCCCAACTTGTCCTCTAGAGCAGCAGATTGAAGAGTTTGACTTGACAAACTTCATGCTGGAGGAAGAGTTCAATCAAGAGCAAGATTGTCTTCAAACAGTAGAGAAGGAGAAGCTGCTCCAAATCCAAAAGAAGAGGAGCACATTCTAGTTGTGGAGGAGAAAATTGCAGATCCAAGGGCTTTGAGCACAAAGCAGGCTACAGGAGAACCTTCAGTTCTTCTTTCTACTTCACCTCTCTCAAGTTCTAGTACTGAAGAGGAGTTTGATCTCTCAAACTCAATGTTGGAGGGTGAAAGAAACCATGGTGGTCAAGTTACAGATCAAGAAGACACCATGGAGGAAGTGGAGCATTTGCAGCAGACAGCCATGAGGCGCTTTATCTCGTCGATTTGGAGGACTGTTTTGATGGAGAAGAGCCGGTTGAGTTTCCACCATTCTCTCTTTCATCATCCACATTCCAAACACTTGAGTCTGCTGTCATGAAGGAGAACATTCATTTGCAGCAAGCCTCGCATCTTATAAAGAGCTCTTTTCGAACCAAGATTGGAAGATTTTAATCTTTCATGTTCTTCATTGGAGGAAGAGAAAGGACAGAGGAATTTCACCATTTCTTCCACACCATCCATTCAAGAGGGTCTACAAGAAGACTCCATTTTTGGAGTTGAAAATCAGAGCTATGGGCATATCAAACGGATCAGACCTTGCCCAATCAGGTATTTGGCTTCATTGAGCCAAAGGAGAAGTCACAACCACCATGCTTGCTTCGAGCATGAGGGTGAGCTACAAAGTACCAAGGATCAGCATATACCTCTTCAATCCAAATGCAGAGCAACTAAAAGAGGTATTGAATTTGCCTTCAGCTGATACCTTGATGATTTGGGTGGAAGACCAGCTTCTTGTTGATTTTCCACTCATCCTAACAGCCATGATCAGCTCCAAATCAATTGCATGGCTGCCACTTTTGAGAAAGGGAAGCTATTTCTCACAACCAATTGCAGGGTTTGTTTAGCTTGCCTTTGCTTTCCAGCTTAGAATAGAGTAGGTAGGTTTGCTTTCAGCAGAAGAAGTGCTTGTGCACACTCGCATGTTCCATTTGGAGCATGTATGATTTTCAGCTTGTACATAGTTTTTGTGGTGCTGGTTTTGCTCTTTGCACACCCATTTCAAGTGGCATTTTGGTGAGAACAACTCCATGTCCAAAGGGGGTTTCAAGTGGCTCAGAGGGAGGTTTTCAAAGTTCAGATCAGTTTGCAGTTACAACTCATGACTCCATGCCCAATGGATTGCTTCAGGCTACTGATCATTCATCTAGCAGGCAGATGACCCCGCTGAGTCGCCAAAATTGTTATCCAAAATTCACCCCCAGGGTAATTTTGATAACATGCATCAGAATATTCAAGTCCCAGGCAAGTATAGATTGATTCAAGGCAAAATCATGTTTTTGGGGGTCCCTCGCTTCTTTCTAACTCTCCCATCCAAGAAGAAATCCCAACAGTTCTAAAAAATGGAAGAAATGCAAAAACAAGCTTAGGGGTAAAAATCATGAAAATCGGCTAAGTCCTAGTCCAGGTCCTGGGGATAGCTGGGACGTCGGGGCGCGAACGGCCGAAAAGCCTGTGTGTCGTCACGCAGCAATCCGACATTGGGACATGGGACATCGCACGGGCGCGAAAAGCCGATTCTACCGTTAAAAAATGAAAAAAATTGCCTAAGTCTTGCTTTCGATAGTGGGACATCCGGGGCAAAGTACGCGAAGACGCGATCGGGCCGGTTTGGCGCAAGTCAAAGTCCATTTCGGGTTCGTTCAAGAAGATTTGTCCTGTCAGCAAGGCATCCGGGACATAGTTGGGACAAAAGTACGCGAGGACGCGAACCGAAACCGGTTCACGGCCGAAACAAGAAACTTTCATCCGGGACATTTGGGCCAAAGGCACGAGGACGGACGTGAAAAGTCAAGGAGCCGAGAGCCAATGGAAATGAAATGCCACGTGTCTTCACCGCAAAGAGGGACAGGGAAGCCCGAATCGGTGGATCGAGAGAAATTGTCCTGCATGTGGTTGGGACATCCGCCAAAAATACGCGAGGGACGCGAAAGGACCGAGTCGGGAGGCCCGCGCTGATGAATCAGAAAAAGCACGTGTCCTAAGGCAGGAGGAAGTTCGGAGCTCAGGGAGGACTTAGAAAATTTAGCAAAAGTCTTGGGCCAAAAATTAAAAGACAAGGATGACCCCGCGCCCCGTCCTCCAACCAAAGCATGCCACGTGTCCCAAATGGCGGGGGCGCGGGGGAAAAATGGAAAATTTTCCAAAGTGATAAAAACGTCAAAATTTCAAAGGAAACCCATGGAAAGGTGGAGGAGAGAGAATTTCTCATCCAATCAGCACCCGACACGTGTCATCCAAGTGGCAGAGCGCGGGAAAAATTCAAAATCCGTTTTGGCCTGTTTTTTGCCCTAAATCTTCAGACCCCCATATCTTTTGATCCAGAGCTCGATTTGCACGTTCTTTATATCAATGGAAAGCTTATGAAATTCTCTACATGATTCCAGGGTCAATCTTGCATTTTGGTTCAGTTTGGAGAGAGAAAATCAAGAAACATCTCTAGCGCGTAATGGCCAGAACTGACGTTTCAACAACCGATTTAATGCACATGGGTCGCATTCTTCTTCAACACGGCCAGAAGTGACATTTCAACAACCAATTTTAATGCACATGGGTCGCATTCTTCTTCAACATGGCCAGAAGTGATGTTTCAACCACCGATTTTAATGAAGAATGCGTTTTGGTCAATGGTTGGGCTGCTTGCACGTTTTCCTACGTTTTCTCTCTCCTGGGCTCGACCCATGCATTGTAAAAAAGGCCAGATTTGGCTCATTTTTATAGATATTATTATACAAGTTGTTCATCTTTTCAGCTCTGCCCTCCCTTCTTTTCTTCTCCAGGGTTGAAAATGGAGTTCGAACCTCCTCCCTTGCTCTGTAATGGCGTTTTTTCCTTTTACTATTGAAATGATGTTCTGTGTAAACTTCTGAAGCAACAAAAACGTGTTTTGTGATGCATCTGTCCATCCTTGCTCATTTTTTTGCTTGTTTTCTTCTTGCCTCTCTTCATTGTAGGTATTTGTGCAAGTTTGAATGTTCATTGCAGGTCTGGAGCTGTGTTCATGGAGTTTTGGGACATTTTCTGTGTGAAATCTATCCTTGGGCCTGTGATGCATCTGTCCATCCTTCCCATCGCTCACCTCTCTTTGTTCCATGGTAGTTTTGATAGATGTTCAACATTCTCCTTCTCTGGTGTATCACCATTTTAGTGTAGGCTTTTGCTGTTTTTCCCTTTTCTCTCTCTCTCTCTCTGTCTCCTCGCATGGTTAGATTAGGATTAGATTAGCTTGCTCGCACCGGAATAGCTTGTGGCAGTGTAGTTTAGGAGCAGAACCAGCCTTCTCTCGAGATTCCTTTCTCATTTCTCGCAAGTCCCACACTTGGAGAAAGGTTTCAATGTAATATTTCTTACAAATTTTTACTTACTTGCTACAAAATTGTCCAGCTATGGTTCATGAGCTACGTAGTTAAAGTAAAACCAACAAATAGACATTAGGAAATATAATTGACAAAATTTTACATGGGAGCCTCACCGTAAATGAGGGAGATTTATCTCGTGATCGTTTAGGTTTTCGGCTATGCAACTTCATTTCATCAAGTTGATGTGTTCTTGGTGAGATTCAACCTTTGGAGGAACATACAAAGAACATCTAGTGACTCCATCTGGTCAACAACCCATTCTCTAAGTTACAGAATTTCCTTCCATCCCACCCATTTTTCTTTCCATCCCTCTCATTTTCTTCAATTCCATGAAGTTGTGCAATCATGACTTCATTCCCCTCATGGAATTCACACTTATAGTAGCAGCAGTGTATTCTACCTCCAATTTATTTCTCAACTCCTCCAGATCAGCGTTATGAGAAAATCAATAATAACTATGCCTACCCCTATGAACAACACCAAGATCAATTTGAATAAGGAGCCTACCAAGAGGGATATGCATGTAGTGAAATCAATTACATGGATAATGCTAATTTGTGGGATAAGATTTAAAAATGGAGGCATGCATGGTGCATTCAAGGGCCATAAATAAGATTAAAGCATTCAGAATTATCTATAGGGCACCTTGTCCATGGGTCAGCCCTATGCCAAGAAATTTTAGCCCATAGTAGAATCTTGATTTCATGGTTGAGATATTACCTCAGCTTGCATAGTGGACCGAGGAGATAGAGGCCTATGAACTTGGTGTTAGGGAGCCTTATCAATGGGTAAGTCCTACACCATCATCTAGTAATTTTCTCTCCATTCCCCAAACAACACCATCTCAACTTGAGCTTCAATTTCCAAGCTTCCCATCCATTGCTTCTATTGTGAAACCCTCTTCTCCATCTCATAGTATTTCACCCCATCTCATCTTTTCTACCCTTTTCCCTTCCAAATCCAAATCCCCTCTCTGAGCCAAAAGCATACTTTCCCCCACCAAAAATAAAGAAACAACTAGTGGAGACCCCACCCACCACTCCTCCCACTTTCCTGAGTCTATGTCTGAACATACTCAAAAATCCATCAAAGGGGATTAGCAACAAGAAGATCCAAGAAAATAAGAAATGATTATAATTTTGGTGAGCTTGGCTCTTAGATTTAGGATTGATAAAATCCCCTTAATGGAGAAACCCATGGAGGAGGCCGAGGTAAAGCCACGCGTGGTGGAAGCTTCACTACAAAGACAAGCGAAGGAAGAAGAAGTTACTCCAAATCCAAAAGAGGAACAAATTCAGGTTTGTAGAGGAGAACCATACGCTTTTAGAGGCTTCGAATATAGAGAAGGCCGCGAAGAACCTTCAGTTATTCCTCCCACTTCATCCCCTTCAATCTCTAATGTCGAAGAAGGGTTTGATATTTCAAAATTCATGTTTGAGGATGAGGGGAACCATGGTGAGAAATTTGTAGATCAGGAGGACACCATGGAGGAGGTCGGATCATGCGGCAGGAGATAATAAGGTGGTAGATTATCTCGCTAATTTAGAGGATTTGCTTCGATGGAGAGGAGCATGTGGAGATTACCACCTTCACTACCTCATCATCCACCTTCCAAGCACGTGAGACCACCGTTATGGGGAAGAGAATTCAATTACACAGAGCCTAAAGTTCATAGCAGCCCTCTGGAACCAAGGTTGGAGGATCTAAATCTTCCATGTTCTTCACAAGAGGAGGAAGGGAATAATGATGACACACATTGCATATCAGTCATCAAGTAAGAATTTCAATTGTCTTTAGGTGAATAACAAACAAAAAAAAAAAACAGCCCACGGAAAACCATTTCTTCCAGGAAGGTCCGCAGAAGACTCCATTTTGGATTTAAATTTCATAGCAAGAGGCACATCGAAGCGGATCAAACCGTTCCCAATCGTGTACTTTGCTTCATTGGAGCTAAGGGAGAAGCCAAAACCAGTCATGTCCATTTCAGGGCATGAGGATGATATACAAAGCACCAAGGGTCACCATTAACACCTCCATGAGCTCAATTTCAATCATTGAAGAGGTATTTTTGATTGATGTTGATAATTTGGTGATTTGTGTGGAGAATCAGCCTCTTGTTGGTTTTTATTCATAATAATAGCCATGTTCAGTGCCAAATCATATACATGGCTACCTATTTTGAGAAAGGGAAGTTACTTCCCCTAGCCGATTCTGCAGAGATTTGTTTGACTTCCCTTTGCTTCTGTTAGCGTAGAGTAGGTAGGTTTGTTTTCAGTAGAAGAAGTGTTTGTGCACACTCTGCATGCATGTATGTTTTTCTCCTTTGTACATAGTTTTGTGTGGTGGTTTCTCTTGCACAGTTCATCATGTTGTTTGAGAGGGAAATGTTGTAATAAGGGGTTCAATGTTGCAAGACATAGTTGTTATCTCCAATCAAATCCAAATGTAGAGCAACTAAATTAGATTTGGGGACAATTTTCAATGTTTTCATCTCTTATGTCTCCATAGATCAGTCACAGTTGAGCTCCTATGTCTCTTCTTGCATCAAAAAACAATTGCAAGCACATTCATATCTTGACATCCTAGCCAATGGCAAATGTTCATGAGGAGAATCATATCTTTTAGGGCCTTTTCATGGTACATACTTTGAGTACCAAAAATTAGTTGCAAGATCAAAGTTTTGTGCCTTTTCCTTGATCGATTTTTAGTTTTGGGGACAGTTTACAGGTTTTATCCAAAGTCCCAAAATCAGCTTTAAGAGTAGGCCAAGGAGGTTTCAACCTAGATGCTAAGTTCATACGAGCCTAGGGGACATGTTTTCAAATGGAAAGATCAGTTTCTTCAAGGTTAGGCTTGAATCCATGCCCAATGGATTCTTCAAGGCAACTAGTCCTTCGAGATCTAACCGGAAGATCACCCGGCAAGTTCTTAAACTAGTGTCCATTTTTACACCCCCTTGCAAAATGGACCAACCTTGTGTCGGGACATTAATAGTTAATGGGAGAAATTTACAACCAACTCACCGTGGTGAAGGTTTGGAGCAGGGTTTACATTAATGGTCAAGCTAGAAAAATGTACGGATTGTCGGGAGTTAACGAATCCTTCTTGTCGGTGTCAATGACTCCTTCCCCAAGCATCAATGAATCCTTCCATTCGGGCGTCAATGACTCCTTGTTGCGTGTCAATGACTCCTTGTCGTGTGTCAACGAATCCTTCTTGTCAGTGTTAACTACTCCTTCCTGTCGGAGCATCAATGACTCCTTCTATGGGATGTCAATGAATCCTTTTGTTAGGTGTCAACGACTCTTTCCTATCAGCGTCAACGACTCCTTCCCCGTCAAGTGTCAATGACTCCCTCCTATCATGTGACAACAAAGATCCTGTCACACAACAACGCATCTCATGTCATGTAACATCATCCTCTATTGACACCCATCAACCTCTCCTCACTTTTGTGCATGACAATATTTCTTCTTGTTGTGCGACAAGTCTTTCCCTCATCAGTGGTGCCTCTTCCCTTCTTATCGGGCATCATCAAGTAGTTCATGTCGAATGAAAATAATGAATTTTAGATACGGCCAAGCATTAATGACATCGTATGAAGGTATCTCAACAAATGGTTTAATGAAACATGTCACCCATGTATTTTTGATAGAAAAGTACCATTGGAAAGCGATCCGATATGGCTTCCCATAGCTCTGTATAGGAAATTAATTAGGGTTGTTGGTAGGTGAGACAAATTTGCTATATAATTTATTCGACCCCCTCATTTTTAGAGAGAGACATTCTGGGAGCTGGGGAAGCTCTTGTGGATTTTTCCCTCAACTCAATTTTTGAGTTGTGAGCCTTCTCTTAGGTCTAGCAATGTATTTATGCCTTTGTGCATCAAATGTAATGGTCTGTGCATACTTTGAAGCAATAAAAATCATGTTTTGTGGTGTTTCTTCAACCCTAGCTCATTTTTATTATATTTTCTTGCCTCTCCATTATTATTGTTGTATTTTGTTCATGTTCTTTCACTTGCAGTTTATGATGTTGTGTTCATTGGAGTCTTGATAGAGGATTAGGATCTGGGTCTGTGTCACATTTGTCTAACCTCCCTCAACCCCTTTTTCCTATTTCATCCTCCCTCAACAGATTATGTCACCCCTTTTCTTGGTGCTACTTCCCCTTTAGTATACAATTTCCCCTTTTTCATACACTTTCTCCTTCCTGTCTCCTTAGAATTGTTAGTGTAGGCTTAGTTAGGCATTTTCTTGCATTAGGAGTAGTTGTAGCATTAGGATTAGGTAGAGGAATCTAACCTTCTCGGAGAGGTTATCTCAAGTTCATAAGTCCCACAGCTTGAGGGATAACCCCATGTTAGCATAATTACACCGATTTCTGACACACACAAAGTGAGAATATTAAGGGGTGCTATAATTCTAACATAACAATAACCCCTAAACTCACCGGAAAAAATATGAAAACTCCTCAAAATATGATAACCATCAGTGACAGATCCATGAGTCTCATCCTCTAAACTATCATTAGTTTTAATAACATACAACCGACATCCACGTCAAACACATTGTTTGACTACATAACAAATATGGTGCGAATAGAAATGGCCCCCTAACTCCAACTATCACCAACTCCACTCCTAAATTATTTACACAAGATATCACCTTTCTATAACAATCCATTCTAGCTTTGTTTGCATATAGCTAGTCCATGCCCAAGATAAATCCATATGAACCCAAGGGAAGGATACAAAGATCCAAGGTCATGGTGAAGGGTCCTAGGTCTACTACACACTCCTTAACTAAGGAGTCCATTGAGCCTAGATCCAGAAGCCATCTCAACATCACAACTATGACCCTACCTATGTGCCACCATCTTGCATCGCTATACTAATAATGGTGCAATAAATGAATCAGAAGAGCCAAAATCAAACAATATAGAGGTAGGGATACCACCAATGCTACATGTAGTCTCTATCATTATACCCGATGCTCTACACGGTGGTTCTCATTCACTACATAAATCGATGGCTCCATCCCATATCACTTTGAATCTAAGCTCTTAAGTAGGTGCCTTACCCTGATCAACAAGGTTCTATGGACACTCCCTCTAATGGTTCCCAAGTACACCACATTTAGAATAACTACTAGGTCCCCTCAAATGGGAAGAAACCCCTCTAGGTCCCCTAACCGTCCATGAGGTAGATCCTGATGATCCCACTATAGATTATTCTTGTGGTGGATGAACTCCTACTTGATTGGGCTCGCGGTGTGAGCTGTGTCATATTGGGTCCCCTTCTTTGGAGGCTCCATACTATGCCCTCTCTATGTATCATGGCATTTTGGAGGTCTAAAAGGTGGTCAAGCCTACTTTTGTGCTGTTGTGGTGGCTCGAAGAGGACTATGTTGAACCGTGTCCACCACAAGGAGGAGGAGATGACCCCTCAACCGAATATCCTACATCTGCTTTGAATACGACTCCTCACTCTATCTCTAGCCTGATGTGTCTTCCCTTATTCTCCTCTACAATGTAGGCCTTCTCAAAGGCCTCGGCTAACTTCTCGCGAACAATGAATTTGTACTACCCCTCCCAAATCTAAGTTTAGGCCCCTGATGAACCTATGAATCCTAACCTACTCATCCTGCATGTAGTTGACATACTAAAGCAAGTCTAGAAACGACTCTCATACTTAGCCATTGTCATAGATGCATGTCACAGATCATGAAACTCATCGATCCTCTGTTGAATAAATCTCCTGGATATATATCGATTATGGAAACACTCCTCAAATATCTCCCATGTAATAATCTATGAATCCACATGGAGATTTTTCTTCTTTCCTCCACCAAACACATGTTTCATCTCTCGAAGATGAAGCACGACATGAGCCTTTCGTGTTACGCAGTGCAAAGACATAGCTTGAAGCATCCACTCAAGCTAACTAACCAAGCCTCTTCCTAAAATCCTCATATATCTCCAGCAAAGTGAGATGGGTGAAGCTTTAGAATCTCTCTAATATGATCTGTTGTTTTCGACCGTCTTCCTCTGGAGTCTATCCTCATGGCCATCTCCTATCTAGGGCTCCTAGATTTCTCTCTATGTCCTGTAGCCATATCTCCACGTCCCCATGTGGTGAATCGGGTCTATCTCGAATCTGCACGGGAGTTATCCGAATTAGATTTCTTGTTATTTCATGAAGGGATATGATCCTTTACGATGGCTCTCTGTCATACTAGCTAGATCATCCCCTATCGCTCCACCTTGTATAAGCGCATTGACCTCCTGCAAGTCAGTAGGATCTGTGGCAATATAGTGGAAACTGTCTACTCATGGGGTGGTATATCTAACTCCACGTAAAATATCCCCTCATCTGGTTCAAACATCCTACAAAAACCAAGATGGGAGTCATTTCATCATTATTTAGGTTTATTTCAATTTTCTAAGTTTTCTACATTTCCAGTTATCAACAATGTTGTGTTCTAGGTGTAGGTTGTTCTAGGTTAACTGTTTGTGTTTCATGTTGGCCACAGGGTCCAAGTGTCGAACCTCGCTCTCATACCAAGTGTAACACCCACAAAAATCGATGCACAAAACCTAAGACAAAACTCAATAATTATTTAGAAAAAAATCACGGTAATTATTTTTTGTTTAGAAGGGTTCTAAACATCACTTATGATCAAATAAGTTCTTGTAAAGGATTTCTACACCTTAATAATGTAACCGAATTCAAATTAATAATTAAATATTATTAATTTATTTTTGCAAACTATTTTACGGTTTAAGAGCCTCCCATTAAGATCCTTTACTTTATTATAGTGATTTTTTCAAATACTTAATAATATGTCCCATGAATTTATTTAATTATACTCTTACTAATAATTATTTAAAACCTCCTTTAGTTCATTATTTAAAATATCATTCACAATTTTCTTAATTAACCCTTACAACCCAATACCATTATTTATCCATTACCTTATATAAAAAAGGTCACAACTTAACCTAACCACTAAGTGGCCCCATTCAGCCAATTACCCATAAATTTACTTTGTTATAAATTTGTAGGTAATTGTGAGATAGTTGGACTAATTCTTTACTTTGTTATAAATTTATAAATATTCGACTAAGTGAGATAGTTGGACTAATTCCTTTTTCATTCAACTAAATGCAATATGGGAAAGAGCATTTTCTTCCTTGATTAAACTACTAAAATTTGAATACAACCACCACTATTTTTTTTTGCATATAAGAATGAGACCCTCTTAAATCTATTTCAACCTTCCAATAATTTCAACATTTCAATGTACTAACTCTTATAATAAAATTTAGAAAGTGTCTCTTTTCTTTCCTTGCAATAAACTCATACTTTTAAAATAATACAAATTTCAACAAGGTAACAATACACTATTTTCTCAATGATCATAGTTCATTTTCTTACAATATAATAGCTCTTCTTTCCAACAATTTGAAAGAATAATTTACAAGATTACAAATTTCACTTTACAAGAATGGGGTAAAATTACAAAGGTGATCTTTTTGGCTCCACCATATTATAACTCCTCCAAGCTTCAACTTTTCACTCTTTCACCTCTTCAAATTCGTATCACATTACAAAGAAAGGGGAGTAGGCGACGCTCTTCCCCCAACCTATAATCCAATAAGATGAGAAGACATCCTCCTTATTGGCCCCCGAGCCCCAACCATAGAATGATAGGGAGTATTTGCAACTTTGACAACTTTATAAAAATGGCTTCCACAATATAACACTCATACAAAAATTTCCATATTCAAATAATATTTCAACAATCAATCACATTTTTCAAATAATTTTATCAAGAGTAGTTTTGCATTATTTTTCACATTTTCAACACATTCACAAAGGCTTAATAGTAATCCAAATGGAGAAAAGAACATGGATTCTTCTCCTTATGCCTCCCATGTGGGAAGAGGGTCCACCCAATGCCTCCAAGTGCACTATCAACAACACACACAACACCTTATTTTCCCCTTTGCCTATGCAAAATAACATATAAACCCTTTTACCTCCACATATGTGGAGCACCTCTCCCACACTCCCTCCACATTTCCTCACTAACTCCCTTTTTCCTCCACAAAAAGAACTCCATTTCTTTCTCCCACACCACTCTAAGGAAAATCTACCCATCCCCAACATATTACATACACAACACACATACATATACTCAAGAAAACACAAATTTCACATCTATATTCATAAATAAAGGAATAACAATAAGTGAAGATCCTACCTCTCCATTAAGCTTCCAAAAATCTTCACTCAACAAGCTTCCACTCCTTCAAACTAAGGAAAATCCCAAAATGCAACTCCAAAAAGCTCCAATCATGAAATCCAAGCTGAAATTCTATAAATGCAAGTGTAGGAAATGAGACAAGTAACCCCAAATCCTCCAAATTCACTCAATAAATAAAAACGGAGGTGAGTATGATGAGGTGGATCCATGTAGGATGTCACTTCATCATTCCTAATTCCAACTCAACAAGTCAACACATAAAGACTAATGCAATTATATTAACAAGTAAGACTATGACATGCACAAATATACACTTCAACATGCACTCCATACCTTCCAAGGACATATTAAATGTGGTAAGTAGAAAAGTGACTTTATTTACTCTTTTACACTCAAAAATGCATTAAAAAGGCTAAAATTAGCTCCATACTTCATAAGTATGGTTGGTAGATGAGTTTGAGATGTAAGGGACAAGGTTAACTTGTCCCACAAGTCTAAAAAAGTGGCCTACAAGGAAAAATTCGAGATTGGGAAGGAAGGAAGAGTACACATCTCTAAAATGCAATTAATTCATTCAACATCAAGCACAAATCAAGGACCATCTACTCTATTAATTACTCCATTGTCACATCTTCCTTTTAGTTTACAAATTAATTTAAATTAGCTAATTAAAACATATTAACAATTGTTAATATAGTGACTAGAATTTGCCAATAATTAGATACATGCACCACAAAGTAACATAAAAAATTAAAAGAAAGGAAAACATCACAACCCATGGCCACACACATGAGGTCACCCCCATGGGAAACCTCCTAACCAAGCATAATAATTACACAACATCTACATAGAACACAAGTTGTCAAATTGGCCTTGTTGTAAACACCCAATATTCTTCTATGGTTAGTCCTCTATCCCCTTTCGGTGTATAGTGATATCATTTTCCTACAATCACAAACAATAATACCTCTCTAGCCTCATGGCCGCATCAATAACATCGAGAAATAACACATACATAGAAATCAATAGTCGTCATCAAAATTAAACAATTTTATCATCTATCAACCATATCAAAATAATTCATTCTACCATTTTACTAACATCCATGAGATCACAATACTATTCAAAACATCCAAACATAGGCAATGCATCATGAATATAACATGTAAGTATAAAATTCATAACAATGTAAATCAACATGTATAGAATTGTCCACCGGTGTCATCTAGCACATCGCATGATCAAAATATGAACCACAACATATCAATAATCCAAATGCCTATATAGTTTATCACCTATTGATCAAAATATAATCAACATAATGTCAATGTCTCTAATCTACAAAAGATAATAAAATTCATAGTGGAATTATGCCGAAGAAAGTGGGCATAATAACATTGAAGGCCTTGATATTTCACAAATTTTACTGAAAATATAAAATTCTTATAAGTCAAACTCATGTTTCCAAAACTACCCCCAATCTTGACTTAACATATCAAGTTGATGCTTAAAATTGCTTTCATGAAATTATCAATATTGACCTTAGCTAATGCCTTTTCTAAACATATATACAACTTTTTTTTTTAGGTCTGTAAAAATCTAGGTATATATCACCATTTTTGAAAATTTATCTTATGAAATGATATCTTATACTAATTTTCTTGCTACTTTTGTAAAAATAGGATTCTATGATGGTGTTATTGTTAAATTATTTCAAAAAATATCTTTTTTTCTCCATATATCTCCGGTTTCAAATATAACAACAATATTCACATCCATACTTCTTGAGATGTTGCTAACATAGCTGCTATATATTTTATTTTTGGTGGTGACAGAGTAGTAATGGTCTTGTATAATCCCAAGACACATCTCTTGAACATAAATGAAAATGTACCTTCAATTACTCTTTCTATTATCAATGTTTTCTTCAAATTCAAGGTATATGTAGCCAAATAGCTTAAATTCATTCGATTATGTATATGAAATACCATACTATCTTATTCCAATTATATGTCCCATGATTACCTTCCCTATTTACCAAAGAAAATATTTTGGATTTTCACCGAACTTTAAAATTATGCTTACAACATACATTATTTCAAGACTTTTACCATCAAATACACCAAAATTACTATTCATATTTTATAAAATGTTAGATCAACATAATTTATCTTAACATCCTTTTAAAACCTAATCCTATAGGTGTAGGTATTGGTTTTTATTCAACATCCTTAAAATATTCAAAGCATCACTTGTATATGTGTATTAATGAATGAAAATGTCATCATTTGTTTGATTTACTTCAATGCAAGGAAAATATTTCATCATACCTAAATTTTTCATCTCAAAATGTTTATTTAATTGATGACTTAAAATATCAATCGATGAATTGCCTATGAATATCAAATCAAAGACATGCATACCTAAAATCAAATTTTCACCTTGATTAATCACTTTAATATATATAATTAGTTTTATTTTTCTTAGACTAAAAATTCACTCAACAAGTATCATCGATGTGACTTTATCAAACATTTGGTGATTTATTCGGACTATATAATGCTTCTTAAACATGTACACTTTGTATTCATGATGATGAATATCATAAAATAGTGTTTTTAAACATATAATTGTTCCAATATTCCATTCAAAAACATTTAACCAACATCAATATGATAAAATTTCCACTTATTCAAATACATAATTACTAAAATAGATATGGCTATATCCAACCTAACTATAGGTATAAAAGTATCATTTAAACAATTTCAATTTGTTCTAAATATCCCTTAGTAACTAATCTTTCCTTATATTTTTCAATATTTCCATCATTGTTAAACTTAATCTTGTAGATCTATTTTACTCCAACTAAATTATTTTTTGTTGGAAGATACACTAGATTTCAAGTTTGGTTCCTTTGTATTACATCAATTTCTTCATCCATGATTTCTTTCATCTCTAATTCGTAATTGCTTCTTTAAAATGTATTATAATGAATCTATAATAAATAATGCAAAATTCTCAAATTCATCATTTTAATCACCTTGATCTTCACATAAATCTTAGGTTCAAAATTCTTATCTTCCAAGAGTTGTTGCTAGATTAAGACCTTAAAAATATGAATTTAATTTTTTTATGAAGGTATAGTTTTAGATGGACCCAAAACTCTCCATGAACCCTAAACCTAAAATCCTGGTTACGATGGCGATTCCCTGTTCACAATGGAAGAGGTCAAGTTGGTGCTCACCCAAAGCGCACAAAGGTACCAAGCCCCTCCTTAGAGTTTTTTGTGCAGGATGTGAACATGATGAAGAGTTAATGCATTCAGATCCATAAATAATATAAACTTTCCACATAACATATTCTAGATCTAGATCTTAAATAATCATGAATCAAACATAAACATAATGAAATTATCCATGCAATAACTAGTTACAGTCACATTTGACACCATTGTTCATCTAATATGCTCCATTATATTAAACACAATAAATACACAAAAGCTTCTTACAATAATTAGTATCATAAGCTCATGCATGCATCAGATCTGACAACATAACTCCATAATAGCTCACTCTCTCTCTCTCTCTCTCTCTCTCTCTACATACATACTAAACTACACAACTCACTATATATTTATAAGGGTGGGGACTTTCCCTTCACCACTTACATAATTCCCAAAATAGGTCACATGTTGAAAATAGCCATGTGCCTTTACAATAATAGGCACACATGCAAGTGCGCTAATAATAGATATCTTATAGTTAACTAGCAGTAGTAATTCTATTATTAACTTGAACTCATGCAAAGCGCTTAGTAGACGCTCTTCCAAAAATAGCATTTGTGTGCCACACAAGTTTCCATCTAGTTGTGTGCCCCACACGCTATCTCCAAAAATATCCTTGTAACCATGAAAATGGTTAAGTCCCAGATCAGTCCTTGTCTTTCACACACGTTTCCTTCCCTATCCTTCCACGCCTTCAAATGTGCCTTGCTCCCACGTGTGAATCTTCTAGTTGTTCCTTCCTTAGTATCATACTCTTTCAATCAACATTACCCCACACTAAACTACATTGCCTCCCCGACAAATGATGGTTTCCTTTTGATATCTAAAGAATAAAGAATGGAATGGAAATAAATTAAATAATTACTATACAAAGAATGAACTTTTACTCTACAATATCCTCTGTTTCAATTGGAAGAATTAACTAGGATATTCTTCTTTGATTTCTAGCCTCTAAGGTTTGTCAATCATTTAGCGTTATGTCTTCTTCTTCTCTGGAATATCCATTTATGATAGAATCTAACTCATCTTGTGCAATCTCTTCCTTCTCATTTTGTAATACTAGAACAATGTTGGACATTGCAGACATTCTTCCTTCTAGAAGATCCATCTTTTGTGCTATAAGCTTCCCAATTTCATCCAATTGTTCCTTATGGGGTCTTGGGCTCTGCCGCAAGGGCCTCGTGATTTTTCTTGACTAGTGTTAATCTCTCTGCGCACCCCAAAATCTCATCCTTCATTTCCTTTAGGACTTCATTGTCTTCCATCATCTTGATTCTTATTATTTTCAGAGAGCTGCACAAATATTCAATGCCTGGTCTTCTTTCTTCATCTCTTCCTGTAAGGTTTGGAGCAATGCCTCATAAGATGAAATTTTTCTAACCACTGAAGCCCTTACTCTCTCTACTTCCTGCTCAGGGTCCTTTAGCATTGGCATGTAAATGGGTCCATCCTCAAGCACCAAATCAACTAAGGTACACACATAATGCATAGTTGAAGGAACCTTTCAGGTACCTTGGACTCCAAGTGTGGTCTTGCTTTTAAGACATGATCGTCGATCTCCTCTGCCATGCTTGATGAAGGCCTCATTCTTCTTCTTCTCTAAGTCCTTCTCTCCTTTTAGACGTGTTATTTCAGCATCTTTGGCCTTGTTTTCTTCTCTTAGCACTCTAATAGTGGCAGCCTTATCTACATTCCTCCACGCCACCTCTGTAGATACTTTCACCAAGGCATTACTCACCTATTCATCAGACATAACAGTGGGTTTGATAGTTATGTGCATGTTTCTGGGTGCCTTTTTCATTCTTCTTGACACACAGACTCTTCACATACATCAAAATTGGGCTCATCCATGTGAGTTTGCATGGACCAGGACAATTGTTTCCTTGTGTGCATGGTTTCCATGTCTAGGTCCATCAACTCCCATCCATACAACTCCTTAAGGCCCACTATATTCTAGAATCGGGCGCGAAAAATTTTACCTGTGTCCTCATCATAGCCCATATGTGGAACATTGTATTCTCCACTTGTTCACTTCATTCTTGGCCCCTTAGGTACCTGAGTGCCAAGGTTTGGAGTTGATCTTTGATGTTTGAGTGGTATCATGTTTGGTTCTTCTGCCTCTTTTCCTCCTTCCTCTTTATCCTTTATATCTTCATCCCTTGGGTTCTTCCACTTCTTCTGTTGTACAGGGGATCCGAGCACACTCTCTGTAGACTCCTTTGCCTCCTCATTCAGCCTCAACTTCCTCTTTTCCTCTTAGTTGTCTCTTTTTAAGGAGAGAGTCATGGCGACCTCTAACAGAATGAGGAGTTCTCATGCCTTGTGTCCTTGTTCTTTTGAACACCCTCTTGAAATGGTGCTCTCCTTGGACTGCTTCTAAGTCCTCTTCTTCTTCTTGTACCTAGGTGGGGTACCCATGCGCTCAGTCTCCATTTTGTCTATAGGCTGCCTCTGGCCTCTATGTACCAAGCCACCACTATCTTCACATTCTTCTTCCTCCTCATCCACCACTATGGTTTTTGCAGGTTGTGGGGCTGGCATTCTTCTCTCTGTGCTGTGCTTACCTTTAGGCGGCCCTGGGAGTGTAAACTCATTTTCTACATACTTGTTATTCTCCAACTTAGGCTTAAGCTGAAGGTATACAAGCATGGCTCCACTATCCCCAATAGCCAAGCTTACAGGATTTCATGTTTATAACATTTGATATGAGCCTTTCAATATAAGCAGTTCGACCTAGATGTACATATGTTTTTCTTAAAGTGTGGTAGTCACAATCTACCTTATCCACATTAAAACTTTAGGTGACATGCATCAGTGAATCGGTGGTGGACTGATGCCTAGAAGTAGCGCATTGTGAAGGCATATGACAGTTTGCACCATGGGCTCCAAGTCCCATCCCTCATAACAAATCGCGTGATGCAGAAATGTTGGTACACCATGAATTGTACTACTTTCCCACCACCGATGGTAACTCCTTAGGATGTACCACTCCTCTTCAAATGCCATGTGAGCCGGTCATACCACATCTCCACCCTCTATTTAAATGGTCCACCCATTGATCCTTCACATAAATATTTGGTGAACCTTTCCAAGAGACTTGTTTTCCATAATGGTATTCCCAAATCTTGTTCTTTGGCCCATCGGGCACTCCAATTTCTACAAATACAAGTGACAATAAGATAGTGCCAAAACTGATTTTATCACATGTGCACTTCCTCGATGATGGTTTCTGTAATGTAGCCTACTATGTTATAGACTACCCCCTGAGACATCTTCCTTGACATGGAGCCACATTGTATTCACCTGCGACCATCTCTCTTGATCATTCAACTTGGTCACTAGATGCGCACTTCTTGTACCATTGGGTACTTCTTCAATTTATCAATGTCCATTCTATGTGGACCCTTTATATACCCCAACTTCCTTTCGTGTTTCCATGATTTTTGCTTTATCGTCGGTCACTGTCAAGATCTACCCTGTCCCCTTTAATCTTGTTAGCATCGAGATCAGTGTTGTTGTAATCCTTACCCTTCTTCTAGAAAAATAGAAGAAGTCCTCATGGACTCTTCTCATTAGCCACTAGTATAGAGGTTCATATTTTCCAAAGTATGGGAGCTCATATAACTGATATACTCCTACTTGTTTTAATAGTTTCTCCCCAGCGTCATCATATACTGGCATATCTTCCATTGTGCACTTGTTGGTCTTTGTACTCAACAACACGTCCAATTCTTTCTTGTTATCAGAAGTGTGGTGGTTGTAATCACTCACCTTGTAGCTGGATGTGGGAATCCCACTCTTGCCCAATTATCACACCTTTTGGGTACTACATCTCTGAGAAATTACTCTTCAGGATCAATTTCAACTACTGCCTCCACTTTCTTCTTTCCTTTGGCTCCTGTGGCAGGTGCTTTCTTTGGTGCCATCTGAAAATCTCAACTTTTGTCCTCTATAGTGAGAAAGTCAAAACCCTAGCTTGAATTTGTGTGCCCTAGTTTGAAACCACATGCCCTAGCTCTTTCTCAACATGCATCTTCTTCACTCAAACCCTTCACCAATGGGGACACAAGCTTCTTCTATGCACAAATCCACTCTCCACATCTAGTTTCACACTCTTCGCACCTCAATACTCTTCGCTCATCTCAGGTCACACTTAGCTCATTAAATTCTTGTGATTACATGGTAAAAATGAACTTCGCATCACATCCTTATATAGATTTTCAAAAATTTAGTGCATTTATTTCTCCTTCACCTACCAATAATCCTCTCATTAATTGACCATTTTCACACTTTCCACATGGTACATCTTCACACCCAAGCTATAACCTTCTAGCACACCTTCCTACCTTCTAGCCATGGACTTCTCTTCATGCACTTCCATGCGCACTGAGTACCTCACCATTGTGCCTTCCCTTGGTAGTCTCCATGGCCTCTGCTTACCTCACGTTATACTTGTTCCTTCATTTATCTCCATCTATGGTCCTTGTTTAGAAGCAATATCCTTTCTAACAACTCTCCAAACTTGAATAACACATGTAGCAGTTTGTTCCTTTATGTGTACCCATTTTTCAATAGCCACCCCACACAAATGGTATGTGCAGTCCTCTGCGCATAAAAATTCTTCAAATGGTAATTAGCTTCCAACGCGTGCAAAATGTGCTTATTACACAAAACACCAACTAAATTGACAAAACATAGCGACGAAGAAGGAAATACATTAAGGGAATACATAATTGAAAACCTAATCTAAATGGAAACACTTCCTTATTATAAACACCAAGAAGACTTATTTATAGTAGGGCTTCAGCCTACTCCCATTGAAGTAATTGGGTAACCATATTCCATCAAGTGCCTCTAACTAGCAAGTGCTTGTTTCAAGTATGTGAGTGATAACATACGGTCCCAACCAATGTACTTTAAGTTTTCTGGATGGCACAAAAACTTAGAATCATAAAGAAGCACCATCTTGTCCAATCTCAAACTTTTTGTCCTGATGTGCTGTCATGCCATGCTTTTTCTACTGGCCTTTTCTTGCTTCTAACTCCAACGTGTTATTTCTCATCACTCATCCAACTTTATCAAATTTTCAATTCATTCTTCTAATGCTTTCTCATCAGCTAGACCTCCAGCATGCATGCATACACAAAGAAGGTAACATGAATTCCATAGGAAGAACTGCTTCCACACCAAACACTAACTGAAATGGTGTGGCCTTGTTCAACCTTTTATATGTTGTTCTATACGCCCAAAGCACGACAAAAAACTTTATCATCCCAATCTTTCCTTCCAACATCACAAATTTTTTGTCAATGTTTGGCTCAAAATTTTGTTGAAGGCCTCAACAGTGCCATTTTCTGAGGATGATAGGGTGTAGTCTTATGGTGTGTAATCATAAATTCATCCAATAATATCTTGATTGTCTCATTCAAAAAATGTGTGCCCCTATCACTTGTCAAACTTAGCGGGCATCCATACCTTGTAAGAATATTTTCCCATAAAAACCTGGTTGATTGTAGTTGTTGTACAATCCTTGGTAGGTGTTGCTTCTACCCACCTTGTGAGATAATATATGCAAGTGATGATGTAGCGTGATCCAGTCCTACGCATGGATGGTGAAATAGGACCCACAAAGTCTATAGCCCATTTTTCAAATGGTTCTACACTAGGAATAGGTCGTAAAGGCATTTCATCTCTTTGCCCTAGTTTTCCAAGGCTACATGAATGATCACACACCTTGCAATATGCCTTACAATCCTTATACAGGGTCTCCCACCACAATCTAGCGAGTAGAATTTTGTGCGTAGTGGCGTCACCTGCATAGTGCCCACTGCAATACCACCATGAGCCTCTTCCATGATATCTGTGCGCTCATGCTCCAATACACATCGAGCACAATACTTCATCTCGGCCTAACTTGTATAGGTCACCATTGATCAACATAAAAGGTGTCACGCGTGAATTGTAAGTTGTTTCTTCTCTAAGCTTTTAGTCCTTCTAGTGCACCACACCTGTGCATAGAAAGACAACAATATCCTCCAAGTCTAAAGGTGCATGATGTAACTGTATATAACTGTGCATATGGCATTGTATCTTCAATTGTTTGCACATCTTCCCCTGATTGTATCCTTGATAAATGGTCTAGGCCAAAATTACTTTTCCCTAGTTTTACCACAACTATAAAATCAAATTCTTGGAATAAGAGCACCCATCGACATATGTGCCCTATAAGATGGGCTTATTTACCAAGTATTTCAATGCCATGTGATTGGTATAAAATACAAATGGTGTTGCTAGTAGGTATTGTCTAAATTTGTAGTGCATAGATCATTGACAAGGCTTCACACTCAGTAGTTGTATAATTCTTCTCTGTAGGGGTCAAATTTCTACTAGAAAAATAGATAGGATGATCTATAATACCTTCTCGGATGAGCTAACACCATGCCAATGGTTGTGCCAGAAGCATCCACATGTACATGAAATGGTTGGTCCCATGAGGGAAAGCACATAATAGGCGTTGTAGTAAGTTTCTCCTTCAATGTCTCGAATGTGCACATTGTTGTGGTTCCCCCAATAAAATGTCCCTTTTCCTTTTAGTAACTCTTCCAAGGGTGTGGCAACCTTAGCATACCCTTTGATAAATTTTCTATAATACCTAGTGTGACCTAAGAATCCACACACCTCACTTTGACTAGTAGGCTCTCCCAGGCTATAATAATTATAACCTTAGTTAGATCGACCAACAAACCTTCCTTGCAGATGATGTGCCCTAACAAAGTGCCAAATGGTGTAGAAAATATCACACTTCTTGATGTTCAAAGAGATGCTTAATTTCTACATCTTTCAAACATTAAGCGTAAATTATCACAATGATCCTTAACAAGTCCATACACCATCCAATCATCCAAGTAAACTTGTAAAAAGTTGTGGATGAAATCTTGGAATGCTTGAACAACTATGCGTGAAAATACAAAGTGCATTTTTCAAACCAAATGGCATCACAATATATGCAAAACTTCCCCACTCAGTGGTGAAGGTTGTTTTCTCTTGATCCTCTGCAAATCCTGACCTGATGATACCCAAAGAATCCATCCATAAAATAATAGATTTCACGCCCTACAATGCCTTCTAATATCTCTCTGTGAAAGGTGTAGGAAAAGATCAATTACACATGCAACATTTAGTTCTCTCTATAATCCACACAAATCCAAATCTGACCATCCTTCTTTATACTGATAACCATGGGGCTAACCCACTCAGACTCTTCTAGGGGCTTGATGATGCCATATTTCAACATTTTGTCAATTTCTTCCTTAACTTTGACTCTCAGTTAGGGTTCATCTATAGGGTCTCTTCTTGACCATCACACCTTCTTAAGCTTGATCTTCATCTCTCCTAATGATTCATGCATGCCTTTTAATTCATGATATCCCCTAGGAAATAAGTCTGAAAATCTCATAGTAACTCTATGATTTTTTCCACTTCAGAGTCAGACCAATAATCCCCAATTATGGCCTCCTTAGGTTTAGTATCCATGCCAATATTCACTTTCTTTGTCTTCATAGGTTCATGATATGCACATGTGTTCTTATCTACATTGTCCAAAACTTCATGCGTCCCCATCGAATGATCAACATCCATATTTTCTACTTCTTCATCATCCACTATGTAGACCATCTTTCCTTTTTCTTTCTCAAAGCAAGCAGCGTGCTTGAAGTAACATGGAGTCTGTCTCTTCTTCTTCATCAAAACATGCTCTCCTAAGTCTGTCTCACCAAATAAATCTTGAATGAGTTCTTCCACCTTTGCACTATCTCCCATAGTTAAGCGTTTTATAACCCTTAATGCCTCTTCTACTAGGGTTTAGTAGAGAAGTAGTCAAAAGTCTGGACCATTCATGCAATCAAATCTTGCCAATTTCTAGTCTCTTTATGTAGCTCCACATATACATACCAAGCGTGTGCGCAACCTTGTAAGTGGAATAAAATTTGTGCACCCAGAGTGAAGGTGGTAAATCTTCCTACCCCTCTGTCCAAAGTCTCTCACACTATTGAATGTGGTGTTGAAACAGGTTGATTACCATGATAAGTGCATATTTTAGTAGGTGCATTTCTTCTTGAAAAACTAAGTTGAAAGAGCAATCCTGATTTCATTCCATTCTATAAGATTATCTCTGTGAACCACCCACCAGTGCATTGTTGTCCCATAGGGTATATGCTAACATATTTCTTCTCTCAACTTGGTCTATCCACTGCTCCTCCATGGCTTGACAGGAATATTGTAGGGTCTTCTTCTCCAGTGTACCAAGGTACAGGGTTGTTACCTATCCTTCTAACAGAGTGAGGTCCACTTTTCCATGAAAATGTGACTTCTTACTTCATGCCCTACCAACTCATAAGTACCATGAGCCCAATTATCACAAGCAATACTCGTAGTATCACTAATAGATTGTGCATCTTCCCACTGAAGGATTCCTTCCTTAGATGGCTCAAGGACCTCTGGGTCTCGAATGATGTGCACATAGATCCTGTTTAAATCTTCCTCACTCAAAGGCTCAACATACGGCGTAGATTTCCCATCCATTAAAGGGATTATAACTCTTTCCTCCTTATTCTCAAAACTGATATATCCTTTGTTGAATCATAAATCAACATTATTTACATAACACCAAGGGCGCCCAAGTAGAGCTGGGAAACTATCTTGCTTCTGCAAGTGCTAAAACCTCAAAATCCCCAGTGAATTTGGCCCCTTGTATAGTAATGGATGCATCTTTTAAAACTCCTATGGGAGTGGCCTTAGTCTGATTAGCCATAAATAACACATTGGAAGATGACTGCAATGGAGGTCTCCCCATCTGCACCCATGCATCTAAAGTAAGAACATTGACTTTCCACTGTGTCAATCAATATATTTCTCAAAATCCATCCATCCACAACAACATTCAAGTGATCTCCTTGTCGTAGTCTATGCTATCAGGGGGAAGATTTGCATGTAGGATCTTGTCATCCATTCTCAATACCTACCTACGCGTGGAGTGTTTCCCTTCATCCAATTCCCTAACAATGGAATGATATTCTCCTGGCACAACATTTTGCACACCTCCCTTAAGTCATCAATATCATATGGGACCTTCTCTGCTTCTTCTTCTTTCCATCTTCCGTGATTGCTCTTTTAAACATTGTATTTCACCCTAAAGATTTCTAAGGACCTCCATGGTCTCTTGATAAACCTCCTTCTGATGGGCGTGGATCTGGGTACCTCACATGTAGAACCTCCTCCTTAGTGATGGTAGGTTTTGTTGTAACGCTTCTTTGGCATGTGCTTTGCTTCAACACGTGTAGTAATATTTACGGTTAATTCCTCAGGTTCCGGTGTCAACTTGGGCATCCACTGATTTTCCACAATGCATTGTATCCTAACCATCCCTGCGTGCCTTTGTTCTCTTGTTTATGTTGCTTACTAAGATGCTCATATAAGTCCGGGCATTCCTCATAGCTATGATTCTTTCCATAAAAAGAACATGTAATATTTTGGGGACATTCACACTGTAGTGGTCAGGAGATCCACATGTAAAGCACGTCCATGAGGAAACTCACCTCATCCACCACCACGGCCTCATCCTCCAAATCCACCATGGTATCCATGCCCTCTGCCACGACCTCCTTCAAAATGCCCCTCATTATGCCGATCATAGCACTTGATTGTGATCCCGATCCTGGTGCTCATTCTTTCCTTAGAGTTATCTGATACACTTGTCTATCGCACACCAATATCTATAGCATCATGGATCTGACCAATCAATCTACAGTCCTCTGTATCATGAGTCATGGACCGGAAAATATTACAATAGCAGGATACATTCTTTCTTATCGTGCGTTGTAATAATGGGCAATGGCTAACATCATGGTTCAAATGACATATCTCATAGTCTGTAGCAATGAAATGCATTGATCTACGGGGAAAACTATCCTTGGTGTGCCTTCCACTTCAAATTTGTACACCAAATCCCCACATGCATCTCATGTGCTAAATTTTCTGATAGTTTCTCCAATTGCTTTTCCATAGCTACAATCTGTGCTTCCAAGAATGGGCTGACTCCAATGTCTATACTCCTACTTCCTCAACACGCAAAGCTACTTCAAGTGCTTCACATGGATCAATGTATGTCTTATGTGATAGTTCCCTTCTAAAAGGTGTGATCATACCTCCAACGAACCATTGTGCATGTTGGCTTGCGTGAATATCATAAGAAATATTAGATAAAAGTGTTTTTAAATGGGCGTCATACTCCTGGACACTCTCAGTAGTGCCTTGTTTAATATCCTTGAGCACACGCTTATACTCTTCTTCTCAAACTCAAGGATATAGAACTCTTTTAAGAAAGCATATTTTAATGTTGCATAATCTACGCAAGTTTGATCAAGGTCAAACTTCCTGTACCAACTGTGTGCACATCCTCTGCAATGTAGTCACAAATTGGCTTTCCTTGCGCTCAGAAGCCATGATTCCTTTTGCGTGCCATAGTATTTCACACATGTGTACATGTTCAAAACATCTTCTATGCCCCTATACTCTGGAAGATGAAGAGACATCTCCATATAAATATTATGGGGTTGGTGCGGACCTTGCCCACCTAATCCAGAACCTCCTATGTTTCCTCTACCTCCAGAACCACCAGATCCACTAGAACTAGAACCACCTATACCTCCTGATCCTCCACCTAGCTAGAAGCGGACTAGAAGATGTACTTCCATGTGCCCCAATAATAGTACTTGAACTAACCCCTATGGTCTATGAGGTGGTACCACTCCCAGAAGTGAGTCCAAAATTCTACGCACTCACATTCTATGTGGATGATGCACTGAAAAAGTACCCCCAAACAACAACGAAGATGTCTTGCCTTGCCATCGATGTGCTTTCTATCTGACTTACTCCTACTCTCCTACTACCTAAATTAGCTTGTTGACTACTTTTCATGTACTAGATACTGGAAAACCAAGTGCAAGGGCTAGGTTTCTAGGTAGGTTCAGATGCGCACCCATGCCCAGTCATCTCTTCTGGCATGCTTCCTTGTGAGGCCGAGGAGGGTTCCTGTCATGCTTTCCCAGATGGGGGAGTTCTTGATGCTCTGGCTCCACGCCTCCTGCGTGAGCTCTAAATCCTTCACGAGCCATCTCTCTCCTCAACTCCATCCTCTCTCTGATGTCACGCGGCTTCTCTATCTCCCTCTCGCATGCCTCATTGTACTTAAGCCACCTTTCTTCCCTCTGCCTTACTCGCCACTAAGTCTGCCATCTTTCACCAATCATGTTCTTGCCCCCGCGTGGTGAGGTTTAGCTAGCCATAATTTTCTTCCAAGTTCAGGGTTACCATCAAAATCTTGATTGCCAATGGAATGCCTTGTAAATAGGTTCCCCTGGGATAACGTAAAAATTGAAACTCAGCTACCTCTGGACAAGAATAAGTAGAAATTGAGTACTCCAGAATATAGCTATTCAAGATGCCACATGGAACCAAGTATCCACAACACGCATCTCCAAATTAAATCAACATCATAGAGGGCCTAAAATTCTTCCTACATCCAGACAAGTGTGTGATACCTCTAGTTCCATTTAGACACATAAGCAACCAACCACTCATACAGTTCTACCGAAAGATAACAAAGAAGCTCTCATACAAATAATCATACAGATTCTTGTTCCACCCACATGCGTGTGTTAAACTCAAATCCAGTGTTGAACCTCTCATGCATACTCTTCTTCCAGATCTTTTATCCACTCCTCAACACTTTCTAGGGTCAACCGATACATCTTCATCATGAACCATCTTGAAAACAATTGAAAAAGAGGTCCCAGAAATGGAACCAATGATGCAGCCTAGAATTTACCAAGAATAACCTAGGCGCATGGCACATCACTCAGCCTAGATTGAGCGCTCACCCAAAGCACAAAGGTACCAGGCCCCTCCTTAGAGTTTTTGTGCAATATGTGAACATGATGAAGAGTTAATGCATTCAGATCCATAAACAATATAAACTTTCCACATAACATATTCTAGATCTAGATCTTAAAGAATCATGAATCAAATGATAAACATAATGAAATTATCCATGCAATAACTAGTTACAATCATGTTTGACACCATTGTTCATCCAATATGCTCCATTATATTAAACATAGTAAATACACATAATATTCTTACAATAATTAGTATCATAAGCTCATGCGCGCATCAGATCTAAAGCGGCATAACTCCATAATATCTCACTCTTCTCTCTCAAAATACATGGAAACTCACTATATATTTATAAGGGTGGGGACTTTCCCTTCACCGCTTACATAATTCCCAAAATAGGTCGCATGCTAAAAATAACCATGCGCCTTTACAATAATAGCACACATGAAAGTGCACTACTAATAGATCTCTTATAATTAACTAGAAATAGTAATTGTATTTAACTCAAACTCATGTAAAGCACTTAGTAGATGCTCTTCCAAAATAGCATTTGTGTGTTGCAAGTTTCCATCTGGTTGTGTGCCCCGCACACTATCTCCAAAAATAGCCCGTAACCATGAAAATGGTTAAGTCTTGGATTAGTCCTTGTCTTTCATGCTCGGTTCCTTCCCTATCCTTGACATAGGCTCGATGGTGTGCCTAGAAAATCCCCTTTTAAAAATGAAGGCTCTATGACTATTGGTCCTCTCCCCAGTAGTCCCAATATGCTCCATGGTTTCAAAGGGAAGGTTGGAGATCAAATTCTAGTATTGGGAGGTCGCGGGGACCCTTTCCCCTATTTAGAGAAATAAGCTAGTTCTACACATACAATAACCTCGAGTGGAAACCCCGCCTCTGCATGTGATCAACCCCCTATAAATCAAATCAAATATTTCGGGATGCGGTATAGAAGAGCTCTACTTTCGCACCCATGACCTTGGACTCTACCATATTATGTGTGAATTTTGGGGAATAAGTGATCGAAGTAGAGTCATACCTCCATGGGCATGGCTTGATTTACAAATTCAAAGTGGTTAGTGGCCCACACTTCTAGACCCACATGCTTGGATTTCCAAATGGTGGATACCCTTGATTGAAGGTCAAGTAGAAATTTATCCTTGCATCAAAGGAATTTTTGGTTATTTTCATTGAGATTAGTGATATGAATACTATAGCAAAACTATCTAGATTAAAAACCTTATTATCTGATTTTGAAACCTTGGTACACATATTTCAACCCATTAATGGAATCATTCTCAACTAAACCGGTATCAATCGAATGCCACATTTTCCACTTCAATTTTGGGTGAAATTTGTCTTGTTTCCATTGGAAAATCTTTAGGCAAGATCATTGATATTGATGACAATACCATTTCCTATATGCACACAACTTATACCATGATCCTCGTTGAAATAGACACCTCAAAAACTTCTAGAAAATATTGATCTTAAATTCCAAGACAAAACCTAGACTCGGTTGTTGGATTATGAAGGGCTACCCTTCAGATGTAGGAAATGTTTTTCTTTGGGCCATATTGCTACTAATTGTCATTTAGAGAAGCGAAGCATGTGAGATATAATTGGTGGAAAGATGTTTGCCCATGTCATACTTTGGTCCATGAAAATTTATAAAGTGATCCCGAATCTAATTCTGATTTGGATGATAATATTCCTAAAACTCCCATAAGGGAGCCTATGGTGCCTCCAAAAGCACCAATCCCCAGTGAAGCGGTAAAAGAGAATGTACCTCCTACTTCTCCTAACATTGATGACTCATATTTGCCAATCAATTCTTTTGAATTTATTCATCAAGTAGAGGATGACAAGGTTTGGATGTTGGGGTTAGCACAAGGTTGTATAGATAATATATCAGATCTAAGCATACATGCAATAAAAATGGATATTCTACCAGAAGAAATATACAAAACAAGAGATATAAATCAACACCATATTTAATGTGGTTCACCCAGTGTGGGTTATGTCCACCAAGAAACAAGTTAATCTATTATCCAAATCTTTCAGAAGATATACAATGAATATTTACAATCTTCCACACCTCTCATGATGTCAATATTTTCTCTCTCTCTCTTAAGATTTTACTTTTTCTCTAAGAATTATCTCTTACAAAATTATTTCCATAGTAATCATTAAATTTTTCAATGATCTTCTAAACCCTAGATTTTATGTTTATATAGGAATATAAAAACTTAGGGCACTTAGTCATGCAATTACAATCAATACATATAATTTAATTCTAAATTTCGATCTAATTCTTGAGAGTTAAATAAAACAATCATGCATAGGTAACCGATGTCAATTAGCCTTAAACGATGTCGGTTCCTCCTTTTCTGACCGATGTCATGCCCTACATAACCGATTTTGGTTACTGTGTTTTCCAGCAAGATTGATAAAGCATGCTAAACTGAAGTAATTGAGCTCCACAACTCAACAATCTCCCACTTGGAGATAAATTGCTGCACTATACTTGTACATAAAGGTGTCATTCTTGGATTCTTTCCTTGGCTTTGTTTCTTCCTCTTCAATTATCAAACTCGAAGACCAACATAAGTGAATTTTGGCCCCAACTTCTCATTTTCTAATGGCTTTGATAACATATCCACGGGGTTCTCACTCGTATGAATATTCTCTAGTTTCAATTGTCCATCCTCCAATATCTCGTCATATGAAGTGATATATCAACTAAATGTGTTTCGTTCTAGAATGAAATGTTGAGTTCTTTGCCAAATGAATTTCACTCGAATGTCATTGAATAATTTACAATCATCTTGCTCCTTTTCCAACTCTTTCATGAACTTGCTCATCCATATCATCTATTTTCTAGCTTCGTAGGCTGCATGACATACTCTACCTATGTAATATACAAATCCAAAACCTTCTCGCAATCTCTAAATCCAACTAATTGTCATCCCACCTACTATGAAAATATATCCAGGTAGTGTTCCTCCTACCATCCAGATCTCCAGCCATATCCAAATCAATATAACCACATAAATAAATATTTGAACCTCTATATCATAACTGCATGCTAAATGTCCCTCTCAAATACCTAAGTATCCATTGCACTCTTTTCCATGCTCTTTACCAAGATTGGCCATAAATCTACTCATAACTCCCACTACTTGTGTAATGTATGGTCTAGTAAAAACCATAACATACATAAAAATCCAAACTTCAAGCATATGGTACTTGTGTCATGTATTTGACCTCCTCTTGTGATAAAGGACACTGATCTTTTCTCAATTTGAAGTGTCCAAATTACATAGGTGTACTTACAAGTTTTGAATTCTACATTTTAAACCTTTATAACACCTTGTAGATATAATCCTCCTGAGACAAATACAATTTCTTATTATTGAAAGGAACGATAACCAGATTGTACCAAGCCAAGAACACGGATGCTAATCAAACACCATGATCAATAAGATGAAAGTAATTCGCGAACAACTTTTTACATAAAACCTTTGCAAACAAATGAGAAACAATATCATATATTATTATGGAACTCAATGCAATACATTGAGAATGGGCCTTGCTTAAATAGGCAAGGAATAAAAATCTAAAAACTAGTCAAGGTTGTATATCAAGCCATAAATCAAGGAAATAACTAGTCATCAAAGAACTAGTCAAAACCATAGATTTAGGAGAGAACTAGACATCAAGGATCTAGTCAATACTATGGATCAAGGAAAGAACTAGTCAATACCATAGATCAAGGAAATAAACTATACCTAACAACTAGATAATATCTCCTAATATCTAAATAAGATAAAAAAATATCCACACACATAAGTGGGTAAGAATAAATACAATAAAGGTAAATAAAGTACCTAGGTGAACATGAGCTAAGGTAAATACCTACTCTAACAATTATTTATGTCTCTATGTATTTGCATGCCAAGGATTATTTTTGTAGCTCCTAAATCCTTCATATAAAATGTGTGAGCTAGATTTCCTTAAGCTCACCAATGTCCTACATACTAGATCCTACAATAAGCATATCATCCACATACAATAACAAAATAATATAGCTCTCATTTTCAAGCTTCTTGAAATAAACATAATGGTTAGATTCACATCTCAAATAACCATGCTCATACATGAAACTATCAAACCTCATATATCATTTCCTTGGAGCTTGCTTGAGCCCATATAAGCTCTTTCTCAACCTGCACACTAATTTCTCCTTACCCTTGACTTCATACCCAAGAGATTGCTGCATATAACTATCTTCATCTAAATCACCATGAAGGAAAGTTGTCTTGGCATCTAGTTGTTCTAAATGCAAATCATCTACTCGTAACTAAACTCAATGCAATATGTATGGAAGTTATTTGAACAATAGGAGAAAAAAATCACCAAAATCAATAGCTACTTTCTATGCAAATCCTTTTACTACAAGCCTTGCCTTGTACCTTTTCTATCCACCCTCTTCTTCCTTGATCCTATAAACCCATTTGTTCTATAATTTCCTCTTACCTATTGACAACTGAACCAAGTCCCAAGTTTGGTTTTATTCCAAGGATTCCATCTCCTCATCCATGCCATGCTCCCACTTCTCATGGGTCTTATCCTACATTACTTCTTCAAAACTCTCTAGTTCACCATTATTAATCAATAATAAATAAGATAGAGAAGGTGTAAATATTTCTAGAGGTTTACTTACCCTTTGTGACATTCTCACAGGATTTTGGGGTGCTGGAGGATCATTTTGGACCTCTTGGACATTTATTTCCAAATCTGTCATTGACTGACGCCAGTCACCTATAACCGATGTTGGTTCTGCCATAACCGATGTCGGTTCATCAGACCAATGTCATTCAGGGGTCAACCGACACCGATTACTATGTAACCCTGTAGGTATGACTTTTAAATCCAAGATTTCATTTTCATTCAAAAACTTATCAACCGTTTCATCCTTAGGTACAAAAATTTGATCCATGTACATTATCTTTTCATTAAATTCAATGTCATGACTCCTAATAATTTTAGAATCCTCTAAATCCCAAAAACAGAATCCAAAATCACCATATCCATAACCAATGAAAGTACATCTCTTGGATTTTGTGTACAACGTTTTTCTATTTTCCTTATCAACATGCTCAAAATATTCTAAACCAAAAACTCTAAGAAAATAAAGATCTACCTCTTTTTCGATCCAAGATTCCTCTGGTATTCCTCCATCTATTGAAATTGAAGGCCCATGGTTAATTAAATAAACCGATGTATCAACTGCTTCTGCCCAAAACTGTAAGAGAAATCCAAGATGTATTCTCATACTTATAGCATGTTCCATGATTGTCATGTTCATTCTTTTTGCAACACCATTCTCTTGTGGTGTTTTGGAACCGTCCGTTCTCTCTATGTATTCCATTCAATGAACAATAATCATTGAAATTCTTGCTATAGTATTCACCACCATTATCAGATCTAAGGCACTTTAACTTTGAATTTGATTCATTCTCAACAAGGGATTTCCATCTTTTAAAAGTCTCGCTTTTACATCAGATTTACATTTAATACAATAAACTCATACCTTTCTTATAGCATCATCAATGAAAGTAACATAATACTGGGATCCTCCATGAGAAGCTACCTAGGTTGGTCCCCACACATCTAAGTGTACAAGCTCCAATTTCTGCTCCTTCTTAATTTCCCCAACTTTGAGAAATCTCACTCTCTTTTACTTTCCAAAGACACAATGCTCACAGAAATCAAGATCTAAATATTTTAAATATGATAACTTACCCTTAGCCTTTAAGATCTACATTCCTTTTTTACTCATATGGCCCAACCGATTATGCCACATGCATGCACTGAATCAAGTAGATAATACAAAAAAATGAATCAAGAACATAGATAGATAAATATAAAGTTCCTACCTTCTTACCTCTTACCACAACAAGGGCACCCTTGGTGAATTTACAAGAGTCGGATGTCAATGTAACCATGCGACCAGCTTCACCTAGTTGTCCTACGAAATAAGACTCCTCCTAAAGCTTAACACATGCCTCACATCTATCAATACCATGTATTTCCATTATGTAATTTTAGATGAACTTGTCCTTTACTAGTAATACTTGCAAGGTTTATCATCACCCAATAAACATGCCTAAAATTACCTAAAACATAATTTCTGAAATAACCCTTATTAGGGGTTGCATGGAAAGAAGCTCCTAAATCTAAAACCCATGATTCTATTATATTATCCAAAGAAAGAATAAGAGTGTCTTGCATTATCTCTTCTCGTAATATTTTCCTCTTTACCTTTATCTAGTTGTTGGTTATCTTTATCCTTTGACCAAAAATATTTCTTTGCATGTCATTTATTTCCACATTTCCAACAAGTAATTACCTTACCTCTCGATTTAAATTTTTCATCCATTGAATTTGATTTCCAATTATTATTACTCTTGGATCTCTCCTTCTACCCGCCTCTTCTTTCTACATTCAAAGAATTCCCGATGATTCCTCTCGTACTATTCCTACAAATTTTTCATTCAAGATTATACTAAACATGTCATCAAACTTCAAAATATTATTAGTAGATTTTGTATTACTAACATCCATTACCAATTTATCCCAACTATCAGGAAAAGAACATAAGAATAATAGTTCTTTCACTTCATCATCAAATGGAATGTCAACCGATTTTAACTGATTTACAATAGATTGGAAATCATTCAAATGACTAGATACAAATCCACCTTCATGCATCTTGGAACTAAATAGTTTCTTCATCAAATAAAATTTATTTGAAGCACTAGATTTTTCATATAAATTAGCAAGATATTTCATTAACTCTATTGTAGATGTCTCTTCTGTAATATTAGAAGCCATAGATGCTTTACCAAGCTCAATCTTATATATCCCAAAGTATTTATTTCAAGAATCTTCCATTCTTCATCAGTCATCTTTGTAGTTCTAGACTTTTCATCCAATGGTAAGTACAAATCTCTTTGATACATAGAATCCTCAATTTGCATTGTCCATAGTTGATAACTTCAGCCGTCCACACTTCTCTACCTTGTATTTATTTTCTTACTTACCATTGTTGTATCTCCCACTCAATCGAAAAACCCTCTGTGAGTAAATATTTCAAAACACAAAACCATCAAACAAATCTCGATAACAATTGTTGGGGTTAGCACAAGGTTGTACAGATAATATATCATATCTAAGCATACATGCAATAAAAAGGATATTCTACCATAATAAATATACAAAACAAGATATATAAATCAACACCAGATTTAATGTGGTTCACCCAAAGTGTGGGTTACGTCCACCAAGAAATAAGCCAATCTATTATCCAAAGCTTTGAAAGATATACAATGAAGATTTACAATCTTCCACACCTCTCACGATGTACATGTACTTTTTCTCTCTCTAGCTTTTACTTATTCTCCAAGAATTCTCTCTTACACAATTATTTCCACAATAATCATTAACTCTTTTCAATTATGTTCTAAACCCTAGCTTTTATGATTATATAGGCATATACAAACTTAGGGAATTTAGCCATGCAATTACAATCAATATATATGCTTTACTTCTAAATTTAGATCTAATTCCCGAGATTTAAATAAAACAATCACACACGAGGTAACCGACATAGGTTAGCCCTAACCGATGTCAGTTCCTCCTTTCTCGATCGATGTCGGCCATAGGTGACCGATGTCGTTCCCTACATAACCGATGTTGGTTACTTTGTTTTCTAGAAAGTGTGATAAATCATGCTAAACTGAAGTAATTAAGCTCCACAAATCAACACTAGAAAGTGGTCCATAAGAAAAAGAAAACCATAGGAAAAACATTGTTCTTTAGTTTCTCCTATCATCTTTGTTTTGCAAGGCAACTTATCTTATTTTGTTTCTTGTTGTGATTATTGTTCTATCACGGGCTCTTAGGTCTTTTTGTTGTAACGAGGGTAGGGTCCTTGGAAAAACCCTCCTTTTATAAATAATAAAAAAGGTATATTTTGAGATATAACTTGGATATGTTGAGGTTGAATTTATTCTTAAGGTATCTTCTAAGATATAATTTATGGGGTAATTCACTAATGAGGTGTTTCTTAAGATATATCTTAGATTTATTGAATTTTAAGTTGTCCTTAAGGCATCTCTTAGGTGATACCTTATAGGACATTTATTTTAAGTTTTCCTTAGGGTGTATCTTGAGATATATCATGTGGGGTACTAGGATAACACTATCTTTGAGGTATCTTCTAAGGGATACTTTATGGGGTAGTAGGTAGTTTTTATTAATTCAGATTTCCTTGTAATGAAACCTTGTGAATTTGGAATTCCACTTGATGAAGTTAACTCTAAACATATATATCATGATATTGAATTACTACTTGATGCCATATTTTAATATTTTGGATCATTTTTAATTGAAGTAGTAACTTCCTTGGTGAGTGATATATTTGCAAATCTTAAATTCCATGCTTACTTATCTTGATTGTAACACCCACAAATTTGACGTTCTAAAACCACATGAAACCACTAAATACTTATCTAGAAAGTTGCAGAAATAATTTTATTTCTTTATTTAAGTTATAAGAGTGTCAAACCCTAATACATATTTAATTAACTTCCTACCAACAATGTTACATTTCATAAGATAGATCCGGTCTAGATTATTAATTAAATATTATTAATCTCATTCTAATGCTAAATTAATTATCATTACTAGATAAGCGTCCACTAATTTCTTTTACTTGATTAAATAGTATTCACTTTTAAAAAATAACATTTATCCTACATTTATTAAACCCTTACCCTTAGATACCTTAGTTCTCTTAAATTATTTCTTTTAATGATCATTGAAACATTTACTAAAACACACTAGAGAGTTACACATTTAACTTAATATACAAGGGTGCTAAGTGGACCCATTCACCATTTACACATAACTTTAAATTATTTAATAACCCAAAATATTCATTTTTACCTAACAATTGTAGGGTTGATCCTAACACTTAGACTAAATCAATACGGACCACAATATTTGATCTACCCAAAGAATACCTAATCATCCTTAAGGATGTCTTCTTAAGAATTTCTTACCCTAATCCCATTCATTTGTTTCTCTTTGGTTTTTCATGTTGAAGGAGTGGATGCCATGGATCAAGGGAAAAACATGAAGGATTCTTCTTGGATCCAATATGCAAGAAGAGGGGGATTCCATCGAATGGCTCCTCCTTTAGGATAGTTGAATCTTAGATTTAACCATGAATTCCTAGTTATTTAATTTCAATGCAACATCTATCCTAGATCCGATTTGAGATCTATTGTTGATTAGTTCTCTTTTTCTTTGTTTTGGTTGTTTTCATTGATAGGGAAGAAACCCATTTTGTAGATCAAGAGTTTAATGCATTTAAATCTCTTTTTGCAGGTTGGATTATGAGTCAAAACAAGCATACACGACCCTCATAGGCTAGGTCTATATTTGGGTGAAGTTTAGATCCATAAGAGCCAATGGCTTGGCGAAAACGTATTTTAAAAAGATCATGCACATGTGACCGACAAAAATCTCTGGACCGACAATGATACCCTTTGTGCTACTAACATCGGTTCCACTACTACAGCCTAGTAGCCGTTCCTATTGTTATAGATAACTTTTTAAAACAATATTTTAAAAGCAAGGAGGTAAAAGATTAATTCCATGAACAAGTTTTATTCAATTTTAAGAAATTATAATAATCTCAAAAGAATCTAATATAAACAAGGCACATCAAAAGACTATCAAATTTTCATAAATGAAAATGGTACGCATTCGATGACGATATCGGTCAGCTGGAATACGATGGAGGTTCGATCACCAAAGCCGATTCTTGTCAAATGAGTCTAATTTATAAATTTTAACATATTATTCATATTTGCAATTTACACTCCTCTAAATGACTTTTCCAACAATTATGCATTTAATTAAAGGTTTAAAAGAAAGAAATGATATCATTTAAGTTGAAGACTAATTTTGGAGTAACATTTAAAAATTGTAACCATGAAAGAGCGACCGATGTCGGTATTTGAGTACACCGATGCTAGTTCGGTCGGCGGAATCGGTCAACATGTAGGCCGAGAGAACTATAAAAATGAACATATGAAAGAACCTAGATTTAAAAGGATAACTTTAAATTCTAATATAACAAAACCAAATAGTGTTTAACTGTTTCAACCCAAAATAAAGCTATGACAACCTCCCAATTCACATTACTATCAAAACATTTTAAATTTGTAACTTTCTTTTCTTTTCAACACAAGGTAAAATTTAAACATGATATCCATTTAATTCATTATTTTACATACAAATAATTTGAAGAGAAAGGAAAGAAACATTACTCAATGAACTTTCTTCAAATATGATATTACAACTTAGTAATCAAAATATACAATACAACTTTTCTTTCAAATACAATGTTACTAGTCTTCCACCTTAAGTGGGAATCACAAGAAAAGTTTTTATAATGGAGGATTTCTTTTGACTTCAAAAAATTCTCCAAGTCCCAAGTCTCCAACAAAAGCTCCATCATGCCTTCACTTTAATCACAACAACAAAATGGGGGAGAGGCAACACTCTCCACCCAACCAATAATCCAATGAAGAGAAGAAGCTATCCTCCTCATTGGCCCCAAGCCCAACCAAAATTCAATAAAAGATGGATCTAACTCATGGAAACTACACAATGCTTCAACATCACAATACAAAATTTCACAACCATTTAACACACATTCAACACAAGAAAACAATCACAAGAATGTAACTTTCAAAATACACAAGGCTTGAAATGCAAAGCCAATGGAGCAAGGATCTATGGGGAGATCACTTATGCCTCCCAATGGGATTAGGTTCCCACCTTAAAACCCTCAAAAATACATCTCAAAACCCCTACACAACTCTTATGCCTCCCTCAAGATCCTCTTATGCCTCCCACATTATCTTATGCCTCCCTATAATCTCTTATGTCTCCCTCAAAAGAACCAAGTAAGAAATGCAAGCATTCTCTTATCCAAGGTGGGGCACCCAACCCAATTCCTTCCAAAAACATGAAATAAAATCTTATGCCTCCGTACATATAAAATCCAAATAGCCTTCTTCTACACCTTACTTAGGCATTCTACCCAAGATCCCAACAACAAGCATGCAAACCATTTACCTCATACAAATAAACATATATAAAAGAAAACAAGTAAAACAAGGGTGTAGTTCCTACCTTTCCATAGTATAAATTTGATTAAATAATCACACTCCAAGATCCTTCAAGATCAATCCAACACCAACAAGCTCAAGACTTCCACAAGCATTCCCAAAATTCTCTAACTCCAAAAATGCAAGAGCACAAATGAAAAGAAGTAATCCTTAAACAAACAAATAAACTTGCATATATAGAAAAGGAAAGAGTTAGGGTTAGGTGGCTCCATTAAGGATGCCACATCACTCATCCTCAACTCCACATCACAATTAAAACCTTAACCCCAATGCACAATAAATTGGTGTTACACACACAATCCAAACCCACACCCTATAAGGACAAAATTAAAAACCCATGTAAGAAAAGTGCAATAAATGTCATTTTTGTCTTATAAAACACTTAATGGGGTCTATTTTTGACCCCTCAATCCATAGGTAGCATTGGTATAATAAATTAAGAGGTGTGGGACAAGCTTAGCTTGTCCCACAAGCCTCCAAAATTGGCCCTGAAGACCAAATCCGAAATTCCAAGGTAAGGTAGAGTTTACAACACTCAAAGTCACATACACTCAACTAAAAATGCAAGAACCCAAGGAACCAACTACTCTAATAAATGACCCCCTTTTATCATATCCACAATTACTTAATAAACATGATTAATTCACTTAATTAAGGCACATTAATAAACAATGAAAAAAAGGAATTACATCACAAATTAGATACATAACAATAAATAAATAAGAAAGGAAACATACACACAAATCTCATGGTATCAATTAGAGGTTATCCCCCATGGGAACCCCTAACAAAATAAACAAAATAACAACATTACACAAGTTTCCGTGGTGACAATTGTTGTATCCATCCAATATTCCGTTGTGGTTGGTCTCCAATCCCCTTTTGATTGTTTTGATATAATTACCTGCAAATCCACACAATACCTCATTTGGCCTCATGGCCGCATCAAAACATCAAATATAAAATATATGCATACAAATCAATAATCATCCTCATATAATTAAATCATCATCTAGGATAACAATGCTATCATTTTAAAATTCCAACAACGTCTCAATTCTATCTTTTATCAATATCAACAAGATCACAAGATTAGTTAAAATTCTAAATTCTATTCAACATGACGAGACTCCAAATGTCGGTAATATATATGCCAAAAACACATCATCATCATCAATATAAAATATCTCTCTATGCCTCTAAGAACCAACACAAATCATACTATGAATCACAATCCATCAAAATTAGAATACCTCTATCATCTACCATCACAATAAATCAAAATGATACAATAATATCCATGTCTATAGTCAACAATAATCAAAATAAAAATATAATAAGTGTTGAAGAGGAGTGGGCACTACATCCCCTCCCCTTAGACTCAACTTCCTCCTAGAATTCACTGAAATAGGTGTGGAAACTAGACTCGTAGCAATGTAACATCCTCCCATGTAGTAGCAGTCTCATCATACATGTCCCACTAGACTCGCACCTGATCAATCTCTCGGCCTCGAAGGCCCAGGGTCCTATGCTCTAAAATACGCATGGGATCCACCATCATCTTCCCCTGCTCCTGTGCTTGTAATGCGGTCCAATCCAATACATGAGATGGATCTAGGATATATCTCCTAAGAACATATACATGAAACACATCATGCATGCGAGACAAGATGGGTGGCAAGGCTAGATGATACACTAAGGGACCGATCCACTCCAGGATCTCAAATGGACCCATGAATCTAAGAGACAACTTAGAGCCTTTTCTATAATGGATAGGAATATTATGAGGTATGACACAAAGAAACACCTTCATTCCCACCTCATAACTATGGTCAACTCTCCTCTGATCTGCATACTTCTTCTTCTTGTCTTGCACCTCCTATAACTTCACAGCGACCAAAAAAACTTGTTGCTCCATGTTCTCAGAACAAATCCGATCCAAGAGATACTCTATCCTCCAATCTGTTCCAACTCAAAGGTGTCATGCACTCCCTGCCATAAAGTGCCTGAAAAGGTGTCATGCCAATCGAACTCTAAAAACTATTTTTGTAGGAAAACTCCACCAAATACAAGTACTCCTCCCACCTCGACTAATGATCCATGACATACATCCAAAGCATATCCTCTAAAATCTAATTCACCTACCCATCTATCTATGGATGATAGGCTGTGTTGAAGTTGATACTTATCTCAAGGGCCTACTTTGCATGGTAGTCCAAAAGTGTGATGTGTATAAGGGATCGTGGTCACAAATGATCTTTCATGGAATCCCATACAGTCTAATAATATCATCCAAGTACACTCGCTATTACACTAGATGTATAGGTGGTCTTCACTAGAGAAAAATGATCCACTTTCATCAATCTATCCACCGTGACCATGATGGTATCGTGGTGGTATCTCGACGTTGGTATCCCTACTATGAAATCCATGGAAATGGTGTCCCATTTCCACTCTAGGATAACATGTGGGTAAATAAGGCCAGATGGATGTTGATACTTGGCCTTCACCCTCTGACACTCTAAATAGTGTGACATGAACTGAGCTAAATCTCTCTAAAGGCCTCTCTAATGGTAAAGATGTCTCAAGGTGACGTGCATCTTCTTCACCCCTAGATGGGCTAAATAAGGTGCACGATGAGCCTCTGCTAAGATTTCTGCCTCAAACATCCATCCCTAGGTACATAGATCTGGACTATGTGTCCGAGAAGTCATTCTAAATCTACTTTGTGAAACCATCAAACTTACCCTCAAGGGGTCTCTCGAGACTCAATCTCTAATCTCATTGCTAGGTAGAAATCATGAGTAAGTCGTCCGCAAAATCCTACTCTGCAAATTTGTACCCATTGAAGTAGCCATAACCAAATGTCTCCATCTACTCAGAGTGTTAACAACAACATTATTCTTCCCCTTTACATGCTCTATCTCCATGTCATACTCACATATCAACTCCATCCAACGCCACTGATGTGTGTTGATATTGGGTTACGTGAAGAGGTGATGTAATCTCAAATGGTCTGTATTGAGAATAAATCTCCTGCCAAGAAGGAAATGTCTCCATCAAACCAAAGAATGCACAACTGCTGCAAGCTCAAGGTCATAATTTGGATAATTGAGCTCATGATCTTTGAGTTTTCAAGACTCAAAGGCAACCATGCGTCCCTCCTGCATCAATACCCCACCTAATCCTGCAAGGAAGCATCCATACATACAAAGAAATTCCTCTGAGGGTCTAGCACAGAAAGAATTAGTACCAACATAAGACATCCCTTCATTATCTTGAATGCCTTCTTGCATCTATCGGACCAAAAAAATTCTTCCCTTTCCACTGAAGGGAAGTGATGGGGTGCGTAACCCGAGAAAAGTCCTGAAAAATATCTTGTAGTAACCTACCAACCCCATGAAATTGTGCACCTTGGTCACACTAGTTGGTGCGGTCAATCCATAATAGCTCGAATCTTGAAAGGATCAACTATGATACCTTCCTAGAAATGATGTGACCCAAGTACTACACCTTTGACTGAAAGAATGCACACTTCTCTAGGTTCTCGTAAAGTTGCTGCTCACGAAGACAATGCGAGTTGTCGAAGATGCCCTCGTGCTCCTCTCATGTACATGATTAAATCAAAATGTCATCAAGAAAAATGATCATGAAGCGATCCAAAATGTTTGGAATACCCCATTCATCAAACTCATGAATACTACAGGGGCATTCATCAGAACAAAAGGCACTACTATGAACTCATAGTGGCCATATCTTGTCTAAAGGTTGTCTTATGAATATCTTCCTCCATGATCCTTAGTTGATGGTATCCAGACTTAAGATCTATCTTAGAAAATACTATGGCCCCCTTCATCTGATCAAATAAATCATCAATACATGGAAGGGGGTAATGATTCTTGATCATTACTTTGTTTAATCGATTTATAATCAATACACAAATGCAGAGATCCTTCCTTCTTCTTTACAAAATCACCAAAGTGCACCCCAAGGGATACACTAGGACGGATTATGCCTTTCTCTAGAAGGCCCTAAAGATGCAACTTGATCTCACAAAGCTCAGGGGTATTCATCCTATAAAGTGCTTGTGAGATAGGCTCTACTCCTGAACCAAATCAATGTGAAAATATATCTCACGTGGGGGAGGTAACCCCAAAATCTCCCCTGGAAAGACATCAAAAAAATATCTCAATATGTGATGATCATCAAGTGATGGCCCACTAGACTCATCCTTGGATCTATCACTACAACATTACAGCAAAAACCGGCATCCTTGTCGCGCGCACCACTTAAGCTGCATAGCGGATATGGTGCGAATAGAGGTGGGTCTCCTAACTCCCACTATCACTGTCTCAGCTCCCAAATCATTAGCACATGATATTACCTTATTGTAACAATCAACTTTGGCCCTATGTGTAGATAACAATCCATGCCTAGAATAATCCCATAGGAACCCAATGGAAGGATATGAAGATCCAAAGTCATGGAAAAGGGTCCTAGGTCAACTATGCACTCCTTGACCAAGGAGTCTATAAAGAGCTTAGCTCTAGAAGCCATCTCCACATCCCAACTATGGATCTTGCCTAACTACCACCGACGTGCATCGCTCTACTACAAATGGATAAATAAAAGAATTTGAGGAACTCCGAATCAAATAAAAAAGGAATAGAAATGCCATCAATGCTACCTGTCATCTCAATCACCATGCTTTGGTGCTCTACCTGGCGGTTCTCGATCAGAATATATCATGTGGCTCCTAGCCATGTTTCCTATCAGTAGGCTCTAAAACCGGTTCCTTACCTTTGTTATTAGGGTTTTGAGGGCACTCTCTTAAATGATTTCAAAGTACTCCGCACCCATAGCAACTACTAGGTCCCCTCCAATGAGAAGTGGCTCCTACAGGTACTCTAGTGGTCTATGTCGTGGATCCTAATGATCCTACTACGAATTGCGGTGTTCACTACTTTGGTGAGCTCCTGTTGATTGAGCTCTAGGTGGTGCTTGAGTCCTGACTGGTCCCCTAGGAGGAGGCCCCATACTGCATCCCCTCTGAGCATCAAATCTATGTAGAGGCCTAAATGGAAGATGAGTCTGTTGTTGCTGCTGAGGTGGCTAATGTGGTGGCTCGAATGAATACATGCGTGAACCATGTCCTCCGCGATGAGGAGGATTTAACCCCTCGATTTGTTAGTCTACATCTAATGGATATGACTCCGCACTCAATTTTTGGCCTGCTACGTCTTCCCCTAGTCTCCTCCGCAATGTAGGCCTTCTCAATAACCTCTACTAGAGTCTATAGACAATGAATGTGTACTACCCCTCTAATGTCTAGGTTCAGGCCCCTGATGAACTTGTGGATCCTCACCATCTCATCTTACATATAGTTTGCATACAAGTAGGTCCAGGAAATGACTCTCATATTCTGCCATTATTATAGATGCCTAACGTAGGTCGTGGAACTCATCTATCCTCTATGAATGAACCTCTTGGACAAATATCTTCTCCTGAACCTCTCCTCAAAGAGCTCCCAAGTGACTGTCTCTCTAATCCACATTGAGCTTCTTCTCGATCCTCCACCAAACCCCGGATCCGTCTCTCAGAGGGTGGATGGAAACATGAGCCTTCATGTTTTTGGTACACGAACATAGATTGAAGCACCCACTCAAGATGACCAACCATGCCTCTACCTAAAATCCTCCATTATCCCTAGAAAATGATATGGATGGAGCTTCAGATCTCCCCGATGTGGTCTACCGAGTAGACTATCTACTTTAGGTCTCTCAACATGATCATCTCACCGCCTAGACTCCTTGATATGTCTATGTGTCATGTAGGCCTACCTCTAAGACCTCTCTATGGCAAATCTTATATGGCTGACTCCACGGGGGAGTTCTCTCGCCTATGCTCATCACTATTTATGGATGATACAAGAGCCTCTACTAATGGCTCTCTATCTTGTCTGCTAGGTATCCCTCCTAACGACCCTCTGTGTATAGCGGCATTAACATCCCGTAATGTCCAAGTATCTAGGTAATATGGCTGCATACCGCTAGATCTGGGTAGTAAGTATAGGTATACGTGCAGAAACCTCTCATTTGATCCGCACCTCATGCATAGACCAAAGCGAGAGTTAGATTATCATTCTAGGTTTTGTTTTAGTTTTCTATGTTTTTCTACATTTAAAATATCATGTAAAGTTGTGTGATCTAGGTTCACAGTTGTGCTAAGTTTCCTTGTTATTTCTTATGTTTCCAAGTGTGCCCAGGGTCCAAGCGTTAAAACCATGGCTCTGATACCAAGTGTAACACCCACAAATTTGACATTCTAAAACCACATGAAACCCTAAATACTTATCTAGAAAGTTGTGGAATAATTTTTATTTATTTAAGTTATAAGAGTGTCAAACCCTAATACATGTTTAATTAATTTCCTACCAACAATGTTACATTTCATAAGATAGATCCAGTCTAGATTATTAATTAAATATTCTTAATCCCGTTCTAATGTTAAATTAATTATCATCACTAGATAAGTGTCCATTAATTTTTTTACTTGATTAAATAGTATTCACTTTCACAAAATAACATTTATCCCATATTTATTAAACCCTTACCCTTAGATACCTTAGTTCTCTTAAATTATTTCCTTTAATGATCATTGAAACATTTACTAAAACACACTAGGAGAGTTACACATTTAACTTAATATACAAGGGTGCTAAGTGGCCCCATTCACCCATTTACACATACCCTTAAATTATTTAATAACCCAAAATATTCATTCTTACCTAACAATTGTAGGGTTGATTCCTAACCCTTGGATCAAATCAATAGGGACCACAAGATTTGATCTACCCAAAGAAGCCCTAATCATCCTTAAGGAAGTCTTCTTAAGCATTTCTTACCCTAAGCTCATTCATTTGTTTCTCTTTGGTTTGCAGGTTGAAGGAGTGGATGTCATGGATCAAGGGAAAACCATGAAGGAGTCTTCTTGGATCCAATGTGTAAGAAGAAGGGGATTCCATCCACCTGGCTCCTCCTTTTGGATAGTTCAATCTTAGATTTAACCATGCATTCCTAGTTATTTAATTTCAATGAAACATCTATCCTAGATCTGATTTAAGATATATTGTTTATTACTTCTCTTTTTCTTTGTTTTGATTGTTTTCACTGATAGGTAATAAACCCATTTTGTAGATCAAGATTTTAATGCATTTAAATCTCTTTTTTGCAGGTTGGAGTATGAGTCCTGCTGCGTAAAAGTTTGTCATGAGGGAAAATTTGTGGGTTTCCTGCAACCACTATGGGAATCTAAGTCCCTCTACTTGAACGGTGCAGCTTTCGTGTTTGCATGCGTAGAAAAGCGGATTTCAATGGTGGTTTTTCAACTAGAGATCCACAGGGGCACTCCACTGACCCCGTGGAAAAACCAAAAATTTCTTGCTAGGGAAGAAATTAATCTGAGAGTGGGAAAGGGAGTGGGAATGAAGATGAGAGGATCAATGTTGTGGGTAGGATATCAGATGCCCGCACACATTGATTAGAAATTTCATTACATGCATTAAATTTTGGAAGAAGAACAAATCTCCAAAACCTTAGCTACAAGACCAAATAAAACTCATTGGTCGCAAAGTACCAATCAATTCCTCCATCAAAGGAACATAAAATTCCTTCTTTTCTTATTGAATCCTAAGCAAAAATTGTACAATAAGTGAGAAATGAAGAAAAATTGCAGAAGGGGAAGAATGGAAGAAGATTAACTATCTTTTTCGTTCTCTGTTCATGCAATGCATTCACAGTTCCCAAAAAATGATCACCAACCCTTTACAATGGATTTCCAATCCCCTGAAATAGCTCACAAGAATCAGTTACAACCTCCTCCAATGATCAAGAAATGGTTACAATAAATTCCAATCATTCGCACCCTTTCGGGTCTTTGATTCGCAATGAAACGGCAATGGTGAAAAAACCAGAAATCATAATTATAACCGTTACATTCTTTTACAAGTTTAAATATAGAGCACTCGATTTACTTTTATAACTTTGAATTTGAGCCACCCATGTGGTAGGAAGTGATTGGATCGGGTGCGGGAACACCTTTGCGTCTTATAACTTTTTGAAGATTTGGCATTTCGAACAATTTGGTCCGCTAATCCGATTTGACTTTTCAACATGGCCACGTGTCACCATTTGAATGGCTATAGAGCCACAACTTAAATTATCCCTTTTAACCTTTTATATCAAAATACTTAAAGGTTCAAAGTCCTCCGCCGACCCATACCTCCACTTTGACTTTTCAACACCGGTATGGACACATGTCCACATCGAGTTGGTTGCGGGCCTTAGGCCTCATTCTTTTCACTACTCTACCCGGGATCGCAGTCCGCAATTGCTAATCGCTGCACTTTTTTTCCAAAAATGGAAAAGTGGCAAAGAAATCCCCTCAGCCCCGTCGGTCCACCTTTGTCAAAAATACCACCTTAGGTCCGCCGAGCCATAACTTGCAAAATATAAGGAGTTAGAAAACTTCTTTACCTTTTTGGAAATGGGAAGAAATTTCCCATCTGATGGAGAAGCTTCTAAGAATCCTTGGGCCCTTGGGAAGTACCATATTTCAAAACACTTTGCTTTAAACATTTTTTAAAGGGTATCAACTCAAAATTTAAGGTCTAGACTTGGAAAATAAATGAAATTTTGAGGGTGACAATAGTTGGCTCTAGCTTGGGGACATGGCATGAATTGAGCATGGTGAAGACATGGCATGAGGATCCAGAATCACAAGTTTCAAAACATATAATTTTGACTAGTGCCTTATCCATTGGGCCTTGCATATTCATGTACAATTATGAGGAAAGAAAGAAGGAAGAGGGGGACACACAAACAAAAACCACACAAAACAGAAAGGGAAAACCAAAACACACAATAGAAAAGGGGAAAAACAAACCTATGGTACAAGGTGAGGGACAACTCACTTTCACTGATGATATAGCTTCAAATATTTCCCACTTCTAGGCAACCCTAATGGAGTTCCATCCAAGTGTGATAAGAGGAAGACATTTTCACCATAGGCTCCATGAATTTGAAATGGACACAGCCACAAGGAATCAAACCTTCCATGGCTACCCTTTGGCTCTCTTCTCTTGTCCCATAGCAAGACAAGATCTCTAACTCTGAACTCCCTTGCCTTGGTCCTTTTGTCAAAGATTTTCTTCACTTTTAACTGATGTTCCTTGATTCTATCCACCACCTGAGATCTATTTTCTTCCAACTTCTCAAGAAAGAGGATCCTTTTGTCAATGGAATCCTTGTATTGGCCATCCTCCATTGTTTGTAGCAACTTGAGAGCTGGCATCTCAATCGTCATGGGGATCTCTGCTTCAACTCCATACAACAATTTGGAAGGGTGATGTACCTATTGCCTTCTTGGGAGTGATCCTATCAGCCCACAATGCATCATACAACTTCTTGTGCCAATTCGTTTGATTCTCATATACAAGCTTGCAAACAATGGTCACAATATTCTTGTTGCTTGACTCAGCTTGACCGTTTCCTTATGGATAGTAGTTAGAAGAATGAGATAGAGAGATTCCAAAGCTATAAAAAAATTTATCTACTCCTTTTAAGAGAAATACGTGGAATTGTCTCACAACAATCTTCTGGTGCACTCCAAAACGAACTATGATGTTCTCTTTGATGAAGTTGCATACTATTTCAGAGCTAGCTTGTTTGGTCAGAATGGCTTCCACCCATTTGGTGAAGTAGTCTATGGTAGTGAGCACATAAGTATGCCCTGCACTTGAATGAGAGTTCAAAACACCAATGAAATCTAACCCCCATTATTGAAATGGTTCTTCAATGAACACAAACTTGAGTGGCAATGCAACTAGTTGTGGTTTTCCAATAAATTGTTGGCATGTTTTACATTTGGAAACCCAATTTTGATCATCTACAAAGAGAGAGGATCAATCATACCTACCTCTGAGGATCTTATGGGCAGTGACTATTGCTGAGAAATTTCACCACATGTTTGGTCATGATAGACCTTAAGCAACCTTCCTTGTTGCTCTTTATCAACACACCTAAGGAACAACCATCTAGACCTTTCTTGTAAAGTGCATGATTCCACATCACATACTTGGGTGCCTTCAGCTTGAGGATTATCCTTTGTCTATAATCAAGATGAGATGGACATTCTCCATAAGTGAGAAGAAAGGAAATATCTAGCATACCACTCATCAGTAGTGGTTACAAAGAGAACTAGTGGGCTATCTTCTAAGCAAGTTGAGCAAGTGCCATCTTCTTCTCCATGCTGAGTTTTGAGAGTTTCATCTTCAGCAATTAACTTGCACAAACCATTTCCTCTTACTAGATTAGAGGGTCTAATCTCCAAATCATACTCTTGAGTCTTTGCAATCCAATTTCCTCTTTTGGCTCCAGGATCTTGTTGTGTCAAGATGGACTTGATTGCACTTCTAGGGACCATCACCACAATATGAGAGTTGAGGATGTAAAATCTGAAGTTTTTTACAGCCTTGACCACCGCATAGGCATGTTTCTTCAATTGGTTGTAGTTTAGTTCATGCTTCTTAAAAGGATAGCTCATGAAAGCAATAGGTGCTTCCAAACCATCATCATTCTCTGACAAGGACAACAGAGAGAGTATGTTCTGATGCATAGCAGTACATGATGAATTATTTGTTGAAATCTGGAGATACAAGGGTTAGAGCTTTAGCAATGGCTCTCTTGATCTCTTCAAATGCTATTTTCCCTTCATTGTTCCATTTGAAACTTGTTTGAGGCTTCATCATGGAAGTGATATGCTTTTTCAATTCAACAAACTCAGGGACAAAGCGGTGAAGAAATTTTACCTTCCCAAAGAATGAGTGAACTCCTTTCTTGCTTGTGGGTAGAGATAGTGCTTGAATGGCTCTTACTCTCTCGGGTCAATGTGTGCTCCATGTTTGTTTACAATGTGTCCCAACAACTTGCCCTCTGTGACTCCAAAAATGCATTTCTTGGGGTTTAGTGATATGCCATGTTTCCTACATCTTGCAAGAACTTGCTCCAAATGGAAGATGTGCTCTTCCTCTTTTTTGAAAATACTGTGAGGTCATCAAGGTATATGACAATGCAATGTTTCAAATCTTTGAAATCCAAGTCCATTTCTCTCTGGAAAGTGGCTCCTGCATTGATTAGGCCAAAAGGAATTCTGCTATAGGAAAAAGTGCCCCAAGGAGTTGTGAAGGTTGTTTTGTTGCAATCTTCTTCTACCACTTTGATTTGGTTGTACCCTAAAAATCCATCAAGTAAAGAGAGCATCTCAGATCCAGTGACTGCTTGTAAAATGTGATCCATGATTGGAAGAGGGTAGTTTTCCTTGAGTGAGGCCTGATTCAAATTGTGGAAGTCTACACATATCCTTATCTCTCCATTTTTCTTCCTCACTGGCACAATGTTAGCCACCCATGTTGAGTGGTGAATGGGAAAAATGATCCTTGCATTTAGCATCTTAGTCACCTCTTCTTTGATGGTGTCAAAATCTTTGGGTTATAAGGCCTTTGCTTCTTCCTGAAGGGCTTAGCACCTTGCTTTAAAGGAATTGAATGATGCATTTCCTTTGGTTGGAAATATTTGAGTTCATCATAGGAGTAAGCCAAAACATCAGAGTACTTTTTGAGTAGTGCAACAAACTTTCTCTTTTCTTCTGGTGAGCAACATTTTCCAATGTTGACCATCCTTGGATCCTCTGAAGTACCAATGTTTTCTTTATCAAAATCAGATGGACACCAAGAAGATTGATTTTCTTTCTCATGAATGAATCTGTCATGTTTGTCAAATAGGTCTTCCAAAGAGACTAGGCCTTTGGGGATCTTGTTACCTTTCAATCTGATCATCCCCTCATTGTAAATTCCTTCAATTCCTTCTTTTTCTTCTTCAGTTACAACTTCCCTATGTGAATTAACACTTCCTTCAAAGAAGAGATTATGGAAATTATCTCTTTGCTCTAAGAAGGTTAAAATCTAATTGTCATCATTGAAGATCTGCCAATGATTTGCATTGTCAAGTACACTAGGTCTAAATACCATCTCAATGGTCACTTTGTCTTTTCCAAAAGAAGGATGAGGTGTCAATAGAGAAGCTGACACTATAAGAGAATCATCCATTTCATTCTTCTTCCTTGGAATGGCTTCGATAGAGAATGCATCAAAAAAATAAATGTAATCCCACACTCTATTTCTGTAATGTCTGAGCCTTAGATTGTTCACTTGGTATTGTTAGCAAACTTGTTTCACTATCACCTCTACATCACCAAGACATCTCAGCTTCTTGATTCCCATGTCTTCGCCACACTCATGCCCAAAAGGAGAGCTTCATATTCTATTGTGTTGTTTGTATTATCAAACTACAGCTTGCAGGCAAAAGAATGCATCTCATTGGAAGGGGAATACAAAACTACACCTACTCCTGAGCCTATTTTGGAATGACTGCCATCAAACTCCATTTAACAAATTTGATCTTCTTCATCCTCCATGAGAAGTGGCAATTTTTCTTCTTTTTTTGATGTAAGGAAGTAGTTTCCTAACCCACAATCTTGAAGGAGGATGTTGGCTCTTGGATCATCAAAATTATTCACTGTAAATTTCATTTTTCTTATTGGCGAAACTTCTTCATTTCACCTTTTACTGGGATAGTTACAGATGACCAATCCATTTTTATCTCTCCACCTAGGTCTCTACAAAACTTCTGCTCAAAAGCATGCCAAAAGATGTTGGGATGTCTGCCACTAAAATGGTTAGGAGCACCTTCTTGTCAGGAAAGTCAGCCAAAGCTACTTGTGCATCTTTTATTCTTCCTATTAGTGGCACTTGTTTAGATTCCATTGAGTAGCAGGCTCCATTTACTCTGGTTAAGGTAAGGCCAAGAGCATTTGTAACTTTGAGTGGCATCACATTATCAGAAGCTCCAGAATCAATGATACAATTGTTTAGCTCAAAGCCATTTATGAGCAGGGACAAATAGAAAGGTTCAACCCTATTTGTTTTGGAAGCACTGAGGGCTAACATGTTTTGAGAAGGTGGTGTGGGGAGAAGACCTTTAGAATTTAGGCTTTGGGATACAAGGCTACTACCATGAACTGCATTGATGAATCTGTCAAATTGGGCAGGATGTGTTTGTAGGTACTCTATCTCTGAAAGTTGAACTTTGGTCTTGCTTGCATGTTCCACAAAGTCAAATGGGGAAATGTTGGGTGAGGAGAAAGTTCCTATAGTGGAAGAATATTTACATGGTAAAGGCTTTGGAGGGACCTTAACTATTTTGGATGTTGAACTTTCTCCCAAAGGTGAAGCAATCAACTTAGAAGGAGGTGAAGGTGTAGCCTTTGACTGAACTTTATATTTTTGTAGGGACTCCATTAGAAGGGGGAGTGTTCTTAACAATTTGTGAGCTAGAAGAAGGAAAAAATGACTTACTTGGTATAGTAGCATGGTCTCTGGAAACCATTAAGTATGGTTTTTCTTCACTAATCCATGGAAGGTGGTAATGGTGATCCTCTACTGATGACTCTTTTTTGTGTGACCTCTGAAGTGGAATATTCTTTGGTATTCTTCTCCTTTGTGGCCACTAAGGATGGAGTGTCTTTCTTGGACTGTGCTCGAGTGAAAACAACACATGAGAAACTTGGGGCTTCTTCATCATCATCAACAAACTCAAATAGACCATTGTGCATATCAACTTCTTCAACTTCGAGGTAGCTTTCATAATCTTCTACATTTTCTCCTTCAAGTTCATCAACTTCAGCTTCCTCCCTTAGCTCTCGATGTCATAGATAGTGTTGATAGATGGTGTTGTTGTTATTCTGGACTCACAGCACCCCTGGATGCAGATCAGGCTTCTAGGTTGATGTTCAGGCATCCAGTGTGATTGCACAACATGGAATCCTTTCTCCAAGTGTGGGACTTGTAAAGATGAGAAAGGATTCTCCAGAGAAGGCTGGTTCCTATTCCTCTGTTCAGATGCACACAAAAATGCAGAGGGTTTACTAAAACCTAATCTAACTTGTCAAGGAGACAGGGTGAGAAAATGCATAGAATAAAACCTAAACTACAGAGGTGATGCACCAAGGAATGTTAGACACTCGTTTTGAAAATCTAACACAAACCACATAGATGCAATACAAACACTATGCACAGGTAACCAAACTGCAATAAGAGATCAAAATAACAGCAATGAATACATGAGAGGGTTGAGAATCAATCACAAACATATATATATTGCTCAAGAGTCGATACAGTACATTACAGTGGCCAAGAGGCAAAAACTGGCATTACAATCCATATGGGAGGTTTGAAAAGCTCCACAAATTCTCTTGCAAGCAGGGAAGAAGGGAGGATGCAAAACAAGAATGTCCGACCTCTTAAAAGGGCTCCTCTTTACAATATATATCAAGAAATGAGAGAGGAGAGAGGGGAAATTTAGAATCTACTCCAACCACTTCTTGGTAGCATTTAAATCATCTCATTATGATCCAAGCGGCGGATCCTGGCAAAACGGCGGGCTGTCTATCAGGAGCGGCGAGCTGTCTGCTGTATTAAAGTTGGTTGTTGAAGCATTACACGCGTCAGAGACATTTTCTTAATTTTCTCCCCCAAACTACATCAAAATACAAGATTGACCCCAAAATCATGTAGATAATTTCAACAGCTTTCCGTTGATATAAAGAACGTGCAAATCCGAGCTCTGGATCGAAAGATATGACGATCTGAAGATTTAGGGCACAAAACAGGCGAAAACGGATTTTTAAATTTCTTTTCCCGCGCTCTGCCATCTGGACGACACGTGGCAGGCTCTGGTTCACTGAGCAATTCCCTCTCTCCACCTTTTCGCGGGCTTTTCTTGTGGGCCCCTTAAACTTGGACACGTGGCGCTATCTTATTGGTTTGGATCAGTGCTCGAAAACTCGCCCCTTTGACTTTTTGGACCTTTTTCTTGGCGACACGTGTCATGCTGTGATTTGTCCATGGGCCTACCGATTTTCACGTCCACCGCGTCCTTTTGTCCCAAATGTCCCAGTGCTTCACGGGACAAAATCTTCCGATCCGCCCGAAATGGGCTTCCTCGTCCCTTTTCTGCCGGTGACACGTGGCGTGATCTGATTGGCTTTCGGCTCCTTCGGCTATCCACGTCCCGCGTGTCCCTTTGTCCCAAATGTTTAGTATGAAAGTTCTCCATTTCGGCCGATCCAGTGGTTCGCGTCCTCAAAGCCCAAATGTCCCGAGCAGTTAGCCATTTTTCTTCTCCTTCGGCCGAACCGGCTTTCCGCGTCCCTCGCGTCCCGATGGCCCGATTGTCCCTGTGCTAAAATTTCCCTTTTCGGCCGAACCAGCCTGGTTTGCGCCCTCCACGTACACTTGTTCCACTTGTCCTAGTGCTTCACGGGCCGCCTGGAGGCATTTCAGCCGAACCGCGCCTTGGTGTCCCGAATGTCCCAAATATTTCTAGGACAAGGACTTAGCCGATTTTCACAATTTTTTCTCGTCCAGGCTTATTTTCTGCAACTTCTCGCATTCTCTCAGAGCTCGTTCTTTTTCAGCCTGGGACTTGAGAATCCTGATGTATGTTATCAATTCAACCCTGGGGGTGAAATTGGATAACAATTTGGCGACTCAGCGGGGTCATCTGCCTGCTAGATGAAAAGACCAGTTGCCCTTTTTTGCGATCCATTGGGCATGGAGTCATAAGCAATGACCTGAAATGAGCCTGATACTGCAACTCCCTCCACGAGAGCCCGCTGAACTGTAAAACTCAATCTAGGAGCAACAAAACCTGCGCCAAAGCACTTAGGGAAACTGAAACCTAACTACAACAAGACAATGTGCATACGCACTTAGAGGAATTGAAATCTAGGCTAATATTTACAAGGGTGAACCTTTTACTTTCAGTAGCAATGTTTGAGATAGATTCCATTTACTGGAATCTGCAGTTCTTCACCGTCCAATGAGGCCAATTGGAAAGCATTGCTGCTCTTGCACTTTGTGACCATGTATGGGCCACTCCAAATGGCATCAAATTTTGAATGCCTTCCTGGTTTTGCTCTGTCCGCATCCCATTTCAACACTAGATCTCCAACTTGAAAAGATCTATCCTTGGCCTTTCTATCAAAGGTCTTCTTGATCAAAGCTTGATCCTTTTCCATTGCTTGGGATGTCTGATTTCTGATCTCTTGCAGCTCCATCAACTCTGCATACCTCACCTCCATGGGCTCAAATTCAAGTAACTCCAGCTGCTTCATGAGTTCCAATGTTGGTAACTCAAGTGACATGGGCAAGATTGCCTCTCTTCCATAGACAAGCCTGAATGGAGAGTTACCTGTGGATCTTTTGGGAGTGATCCTATCATCCCATAAGGCTGATTTCAGCTTGGTGTGCCAAGACCTCTGATTCTCATCAGAGTTCTCCTAATGATCCTCAACAAGTTTTTGTTTGTAGACTCGGCCTGGCCATTACCCTGAGGGTAATAGTTCGATGAAGTGCTCAAGTAAATACCGTTCTTGACGGCCCACTCACCACATTAGATCCAATGAATGCTAATGCATTATCGAGAGATTATTGTGGTGTACACCAAATCTGGTTGTTATTCCCTCATAAAAGTCTAGGATGCTAGACTCATTTGCCTCTTTGAGTGCTACTGCTTCTGTCCATTTGGTGAAGTAGTCTGTGGCTATCAAAATCCATTTATGCCCTTGGCTTGAATTGGGATTAATGACTCCAATGAAGTCCAAACCCCATTGCATGAATGGCTGGTCAACTGAGATTGGATGCAATGGAAGGGCAGCAAGTCTTTCTTTTCCTGTGAAGAATGCACAATTCTTACACCTCTTGATCCATGCATAGCAATCACCGAAAATTTTAGGCCAATAATAACCAGCCTTCATGATGATTTTTAGAGTCATTACTCTTGGTGCAAAATGGCCACCACCTGGTCCACCATGAAACTCTTCCAACATTCTTTGAATCGACTCTATGCTAATGCATCTCAAAGAAGACTCCATTTACATCTTTCTTGAACAAAACTCCATCAACAATGGCATACGGACAGCTCTCGTAATCCTCAAGTGTCTCCTTTGGGTCTTGTTCATTTCTCGGGGGCATAGCCTCGTGCTTAGGAAGTGCATAATATCTTGGGTCCAGCAGGGAATGGGGAAAGCATTGTCTTCTTCATGATTGCTGCTTGGCTCATAGGCTGTCTCTGACTATCAAAACAGCCTCTTCTTCGTTGCATACTTCCTTTTGCTTCCCCCAAAACCAGCTGCTCACACAAATCCTTTCCTCTTACCAGCTTGGTGATCTTGATATCAATGTCATACTCCATGACACGGGTGATCCAACCTGCCCTTTTCTCATTCAAATCCTTGTTGAGGAGGAAGTCCTTAACTCCAAAGATGTGAGACCAGCAATCGGACTTTGTTGTTTGAGATTAAATGCTTGAATTTCTTCAAGCTTCGATTACACGCAAGTACATGCTTTTCAATAAAAGAGTACCTCACCTTATAGTCATCTAGACTTTGGTCAAGAAGGCAATCGCTGCTCATCATTATCTTTGTTCTGCTGTACTAGAATGGCAGAAATAGTGTCATCACCTCCAAATGCGTAGAGGATGAAATCCTTGGAGAAGTCTGGGTTGATGAGAGTTGGTGCCTGAGATATAGCTTCTTTGATTGCCTCAAAATTCTCCTTGCCTTCTGCTGTCCACTTAAAAGCCATGCTCTTTTTTAACATTTTGGTGATGGGCTTGACAAGGGCTGCAAAATCTGGGATAAACCTGCGGACAAAATTGATCCTTCCCAAGAAACTTTGAAGAGCCTTCTTGTGACTTGGCAATGGCAGTGCTCTTATGGCTTCAACTCTCTCTGGATCAATTTCCAGTCCCTCTTTCGAGACAATATGGCCAAGGAGCTTTCCTTCATGAGCCAGGAATATGCATTTTTGGGGTTCAATGATACTCCGAACTTTCTACACCTCTGAAACACTTGCCTGAGGTGAAAGAGATGGTCTGCTGCATTCTTTGAGAAGACAGTGATATCATCTAGATATATCAGCACTATCTTGTTGATCAAGCCTTTGAATGCCATGTCCATTGCCCTTTGGAAGGTAGCACCAGCGTTGGACAGCCCGAATGGCATCTTCTTGTAAGCATATGTGCCCCATTTAGTTGTGAAGGCTGTCTTGAATTGGTCTTCTTCTTTCACCATCACCTGATTATACCCTGAGTAGCCATCTAGGAGAGAGAATCTCTCTGAACCAGATACTACTTGCAATATTTGTTCCATGGAAGGGAGTGGATAATGATCCTTGAGAGAGGCCCTATTGAAGTCTCGGAAGTCCACACACAACCTGATTTCTCCGCTCTTCTTCCTGACCGGAACCAAGTTAGCAACCCAACTTGAGTGCTTGATCGGGAATATAATGCTTGCCTCTATTAGCTTATTTAGCTCTTTCTTCATCAGAGGCTCAATGTGAGGGTTGACTGGTCTCTGCTTCTGCCTGATGGGCTTAGCATCTGGATCCAATTCTATGGTATGTTGTGCCAAATTCGGATTGAATCCTCTCAAGTCTTCATAGCTCCAAGCGAAGACATCTGGAAATTCTTGGCAAAGCTGAACAAAATCAGATTTCTCTTGTGAGGTACTTACTTTTCCAATCTGCAATGTTTTTCCTTCTTCCACTAAAATAGGCTCTGAATCCTCACCCTTTACTTGAATGTTTGCCTTCTCCTTCCGAACTGATCATTTGGGTTGAAGATTGACTCCAAGGTTATGAGGCCTTTTGGTAATTTGTTAGTTCTCAACTGCACCACTTGGTCACCATACTGCTGATGTAACTTGTCTTGATTCCTGGCAGAGAACTCAGCTTCTTCTTGTAGGAAATTGACGATTTGCTGGTCATTCTCAAACACTTTCCAACTGACATTGTTATCCGGCACTGAAGGCCTCACAATCACGTGGATGTTTGGGCAGTACCTTGTCTTGTTGAATGCTTTTCGTAATGTCAAAGGCTGCCCCTTCTACCGCAAGCAAGCCTCGCGCCAGCTTTGATTTTCTTTCCGGGAATGGATTCGATGCCAAAACCTTCAAAATCTTCCATGAGGTCCCACACCTCGTTCTTGTAGCACTCCGAGTAGATCATTCTTGGCAAAGCATGCCATCCCTTGACTCCGATTTACAATCAATTCACTGTCCCCAAAGACTTGCAGATTCTTTATTTTTCTCTTGATTGCCCAATGCATCCTCGCACCAAGGCTTCATATTCAGCAGTGTTATTGGAGCATGCAAATTGAAATCTAAAAGCTGAATAGTACTTTATTCCTTGAGGTGAAACAAGCATGGCTCCACCTCCCGCACCTTGCCTACTCCTTGATCCGTCAAAAACAAATCCGCCATACCTCGTTGTCATCATTATGGCTTGGCTTGGTGATGCTAGAACAGTCAATTTTCTTCATGTATACAATAGACTCCCACTTCGATTCTTCTACTTCTTGATAGGGATCAAAAGCATGTATCTTGTTTTCCCATTCATCAAGAGTTAGGTCCAGATACTTCCAACTTTGGTGTCACCTCATCAAGATTAGGGTGATCTTCTTGATCAAATGCTTTGAGCAATTGGCATTAATCGACTTGGGGTGTAAGGATCAATATGGAAGTTTGCAATGGGTTCGACCTAATTGTAGCCTTAGTTCCATACCTTGTTCTAAATAAAGATGTGAGACCAATCAAGCAGACAAATACCCTCCAATCTTGGCTGAAGTCCTCGACAAGCAAAGGGCAAAGAGTGGTGGAAGGTCTATGATTGATACATCTTGTAAGACAACAACATTTGACATGCATGCAAGGTAAGACTCAAGTTTTTAATCACTCCAACTATTGCTATTGCTGTCCCATCCAATCGCACTACTACCCTTTAGATATCACTTCATATTCGAGACCCAAATTGATCACCTATTTGCTTGGGCATCACGGAGCTACTTGCCCTAGAATCAATCATGCAATTGTGTACTAGTTTATCCCCAATGATTAATGAAACATAGAAAGGAGGGGGCTTCAACATTTTACCTTGTTGTCCTCCATGACTTCCTTCAGTCCGGGCAAAGATTTGTAAGCACTTTGTCTTGCATCCGAACCCGCTGATTCAAATTGTCCTATCCTTCATGGCAGCTTGCAGCAGATCTCTTTGGCCTCGGGATAGATAGGGATTCCCACATTGATATGTCAACGCTTTGTCTTCTTCATCCGATCAATGATATTGAATGGTGATGAAGAATCACTCTATTGTCCTTTGGTTTGCACGTTTACTCCTCGCACGTGGGCAAAGCAACAAATCCGGCATTTGAGTTGGCCTAGGGGCTGTTTCTTGGCTGCCCTTGTGTATTTGAAATCGACTCGCTTGCAATCATTTGTGGAGCCGTGGAAGGTTGTGGATTGGCTGGGGCTAATGGCTGTTCTTCACCCAATTCTCCTTTTTGACCTTGTGTTGGGCCGCAACACCTTGAGAAACTACCCGATTCATGCCACGTAAATCTTCTCGCACTTGCGCTACACCAATGTAGTGTCATTTGGGGCTGATTGTTGTTGGAATGTTTATGGTTGTTGGTTGTTTCTCGACCGCCTCGCCTCCACACCGGTAGTTGTCACCATTAGTGCTTGATTGAGAGCACCATCAAGCACATGGATTGGTCAGTGAGGCTCGTTGCCGCATGGAAAGCACCAATCATATTCCCGAGCAATGTTGTTCTCGTGTTGGCACTAATGCCTTAGAGGCGAGATATGGCATTTGGATTATAGGGATGGAATGGTCTATCGGGCGGAGGCCTTACTTGGCTTTGATTTTGACTCATATTTGCAGCTGGATTAGGTGGTCTTTGTGGTTGGTATGGCTGCCTATTAGGCTGAGCTTGAGGTTGATAGAAGGTCTCAAACCTTGGGCTTGTTGCCTCTTCTCGAGAGTAACTAGCTCATTGCCTAGGTTTTGCAACTGTTTCATGACCTCTTGAAGCTCATTTGGGGCACTTGGAGATGAAGTGGAAGCTTCATTTGAACTCTGGTTTCTAGGGGTTGGAACAGAGCCAAAGTGGGTGCTTGACTAGTGCTTGATTTTCTAAGTTTGGATACAAGGGCATGGGAGGCCTAGGAGCCAGTTTACCAGCTTGAATAAGACAGTTTTCAGCTCTAATGGCAATGCTATAAGCCATAGGGATTGTTGTGCCTCCCATGGATTGAATTAACATAGAAATATCAGAATTCAAAGCTTTAAGGTAATATAGAAAAGCACCTCCTGCCGTTGTTGCCCGATCGCCACCGGAATCCTATCCCAAGACCTTTGAAATCTAAAGTTGAAATCACCACCTACTTGTCATTGGGGCTCTCTTGATAGTTGTCACTGCTCCAAAAGAGACAAGTTCTCTCCCTTCTCTCCAAATTGCTCATGAAGTGCAATGCACAACCGATTCCAATTTGTGATAGAACCAGCCCCAAGGCTCCTAAACCATCAGTAATGCTTTACCCTTGAATGAAGATGCCAAGTAATTTGACAAATACTTGCATTTCATCGATTTCATGGATTACACAAAGGTTAGCAATATCTTTAACATGATCACCTTGAGTAGTCCGATTTTCCAAAGAAGTAGGGAATGTTCTTCAAGGCCGCAATAGAACTGGATGTTGTGCATTGAGAGAAAGTGGGTCATTGCCCCGTGAAGTTGACGTAGGGATTGTTTTGAGCCATTCTCATCGGTCTTAAAGCCCTCAGATACCGAATGAAAGGCCCGTCAGGTGGAGGAGTTGAGAGAGTTCTATTTGGTGGAGATGGAGACCTTTGAATCCTTCTTCCTCTTTGCCTTCTTCTTGGAGATAGCTGCAGGTATTCAAACGGCACTTCTTCTTCTCCAGCTCTTGACCTTGTGGTGATTCTTCTCATGAGTTTTCGTGCCTCGCACTCTGAAACCAGCTTGATTCTTCCCTCGAGTCGCCAAATATGAAAATAATAGCTCTTATAAGCAAGAAAACTGCAGCAGATGCATATCAACTTTGCTGCAATAAAAATGAGACCTCTAGTCCCACCTACCGGGCGTGCCAAAATCATTGTTGCACTCACAACACCCCGGATGCGAGATCGCTTTCTAGGTTGATGTTCAGCATCCAAAGGTGATTGCACAACATGGAATCCTTTCTCCAAGTGTGGGACTTGTAAAGATGAGAAAGGATTCTCTAGAGAAGGTTGGTTCCTATTCCTCTGTTTAGATGCACACAAAAATGCAGAGGGTTTACTAAAACCTAATCTAACTTGTCAAGGAGACAGGGTGAGAAAATGCATAGAATAAAACCTAAACTACAGAGGTGATGCACCAAGGAATGTTAGACACTCGTTTTGCAAATCTAACATAGACCACATAGATGCAATACAAACACTATGCACAGGTAACCAAACTGCAATAAGAGATCAAAATAACAGCAATGAATACATGAGAGGGTTGAGAATCAATCACAAACATATATATATTGCTCAAGAGTCGATACAGTACATTGCAGTGGCCAAGAGGCAAAAACTGGCATTACAATCCATATGGGAGGTTTGAAAAGCTCCACAAATTCTCTTACAAGCAGGGAAGAAGGGAGGATGCAAAACAAGAATGTCCGACCTCTTAAAAGGGCTCCTCTTTACAATATATATCAAGAAATGAGAGAGGAGAGAGGGGAAATTCAGAATCTACTCCAACCACTTCTTGGTAGCATTTAAATCATCTCATTATGATCCAAGCGGCGGATCTGGCAAAACGGCGGGCTATTTGCATCGAGCGGCGAGTCGTCTCGCACGTATTAAAGTTGGTTGTTGAAGCATTACACGCGTCAGAGATGTTTTCTTAATTTTCTCCCCAAACTACATCAAAATGCAAGATTGACCCCAGAATCATGTAGAGAATTTCAACAGCTTTCCGTTGATATAAAGAACGTGCAAATCCGAAGCTCTGGATCGAAAGATATGACGATTTGAAGATTTAGGGCACAAAAAAGGTGAAAATGGATTTTTAAATTTCTTTTCCCACGCTCGCCATCTGGATGACACGTGGCAGTGCTCTGCCCGCACGAGCAATTCCCTCTCTCCACCTTTTCGTGGGCTTTTCTTGGGGCCCCTTAAACTTGGACACGTGGCGCTATCTTATTGGTTTGATCTGCTCAAAACTCGCCCTTTGACTTTTGGACCTTTTTCTTGGCGACACATGTCATGCCGTGATTTGTCCATGGGCTCGCCGGATTTTCACGTCCACCGCGTCCTTTTCCCAAATTTCCCAAAGGTGCTTCGTGGGACAAAATCTTCCGATATGCCCGAATGGGCTTCCTCGTCCCTTTTCTCCGGTGACACGTGGCGTGATCTCGATTGGCTTTCGCCCTTTGCTATCCGCGCCCGCGCGTCCCTTTGTCCCCAAATGTTTAGTACGAAAGTTCTCCATTCTCGCCAATCCGGCGGTTCACGCCCTCAAAGCCCAAATGTCCCGAGCAGTTAGCCGTTTTTCTTCTCCTTCGACCGAACCGGCTTTCCGCGTCCCTCGCGTCCCGACGGCCCGATTGTCCCTGTGCTAAAATTTTCCTTTTCGCCGAACCAAACACCTCGCGCCTCCGCGTACACTTGTTCCACTTGTCCTTGTGCTTCGCGGGCCACTTGGAGGCGTTTCGGCCGAACCGCGCCTTGGTGTCCCGAATGTCCCAAATATTTCTAGGACAAGGACTTAGCCGATTTTCACAATTTTTTCTCGCGTCCAGCTTATTTTCTCAGTAACTTCTCGCATTCTCTCGCAGCTCATTCTTTTTCAGCTGGGACTTGAGAATCTCGAATGTATGTTATCAATTCAACCTCCCGGGGTGAAATTGGATAACAGTGCTTCTAGAGCAAGTTGGCAAGGAGGTGGTGCAATCCTTTGCCTATCATGATGGTTTGGTCTCCTTGAAGCATTTCTCATTGTGATTTGTGACAACTACTTCTTCAAGGCAACCAAGTCATTTGCCATTTTTTGGAACATTGGATCTGTAGTGACTGCACTTGAACTCTGACCCTTTTGCTTTCCATTTAGACCCTTCACCTTTCCAGAAAGAATTAGGTCATCATCAGTCTCAATTACAAGGTCTTGAGCTTCCCTCAATGTCCTTGGTTGGGCTCTTCTGAGGAAGAAACATACTTCTGATGGCAAGGCACTAATGAAGAACCTCTTCAAGTTGTTTTCAGGAGGCACCACATCTTCAAGGATCCTTCTTGTCAATCTATCATACCTTGCTATAAAATCCCTCATGGACTCAGAGACTTCTTTCTTCATTTGAACCAATTGGACTAGAAAATTTTGGCAATATTCTATGCTTTTGAATCTATGTTCAAATGCACTTCTTATGTCTTCCCAGCCAGTAACAGACCTTGGGGGAAGCATGTAAAACCATTCAACAACTTTCTCTTGGAGTGACTCCACAAAGAGTCTAACTAACACATCTTCATCCTCAACCCCCAACACACCACAAGCAGTGATGAATGCTACTACATGTTCTTCAGGGAGTTGAGAACCATCTCCTTTAAATTTTGGAAAGTTTTTTCTTGAGCCTCTTGGTAGCTCATGGAGTGGTTGTGGGAGAGAAAGTGGACCAGTGTTTCTTCCCCATGGCACATTTGGTCTACAAACTTCATCTTCATGATCACCCATTCTATTTCTATTTCTAGCTTCTTGATTAGCTAGGGTTGCGCTCTTTCTTCTGCCTCTACTTGGAGTCTTTCAATCTCCTCAAATTGAGCTCTTATCTCTTCTTCTCTTTTAAGCTCTTCAAAAGTAGGATCAACAAATCCTCCTTGTCTCTGTTGCTGGGTATACCTTCTATCAGCCAACTTGAAGGCCTATTGTCTTCTCTGGGGTGCTAGAATTTTTCTTTGCTCCTCCAATTTAGCAGCAAGTTCTTCTTCTTGGTCTAGAAAATTCTTGTGGCAATAAAGTAGTGGTTTGCATTCTTCCTATTGTGTCGAATAACTTCCTTAACATCCGAAATGATGTCTTCTTGGATATGAAAAAGAAAAATAGGTCTCTCAACAGGAGGATTTGCAAGAATAGCCATAGCCTATATCCATATGGCTCATAAGAAACTCCAAATTTCAAAATCTTTATGATATTTTATGACCTTGTGGTCATTTATAGGGTGCAGATGCTGCAAAATCTGCCCCACGGTGGGCGCCAAAACTATTAGCGGAAAAATTTTCTTGACGTAAAATTTACGGGTTTCCTACCAACACTATGGGAGTCTAAGTTCCTCTACTTGAACGGTGTAGTTGTCATGTTTGCATAAGTGGAAAAGCGGATTTCAATGTGGTTTTTCAACCAAAGATCCACAGGGGCAATTCACTAACCCCATGGCAAAACCAGCAATTTCTTGCTAGGGTAGAAATTGATCTGAGAGTGGGAAAGGGAGTGGGAATGAAGATGAGAGGATCAATGTTGTGGGTAGGATATCAGATGCCCGCACACATTGATTAGAAAGTTCATTACATGCATTAAATTTTGGAAGAAGAACAAATCTGCAAAACCTTAGCTACAAGACCGAATAAAACTCATTGGTCGCAAAGTACCAATCAATTCCTCCATCAAAGGGACATAAAATTCCTTCTTTTCTTATCGAATCTTGAGTAGAAATTGTACAATAAGTGAGAAATGAAGAAAAATTGCAGAAGGGGAAGAATGGAAGAATATTAACTATCTTTTTCGTTCTCTATTCATGCAATGCATTCATAGTTCCCAAAAAATGATGGCCAACCCTTTACAATGGCTTTCCAAGCCCCTAAAATAGCTCACAAGAATCGGTTACAACCTCCTCCAATGATCAAGAAATGGTTACAACAAATTCCAATCATTCGCACCCTTTCGGGTCTTTGATTCACAAAGAAACGACAATGGCGGAAAAAACTAGAAATCATAATTATAACCATTACATTCTTTTGCAAGTTTAAATATAGACCACTCGATTTAATTTTATAACTTTGAATTTGAGCCACCCACATGGCAGGAAGTGATTGGAGTGGGTGTGGGGAATGCCTTCGCATCTTATAACTTTTTGAAGATTTGGCATTTCAGAATAATTTGGTCTGCCGACCCGATTTGACTTTTCAACATGGCCACATGTCACCATTTGATTGGCTATAGAGCCACGGATTAAATTATCTCTTTAACCTTTTAGATCAAAATAATAAAAGGTTCAAAGTCCTCTACCACCCATACCTTCGCTTTGAATTTTCAACACCGGCATGGACACGTGTCCGCATCATATTTTTTGTGGGCCTTAGGCCTCATTCTTTTCACTGCTCCATGCGGGCTTGCGGGTCCGCAATTGCCAACCGCACTTTTTTTCTGAAAAGGGAAAAGTGGCAAAGAAATCCTCACTTCGCCGGTCTCGCTTTGGAAAAAAATACCACCTTAGGTCCGCCGAGTGATAATTTGTAAAATACGAGTTAGAACGACTTCTTTACCTTTTTGGAAATGGGAATAAATTTACCATCTGATGGAGAAGCTTCCAAGAATCCTTGGGCCCTTGGGAAGTACCAGATTTCAAAACACTTTGCTTTAACCATTTTTCAAAGGGTACCAACTCAAAATTTTAGGTCTAGACTTGGAAAATGAAGGAAATTTTGAGGGTGACAACAAGTCCGAACAAGCATACACATCCCACATAGGCTAGGTCTACATTTGGGTGAATTTTAGATCCATAAGAGCCAATAGGTTGTCTCGGAAATGCATTTTTAAAAAGATCACGCATAGGTGACCGACGACGGTCTCTCGACCCACCACGATACCCTCTCGTATACTGACGCGTCGGTTCCACTACTGGAACCAGTTCTCGTTGTTATAGATAAGTTTTTAAAACAATGTTTTAAAAGCAAGGGAGGTAAAATATTAATTCCATGAGCAACTTTTATTCAGTTTTAAGAAAGTATAAAAATCTCAGAAGCATCTAATATAAACAAGGCACATCAAAAGATTGTCAAGTTTTCATAAATGAAAATGGTACAAAGATTCAAGGACCGATGTCGGTCATCGAATACCGACGAGGTTCACCATTGATGTTGGTTACTACCAAATGAGTCTAATTTATAAATTTTAACATATCTTTCACATTTACAATTTACACTCATCTAAATGACTTTTCCAACAATTATGCATTTAATTAAAGGTTTAAGATAAAGTCATGATATCATTTAAGTTGAAGACTAAGTTTGGAGTAACATTTCAAAATTGTAACCATGGAAGAGTGATCGATGTCGTGTACCGAGTACACCGATGCTGGGCTCAAACCGACGGTGTCGGGCCACTTTGTGTAGGCCAAAGAACTCTAAAAATGAACATATGAAAGAATAGAGTTTTCAAAGGAAAACTTTAACTTCGGATATAACAAAACCAAAGAAGGTTTAACTTTGTCAACCCAAAATAAATCTATGACAACCTCCCAATTCACATTACTATCAAAACATTTAAAATTTGCAACTTTCTTTTCTTTTCAACACAAGGTAAAATTTAAACATGATATCCATTTAATTCATTTGTTTTTCGTACATATAATTTGAAGAGAAAGGAAAGACACATTCCTTAATGAAATTTCTTCAAATATGATATTACAATTTAATAAAAAAATATACAATACAACTTTTCTTTCAAATACAATGCTACTAGTCTTCCACCTTAAGTGGGAATCACAAGAAAAGTTTTTATAATGGAGGATTTCTTTTGACTTCAACAAATTTTCCAAGTCCCAAATCTCCAACAAGAGCTCCACCATACCTTCACTTTAATCACAACAACAAAAATGGGGAGAGGCAACACTCTCCACCCAACCAATAATCCAATTAGAGGAAGAATCAATCCTCCTTATTGGCCCCACCCCACCAAAATGCAATAAAATATGTATCCAACTCATGGAAACTACACAATTCTTCAACATCACAATACAAAATTTCACAACCATTTAACACACATGCAATATAATAAAACAATCACAAGAATGCAACTTTCACAATACACAAGGCTTGAAATGCAAAGCCAATGGAGCAAGGATCTACGGGAGATCACTTATGCCACCCAATGGGATTAGGTGCCAACCTTAAAACCCTAAAACTACATCTTAAAGCCCCTACACAAATCTTATACTTACCTCAAGATCCTCTTATGCTTCCCACATTCTCTTATGCCTCCCTACAATATCTTATGTCTCCCTCAAAAGAACCAAGTAAGAAATGCAAGCATTCTCTTATCCAATGCGGGGCACCCAACCCAACTCCCTCCCAAAACATGAAATAAAATATTATGTCTCCCTACATATAAAATCCCCATATCCTTCTCCTAAACCTTACTTAGGCATTCTACCCAAGATCCCAACATGCATGCAAACCATTTACCTCATACAAATAAACATATATAACAAAAACAAGTAAAACAAGGGTGTAGTTCCCGCTTTCCATGGTATAAATTTGATCAAAGAGTCACACCCCAAGCTTCACAAGCTCAATCCAACACCAACAAGCTCAAGACTTCCACAAGCATTCCCAAAATTCTCTTACTCCAAAAATGAAAGAGCGCTCATGAAAAGAAGTAACCCCCAAATAAACAAATAAACTTGTATATATAGAAAAGGAAAGAGGAGGGTGAGGGGGCTCCATTAAAGATTCCACATCACTCATCCTCAACACCACATCACAATTCAAACTTCAAACCTAATGCATAATAAATTGGTGGTTGGGAGGAATGACAAATCTCTTACACACACAATCCAAACCCACACCCTCTAACGAAATTTTTAAAACCCATGTAAAAAAGTGCAATAAATGTCACTTTTTGTCTTACAAAACACTTAATGGGGTCTATTTGTTACCCCCAATCCATATGTAGGGTTGGTATAATAAATTAAGAGGTGTGGGACAAGCTTACCTTATCCCACAAGCCTCCAAAATTACTTAATAAACATGATTAATTCACTTAATTAAGGCACATTAATAAAAAATGATTAAAAGGAATTACATCATAAATTAAATCACATACTCAACAATGAATAAATAAAAAAGGAAACATACACACAAAGCTCATGGTCAAAATTGGAGGATATTCCCCATGGGAACCCCTTAAAAAAAAAAAAAAATAACAACATTACACAATTTGCCATGGTGACCATTATTGATCCTCACCGCTCATCCTCGCATATAGTCTACATATTGAACTAGGTCCATAAAACAACTCTCATATTCTCGCCACTGTCATATATGTCTCGACGTAGGTCGTGGAACTCAGCCTATCCTCGATAATGAACCTCCTGGACAAATATATGCTCTTGAACCTCTCCTCAAAGAGCTCCCAAGTGATTGTCTCGGAATCCACATGGAGCTTCTGCTCCTCGGTCCTCCACCAAACCCTGGCTCCATCTCTCAGAAGGTGGATGGAAACATAAGCCTTCATATTACTGGTACACAAACATAGATTGAAGCATCTGCTCAAGCTGACCAACCATGCCTCTTCCTGAAATCCTCCAGTGTCCCTAGCAAAATGAGATGGATGGAGCTTCATGATCTCCTCGATGTGATCTTTCGCAAAGATAATCTTGTCTACCTTTAGGTCTCTCAACATGATCGTCTCGTTGCTCTGGACTCATAGATCTGTCTTTGTTTCTTATAGCCCTATCTCTAGGACATCTCTATGGTGAGTCTCATCTTGATGAATCCACATGGGAGTTCTATACCCTATGCTCATCACTATGTCAGGAAGGTGCACGAACCTCTACTGATGGCTCTTTGTCATGTCTGCTAGGTCTCCCTCCTAACGACCCTCCACGTATAGTGGCATTAACATCCTGTAATGTCTGAAGTATCTGAAGCAATATGGTTGCTACCACCTTATATGGGGTGGTAGGTCTAGTTCTACGTGCAAGAACCCCTTGTTTGATCCACTCCTCATGCACAAACTAAAGCGAGAGTTAGTTTATCATTCTAGTCTTTGTTTCAGTTTTCTATGTTTTTCTACATTTAAAATATCATGCAAAGTTGTGTGATCTAGGTTTAAAGTTGTGCTAAGTTTCCTTCTTATATATTATGTTTCCAAGTTTTCCTGGGTCCAAGCATTGAAACCATGGCTCTTATACCAAGTGTAACTTCCACAAATTTGACGCTCTAAAACCACATGAAACCCCTAAATACTTATCTAGAAAGTTACGGAAATAAAAAATTTTATTAAATTTATAAGAGTATCAAACCCTAATACACGTGTAATTATTTTCCTACCAACAATGTTACATTTCATAAGACAGATCCGGTCTAGATTATTAATTAAATATTCTTAATCCTCGCTTCTAATGCTAAATTAATTATCATCACTAGATAAGTGTCCATTAATTTATTTTACTTGATTAAATAATATTCAATTTCACAAAATAAGATTTATCCTACGTTTATTAAACCCTTACCCTTAGATACCTTAGTTCTCTTAAATTATTTCCTTTAATAATCATTGAAACATTTACTAAAACACACTAGAGAGTTACACATTTAACTTAATATACAAGGGTGCTAAGTGGCCCCATTCACCATTTACACATACCTTTAAATTATTTAACAACCCAAAATATTCATTCTTACCTAACAATTGTAGGGTTGATCCCTAACCCTTGGATTAAATCAATAGGGACCACAAGATTTGATCTACCCAAAGAATCCCTAATCACCCTTAAGGAATTCTTCTTAAGCCTTTCTTACCCTAAGCCCATTCATTGTTTCTCTTTGGTTTGCGGGTCAAGGAGTGGATGTCATGGATCAAGGGAAAACCATGAAGGAGTCTTCTTGGATCCAATATGCAAGAAGAGGGGATTCCATCCACCGACTCCTCCTTTAGGATAGTTAAATCTTAGATTTAACCTTGCATTCCTAGTTATTTAATGTCAATGCAACATCTATCCTAGATCGGATTTGAGATCTATTGTTGATTAGTTCTATTTTTCTTTATTTTGGTTGTTTTCATTGATAGGAAGCAACCCATTTTATAGATCAAGAGTTTAATGCATTTAAATCTCCTTTTTGCAGGTTGGAGTATGAGTCCAAACAAGCATACACATCCCACATAGGTTGGGTCTACATTTGGGTTAAGTTTAGATCCATAAGAGCCAATGGCTTGGCCAGAAACACATTTTTAAAAAAGATCACCCACATGTGAAGACCACGGTCTCTTGACCAATCTGCGGTACCTCTATGCTATCGATGTCGGTTCCACTACCCGCGCCAGGCCTTCACATGTTGTTATAGATAAGTTTTTAAAACAATGTTTTAAAAGCAAGGGAGGTAAAAGATTAATTCCATGAGAAAATTTTATTCAGTTTTAAGAGAGTACAATAATCTAATAAGCATCTAATATAAACAAGGCACAACAAAAATACCTGTCAAGTTTGCATAAATGAAAATAGTACAAGATTCAAAGCTGACCGATGTCGGTCCACAGGAATACCGATGGTGGTTCATCCACACCGATGCCGTTACTACCAAATGAGTCTAATTTATAAATTTTAACATATTTTTCACATTTGTAATTTACAATCATCTAAATGACTTTTCTAGCAATTATGCATTAAATTAAAGGTTTAAGAGTAAGTGATGATATAATTTAAGTTGAATACTAAGTTTGGAGTAACATTTCAAAATTGTAACCATTAAATAGTGACCGATGTCGATACCGAGTACACCGACGCTGATAAAGACTGACCGTGTCGGCCAATGTGTAGGCCAAAGAACTCTAAAAATGAACATATGAAAAACATAGATTTCAAAGGATAATTTTAACTTCGTATATAATAAAACTAAATAGTGTTTAATTGTGTCAACCCAAAATAAAGTTATGACAACCTCCCAATTCACATTACTATCAAAACATTTAAAATTTGTAACTTTATTTTCTTCTCAACACAAGATAAAATTTAGACATGATATTCATTTAATTCATTCTTTTGCATACAAAAATTTGAAGAGAAAGGAAAGACACATTCCTCAATGAAATTTCTTCAAATATTATATTACAATTTAGTAAACAAAATATACAATACAACCTTTCTTTCAAATACAATGTTACTAGTCTTTCACCTTAAGTGGGAATCATAAGAAAAAAATTACAATGGAGGATTTCTTTTAACTTAAACAAATTCTCCAAGTCCCAAATCTCCAACAAGAGCTACACCATTCCTTCACTTTAAGCACAACAAAAAAATGGGGAGTGGCAACACTCTCCACCCAACCAATAATCCAATGAGGGGAAGAAGCAATCCTCCTCATTGGCCCCGAGCCCCAACCAAAATGCAATAAAGGATGGATCCAACTCATGGAAACTACACAATGCTTCAACATCACAATACAAAATTTCACAACCATTTAACACACATTCAACACAAGAATGCAACTTTCAAAATACACAAGGCTTGAAATGCAAATCCAATAGAGAAAGTATCTATGGGGAGGTCAATTATGCCTCCCAATGGGATTAGGTGCCCACTTTAAAACCCTCAAAATAAATATCAAAACACCTACAAAACTCTTATGCCTCCCTCAATATCCTTTTATGCCTCCCACATTCTTTTTATGTCTCCCTACAATCTCTTATGTCTCCCTCAAAAGAACCAAGTAAGAAATGCAAGCATTCTCTTATCCAATGTGGGGCACCCAACCCAATTCCCTCCCAAAAATTAAATAAACTCTTATGCCTCCCTACATATAAAATCCCCATAGCCTTCTCCTAAACCTTACTTAGGCATTCTACCCAAGATCCCAACAACCATGCAAACCATTTACTTCATAAAAATAAACATATATATAAGAAAACAAGTAAAACAAGGGTGTAGTTCCTACCTTTCCATGGTATAACTTTGATCAAAGAGTCACACTCCAAGCTCCTTCAAGCTCAATCCAACACCAACAAGCTCAAGACTTCAACAAGCATTCCCAAAATTCTCTAACTCCAAAAAGCAAGAGCACAAATGAAAAAAGTAACCCCCAAACAAACAAATAAACTTGCATATATAGAAAAGGAAAGAGGAGGGTGAGGTGGCTCCATGTAGGATGCCACATCACTCATCCTCAACTCCACATAAAAATTCAAACATCAACCCCAATGCACAATAAATTGGTGGTTGAGAGGAATGACAAACCTCTTACACACAATCCAAATCCACACCCTCTAAGGACAAAATTTAAAACCCATGTAAGAAAAGTGAAATAAATATCACTTTTTGTCTTACAAAACACTTAATGGGGTATATTTTTAACCCCCAATCCATAGGTAGGGTTGGTATAATAAATTAAGAGGTGTGGGACAAGCCTAGCTATTCCCACAAGCTTCCAAAATTGGACCCAAGACCAAATCCGAAATTCCAATGTAAGGTAGAGTGTACAACACTCAAAGTCACATACACTCAACTAAAAACACAAGAACCAAAAGAACCAACTACTCTAATAAATGACCCCCTTTTGTCACATCCACAATTACTTAATAAACATGATTAATTCACTTAATTAAGGCACATTAATCAATAATGATAAAAGGAATTACATCACAAATTAAATCACATACTCGACAATAAATAAATAAAAATAAAAACATACACACAAAGCCCATGGTCACAATTGGAGGTTCCCCATGGGAACCCCTAACAAAATAAACAAAACAACAACATTACACAAGTTGCCATGGTGACCATTGTTGTATCCATCCAATATTCCGTCATGCGGTTGATTTTCAATCCCCTTTTGATTATTGTGATATAAGTACTGCAAAACCACACAATACCTCCTTTGGCCTCGTGGCCACATCAAAACATCAAGGATAAAATATACGCATACAAATCAATAATCATCCGCATATAATTAAATCATCATCTAGACTAACAATGCTATCATTTTTTTAAAATTCCAACAACATCTCAATTCTATCTTTTATCAATATCAACAAGATCACAAGATTAGTTCAAATGCTAAATCCTACTCAACATGACAATAATTCCAAATGTCAGTAATATATATGCCAACAACACATCATCATCATCAATATAAAAATGTCTCTCTATGCCTCTAAGAATCCACACAAATCATACTATGAATCACAATCCATCAATAGTTAGAATATCTCTATCATCTAACATCATACTAAACCAAAATGATACAATAATATCCATGTTTATAGTCAATAGTAATCGAAATCAAAATATAATAAGTGTCGAAGAGAAGTGGGCACTACATTGATACAATGAAAATCTATGATGATTATCACTTTCTTCATGTTTGGTATATACAAATTGTATTTTTTTAGTCCTCATTGTATCATACAAAATAGTTCATATTTATTCTTATTCCTCTAATTCATTTCTCATTTCATTTGGTGGATGAGCATATGTCATATACCCAAAACCGGTATTAAGTAAGAATATTACTATTTTTTTTTTTTTTATACTCTAATCCCTACACTAGAACTAAACCATGAACTCTATGTTCAACAACATTGAACTAAATATCTTTTGGTTAGATATTTATAATCCCACTTTCATTATGAAAAATTAGAATTTTATAGATATATAATCACCTTCTTCATCTATTCTCAACACTTTTATGAAGTTTCCACATTTCTCTTCCACAAATTCATCAACTACAAAAATATACTAAAAACCTCTAATTTTTGTTTTAGAAATATACCCATGTATTTAAATTGAAATAATAAAAAATCATGAAATATAGGTTTCTTCTTATATAGTTAATTTTCATATGTCCACGCAAATATTAATGTATATGAGTAGATAACTTGCTTTATAAGAATTTCAAATAGTAACTTCTTCTCTAAGTTGCTTTCCTAGAGCCCACCATTCACAAAAAAAAAAATGTTTGACTCGCTCTATCAAGGGAGATAAATATACCATATCTACTATGATGATATCTACTATGCCACAACTATGCCACAACTCAAATGATGATATCTACTATGCCACAACTATGACTAATATGAATTACACCAACTTTAAAAGAGAAAATTTATTTTGAATTCTCATAAGAAAAATCATATAATTTTTCAGCTTCAACTTGTGTAATTAACTCATTTCTACCATTACTATCCACAATCATACATATATCATTTTCAAAATAGACTCTATATCCTTTTTTAATTTATTTTCGAGTTCTAATTATATTTTGTTCAATACCTATAACGTAATACACATATAAGATATATTTATTATTTTCTTCTTTTGCTTTAATGTTTATTCTTCATTTACCCATGACAATTATCATTTCTCAATTATACATTTTATTTCACATATTCATCTATATTTTGACACATATCCTCATTTCAAGTCATATAATAACTACATCACTATCTAGGTACCTCATTTATTTTTAATCTTAATTCACTCATATTTCAAGCAATAAATATTTACTATTGTTTTCATTCTTAGTTTGATTTATTCATGATTATTTTTCACTTTCCCTAAACAAATTCTTTCTACATCATTTATACAATTACCAAACTTCTTTCAATAATTACATTGACATGATATTTTTCATACCTTTGACCTCCATTATTATGGTTATGGTTACTTCCTCTAGTTCTTCTACTTGTTAAGAAATTGGTGTTGGTTTTTCCTTTTTCCCTAAATTATTTTGGTCCTTCCTTTTCCTATGCACACTGTAATATTGTGTTTTTTCTATGTGTGTGTTGATATACTACTAATCAACACTTTTTATATGAATTGATGTTCTAGAAGAAAGTGGGATTTTATATTTACTTTAGTAACACCCACAATCCGTTGCACCCAAACCATGCCCAAAACTTCACTAGTTACTTAGGGAAAATTATGGGATTTTTTTTTGTTTAATGATACATACATTGTGTTTATTAATGTGATACAAGGTTAAAATGCATTAGTTACATTGAATTAATTTTATCGTCTATCAAGAACTACGATCCCCTAGAAAATTCAAATACAAATTGATGATTAAATACTAATATTTAATTTCCCAAAATTTATTACGGAGATAAATCCTCCTCCTAAGTTCCTCTTAATTTCATTTAAAATATTTCCGAAATTAATCTCATTTAATTGACCCCTTTGAATTCCTCTTACGACTATTAAAATCCTTTCCTACATTTAATTTGAATTTAATTCCCTACGTACATAAAACCCATGTTGTACTTTTTATTTATTTATTTAACTTCATATTTACATTTATTCATTTTAACCCTTTTAAATAAATTATATAAATTCTCATGTTCAACATTTTCTTAATTGGCACATAATCAAAAAGGTCAAAACTTATTTTTAATCCCACTTTACTCATGTAAATAATACTCTAGGTGGCCCCATTAAATAAAAACATAAACATCTCTTCCCACAAAAATTCCCACAAATTAAAAGTGTAGGGTCTAATCTACCCTTGATTAGATCAATAAGCGCCTTAGATTCTAGGTTTTCCTAAAACCCCTAAACATCCTTATGTTTGTCTTTTTATTCATTGTTGCCATAATTTCATTCCTTTGCACATTTGGGTTTTTCGTGTAGAGAAGAATGGAGGCCATGGATGCTTCGAGAGCTATGAAGGCCCCTTTTCATTAATGATCTACAATGAAGGGGAAATTTCTTCCCATAGAATCAATTTTGTTTATTTTTGCATTCCCTTTCTAGGGTTTGCATTATGAAGTTTTTTTTTAATGATTCAACTAGATTTCTTCGTTGTGGATATTTGTTTACCCTCATTGTTATTTTTTTTTGAAATACCTTGTAAACCCAATTTGTGTGTGTGTGTGTGTGTAATATTTAAAACTGTGTATTTTTTATGTTAAGCATATATTCGAAATGGTGTGTGTGTGTACACGCGTGTGCACGCGTGGGTGTGTGTTTATATATATATATATATATATATATATATATATTATATATATATATATATATATATATATATATATATATTCTTTTTACGTTGTGAAATAAGCGCCAATGGGCCATTTTGTGCATTGTGTATTAATCGGTGGCCTAAAGTTTTCATTTGTGAAGGCAATAATAGTTCGGTGGGGGAGGGGGGGTTTCACCCTCCCCAAATCATTTTTTTTTAAACAAATCATAGTGGGGGGCAAACTTTAATGAATTATTTTTTATTTAAAACTTTTACCATGAGGGGGTAGGTCCCCCCCCCCCCCCCTTTCTAACTCATTAATTTTTTATATAAAATTTATTTTAAAATAAACCAACCTACCATATATATATATATATATATATATATATATATAATTTATAATTTAAATATATTTAGATATGCCTAGTTGTAGAACTTAATATTCTATTCACTTCAAAAATAATTACGAGGATAAGAGACAAAAAGGGAAATATGAACGAGGCATTAACCTTTTCCAAGCCTCCATTCTTTTAAAATATAAATGGAGTATAACAAGAGCATTTCAAAAGGAAAACATTCATATACTTCAATGAATTTCTATTTCAAAGAGGAAATTTCACATTTTAAATAAGATGCAAATTTTAATTCAAGTTGTAGATATAAAACACATTACAAACTTAAGAGATACAACTTCAATAAAATATGGGCTCTCCAATACTTCTTTCCAACCATACACATTTCAAAATTAAATGGTCCACATCAGATTTGGATGAGTCACTTACAAGAAGCTTGAAAATTTAAAATACAAGTATCAAAATCCCTCCACACAAAGTGGAGACAACATGCTAAATTTTACAATAATCTCTCTTCTTTTGTTTCAAATTCACTTGCAACTTCCTTAACTTTTCTCCATCATCAACAAAATAACAAAGGAAGGGAGCATAGGCAACACTCACCTCCCAACCTTAATCCAATGAGAAGGTGAAGCCAACCTTATCATTGGCCCCGAGCCCCAAGAATGGAAAAATAAGGAGTGTTTACAACCATGATAGATCTTCACAAATGGCTTCAACAATACATGCATACACACCAATAAACTTGCAACACATACAATAAAAACAACACTAAGAATAAAATCTACAACTTTCCAAAACACATAGGCTTAAAAGCTAAGCCAAAGGAGAAGGGAAACATGGTAGCCATCTCCTTATGCCTCCCAAGTGGGATAGGGGTCCACTCAAGCCTCCAAGTGCACAAATCACACACACACACACACACACACAGTCTCTTATCCCTCCCTCAAGTCTCTTATCTCTCCCTCATGCAAGATACACAAAGATATAGCAAGAATTTTTCCTTATACCTCCACATAGTTGGAGCACCATTCCCACACTCCCTCCACAAATTCCTCACATGCTCCCTTTTACCTCCAAAAATGGCTCCATTTCCGTCTCCCTACACCATCCTTATGGCTAAATCTACCCAATCCCATACAAGTCACATGAATTCACACAAATTACAACCCATTACATATACAAGAAATGTTAAAATACAATTATAAGATCCTACCTTTCCTTGAAAAACTCCTTCAAACCTTCAAGCAACCAAGCTCTAACTTCTTTCCACAATACAAGCCAATTCCCATGCAAGCTCTCCAAAATCCCCCAAGCAAGTAACCCCCAAAACAACTAAAAAGCTCCAATAAATAAAAAATGGTGGAGAGGATGGTGAGGTGGCTCCATGTAGGATGCCACATCATTTTTCCCCAATCCACCTCACAAGTCAAACACATAGACCAAGAATCCATAAATGAGTAAGGTGAGGGTATGAAAAATTAAATTCTTGCACACAATCTTCCACTCTATGCTTTCAAGGACACAATTAAGAGGGTAAGTAAAAGGTGACATTAATTGCCCATTTTTCCTTCAAAAACACATAATGAGGGATAAATTTGACCCCTCATATCATAGGTTAGGTTGGTGGGTAACTTTAAGGAGTATGTGACAAGTATAACTTGTCTTACAAGCCTCTATGAAAATGGGCTCAAAGCCCAAATCCTAGATTTGAGATATGGGATGGGTACACAAATCAAAATCAAATAAAATCCATCAAAAATTATGAAGAGAACAAGGACTATCTACCACATTCATTTCCCCCTTTGTCACATCTCCTAATTAGCATTATCCACATAGTTAATTAACTAAATCAAGAGCACACTAAATAAGTACAATAAAATGAGAAGAAATTACAATTAAATAAACTATATACTCAACTAAGAAAAATAAATAAAAAAGGAAAAATGCAACAATCATACCCATGGTCACTTATGAGGTTACTCCCCCATGGAGACCTCCTAACAAACATAACAAGCAAAATGAAAATGCACACACACACACAAATGCCAAGGTGACCTTGTTGTAAACATCCGGTATTTTTCCATAGTTAGTCCCCTAGTCCCTTCTTTGTTTATTGTGATTTCTTTTCCTGCAAACAACTAAGACAATACCACCTTCGGCCTCAAGGCCGTATTTATACGTCAAGCAAATAAAACACATATATCATTTGTTAATTAACATCATCATATAACATAGCTATATCATCATCAAGGTTAAGAAATTATATCAATTATTTACAATTACTAATCATCTCAATTCTACCATATTCACTAACATTCACTATCACCCTATGATTATGCATAACCATCTATCACAATTCATATTTTACGATAACCATGCATTTCATACATCTACTGAAGCTCATATCTATCTAGATGCATTCAACAACATATTACTAATCACCTATTAACATCACATTATTAACAAACCACAACATCAATGTGCACATAAGGTTAGTCCAATCGTCTAAGCATAATCACCACTGTCACGAGTCCAAAATGTCAGCATATAACAAAACAACACTAAATCATCATCACGTACTACAATGTCTATCAATGTCCTCTATGGAAAGAAAAGTCAAACCACAATAATAACCACAATGCCCATAGTGTCTAACAACAGGGTACCCAAAATATCATAATAATGTCCATGTCACTAAGCAACTAATAATCATGATCATAGCAAAATAGGTGTCGAAGAGGAGTGGGCACTACATTTATCCTTTTCTCATGAATATGTAAAGACCCCATAACTTCATCAATAGATATTTTTTTCTCTTCAATAGAATAATATGATTATATCTAATGAGAGGGCTCCCTAAAATATTTTCTATTACGTTTTGAGACCATACTTAATTTATCATACTCATTGCAAGATTAAAAAAATCATTCATCTAATTCAAATCTTTAATTTCTAGATTTTCAATATACCTTCTAAGCATGTGCAATATTACAAATATGATTTTTTTATTCCTTTATATGAAATTTTAATAGTTTTTCATTATTTTTAAAATATTTTTCTCTACTTATAAAGTTGGGAAAATTTACTCATCTAATGAAAGACAATGCATTGGAACCATTCTTCTTATTTTTCTTTTAAGGACATATTTATATGCTCATGGAACTCTTGATATGTATCATACATAGTAATTGTGATTTACTTTTTTTTAATTACGCCGAGGTGTGGCTTATATGGACTTGATATTTTACGACTATGCCCGCAGTTAAGGTGCTTGTCATCCTTGTTCTCGCACTGTCATTTCCTCCTGCATGCGTGTCATGCTCTAATCTTGCGAGGTTTGTTCATATCCTACCCAGCTTTTGTTGGATTTGCATACTGCTCCAAGGACCAGCCAAATTAGCTTCTCATCCTCTATCTCCTCGCGGCAGTAAATTTTCACATGCGATGTGTGGATTCCTTAATGGTTTTATTTTGGTTAAACCCGTGGTAAAGACAAACCACTCTTTCATTGCAAAATGTCCTATAGACATGTATGCAAAATGTGGAACCATAGACAAGGCACGTGAACCGCTCGGCAGTGAGAATGCCTCAAAATAATGTGGTATCGTGGACGGTGATGATTGCAGGATATGCCCAAAATGGATTTTTTGAAAATGCGTTATAATTACTTAGAAACATTCATGCAATTGCAATAGTGTGATGTAAACCCAAATTCCACAACCTTTGTCAGCATCCTCCCTACCTGTGCCAAAATGGGAGCTTTGGAATAGGGTATGGACATCCATCAAAGCATAATGGATAGAGTAATTTTGACTTATGTAGTTGCAACTTCCTGGTAAAAATGTATGCAAAATGTGGAAGCATAGACAAGGCACGTGAACTGTTTGATAAAATGCCTCAAAGAAATGTGGGCTCATGGAATGCCATGATTGTAGGGTAAGCACAATATGAATTTGTTGAAAATGCATGTGAACTGTTTATAGAATTCCTCAACGTGAAGCACCTGCTATTTTGAAACCCTCTGCAACTTGTATTATTGAGAATTAGTGAAAACTATTTAGTATTTGGACATAAAGATCATATTTTCCTCCTTGACATTATATTTGACATATTACCGCAAGTCCGACTGTACTTTCAAGACCAAATATTGTAACTTTTGTCTCAACACTCGTGCATGAGACAAAAACTCTTTGAGGCATTTTATCATAAATATCAAGTTTCATTGTTCTTTGTAGCTCGACTTAGGCTCCCATGATGAAATTGGATCAACATGCCAATTGTTTGACAAAATGCTTCAAATGCACTCGACGTTGTAAGTTCGTAGGCATGAATGACATATAATGGGCACATGAAATGGGTGCATAATGCCCCAATTTCTGGGATAATTACGAATACTAGACAACATTTTAGAGGTTCATTACAAAGAAAACATACTTGGGAATCACTATGAAACTCAAATGTCCTTGATAAAGAGGCATAATGATTGCAATGGGCATTAGCTCATGCCTGATACAAGATGTATAGATAATTTTCACGAATTTCAAGTGCTTAATATGGTCAAGAGGAAGCTACATCCATTTACAGAGCTCATATCCTTTTGTCCTTTTCATTAGTTCTGATGTGACAGGTAAACCACAGAATAACTTTTTTACAATATATACAAAACGTAATGCCCAATTTTAGTTGCCCTTGAATGACATCCACCAACATCTTGAGGGATCCACACTTTCGCCTGAATTCGAGTACTTGTATTGTAAAATTGAACATTTTCATTGGGATGCAGGGATTCTCCGGGGCTCATCTACCCAAACCAAAGAATTGAAATGGGTATTGAGAAATTAATAAACATTAAATAAGGAGAAATTTTCGGGGCAAAGTTAGAGAAATTGGGTATGTACCTGAAGCAACTTGGTCTTTTCCTTTCTATTGGGGTTATATTGCCTCCAAATCCTCGTTAGCAGTGTCTCCTCATTGTCTGCATGGCTCTACACTTCCAGTTTAGCAATCTTGGCCTTATCCACTTCCTTTCTACCCAAAAGAGCCAACAGAAAAACGGAAGTGAAATAGATACAAACCCTCCCACTGTTGTTCCAACTGCAATTTTCCATGTATGCGACCCCTGTTCTCCTTTGCTTTCAAATATTTGGCTTTCTGGAGCTGGACCAGGGAGAGGAGTAGTGTAATTTGTGGGAATGACAAGAGAAAACTCTCCAAGCTGAATGAAATTACAGACATTTATGTCCGTGGGGAACCCATCTCACTGATGTTATTCGGTGCACCCCTCGAGTTCACCATGGCACAAGAAGGGCTCAAGGTACTATAAACATTCACTGGGATCTTAATGCTTATTGGAGTACCCCTAACAGTGAGCTTGAGTTCTCACTATGATTCTCTTCTAGAGGTACCAAAAATATAGGGTGCTCATTTAGTGGTGCATCTCCCCTAACAGATCAGATAAACTCCGTTCAAATTTCGTGGAGTAATTTGTACCTGTCTCCCATTCATCTTTGATGATCTCCAACATTGTTGACACCTGCTTCATGGTGGGGCGTGCTTTAGCCATATGTGTTGAACACCGCAAACCAATGCGTAACAATAATACCACAATTTGGATTTCATTGCCTGCTGTATCAGTGAGCAACCTCTAGTCGACCACATCAAGCACTTGATTCAGAAATGATGAATTCACCCAGTTATGCAAGGTCAGATCCCCTTCAAACATGTCGTTGGTGGGGCTCTTACCAGTGACCATTTCAACAAAAAAATGCCATAACTGTAAACATCTGTTTTAGTAGAAATCCTTCCACTCACCACATTCTACAATCAATTACATCAATTATTACAATCATTATTGATATTTAACACAAGGAAGAAAATCCCTGGTATTGATGTTTGAATCCATACATGGTGCGATATAGCCCACGATACCTTTCAAATATTTGAAATTAAGTGTGCAAAACCCTGCTATTCTGGCTATCCCAAAATCTGACATATGAGATGTCATGTCTTGGTCTAAAAGCACATTGCTTGGTTTTATATCGCAATGCACGATCTCCACATGACAGTCATGGTGCAGGTATTTGATGACATGGACCAAATCTAAAGCTATGTTTAACCATTCTCTCAGTCCCAATTCACAACTGGGATGATTGTCTGGATGCAAATGCTTTTCTAAGCTTCCATTACACATAGATACAAATATTAAAGCTTTGAAGTTGTCGGTGTACCGTGTAACAAAAGACTATAATTTTAACTAGGTTTCATGTCTAAATTTGATCAATATTTCAAGCTCTGCTATCAAATTTTTGTGGGCGTCCTTTTTCTTTAAATTGAAAACCTTCATAGCAACATGCCTTCCATCACTCATTAGTCCCTTATAAATTGATCCTGAGCTACCCTTTCCCAACAAGTTGGCGTGGCTGAACATATATGTTGCACTGACAATGTCTTGATATGGGTTACCCTTTTCTAAAAACTTGGCATGACTGAACACATCTACTACACTGACAAGGTCTTGATATGGGTTACCCTTTCCCAAAAGGTTGGCTTCATCAAATCCATCTGCTGCTTTAACAATATCTTCATATGGGATATGTGGAAGTTTAAATAAATTCTTGAGATATAGATGCAAACTCTGCTCATTCAAAATCCTTATCTCCCTCTTTCCTTATACATGCAGGCAAGGAGGGGATACATCTGACCCCAACACACCATCATTTCCTATTAGGGATATAACTGCAGTACCATTTGTAAAATATCTTCCTCCATCCTTATCTACTGCTAGACAATTGAATGACAAATTTAAGAAATGAAGGAATTTCAACATTTTGAAAGACATTGGTACTGTACCTGAGAAGAAGTTGGAAGAAAGATCCATATATCTCATATTTTGCAAATTTCCAAGTGAATATGGAACCGAGCCTTCTAAGGCATTTCTTGATAAGTTCAAATACTGTAATGCCGTGCAGTTTCCTAGGGTCTCTGGAATCACGCCATTCAGCCTGTTGTGGGAGATGTCTATTGTTTGAGCCCTCACAAGGTTACCAATCTGTTGAGGCACAGAATCCTCTAAATAATTGAATGACAGATTCAGATAAAATCTTATATGAGAGAGATTCACAACTTTTTGTGGTATGCTTCCAATTAGAGAATTGTGAGACAAGTCTAGAAATTGTAATTCTTTGCAGTAGCCTAAACCGAACGGTATCATATCTGATAGATGGTTGTGATGAAGAAAATCCTTTTCAACCTTTGTAAGTTGGCGATGGATTGAGGAATTCTGCCAGAAAGCTTGTTATGGCTAATCTTCAACACATGGAGATGTTTTAGCTGGCCCAATTCGTCAAGGATAGTCCTAACAAACTGGTTATTTTGAAGAAATAAACGTTCTAGAATTTCAAGCCTTCTCAATGATGGAATCGTTTCGTTCAAATGATTTACACTCAAATCAAGATGGACTAAATTAGTAAGATAGCCAAGCTGACTGGGTATTTGTCCAGATATGATATTTTGTCCCAGATTAGTGAATGGTTGGGATTAGTAGTAATAAGGGAAGACTTGAAAGACAAGAGAGATATGTTGTTCCTACTTCCGATTAGAGGAAAAGTGGACATTTTTATACTATACATCGAACAAAGTAAACATAAATGAATTTGGTTGAAATTATAACACAACGTTGGGGCAGAGCATATTGCAAGAAAGTGGGTACTTTGGTTGTATTGTAGAGAAAATACAGTTTCTATGGTGTTAAACAAGGCATCTAACCAGGCTGCTTCGTTGGTAAGGTTACTTGGTAAGGAATTAGTTGAGGTTTCCCTCCAGAGTCCACTCTGTATGAGAGTAAAGTGAAAAGAATGTGGATTTCTTTAAAAATTGAAAAGCTTCTATTAATAATAAAAAATTAGAAAGATGAAGAAAATGGAATTTGCAATGAAGCAAAGACTTTGCAACACCACTTTCGGCTTGCTGCCTCCCGTTGGAAGCTTGCTCACCTGCATAGTTGGTACCCAGGATTGATTTTCTCACCTGCATAACTTACCCTTTTTGGATAATGAAACTTATTTTTAGTTGATCCTCCAAACTTGGAGTTTAGAAGGCCATTTCCTGCTTGGAGCGATATAGATAAAAATGTGGTTCCATCGAATAACAGAGGAAAAATCAGAGATTGCAGGGAGGAGGGTGGATGTAATTCACCAAATGGCATAGAGAGTGGGTAGGCAGCAGACATAAACAACACTCCAAAGCTGCCTTATCCACACTTAAATTATTAACAAGGCACACGTCCACCCCATGTTCTAGAGAATACGGTGGTTGTTTGAGAGATTAAATCATGCCAAATCTTTAGCCCATGGTGTGGAAATTATAAACAGGGCAACTACCTCCAAAACTAGACCATTCCAGAATTCAACTATATTGTTCACTCTCAAAAATATTTCTTGGTCAATGCCTGAAATTGCAAAGACAATATGCCATGCTATTTGCCTCCCCGAAGCAATGTTGTTGGGCTTCATGCCAGTTCTGTTGTTGGTTTTCAATGGCTGAGATGATTACCCTAGAGTCCCCCTTGATAAAAAGGATCCATGTACCACATTACAAAGTGATTGGAATGCCGACACTAGAGCTTGTGCCTCAACTTTGTTGTTTGAACCATCCCCTAGCTTCATTGATGCTGCACTTATCTGAAATTCAGTGCAATCCCTGATTAACCCAGACCTTAAGCCTCTCAAAGCTCCATTGCAATTCATTTGGAATGAGCCCAAAGGAGGAGGTTTCTCTTTCTTTTCTTCGTTAAGTTTACTACTGTTTATCTTCTAATGGGGAGATTTTTAAGATCTATATTAGCATGTATGACATACATTTGTTACTTTGGGTGCCAGCTTGTGGGGGTTTGGTTTGGTATGGAAGTGGTACCCAAACATGGAAAATCTCCTCCACTTGGAATTACCGAAATAGATTGTTTTAGGAAAAATTATTTCATACTATATTTTTTTCGATTGACCCAAAAATTGGATTCACAAATTAGAATTTCATTTGTAAAAGCAATTAACCATCATTTTATATGTATCGTGTATGTACACACACACACGATATATAGATACATGTATATATATTATAAGTAGATACTGGATTTGCCAAAATTTACTCGTGAACTGTGAATTATACATCCACCCTCAAACAGGAGCCTATGAGACTTTAATTTCTATTTTTTCGAAACTGAAAAAATCCCCAACTGTGTTATGCTCGTAAAATTGTTTCCATTCCTAAAAAATTTTGACAGTTGGTTCCTGGTTCATTGGTGTTTGCTTCCCACTTCAGAAAGCTTAATTAGGCTGGTATTGGTGATTAACTTGTTTTTTGGAAGAATATATGCATGGATAATTCATAAATAAAAATTTAAACGCATTGGATTGGTTTAATATTTGGCCTTTGAGCTATTGCATCAATGTTTTGCCTCTGAATTTGTTTGTTTCGATCATATAATTCTATCTGAAGTTTAAGTTTTTTCTCATCACAGATGATAATCTTATGCAACAAACTTTTTTAGTATTAAAAACCCAAATGGGAGCACTCTCTTTGTCACAACGCTTTCCACACATTACCACTATGATACGAAAAAATATGTAATTAATTCTTTAACTAAGGAGCAGGGTATAATGTAAGAAATATGTTAAAAACAACACGAAAAGATAAGATGGTATAATTGTTTTAAATTCCATCTCCACCATGGGTTTTAAAATATCCTTATTCCTTTCGTCGTGAAATCTTACCAGCACATTTTTTTGTACTTTGTGCCTCCATCCTTGTGATCCTTATTGCATCCATTTTTGTTTTCGAATTGAATTATTGTTCTCATCATCCCCTTTTCATGTTCCAATAGCAATTATAATAGCAACACAAAGCAACACAAATGCTCTTCTAGGCAAATCTCAATCTTTAGTGCCTTGTTTTCCTACTTTTTGAGTGTTTATGCGTTAGGGAAATCCATTGGTTGTTTCTCAAGGGACCAAATTGTGCATGAAACAAATTAATTCTTGTCAAACTAGTTAAGCCATGTCTTCTCCTTCTAAATCAGTTTCTAATGCTTACAACCACACTAAGACGTGACTTTGGTGTGAGGCATTGCCTAAGTGCACAAAGGACATGGAAAAAATTGCTCTATAGTCCTACCAGATTTGATCCTACTCATTCACCTTCTCTTTCGGTTTGAATGCAAGACCAAATGTTTCAACCATCCATAAGAGGAAAACCAACAATATCATGGCCACCAATATGCAGACACTCAATCCTATTAATCATAATCGATTAGGCGAAGGGATTCTTTGTGCATCCTAACCTCAACTAATGGTGGTAATATTTATGGTAACTTTCTGGAATCAAATGTAAAATAGTGCACTAAAATTGAAAAAACCAAAAAATAGATTATGTTTCTTACAAATTTTGGTTATTCCAACATAGATTTAGTTCCTTGCAATGTCAAATTGATACACATCCATTCCTATTTATAAAGATAAGGAACAATATTTAAAATACCAAAATTACATTTTTCCGGAATTCTTATTACCAAGAAAGTTCCTCACGTCTAATAGTAATAATTATTTCCATCAAATTGAGGATTATGCAAAGTAAGGCTATTCTTTACTTACACTTTCCATAATTCAACTAGCTTGATAATTGGATTAATAAATCTTTTTAATAACGACATATATTTATAAGAAAATCACATACACACATATATTGAGAAAATGAACACAAAATATTTTTTATTCAATTATAAAAAGACTTCTTCTACACTTAACTTCTCATATTTATTCTTCATTCTCCCTTCTATTTTATTCAAACCAAATGAGCCAAACACTTCTATTTATAGGTTATCACCATCTTATTATTAAAGGTTCTTATAGACCCTAATACATCAAATATTACCAAATACCTATTTCATATATTTCAAGATTATCCTTTCTTTCCATATAAGACAACTAATTTATTAATTAAAACATATTAAATATTAAATACAAATTTATTTCCATGAGCTTTCAAAAAAGTTAGCTTAAAATATTAAATAAGTATAATTCAACTTTATAAATCCAATATTTTATTTAATGTTTGAATCTCAAATCCCTAGATGAACAGTCTTTTGTATTATGGGTTACATATTCCTACTTACATGTTATCCTTTTAAAAGAGGTTTGCAATATTTCACCAAATTAAGAGTTGTAACAAATCTATTTAGTAACCATATTTTATTAAAAAAATTCATATATTTTGCTACATACATGTAGACACTTAACTTTTATATGAGACTAGTTAAGTTCTATAGTAATAGCGTATTTTCATGTTTATTTATTATTAGTTTATATAATGTTATAACACTTTTTCATGTTTATATGTGGTAAGTAAAAAAAAATTGGAGAGTTTGTGAGATTTCCAATATTATTTGGAATTGTCACATAAGAATTTGTGCAATAATTTTGAAATATTATCATAACAATATTTGAATGGATCCTAAAAACAATAATAAATATGGGTGGCATCTAAAATTTTAGTATATATTTGGAACTTTCCCATAAATGAGAGAGGCATGGAAATACAGTAGGATATTTTCTATTTCACATGATCAATCAAATATTTCCATGAATTCGAGGGAGATAAGTCAAAAGTAAATGGAATGCCCAAGAATTTAAACTATTCACTATGAGATATCCATTTTCATTAGTATCATTTTATCTCGTATGAAGGTGGTACGAGGTTTTAGAAAATAATTACATCTTTTCCCATTAAATAGAGGATATTAGGATTTGTAAAAATCTAAATATCCAAGATATTATTTGAAAAAGCTTTTATGTTTATAGATATTTATAAACAAATTATTTACAAAAATTCCATTGATAAGTTAGGTCTACTAATCATGGATATAAAAACCATGAACTAATACCTTTCCTATATGATTGGAAATAAATTATCCAAATGATTAAACATAAAGAATAGGAGTTATTGGGAAAATTAGTATGGTTTGAAAAATACCAAAATCTCAAATTGATGTCATTGATAGTAAAGAAAAAATAGAAATTAAAAAATAGGTTTTGGGCCAAAGATAAGAAAGAATCACCAAATGTAAGAGATTTGAGCATGGATATGATGAAATGCCATTAAATGTGGTTATACGATCTTCACATCTTTCCAATTTTCATTATTAATATTTCTTTGTATGCCTTAACTTCCTTTTTATTTTTGCTTTCCATTATAAATTTTCTTGATTTGTTTCTTGATTATTTTCACCCATATTTTGCCTCTGCTAATTGGGCTTTTTATCTTTTGTAAATTGTTTTGGTTTCTTTTGTATTTTTATATTTTTCCATATTTTTTGTAAAAATGTCAAAAAAATCTTGATAATGGAATTAATGTAGATATTTCAATATGATAGTGAATGAACAAAGATTTTATTTTCATAACAACATTATATTATAATTGATAGAATAGAATAAGATTACGAATGACCAAAGAGGGATAGAAGCCTCACAAATATTATTGATCATGAAATCGATTACATAACAATGCAAGAGTTGTAATATTTATAGATATTAGACAGTCCTCATATGGATAGACATGACCAGGCACCAACTACGAGATGATAAGACCCATCTCACATGCACATGTAATTACTACTAATACCAATATTGAATGTTATCCAACATAACAATATTGAATGCAAGTCACTAGACTAGAGTGCACATGTTGCACATTATTAAATAAAAGACAATGCAATAAAATGCAATAAATATGCCTATGCTAAATTATGCTAACATTCCCCCCCTTAATTTTGCATATTTTCCAATGAAGTGGAGAGGAACTCTCTGAACAGTGTGAATTTGTCATGTGCAAGTGACTTAGTGAAAACATCTACCTTTTGTTCAAATTGTAGGACGTAATGAGTCAGAGTTGTATGTTGTGCTTCAAGACATGCTCGCGTATGAAATGAACATGTACTTCAATATGCTTGGTTCTCTCATGAAATATTGGATTGTGAACAAGCTTCAGAACTCCTTCATTATCAACATATACTGGAGTAGATTTCTGTTGTGGTAGACCAATTCCTTCCAAAGATTCGGAATAGCCATATTGCTTCACAAACACTTCACATGCAGGCTCGATACTCTTACAGAAGAAGCGAGAAACAAAGTTTTGTTTCTTGCTTCCCCATGATATCGGTCCAGATCCCATAAAGAAGACGAAGCCTGATGTTGACTTCCTATCATCCATGTTTCCTACATGATCTGAATCTAAATATCATGTCAAGAAGAAGTTGTTGTTCTTCTTGTACTCTAGACCAAGGTCGATTGTACCCTTCGGATATCTCGGTATTCTCTTTCTTTGCTTTCCAATGACATATTTTGGTTCTTGCATGAAGCTCGATACGAATAATAACAATGGTATAGCTCTGATACCAAATGATAACAATGGTATAGCTCTGATACCAAATAATAGAATAGAATAAGATTGCAATGACCAAAGAGGGACTGAAGCCTCACAAATATTATTGATCATGAAATTAGATTACATAACAATGCAAGAGTCAGTAATATTTATAGATATTAGACACCTCATATGGATAGACATGACACCCTATTAGGCACCAACTACGAAATGATAAGAGCCATCTCACATGCAAATGTAATTACTACTAATATCAATATTGAATATTATCCAACATAACAATATTGAATGCAAGTCACTAGACTAGAGTGCATATGTTGTACATTATTAAATAAAAGACAATGCAATAAAATGCAATAAATATGCATATGCTAAATTATGCTAACAATAATCACAACAAGAAAATAAACTATGAGATGGAGTTGTTTTGCAACCTTGGAAGCAATGAACAACAAAGAACTAAGGCCGCCATACATTGTTGCATTCAAATGGAAATGTGATAATTTCTTGCAATTTCCAATTTTCAAATCCACCTTCATACTTCACTTCAATTTCAAAACTTCAATTGTTTTAACCCGTGCTCCCTCGCATGGTAAAGGAGAACTATATCATGGCCTAAGAACAACCCTGTGTGTGTGGAGACTCAATCTTTATCTATCTTGAAAGATTGTATTGTTTCTTCTATGTCTTTGAATGACATAAGCTTGGGATTTATAGGTGGAGAGTTTGTGAAACACCTAACTAGATACGTGGAAGGTGTTTTGAAGCTAAACATAAGTTTGAGAAGTCCAATCCCATCATAAACCTATATATATGTTCATGTCTCACCAAACCCTAATTATGGTATGATTTATGATCAAAACTTTGTCAAAGTGGAAGGAAACTAGTTTATTAGGGAGCTAAGAGATACTATAACAAAGGTTTATACCCTGGTTATATGAGTCAATGTGTGAGATCACTTATATATTGTCTACTAGCAAAGTGATAGTCGGGATAAGCTTCAAGCCCTTATATTATAGTCAATCATCACAATCAAGGTATCAATACTAAACTTGGTTGTTAATATGCCAGACTCATTTAGATAAGAAGGAGATAACAATTGATTGAAAGGCGGTAAATATATATGGAGAATTAATGATTAAACCCCAATACTTAGTCTATAGTTATTTAAGCCAAGAGTGTAAATTTCAAGGTCTAAACTCGTTTTGGAGTCTAATTTTTGTTCAAAGCAATTGAAAAGAGTAAAGGTCTATGAGTTGGGTCATTGGTATATTAATCACCTTGTAATATCTTAAGAAGGATTATAATGGAGGTATTTAGACATGCTTGGAGTAGGATTAAACATCTTGAAAACACCTCCATTATGCCCTGTAACAATCAGTTGTGTGCTAAAAAAATATCTCATGAATTCATTTATTAGTTTCAAGCTTTGAGGGTTAGTTAAAGCTAGAAGAGAGTTTTGCTTCATCAAATATAAAAGTAACTAGAAACTTTTAATAAGTAACATGAAGATAATAGGTTTTTCATAGATGATGATATATCACTAAATATGAATTGTGTAACATTAGTTTCCAAACAAAAAGAGCAATTGAAAATATAATTATGTCACATTGTCATTTTTGGTCGAAATGCATTGCCATTACACATGATAATCCAAGGAATAACAAGAATTGAAAATTCATATAAATAATTGGCTTCATTCATTGAGCTCCTCTATTACTTTTATTACTTTCAACAAATGAAGTTTCAATATTTAATATTGATGCATCAAAGATCCATCACAACTTCGAATCCCAATCACGAATCTTACTAAATTAGAAGGAACAAGACATACATTTCAAGAAAATATCTACTACATAAAATGCATATTGATTAATGTCAAAATGAGCATCATTGGAAGCAAATTCTACAAACATATAAGACTTAAAAGACTTTCTGAAGCATTTCTAGAAATCAGATATATTGTTTTGCATCCCTGGAAGCAGTGAACAACAAAGCATAGAATTAAGGCCACCATAGATTGTTGCATTCAAATGGAAATGCAACAATTTCTTGCAATTTCCAATTGTCAATTTCACCTTCATACTTTAATTCAATTTCAGAAACTTCAATTGTTTTCACTCTTTCTCCCTCTTGGTTGTAAATCCAAATACTTTTCCCCACCACCAAAATCTGTCCATTCCTATTCACTGCAACATTGTAAGTTGGGTGTGGTAATTCTATTGGGAGTTGAATCCATTTGTTTATAATCCTGTTCATGCCGTCCTCTCCTCTAGTTTCTTTATTCAACATCCAAATGGAATGAAGAAGCACGTTCGCCAGCACTAGTTTGTCATCTGTTCCTGATAACTTCCAAGGCCAGAGACTATTAATATGATGACTGTATCGATTGTGGTAATTACCAGTCTGTTGCAGATTATTGACGGGCAATGGAAGTTTTTTTAAATGGGGTTCTCCAACACTGAATTCCCAGACTTGTCCGCCTTTCCCATCATTTTGCCAATAAAATCTCCCCTCGGAGTAAAAACCTCTCCCCACAGGGAAAATATCGTCCTCTGCATCAAAACTCAAATAAATTGGATCGGCCCATGTATTACATTCTGAATCATACACCTCGATTGTGATCTCTGTGCGATCAGTAGATATGCTGTCAATGCATTTGCCAACAACGAGAGTGCAACCATTACTTGAAGCAGGGAATCCTATCGCATAAAACAGGGAATATTTCATATCGTTAACAAATTTGTGTGAGGGGCGAGGAAGGATTCTCCAACTAGCAGTGGCTGGATTGCATAAAAAGAAGACTGTGTAATCCACATCTTTTTATTCAACCAAGAACCACAGATGGAGTTGGCTGCTAGCCGGATCCTTGAAGGAATAGTGTGCTCATCCGGCGCCTTTGCCATCACCATTGGCATTGAAGGAAGTTTGTAAGCTGCATCTGTGTTTAATTCTGGCATTATAACCCATAACTGCCGACCACCTTCCTGAATGCAGAAAGCAGTAGTCGAACACGAAGACGGCGGTATAGTTTTATACAATTCCTGAAACTGGCGTGTGCGGAGCAAGTGGTTCCATCTCTTGCACACAGATCTCATCTTTACTTGACTTCGAATGGGCAGCAATGCCAAGATCCTCAATATCAGATCCTCTGGAAGATCATCATGCAGCCATGCCCCTTCTCCTTCCATCTTATCTTCCTGCACAACAAAATTCATGTACATAATTACGAAAGACTGCCTTAATTTATTGTTAATGGCTACACTGAATCATTAGCTATTTATAACGTTAAAGTCTCTATTCTAAAATTAAAATCTTTATTTTGTGCTTTACTAAATTTGTGATTGTATTGTTTCGTACTTTTGCTCGTGTTAAATAGGTTAAGTTCGACTCTTCAGCGTCAAGCTAAACTTAAGCCTCAAAAGGAAAGGAAATATATACTAGCAATTGCAAATGAGTTGCAAGTTATGCCGGAGAGGGCTTCAATTTTATGTGTATAATTTTACTCAAAGAACAATTCCAGTGTAAAGATAAAGAAGGGAAAGGTGTAGAGAGTCGATTTTTCTGTCGGCCAGTTATGGCTGCCAGTAAAGTAAAATAAAAAACAGAACCATGAGTTAACACTGCGGTCACTCATGATGTTCTTAGGCCGGCCACTCCCAAAAGCAAGGGCACCAAAGAATGGTTATTGCCAAGTCTAAAATGTCATTTAAAGGATGTGGAGTCAAAGAATAGTAAATATCTATGACTTGCAAAAATATCTAAAATCCGACAACCTGTAAAATTAAGCCCCCGGAATTTGACACTTTCCAACAATGCCTTCTTCAAAGTAAACGCCTCCGTGAATAATACCAAATCGATTGGATTTTAATTGATAAATTTATTTCGTTAGATTACGGGATGTAATCAACATGGTCACACACACACACACACACACATACATATATATATATATATATATATATATATATATATATAACATACCAAATACATAATTAAGTTAGAGGATTGAAATTGTAGCATCCTTTAACTTAGTACAAGGTACTTGGTGATATAGTAATTACACATTTTTATATATTTGGACTAATAACATTTAATTGACTCATTTTCCAAACATTTGCACTTTTCAATCACTCTCGAGTCTTTTATGTTATCTCTATTTTCTCAATATTCATTCTCATAATCATTATAATCTCCAAAAGAACCTTCCAAACACATATAGATCATCTATCCATTCTCTAATTCTAGATTTGCATCTCTCATGATGGCATATATTCCTATAAATGGTTTGTAAATGATATTTTCTCTTTAGAAAATATTATTTGTGACACTATTTACCTCTCGAGATGTTTTTCTCTAATATTAAAATTTGAATATTTTTTCAATTTTGTAGCTTCATATATATAAGCCATCTTAAAGGTAACTTTAAGTACTAATTTTGTGATAAATTGAAGAAACGAATCATATCCCTTGGATATCATTATAAAGGACTTTACTCATCCTAACTCTATCACAAGATAGTCTTAGAGCAATTTGTGTGACAAAATTGAACTACAAAGATCGAATTTAAATGTTTCCAAGATTCTTGTATCAAATAAAGAAACGTCATATAACACATTGCCAATTTAAAGAGGTGCATTGATATAAGATTGATGAAGAGCTATGTGTAATGTTAGCCTTCTCTAGAATAATGATACATAGGTGATGATCAACCATCGTAAGGTAGTCTATTGAAATTAATCCAAACCAAAAATATAACCCATTCTAAAAGTGTTTATGGTTGAGCACACATTGTTAAGGTTCGAAGAAATAAAATCTTGGGGCCATCATACCACACAAGCCTCGAATATAAAAGAAAAGAAAGAGGTGAACAACATACACCAAAAAAATGAGATCATTCAAATCCTTTTAGGTCACATAGACATTGTCATGATCAATATAAATCCCACATAGTCTTATTGATGAAAATTTCTAGATTCCAACAATCCTAACCCAAGAAGACTACTAGAACATAAAAATTAAGGATTTTGAATGATATCTCCAATTAATATTTTTAGTTTAATTTCACCCATTTATACTTAGGCAACTCACAAAATATGTGAAATTGGTCCATTCTAAAATGATCTATAACTTCTACTACTTTTTATTGCAATTATTTGTTCATTTACTATATTTCGGACCTAATTAAAACTTTTTATTATTTATAACTTGAAATGCATTATTAATCTTATTTTATGCTTGTGGTGTAAAATAGTTAATGTTTTTCGGTGGACCTATAAATTGGTGATTGCATTGCTCCTTAAATATTAAATTCATATGTTTCTTACTAAAATATTATGGGAATAACAAAAATTTCTTAAAAAATTAATCCACATGAAATTAGATCCTATGTAACCTTTAGTTGATGTTTCCAACCAATGGCATGCACTATTGTCCCCTTCTTTGATTTCAAGCTATCACCATTGATACTTTTTATAATGATTATTACCATTCACTCCTTTAAGATTCCAATTTGAATCCATACATTATACTTTCCTAATATCCTCTAACCTTACATTTTAATTTATTTACACTATTTTTTTAATTCTCCTTAACTAATTTGTAGGTATGACATCAAATGTCTTTCCCTACCTGTTAGATGACAAGTTTGTTTACCTTAAATGTTCATTGACCTATAAAACACTTTCATTGATAAAAGTTTTTACTAGATTCGGAAAAAGATGGGATTATGGCTCTCGGGGCCATACAACGAAAGATACATCGTGAGAACACCCAACAACAAACAGAAAGGAGAAACAAGACCACACTGGAGTTAAATAGAATTAACTCGAAAAGGACCAAGACCTCAAAGATAACCGAGGAAGAAACAAGTCTTCCTCCAAGATGGTAATGATCCATGAATAATCACCACTCAACCCTTCTGGTAAAGATTGTGTGCCACTCCTCATCATGATCGCCAACGCACCCAAAATTCTCCTTGATGTAGTATTTATATTTCTCTCCCTCCTAGAAAGCCAAAACCCTAGGGAATCCAAATTTATTTGGGCCTTAGACTTTTGGGTCTTCAAATTAACTTCCTTTTGAACTCTAGAACCACCTCCAACTTACCCATCAAGGTATCCAACATAGCCCTTTTTTAAACAATAGATTTGATATTATTGGATTTGTTCGAGTCTTTAGGGATCTATTATGCTTATCGTAGTACACCCATCACTCCTCTTCATACGAAACCTCTCTATCCAAAGCAATATCTTTGTCAAGACATGAGACAACAATACATAAAGATTTGTAGAATCCTTTGATTCATAAAGCTAGACCCATCCTCATCTTTTGTTCTTTCATATGCCACATCGTCATCACTACTATCTTCCAAATCGAGAGCGCAGAAAGGGGTTCCTTCTTGTTTGTTATCCGACCCTTTGAGTGATTAGGGAAGTTGGAGAAGAAGTCACACCGACCCCAACCACCACCATCGCAACATTTTCAAAGTCCAATTCGCTAGTTTTCAAATCGCCTCCCATAGGGGGGGGTAACAAGGATATTGTTTGATGTAGGCTCCAATTCCTCATTTGGGAAGACAAAAAATCTTGCATTGTTACCCAAAACAAAAGAAAAAGGCCTCGGCTCTAAGGAGATCCATAGATTAGCCACGCAGAAAGTCTTCTTGCTGCAACCCATATCGTCAGCAAGAGTCCTACTCTAGGAGACATTGAAGAAAATGTGGATCCACCTACCTCTAAACCTCCGCCTTAGCGTGCGCCATCTCACCCATTTACAATGCATAATCCTTTGGAGAAAAAACTTGGGGATCTGATATCACATAGGCCTTATCGACCCCAACACAAACAAGAGCTTTCAATCTCCATTCTCAAGGTGATCTAGAGCAAGAGCCATCGTTGTGGTCAACGAGATCTATATTTTCCACAAAAATAGGGGAGTGTTCATACAAAATGTCTTGTTCCAAAAAATCATATTTTTGGAGACATGAAGTGGGAGAGAAACATGAAATTTCTTGTGCCTCTTTCTCACAATTTGGACCTATTTTGTTCACCTCCATAATGGCTTCATCAATCAAATCAGCCCCTTCAAATGAAAGCAAAAATGTATCAATAATGCTTCCTTCTTCTAATGGCTTCAAACATGATTTAATCTCTTCCATTTTCTCCTCTTCAATGGGGTTTGGAGTTGGTTTTTCTTCCTCCATAATGACTGATTTTGCAGTGCAAATTGGATCAGCATTTTCTTTGGGCAAAGTGCCAACATGGACACCCAACTCATCACCAACAAACTGCTGATTCTTTTCCTCTTGTTCTTGTTCTTCTTCTGCTGCAAACTCAGCCTCAACCACCACTATTTCTTCAACTCCAACTTCCTCTTTTGGCTTCACCATCAAGGGGATTTTTGTAATCCCGAATTTGAGAGCCCAACTCTTCAGATTGTCTGTCATTTCTTTTCTATTGGGCTCCTCTTCTTGCTATTCTCCTTGACTAGTTTTTTGATTTTCATCTTCCCAACATGTATTTGGGAATGCAAGAGGATGGATGGGTTGTGGTTCAACTATTTTTCAATTATTTGTGGTGGTGGAGGAGGTAGAACCTCTTGTTTCTTTGAGGGAATGGAATTTCTTGTAGCTCTTGTGGAGGGGATGGCTGTTTGGAAGGGAAAAGGACAGAAGAATTGAGATGAGGTGGAAGACTAGGGGATGGAGAAATGGAATCAACACTTGGGGCAGCATGGGCTGGATTTGGAATTTGGCATTCAAAATGAGATGGTGTTGCTTGAGGAATGGAAAGAGAAAAACCAGATGATGGTGTAGAACTTACCCATTGACAAGGTTGCTCAACACCAAGTTTATAGGCCTCTATCTCCAGTGTCCATTGTGCAAGTTGGGGCAACATCTCAATCATGAAGTCCAGCTTCTCTTGAGGGCTATAATCAAGTGACTTCTTGCAATCTTCTAAAAGAATCCTGAGCTCTGATCACCTTTAGAAATATTAATAATTAAAAATACTAGATATATTTTGAAAACCCTAGGCCTGGGAAAGATTTGGTAGGAAGAATAAATAGGATACATGAATTGCTGGAGAAAACAAACCAAAACATAGACAAAAAGAAATAAAACAAAATAAAAGAAGCTGCGGGCAATTGCTCGAAAATTTTCTCCAATTAGTTGATCTGCAAAAATCTCCCCCTAGGTGAATGTTCTATGGTAATAATGATGGGGTGAAGTACTTTATATAACCTAAATCCTCCAATTTTAGCTCAATCTATTTTTAAAATAACTTTATTTATTTAATAAATAAATAAATAAAATTCTCTCAGACAAAACCGGCGAAGGGATAGAGTGAGTTTTAGCATGTGGGTATTTGGCGAATTTGGATTTTATGACTCTCTGGGGTTACCTTAGAGCAATGCAAACAATTACAGAAAAACAAACACAAAACGACCTATTACTTTGAAAAGAATGATTTTTTTAAAAGGGGTAGTCCCAAATTTTAGGGTGAAATCTCGGGGACACCAGTTGGCTCCGTCTGTGGACATCTTTACCTCTGTCAAAATGAAAGGAGTGAAGATGAGATCCCAACATCTCTAGTTTTGTGTCTTGTCCATTGGGTTCGGGGTCAGGCCACAAAAACAAAACAAAACAAAAAGAAAAGGAAAGAAAACAACAAATTTTTTATTTATATACAAACAAGTTTTACCTTGTATCTTAGTTCTTGAACAACTTCAGATGCTTTACCCGTTGAAAGGCAGTGGTAACTCAATTCCATCCTGGTAGGAAAGGAAGAAATTATCCATTCTGAAATCTCTCTTGATCATGAAGGGCCCTTTCCAAAGTGAATCAAATTTGTTGTGCATGCCCTTCGGTTCATGTCTCTTGTCCCACCAGAGTACCTAGTCTCCAATTTTGAACTTCCTTTCGCTGGCCTTTTTTTCAAATACCTTAGGTAAGTCCTTATCAACTTTATGTTGTGGTGGCTCATCCTTTCTTCTCTCTGTGGTGAGTAAGTTTTCATCAACTTCCTCCGTTCCCATATTTATCAACTACATTTCTAAGGAAGAACTATCACCATATTCTTTGTTCTTATTCGAGTGCAATCGATTATGCTTATCAAAGCCTCCAATAAGGAAACTAAACCCTTGGGGATTTTTTTACCTTTTGGTTGGGTTATTCCACTACTATCATCATAACCTAGATTAGATTTTCCTATGACTATTTGTCATGGTGGTGGTTTACTCCGTCAACATACACCCTGTCAAAGTTGTCTTGTTCTAGACATGAGGATGTTTGTTTGTCATTATTGAAAGTTTTCCACTATTCAACAATATCGGGGATTTTCAATTGATTAATGTAATCCTTGATTGATCATGTTTGTCTTAAATTTGCTAATTGGCTTAAGTAATTCTTTAACACACCAAAACTATAATGCAATTGAAACTTTTGGTAAAGACTATTAATGTAGCATTGAGACCACTATTTTTCCTATGAGCACATAGCCATTGATACCGATGAATTGGTCGGGTTCGAGATACAAGGATGCCATGGGCACCTTTTTTCTTTATGGAATCTGATGTGCATCAAAGAAATTATCCATTTGGTTAATATAATTGAGTGGACCCTTTCCATCAAACTTATGCATTTCCACTTTCAGAATCATGTTACGGGCCTGCAGAGTATTTAGATTGGGTATGCTCAAAGATCCACCCTGGCTAGTTTGTCCATTACTTTGACTTGAAGATCCACCTTGGTTGATATGAGTATGATTGAATTGTGGCTATTTTAGAAGAATAAGACGACCCTTTATATTTGTATTGAATTGCTGCATGAAATCATCTAATCTTTGTCCAATATTTTCTACATCTTTTTTGTTGCCCATCTTAGACTCTAGGTTTTGCAGATCAATCTCAAGTTGTCTTACCTTATGGTGTGTTAAAGTAAACTATAGCCCTAAATAATCTGTAGTTACCCCTTCCGAATACAAATCCTCAACTATTATTTTATCCTTATCTGGAGAATTACTTGGAGTGGTGATATTTTTTCCTCTTGTGGAGGGCCCCGCCATGATGCCCAAAAATAATAGGATTTAGGGATCAAGGTAAAAATTTAGGGTTTGGGATTTTGATAATAATTCAGCCAAATATGAAAAATCTCAAAGAATAGACTCAAAATAATTTTTTCTCCTCTTTCCAAAAATGTAAAGAACTTGGAAAAATTCCACAATTTTCGCCTATAGAGCAAATTTAGTAAAAACCCTAAAATTGATATAACTTTTGTAAAACAAGTCAAAAAATAAAATTTGGAGAGGATCTTACTTGACTGATTTCGCAACACCACCAAAAAAATTACAAAAAAATCGCTACCAATTTGGAGATATAGTTGAATCTTCACAATTAGGGTTTTGATGCAGTTCTGGCTGAGATCAAGCTCTGATACCACTTGTAATGAAATTACTTGGATAAATTTGAATATCAACAACAATATAACACCAAAGAACACAAGATTGTAGATAAATGATCACAATATGCAAGTAGAATAGCTTAGCCACTTTGAGGGGGCAACCTCCAAACCATACAATAAGACTCAAATGCTCAATATGATGATCAACTACTACCTACTAACTTTTGTATATACATTTCATATGTTATGGCCATCACCAAGGCCAACCCACTAATGATAATATAACACATATGAAATAGATACATCATGATAAGAAGTTATGATAGCCACAAGTCAGCCATACACATCCAATGTAAGATACAAGATTAAGAGTGTAACATGTCATGTGTATGCACATCACATATTTTACAATAAGTAGTTACTTTTGCTTGCTTAGCATGATGAAGTAGGGGTCAATTCCATGTATCATGACCTCCTTCACATATTTCATAAGCTAAAAGCACAACTTTCAAATTTGTGTGGGTAAGTATTCTTGTTATGACCTTCTACCTCACAATCAATACACCATATTCCACCACACATTTATCTTGTGTTGTTTGTTGTCAATTTCTCCAAATGGGTGGCCATGAAGGTGATTTGTGCTTCCATAAATGGGTTGAGCCCATATCAATACTACCAAATTCTTTAGTGTGCAATGTTGCTTCTATCCTTTCCCGCAAATTGGCGACATTTCATCAAAAGAGCTCATCTTCTCTCCTATCATCGTTAATTAATTACACTACGCTAATTAATTAAGTCGCCTATCCAACAAATATCCTAATTAACGACCTTCCATTAATTAATCTCCCTTACTATCTAGACTAATTAATTATTATTAATTAATTAGCATCCCCTTTCATTTAACCAATAAATCAATATTCAATTGATTTAATCCCCTTCTATAGTCTAAATCATGCTAATATTCCTCTAAAAGCTTTTATAAGCTTACACATCTATTAATTAAATCATCTTGATTAATTAAAGGCCCCTTTATCCACATGAGTCACTAAAGGACAAACTAAACCCTCCTAAAGTTAACTCAACCCTATCTAAACCCCCCTTATCCATAACTAACTCAACATCCCTATTATCCCACATGCAAAGGGATGTAGTGGTTCCTTTATCCATTGGGCTATATAAAGAGCCCTCCTCCTACCTTTACACTTACACCTAAATTCCTTGAGAAGACAAAAGCAAAGCACATAGCAAATAGACTAAAAGCTTTCCTTTGTTATTCTTGAGAATTCACCACTTGAAGAGTTAAGCCTCTTTTCTAGCCAAAGTGCTTGGGTCATATGGGAGGTGTCAAAAGGGTCTTGTAGCCCAACTTTGATAAGCTCTCATTCCTAGGTTCTTGGATATCAAAAACAACCACTTTGATTGCCATGGAGCCTACATAGGTCCATTTAATTTTGTTGTTAATCAAAAGAGTAGAGGTTCTTGACAAATTTGCATGCTTAGTTTGATTTATGCTTTGAAGTTTTAAATGCAAATAATGTTATTTTCTAACCTTGTTTAGCTCTTATCTTGATGGTGCTTTAGACTTTGCTTTAACTTTGTTAATTAAGACTACTAGGTGTTAGTCTTTATTTTCATTAACTTAGCTTAAGCACAAAACTATGCACACATTTGGCACGCCTGGTGGGACCTAGTCCCTTGGCATTTTAGTTTAAATTCTATTGTTTTGGCTAACTTTTGATATGCACATGTAGTAATTAATGTCCATTTTCTTGGAATTTTTGCTAATATTATATGTGTAGGTTCTTGTTCATAGCCATCATTTTAATGGGTTGTTTCCATTTTTAAACTAACTTGCTAAAATTTGAAGTATTGTGAGATTTTTGTGTTTTTTCCGTGTTTTGTTACAGGGAGTGGCGTAGGCACACTAACAGGAGCGCAACACATTTATGGTGGCGCAGGCACCTCTCGGGGGGCGCAGGCCCACTATCGAGTTTGAATCTCTTGTCTATTGACCTTGGCACAAGCGCACTTAACTCGACACACGTACCTAACCAAAGTGCGCAGTGTGTTAACCCGAGTGCAGACGTCATTTTATATTGTACCTTCACTGCAATGCAAAACCTATCGATCAAAGCATACACCCTAACCAAGGCACACATGTTTTTCTGGTGGCACACACACTTTTCTAGTGGCGTAAGCATTCTGTTAGAATCTGATATTGTTTTAATTAGCGGTGGCACACACTTTTCTAGTGGTGCACATGCTTTTCTAGTAGCGCAAGCACTTTGTGCGAATCTAATCTTGTTTTTATCGGAGGTGGCGCATACGTCTTTCTGGTAGTGCACACACGCCTCTCGGGTGGTGCAAGTACACTATAAGTCAGAAAAACATAGAGTAGCATCCGCCCTAACCCACGCGTAGAACACCAAAACAGGGGCGCAGTGTGTCTTTTTGTTTTCTTGAGATTAATGTGTTAGGGTGCTAACTTTATTGCAGGTTTTATCTAATTAAATACTCATTTTTGCAGGGTGTTTTTACATGCTTTTACTTGATTAGATAAACTTTGCATGCTTGCTTACAAGAATAAGATCACGTATGCTCTTCCTCATCCCTTGGGTGATCTTGGGAATCAAAAATGATTCTTAGGTCTTTTTGATGCTTCAAATTGTTAGGAATATTTGAATTGGAATGGGTTAACTTGGTGTGTTTGAATTAAAGTGTTTTTCCATTTGATATCTTTTTGATTTTGGAAACATCACGTATGCTCTTCTCTTGCATCCTTGATGATCTTGAGAATCAGAAATGATGTTTACTCTTTTGATGGAAAACTACTAAACCCATCGTACAGGACCAAAACACCACGCTTGTCAAAGAAAGAAGGAATCGAAACAAAGTCAAAAACTACTAATACAGTTGTCATACAAGTTGCCAAAAGGTGTTCAAGCAAACCACACCTAATTAAACAAGATAAAAAGAACAACATATTCAAAACATTGTATTGCAGTTTCGAAAAAGGGGTAAATCCTATCCGCTCAACTGGAACATAACCCCTTTGGCATAACACCTTAAGCTACAACAATGGGGGTGGTTCTAGGAACCCCAAATTAGTCCATGAAAGAGGGAACCTTGTGAACAAAATGGGAAGTGCTCTACACTACCTACTTGACTAGTGATTCCTTTGTGAGATAGCATTACTAGGTTGTCTATATGGCGACCCCAATGATAGTACACGTAGACACACTAGTTGCCTACTGTTCTTGAAGGGGGTAAAGTAAAGCCAAGATACTCCCAAACTAGTCAGTGTAATTTTTGGGTAAATCACGCTCACTTAAGACAACTTTGTAACACCTAGGATGAGAGAACCACCTAGGAAGATATTCTTTGGCCAGGAGCCCACTTTGACCACTTCAAAATAGTGTTGAGTTGTGAGCCATCTTTTCATCACGAAACGTGTGACACGTTACTTTCGCTTAGTTTTTCACTTGCCTTAGGGTGAGGTGAAACTCTACCAAGTGAAGCTAGCATTTTTCATCCCCATTTTTATCTACTTCCTTCACATTCTTTTGACACTTTGTTGATCAAAAGAAAGGTGATTACCTTTGTGTTACCAATCGATTGTTTCTGCCACTTTTTGTCCATTTACGCCCATCCATGTTTACAGCTATGGGTAAGTTAAACATCTAAAGTGTGCGGAGGTGTATTCATATCATTGGTGGCCTTTGTGATCTTGATACCCATGTCAAGATCATCATTGTAGTTAGGCGTGGTTCATCATCTTGAACTTCCTTAGAAAGGTTACCTTGTTTGTATCGTATCACTACAATTTTGGTATTTACATCTTGTTTCTTGTAAACTTGACCTAAATATCTATATTGTAAGGTTACGCTACACACATTTTAACAATTCCTAGTTATACTCTAAGCTTTTAGTTCGACTCTATTATTACCTCGATTTTGAAGAGTGCTATGTGTTACCACTTGTGTGTGTTATATCAATATCATCTTGATATCAATACCTTACTTTCTCACAAAGTTTGGTTAACATATCTTGGTGACATTGTTGTGTCACTCACAAATTGTAACTGGCACTTTTTGGGATATAGGTCTTAATCAAATTTGAGCTCACTTCTAGTATACCTTGTTAGGAGGTCACATTAACTTCTTGTAGTTACTTATGTCTTGTTCATTCTTTTGAACTTGGCATAAGTGAGAACATCTTGTTAATTATCTTGTGATACCAAACTGCTTTGTTGAAACATAGTCTAGGAAGTACTTCATTCATTTGATAGGCTTAGATACCAAACATTTGTGTCACTGTTGATTTATCACTCTATCACATTGGTATTCTCACATTGTTATTCATTCATATTCTTGGCATTCATCTTGCATTTCACTTAAGTGTGAATACAAATTTTGAGCACATTTATAACTTACCCTAGTGAAACTACTACAAATCATGGCTCCCAAAACATGATTAGGACTCAAGAAACAAACATACAAGGAACAACAAGCGCAAGCTTGGGAAGCCTCAAACAGACAAGGGTCAAACCCTTTCATTGGACATGATCTAGGGCCTCTTTTTTCCATGGAAAAGAGATAGAAGATATGGTCGATCATAGTGGTGATGAATTAGAATCCCCACACGTAGAGTTTGACTTTGACCCTACTTTATTAGATGAGTTTCTTTTTAGAAATAAGGATAGGGTGCTAGTGCGGGTTGTGGAATTAGGGGCCAAAATTCCCACTGAAAATGAGACAATCCCACCTGCGAACAATGCTAATGAAGAAGAGCAACCCCTTATCAACATGGAGGATATTTTGATGCATGGACATGCTTCTACCTCCAATGTAGGAAATGATAAAGTAGTGGGACATAGGATACCCTTTATCAAAGTGCCATGTAAAAATAGGTCAGGACATGAGAATGTTGAAGAACCTCCACAATACGAGGAAGAGGAGGAACCTTTAGAAGAAGAAACCACCATTCAACAACAAATTAGTAACCTAAGTGAAAATTAGCTTTGCTAACCTCTCATGTACAAAAGGAAGCAAGCAAAAATGTTCAAAATTCAAGGCCTAAGGTCAAAATCAGTGAACTCCATAGAGAAAATCAAGGAGAAGACGATATGGAGTATCATCGAGTATATATCCCCGCTTCTCCCACTAAAGAACAATTGCTCACACAAGAGGTATAGTCTATGAAAGCAAACACTTGCAAGCCTTCAAGAGAGCAATATGGGGAGCATTATAAAGTATCAATATGAAGAATTATGTCCCTATCCTTTTGACAAGACTATGACCCTTCAACCTTTTCCTAAGAAATTCGACATGCCAAAATTTGACAAATATAAAGGGAAGGGAGATCCACGAGATCATGTCAAATATTTCTATATGGCATGTCAAGAGGTGTCCTATAGTGATAATTATCTCATACGACTTTTCCCAAGAGTCTAGGAGGTCAAGCCTTGGAGTGGTTTACACGTTTACCTCGGGGATCAATTTTCACTTGGCCAAAATTGGTAGAAAGGTTTGTGTCACTTCTCATACAATATAGAGAGTGATGTCACCATGGCAGATTTATGTGGCACCAAACAATGCCCTAATGAGACTTTCACCAGCTTCCTACAATGGTGGAGAGGGATAGCTAGCCACTTCCCTTGCGCTTTCCTTGAAAAATAGCTGGTAAGTATTTTTGTGCCCAACCTAAATCCGAACATAGCCTTCCACCTCCAAATGCATTGTGTTCGCACTTTTGAGGAGGTCATTGAAAAAGGGTTCAAATAGAGAAAGCTCTCATTGCCAAAGGAACTCTCAAGTCCCAATCTAGAGATAATCAAAATGTTAAACCCACGGAGAAGCCAAAGGTATTTAACAAAAAAAAAACGTGGTAGGAGATAGGATCACTGATTCCAAACGTGTACAAGTGGTTCAAATTGGTCAACCTTTTAAACTGACCAAAGGACCCATTCAACCACCACCCAAGCAGAGAATGTTCACCCCCCTCAATGAACCTTTGTCGGTTATATTAAAACAATTAGATGTGGCTCACATGGTGACATATCCTACGACACAACCATTTGATGACAATGCTCCAAAACCGTCATGGTACAAGGAGCATGAATATTGTGAAATGCATCGTGTCAAGGGACATAAGATAGACAAATGTCTGCGACTTTCATCACTATATCCAAGACCTCATCGAAAATGGGGAGATAGAGGTGGACAACCCATGAGAAAACTCAGACACCCAACGAAAATATGGGGATATATAAAGAGCCATTCCCCAAACATGATAAATTAGAAAAGTCAAAGCCGGATCAGGGAGAGTCATCCCAAGGTTATAAAGCAGTGAATTACTTATACACCAAAAAGACAACTAATCATTATGATTCGCTTATTGGATGTATTCGCTCTCCTACTGACCATGTCAACACCATTCAAATCAAGGGAAAGGATTGCACCATGGTAACAAGGCATGCCCACCTCGTGATTCTGAACCTTCTCCATCAACCCCACAAAATGGTAAATATAACCTCTTAGAGCAACTTGAGAAGACATCTGCTAAGATTTCAATCTTAGATCTTCTTAAAATATCAAATGTACACAAAGACATTCTATACCAAACTCTTCAGGGGTCAGGAGTGCCATTAGAGGTAGATCCTACACATCTTCAAGCCACAGTAGCAAACATCATACCAAATGAACACATTGCCTTCAATCATAGGGAGATCCCTACTAAAAATCCAACACATAATCTTCCTTTGTATATTGAGGTAGTAGTTACCCGCAGGAAGATCAAACGAGTGCTTGTGGACAATGGATCAGGGTTGAACATATGCACACTAAAATTGGTTAAGCAGTTAGGACATACTGAGGTAGATCTTGAGTCAAATATCATCACTATCACCACTTACGACAATGTGAAAGGGAGTCAACAAACATCACATTGCCCATGGAGGTGGGTCCCACTTGCCATCAAACAAAGTTTCATGTCCTAGACTTGGAACTTCCATATAATATGCTTCTAGGTCACCATGGATTCATGCCATGTAGGTCATGCCATCGACATTCCATCAGTGCATTAAATTGAAGCATGAGGGACACACCATTACAATACAAGGAGATTCATAGCCCTTCACTCACTGCAGAGATCTCAATAGTTTTACACGTAAGGGCACATATGCATGTCCCTCCACTGATATAGTTGTCCCTCTCCAATCTGAGGTTATGGAATCTCAAATAGATTCATGGCACCCATGGTGCTCTACATCAACCTTTCCTTTTGATTCATGGGGAGATGAAGGTTCTCTCGGAGATTATAATGTCAACAAGCCCTCTTGGTGCGAGACCTCTACATCACCCAAGACTAGAGATCTCCAACTATCACTTTAGAAGACATAGAAATAATCCACTATGTGTCATTTCAGGCTTGTTGCCTTATTGGACCCACCTTTTGGTGAGGATACTCAACCAACCTATTATCAACCTATCAAGATTAGCTAATGAAGATCAGAAGAAATCGGCTTTACATTTTAAAATAGCAGAAAATCCTCGGGGTACCTTCATGAGTTCGTGAATGGGCTTAATGCGTAGGAGCTACTTATCAAAGGAAATGACAATAATTTTCGATGATATGATCCATGATATCATGTAAGACTATGGGATGACATCCTCCTCTAAGACAAGAGAGGATCACCCTATTATTTTACAACTCCTTGGGGTATCTTTGAGCGCCTACGAATGTGTAGGATAGTTCGACTATCTAGACCCAAAGAAATGTGTTTTCCCATATGTGCTATCATGAAAATTATTGCCTTTCATTGTTCAAGAAGGAATTTTCCTAAGCATAACCCCGCACGGAACAAATCTATTGACCTTGAGATGCCTCCTCCTCTTGAATGAACATGTAAGCAACTCACTAGATCTATTTGAGAAAATATAGAAGCTATTCACCGCTTCATCTCCCATTTGGGATAAGTGTCATTCGAACCCACCACAAAAAGGATGTCACCTTCATTTGGGACTAGAGCACTTTGAGAGTGCCTTTGCCTTACTTAAACAATACTTGGAAAATCCAAAAATCCTCATGCCTCCAACTCGGAAAAAATCAAAGTGAGTCGCTCCCGTTTAGTGATCTCTTTAGGCACTTTTTATTGGTGCATTGCCTAATAACGACATTGATCGGAAGAAAAAGTGGTGTACTACCTTAGTCGGACTCTCATCATCTTATGAGCTCAACTATCCCCAAATTGAAAAATATTGTTTGGCTACTTGTCTTTACTTTTCAAAAACTTCATGTTATCTATTGAATACTAAAACCAAGCTTATATCTAAAGTGGACCCACTCAAGTACTTGCTATCAAAACCCACCTCACTAGGGGAGTTTAGAATGGCTAATTGGATCATCCTACTAAGTGAATTTGACATAGAATTTGTGCATCGAAAGTCTTAAGGGACAAGTACTTTTAAGCAGATTAAATAGTAAAGCACCTTTGCAAGGCAATTAAACCTTTTGCAATTAGATCATGCGCCTGCCTCATTACTATACATTGAAGAATCATCCCTTTACAAAAGAAGCCCATTGGGATCAAAATCTACAATTTGATAGGTCCTTTACTTTTCATGGTTTTTCAGGAGCCAAATGGTCCTCATTACTCCTTATGGACCTTATACCGTAGGATTTTCACTCTTAGGTTTTCCTTATACAAACAATATCATGCAGAATATGAGGCACTTATCGCAGGGGATGAAGCTCATTATCAAATGGGACATCCATCATGTCAAGGTCATGGGTGATTCTAGGAGCTTAATTATCAAGCAAATGTTAATGATGAATATAAGGTTAAGGATGAAAATGCTCATACCTTACAAAATCTAAGTAGAGAACTCTAAAAGAGTACTTTGTGTGCATCACATTTGAACCTATGAGATCTCAAGAGCAAAAAAAGAAATGATCAGCGTGATGCTATGGTGGAAATAATGGGTTCTATGCTTCGTATTCCACCAAGGAATAATGACATGCCATTCTTTGTGGAAAATTTACGCCATCCCACGCATACGACATGCCATAATCTTATCTGCTTGTGATGTTGTTGGTCCCAATTCCCTATGGTATGAGCCCATCTTTACCTATCTCAAAGACAACATGTTCCCTCCTAACATCTCCCATTCCGAGAAACAAATCCTAATTCACCAAATAGCCTATTATACCCTTTTAGGAGGTACGCTTTATCGTCGTGGCTATGATGGGAATTTGTTACGTTGTCTCGATATGACAGAGTCGATCCAAGTGATCAAAGAAGTACATGAAGGGTGTGTGGAGCACATACTAATGGAATGGTTTTGGCCAAGAAATTGTTAAGAGTAGGCTACTATTGGCCTACCATGGAAACCAACTATTGCAACTATGTCAAAAAATGTGTACTTTGTCAGAAGTATGGAAATTTCATCCATGCTCCATCACAACCATTGCAACCCATCACTACCCCATGGCCATTTTCTAAATGGGGACTTGACTTGATAGGGAAGCTTACCCCTACCTCATCTGATGGTCATACCCACATCATCACGGCTACTGAATACTTTACCAAGTGGGTGGAAGTTGTCCCCTTAACCTATGTAATAGGAGCTCAGATTTCCAAATTCATCATGAATCATATCATTACCGGTATGGCATTCCTGCAACCATTATTACTGATAATGGAAAGTCATTCAAGAATAAAACTATAAAGGGTCTCTGTCAGCGGTTCCAAATCAGGTTAAAATGGTCTACACCATATTATCCCCAAGGTAATGGATAGGCTGAGGCCACAAATAAGACTTTGGTGTGAATAATGGAGAAAATGGTAAGTAAAACAGGTCATAATTGGCATTTGCAAATCCACCCAGCTCTTTGGGCTTACAAGACCTCTATTCACACTCCTACGGGTGTGATGCCATATTCTCTAGTATTTGGGATGGAATCTATCATCCCACTAGAAATTGAGCTTCCTTCCCTAAGAATCTCTCTTAGGGATTATCTGGATAAAGATGAAGATTACCGGGTGGCTAGACTTGGCTGAGTTAGAGCTCCTAGATGAGAAGTGCATCCACACCCTTAATCACCTCAAAGTGTATCAGAATAAAGTCTCCAGAAATTACAACAAGAGAATCATACCTCGCCAATTTGAGGTTGGTGATTTGGTCATGAAGGAGAATCAGTTCAACACAAGGGAAAAACGAGAAAAGAAAGGAAAGTTCAAACCGCATTGGTTAGGACCTTATGTTATAGTGGCCAAGTATGGCACAGAGCATACAAACTTGCTCACCCCAATGGTGATGAGCTCATGAGCCCATGAATGCCATGCATCTTAAGCAGTTCTATGCTTAAACATGGCACAAAATCAAAAAAGCAAAAAAATCAAAAACATGGTAAAATAATCAAAATACAAAAAAAAAAAAATCAAAAAAAAAAAAAAAGAAAAAAACAGTCATCCATAAGTGAAAACCACACAATTATGGCACTTTGGATAAGTCCTTGGGTGAAAACCGGTTTCGGCACCTTGGGAGGATTTGTTATTCACAAGAATCTTGCATCTGAAGGGTATTTCTACTTAGCCTAGGGCTAGTTCCACGTCTACCTCTGAGATTCCCTATGGGCCCAATCCTGTCAAGCCTTGATCCAGCTTTGTCTCCTTTTATTCATCTGTGAGGGGCATGGTCTTTTTCCTATTCCCATCTTATGTTGGGGGCATTTCTATGACTTCACCTTCCTGTGTATAAGCACGTGGCATTTGCCCTTGTATATTCCCATCTAATGTTGGGGGCATCCACGCTTTCTTGGTTACATGTGCATAGCTCTGGAAAACCATTAGAAAATGATGCAAAAACAATAGAAAATTGTTTCACAAAACACAAAAACAATAGAAAATTGTTTCACAAAACACAAAAATAATAAAAATTGTTTCAAAAACACAAAAACAATACAAAATTATTTCACAAAACACAAAGACAATAGAAAATTGTTTCGCATAAATAAAAAAAAAATCTTACAAAAACATTTACTTTAGTTTACTTGCATTGTCTTGTTTCTTGCTTTGCTTGTTTGCTTGTATAGTTGCTTCGTGTTTGTACATTTGTGTTGTTTGTTGCTTGGGCATACTTTGTTAGGATTCATCTTTTCTTGATTAGATTAGATTTATTCTTGCTTGTGCATATTGAGGTATGTTTTTTGCATGCTAGTGAATCATGGTACATTGTTGTATTTATTCATTATGTTCTTTATGGGAATTTGATTGTGTTTGCTTGTTGCATGTGCATTGTTTTTTTATCACATCATCACATTACCATCAATATCATCACATCTAACATCATCTATACATCATATATCAAGAAAAATAAGTATACATCATACATGAATGTTAAGCTAATCATCACATATCATATCATCAAATGGGGGCAAGAGGGATCACAAATATCAAAATCTATCCCCCCCACACCCATATCATCATATCATCCCATCCACTAAGTATGGTGCATCACATAAACAAACACATTTGATATATTCTACAAGATCAATCATCTAGAAATCAAAACACATGTGATACATCTACAAAATCATGATACATATACATGTGAAATCAAATCATCTAACATCATAAACACATCTATCTATCCATATACTCAATCAAGAAGTAACAAAAATGTCCATCTCATAAACACATATGTCATGTCAAAAATGTCCATATAATACATGTGTGGTATATCTATGTCAAAAATGATAGATATACATAACTGCAATACATCAAAAATGCCTTCATCTGAGGCGTACAAAAGATGATACATCTATCAAAGAATAAAGGCCTTCATTAGAGGCATATATGTCATCTATAAAATAAAGATCAAGGGCATGACTCGAGCCTTTCGGAGGGGGGGTGGCTGGTATGTCTCGTGGTGGTGGCATATACAGAACATCACTCGGTCTCCCTAGATTTCCTCGTGGCTCTCCACCGAGGCTCCGAGGCCTCTCTGATCTAGTCCCTTTGCTAGACTCTTTGCTAGTTGTAGGAAGGCACTCACCGCTCAGCTGAAACTACCTCAAAGTATAAGGACCTGTAATAAGAGGCTCGCCCTATGCTATAGTAGTCAGATCTCTATGTGTCTGGGCAGTCACCATTGTACCATCTGTGCGTCGGTAAGATGCGTTATCTCTACTGAAGCTTAGGCAAGCTTGGCCTGGCCCACTATATGCTTTGCTCTACTCTGAGCCTATCTCACTCTAATATCACGGGTTGTAGCTAGGCCTATCTGCTATATAGGCTCATCATCCGAGCCATCTGCAGAGGCCATCTATCATATGTCTTTGAAAGTGCACAACACTATCACCTCCCGGGCCAGCCTGGGCTCGAGCCTAATCTCGCTCTGTTGATACTGTCAAAATCTGAGTCTGAGCCTAATCTCACTCGTCTATCATTTTCACACTCAGGGCTCGGGCCTCGTCTCTCTCTACTCTAGCCTAGTCTCTCTCTGCTAGAGCCTGCTGTAACTATTATTGTTGCATGGTGGCTGTCTATGCCACTGGTTGTGCCACCAGGACCGGTCCCTGTGGCACTCTGGATGACTGACCCTACTCTAGAACTCTAGCTTTAGAAAACTATGTGGTAGATGCTATCCTGGACCCTATGGCCTCGGTCCCTGTACCTATGTGGTACCCTGATCATCATGGGGTAATCCATCAAATGGATCCTCTGGGTCATGGCCTGCTGCACCCTCTCTCTGATCACCACCATGCCAAATCTCTCTCGGTGGTCTGGCACCTGCTGCCTAGGCCTCCTCTGGGATAGTCAGATGTCGAGGTAAAATAGTCACATACCACATCCAGTAATCCGCGGTAGTCCCCGGATCTCTAGTCTATAGTGTTGGGTCCCATACCTATGGGGCCACCTATAAGAAACTAGCCCTAGGCTTAGGGTCACCTATATACACGGCCCCATGGTCTACCTCTCCGAGTCTCTACGGGCATACCATATGTCAGGATTGCGGAACCCCTTATACCATGCCTAGCTGTCACTGACATTTGTCGACCCTATATAGCTCGATGATATAGCTCCGATTGCCAAGGAGAAAATGCTCTATTGTGTAAAACACTAAGCTCTACAACATCCTCTAGCCACTGAATGTGCCTGTAGGGTCTCCATATGATATCTCTCTCCGGAAACTCATCAAACTCTCACCGGTACCTGTATAAGTTACCTAGGTGGCCTCGTACATCACCACCTACTGATACCCATGCCATGTAAGATGGCTCCTCTAGATCTCGGCATGAAGAGTGCCCACGGGGTGCCCGATAGCAATGTGGTCCCATGACCAAATCTGTAGTAGAGAGTAGGCCCCACCATCTTCTAATGGTGGTAAGTAATAAGATGTAAATCCTAAGTAAAGGTGTGCTAGTATACATTATCCCCAGCAATAGAACTCACCACTAAAGATCCCATGTACTAATGTCATCAACCCTCGTGGAAAATACGTCCCAGTCTTATCAGTGAGTAAAAACCCACTGATAAGTGCCATAACATATAGGGGCCCTCGGTGTAGTGTAGGGTGTGATGCACTCATGGAATGCAACAGTCATACCATCATGAGGTATGTCATCTCGATCAAATAAATCCTGACATGACCGCTGCCCTAATCTACCCAGCATCAGAAGTGTACTCAATCAGTGTACCCAGGATGGGCACGCGAGAATCCGCCACACATCCTCCAAAGTAACGATCATCTCTCCCATAGGGAGTCGAAGCACTGACTCTCACTATGCCACCGCTTACTCGGCCAGTGTAGTAAGCAAACCATGGTCCAACATGATGGAAGGCATCCAGACACGGGGCCTAGGCCCACTACCTCCAGAAGAATGGCTACTGCACAATGATCTTATCGATGCATGCTCCCCTCCACTCGAAATCTATGAATGACACTCTCATCTAAAGCACTGGTAATCATCTCTTGCAAAAATCAATCCACTCATCAATCACTAACATTTCTTCTAAAATCTATCTATCATTTTTTTAGGGTTAACCCAAAAATCCTAAATTTTCTTCTAAGTGCCATCTTTTTGGCATTTTCTTATCTATCCTCCATCGGCATGACCTAAGGCACTTATGCCCTTTCTAGAGTGTGTGCCTCCCTTTTGGCACATGCATGCATGCACAAAACTATCTTAGGGTGCTTGCGCCATCAATCGTGCACTGCATGTGCCCTTTTGGGCATGTGCGCCACTCTTTCGGTGCTTGTGCCATTGGTCATCCATCCTCCATGCGTGTGTGCATGCATAACCCCTTTAGTGTGTGTGCTAAACCCCACATTTAGTGTGCATGTGTGTGTGTGTTTGAGTGTACCACATGTGCGTGCATGTACCCTAAGGTGCACTGCGCCCCTAATGAGACACTTGTGCCACCTTTAGCATGCTGCCTACTACGCGCACATGTGCCTACATGACTCCTAGCCCTAATTCCTAATTCTAGGGCATTAATTACAAAAATTGACAAGGAGGGTTTGAGTACTCACAAAGACACCATCATCGGCGTGCCACTGGTACCCTCGGACTGTGTTTGCCCGCCTCAATCGGTCTCGTGCTATCACCATCGTCCTCATTGTTGCTCTCGAGCCTCGCGGTAAAAAAACTCAATAGTGCTCGATAACAAATGAATTGGTCATGGTGATTTACCCCCTCCCCCCGGGTGGGTATATCAAGTTTTTTTCACCACCGGAGGGCTTGGAGGCTCGTTTTGACCACCATTTTCTCCTCTGTTCACCATTGAATAATTATTTTAATTAAATAATTATTTTTTTTTTATTTTTCACCGTGTTGGGGCATTTTTGTTATCCAATACCCCTTTCTTCTCTCTAGGACAATTTTTATTTCTCCTAGGCAATTTTTCTTCTTATCCACACTCTTGTAGATAATTATTTTACAAATAATTATTTTATTAATTTTTCCACTATATAGGGACATTATTTGTCGCCTGTTGCTTCTTTCTTCCCCTGGGGAATTTTCTCTTACATCTAGGCCCTTCATTCTATTTCTTCTATTTTCTTCTATTTTCCACCGCATTTCGGAAAACAAAAAACCAAATATATATATATATATATATATATATATATATCACTTCAAAAATCTAAAAATTCAAAAACAAGGCAAAAATTTTTTTCACAAAATCCTAAAAAGTAAAAAAACCTACAAAAATAGGTAACCTGCTTATTATGGTTGAAACTTGTGTCTTGCGCATGGTATTCTCTCCATATCCTACTAGTTTGTTTCACATCTTCCCCAATTAATATGACTCGTGGATCACCGATTCACAACTATTCACAAAGCTAGTTGCTTGCTTCGTTTGTACTCTAGGGCACGTTTGTTGCCTGGTGTTGTTTCATTGCACACAAAGCTTTTTACTTGGACCTAATGTCCATTATCATTTCCCCTTGCATATATCCTTGCTCGGGGCATCATTTTTAACCCTTGTCATCAATCACAAACATGTGGATCTCTTCAGCTTGATAACAAAACATTTGTACAACTTGTCTTGACCATTGTTGGGTTGGATATGTGTGTTCGTACTTGTTTTCCCTATTAAATGAGCTTTTTTCCTTCTCATATTGCATTGCATTGTTGTATGTTACATGGAGTTGGTGTTTTTAGCAATGGAAAATCATTCGTAGTATGGCTTTTCATGTCATTCTACTTTTGTCGTATGCTTATATTTTTCATAAGGACCGATGACGTAGATCTCTTTGGCAATATGATGACACCGAAATTGTTCCAATAAAGGCTAGAGGCTAAGTTCTTCTCTCCACTTCTCCATATTTCTTCTACATCACTTTCCTCTCACCACTATTCTTCTACTTCACCTGGGGCATTCTGCCCCTGCTCATTCTCTATCTATTTCTCACCTTTTTCGATCGTCGATCATCTTCCTTCATCACCCCATCGACACTCGAGGGGGCATCTCTCCTCCTACTAATTTTTCTTCTATCCCTTCAAAATTTCACCCATCTACTATCTTTGAAGTGGCGTCGCTTACACCACCCCAAAGAGGGGCAAAATGTAGACACCCATAATTACGCCCAAGAAATTTAAATACTTAAATTGCACTAATTATCTCCTTTCCCGCAAATTGGTGACATTTCATCAAAAGATCTCATCTTCTCTCCTATCATCATTAATTAATTACACTATGCTAATTAATTAAGTCACCTATCTAACAAATATCCTAATTAACAACCTTCCATTAATTAATCTCCCTTACTATCTAGACTAATTAATTATTATTAATTAATTAGCATCCCCTTTCATTTAACCAATAAATCAATATTCAATTGATTTAATCCCCTTCTATAGTCTAAATCATGCTAATATTCCTCTAAAATCTTTATAAGTTTACACATCTATTAATTAAATCATCTTGATTAATTAAAAGGCCCCCTTTATCCACATGAGTCACTAAAGGACAAACAAACCCTCCTAAAGTTAACTCAACCCTATCTAAACCCCCCTTATCCATAACTAACTCAACATCCCTATTATCCCACATGCAAAGGGATGTAGTGGTTCCTTTATCCATTGGGCTATATAAAGATCCCTCCTCCTACCTTTACACTTACACCTAAATTCCTTGAGAAGACAAAAGCAAAGCACATAACAAATAGACTAAAATCTTTCCTTTGTTATTCTTGAGAATTCACCACTTGAAGAGTTAAGCCTCTTTTCTAGCCAAAGTGCTTGGGTCATATGGGAGGTGTCAAAAGGGTCTTGTAGCCCAACTTTGATAAGCTCTCATTCCTAGGTTCTTGGATATCAAAAATAACCACTTTGATTGCCATGGATCTTACATAGGTCCATTTGATTTTGTTGTTAATCAAAAGAGTAGAGGTTCTTGACAAATTTGCATGCTTAGTTTGATTTATGCTTTGAAGTTTTAAATGCAAATAATGTTATTGTCTAACCTTGTTTAGCTCTTATCTTGATGGTGCTTTAGACTTTGCTTAACTTTGTTAATTAAGACTACTAGGTGTTAGTCTTTATTTTCATTAACTTAGACTATATAATAACTACAATGGGTCATCATGTTCAATTATGATGATGTTTGCCCTTGGCACTTTTGATTAGTTCACACTGAACATGTTCATTGTTTTCGACACCATGATATTCTAGTAATTGTAAGGACATCTCGTAAAATATATTAGGCATGCTACCACATGTGGCATGGTATTCACCATTTTACCTAGAATTGGTATATTCATTGTTGGGATGCCATTTCCACTCCCACTTGATGGATTAATCATAGTGACCTAATTTGTTGGTGTGTTTCCTTATACACTTGTTGGTGTCGGTGTTGTTGTATTGACACTCATCATGCCAAATCACCACATTTTCAAATAATTCAGTTTGAATTATATTTTTCTCGTGTTGGTTGTAGTAATTGTAGTACATACATAAAATTACTACTTAAAGTATCTTTATCCTTGCTCTCTTAACTTCCTTGTCATTATCACTTTCAATTAGTACTTTTTATGTATCAGTTGGCCTAATTACATGAGTAGACGAGAAAGGTTGGATCATGATGCTACCAAAGTGTTATCTTGCCTTCATCCACTAAACCTCATGTCATGTATTTACACACTATTACTTCTTCTCGAGCTCCTTGTTCTTGTTTCCTTTTCCCCGCCTCCACCAAAGTTGTTGGTCATCCCTGCGATTCCCAAATTTGAATATTTTAGACATAGGTGCTCCATTTCTCTAATTCCTTACACCTTTTTTCTTTAAATCACATCCTCTTTAAGGTGCGCTCATATGGGGAATTTATGCCTTAATCTCGATATCTCTCTTATCATTCATATCTCTCTATGCCACCCATGCTTGTGGATCATTTAGCCTTCTATTAGGAAATTTTCAATCCCCATATCAACCATCATCTTCTTGATTTCCAAGGGGAGTTGCTTTAAGTATGATCCTTGTGACTCTTTGAAAAAATTGAATTGTGCTTCATTTGTGCGAAGAGAACGTGGAAACCGAACACTCAAGAATATAACTACAAAGCATACCCAACCACTAATAGTCCACCATGCATGTCCACGTTGTATCGTAATTTTCAAGTTTCCTCGTGTGCTCAAGATTCCAAGGGTGATTTCTACCCAAATTATGACTTTTCCCTAGGCAATAAGCTACTAACCATTCATGCAAATGCATCGGGAGTTTGCAGAAAATGTCTGATACAATGCATCATACAGGTTATCTTCCACCATGTTTTTGGTGAACAATCTTCATGGCTTAGATGTTGTTGTGCGAAAGCATCGTCAACAATGTGCAACCAAGCCTCGACATTCTCCTAAATTAATCGGAGCATCTTCTATCCACTTCATCCTTGCATGTTTATGAGGGTCCCAACAATGGAACCAAAATGTTATGCATCTAGCAGTGTCGCTACTCTAAGCTCATGTGTGTGAGGTTGCAGAAAGTTGACACATACGAGTTTTCCTTACCCTTTGCTTTGGCCTATCACATTGTAGTGTAAACTAGGGTGGGATCACTCAAGTGTGGAAGGTTCCGGGTAGAATCAAGGTTAACATGGTTAAAGTGGGTTTAGTAGTTTGAATGTATAAGACTTGAAATCATAAGCGACTCAACAAATAATTCACAAATTCCATTAGTACCCCAAAACACATGTTGCATATATATTAATCATTAGCTACATAGTATTCAAGCAACTTACAAAGTCACCCAAGCTTAACAAAGAAGCCCTTCACTTTATAGAAGATACATGAACTATTCCAAATCCAAATCTTTCAACCTCTCTTTATAATGGATCCCTCATGGGGTATTTATACTAGTGGGGACTTGCCCTTCACTAGTCTTCCAAGAGCTATTAATAGCCCTTGAGTTACAATTATTAGTTTAACTAGTACATCCAGACGATGAATAAATATAACCATTTGCCACTATTTCCTCACCTGCGCATGGTGGTACCTTGAGAAGTTTGTTGTCTATCCTTAGTCTAGTTCCAACCTTATCTATTGTTCCGCCAATTCCATGGAAGTGTTCCAAGCTACAACTTGCAATCTAATCTTACCCCTGTCTATATTTTGATCATCTTTAATCTACATGTCTTTGTCTCGATCTTATCCTTACTGCATGTTCTTCTATCCTTTGTCGATGTTGCCTTTTCCTTACTCAAACTTCATATGTGGTCTTCAGTTCCATCTTTGTGCGCTCATCACTTGTCTTATTTTCCCACGCAGTTACTTCTTCTTTTCATATAAGTTTCTTCTCTTCTTTTCCTTTGTGCACAACCTTCCTCAAAGTTTTGTGTGTCATTTTAATTAATAGTAGAATATGAATAAATAATGCTCAATTCCAATATACGACTCGATGAATAAAGAATAAAAATTTATAGGTCTAACAATTATAAGCACAATTTATATGGATTTTAGAAATAATGTTGCGACACGCTCACTATCTTATCAATTTTTCCAATTTCTAATTGTAGAAAAAATATATGGTTGTATTATGATACTTTTTCTAGCGTTAAGTATTTTTTTAAATGTAATACTTTTTATCGTTATTTTTAGTGCGGTAGTAAAATTAGTGTAAAAATAAAACAATATCAATTTCATTAAAAAAAAAAAAAGATAAAATTTTAAAAATCTATATTGAAGAGGGTGCTCGAGTGGTTAAAACTCCTACATTTTATATAATGCATTTTGACTTCTACATATAATCATTTTCTATATACACTACAAAATAAATTTAAAAATAAAAACTAAAAATAAAAAAATAAAAAAATATCTAACAAAAAATTGTGAATATTTAAGGTACCAATTTAATCTTTAAAAAGTCTATTCTCTCATGTATTGGTAGATTTTTTTTTTTGTTAATCAAGAGGTTTAGCCCACGAAGCTCTAACACGAGGCTAGCCCTCCTATAACCTCCGAGTGGCATATAGTGGACCACTCACCATCCCCATAGACAAATTGGTACTTAAAACTCATGATATGAACCACCTAAAGCATTGGTGGAATTTTACTTGCTAACATATATTAATTCATTATGCCGAAGGCATTCCCTATGGTAGAGGACTTCCGGGCGTTTACTGCAATGATGCTAAATTTGACGTCCGTCTGAGACAACCGTTTGGACGTTTTTTCAAAGTGATTAAATTTGATGGGCTTTTACCTATTTTTTCTTGGAGGTGGGCACCCGTACGAGTTCTCTGTAAGTTCCCCTTTTAACATAGATCACGTATCTCTGAGGGTTATTCTCAGGAACAACATCAATGGCATCAGAAATTTTCTTGAACATACCTCTGTCATCTTGCGCCACGATCACGTCTGCCTGAATGCCAGATTTTCCTAAAAACATTCTCTTGTCTGCACGAGTCAACCACAAAGGGAACAAGTGTTCTCCTAGTTTTGGCGTGTCTAATGCTAATAGTACATGAATGACTGTCGTGGGTAATGGAAGTGGATAAATCGGGCAAAACGAGTGGTAGTGGTGGAACGGGTTTTGCCAAACAAAACAACCTTGTGGATGGTGCAGAATATAATGTCAGGAATGGTAATACAAATTTAAATTTTGGAACCCATAATTGTGACACTAGGAGAGACAACATTGGGTTTGGGAAGGAGAATGGCAATATTGGAAAAATGGGTTCAAGATTTGGTGGTCAGAAAAATGTTGGACACACAGATGTTGGCATGGGAGGCAATATTAATTCTAAGGGAGGAATTGATTTTGACAACCAAAATAGAGGTCCTCCAGGACTTGCAATGACCCTGCAGAATGGCTATGCAGATATAGTGCATATAGGAAGTCAGGGCGGAAGGGATGTTGTAGTCGGGTTTAGGACTCCAAATATGTTGTCATGAGAGATGGTATTTGGGGCAGAGCAAACTAATTGTGGCATATGATTGAATTATGGAAGCCATACAAGTGGAGGATCAAGAATGGTTTTTTGTAGGCATGGTTTTGACAGTGGGACACAGGATAGTACCAGAGGCAGAGGAGGGGTAGTGACGAGAAGCTCAGTGGGGCGGCGAACCCACAAACTCCAGTGATTTCTTCCCACGACCATCAGGTCAATGTTGTGCAGATATTAGGTGAAGAAAGAACTCCAAATTTGTTTGGTTCCTTTGGGATGCATAGACAAACTCTGCATACCTATGTTCCATCAATTATGATGTGGAATGGCATCATGCAAAACCCTAGAGACGTAAGCCAGGGTATTTCTTCTTCTGGACTTCATGGCATTCATTTTCATAATCATGAATGGGAACATGTGTTCAGTTCCACTTGTTCCATAAGAAGGAACCAATACACATGTTTTTCCAGGGCTATGTCATAATGACCATCCACGACGCATCTTGAATAAAATTAATTTCTTTGATCTTCCCTTTATTGTGTTGTGTTGTGTACAACACTATCAAGTTTTCTTTTGTACCCTTTCACCATATTTTTATTACATTTAAAAGTCTTTCATTTTGAGTATGAAAATGATGACAGTGTCATTGTGGTAGAAGTAGACTGACAAACAATGCACATTTCCAATGCCATCCGCTTCGGATCTCAATCTCAATATAACAATACTATGTAGAGGTGATCTGTTGAAAGAGGCGTTACACATTTTGTTTACCTGCATTTCCAAGAAAACCCTTTCAGATGGTAAGCAAATTCACTCGTATAGTAATCAGAGGGAATTTAAGTTTGCCACAAATAAACTATTACAAAATATCGTTATACTCATGTATGAAAAGTGTGGAAGTTTAGCAGGTGTTCGCCAAGTGCTTGACCAAATGACTGAACGAGACCTCGTCTCATGGAATATCATAATTACATTTTACACAAGACACGAGCATCCTCACCAAGCATTGACATTATTTCACCAAATGCAACCAACAAGGTTTGAACCTGATCAGTTCACCTTTTCTGGCATACTCCCAGCCTATGCCAAAATAGTTGATTTGAAACAGGGTATAGATATCCACAAAAGTACAATGGAGAAGATATTTTTGTCGATGTTGCATTCTGAGTGCTCTGGTAGATATGTATGCAAAATGTGGAAGTATACATGCACGTGAACTATTTGACAAAATGCCTAAAAGAAATGTAGTCACATGGACCACAATGATTGTAAGTTATGCACACAATGGGTTTGTTGAAAAGGCATTCAAAACTTTTACACAAATGTAATTGGCAGGAATCAAGCCAAATTCCACTACCTTTTCCAGCAGCCTCCCAGTGTGTGCCAAAATGGATTCTGTAGAACATGGCATGGACATCCATAAAAAATAATTGAAAGGGGTTTCTTGTGAGATGTTGCATTTGCAAGTGCCCAGGTAGATATGTATGCAAAATGTGGAAGCATTAACAAGGCATGTCAACTATTTTGACAAAGTGTCTCAAAGAGATGTGATTTCATGTACTGCTGAATGATTACAGGATATGCACAAAATGGGTTTGTTGAAGAGGCTTTGAAAACATTTAAATGAATGCAATCGCAAGTTTCAAGCCAAGCTCCATATCTTTTGTCAAGATGCTCCTACCTATGCTAAAATAGGAGTTTTAGAACAAGCTATGGACGTCCATCAAAGCATAATGAAAAGTGGGTTTTTGTCAAATATTATAGTTACAAATTCCCTAATAGATATGTATGCAAAATGTGGAAGCATACACGATGCACATGAAGTGTTCGACAAAATGTGTCAAAGAGATGTGGTCTCATGGAATGCGATGATTGCAGGGATTGATATGTACAAAATGGGCTTTTTGAAAAGTCATGTTGTTGAAGATTTTAAGTAAATTCAATTGTCAACTATAACTCCATACTCCACAACCTTTGTCAGCATCCTCCTAGTGTGTGCCAAAATGGGGGCTTTAGAAAAGGTGCGGACATCCATCACAACATAATTGATGACTTCAAACACTCTTGCATATCGAAAAGAGTGATAACAAGTCCCCATTGCTTCCGAGAGCCACCATGATCTACAAGATTTTGATTGCAAGGATGCTTCATTTTCATGAGCGATGATTCAATTTGTGAACAACCATTGTGGTGTATCAAGATCCGGCTTAAAATTTGATCAAGTTTTTATGAATGTATTTCCTTGGGTTGTCGGCATCCTCCTGCCTCTGTGTAAAATAGGAGTTGTAGAACAAGCTATGGACGTCCATCAAAGCATAATGAAAAGTGGTTTTCTCACAAATATTATAGTTGTAAATGCCCGATAGATATGTATGCAAAATGTGGAAGCATACACGATGCACATGAAGTGTTCGACAAAATGTGTCAAAGAGATGTGGTCTCATGGAATGTGATGATTATAGATATGTACAAAATGGGCTTTTGAAAAGGTTGTTGAAGATTTTAAGTAAATTCAATTGTCAACTATAACTCCATACTCCACAACCTTTGTCAGCATCCTCCCAGCGTGTGCCAAAATGGGAGCTTTAGAACAGGGTGCGGACATCCATCACAACATAATTGATGACTTCAGACACTCTTACAGAATCTAAAAGAGTGATAACAAGTCCCCATTGCTTCCTGAGAGCCACCATGATCTACAAGATTCTGATTGCAAGGATGCTTCATTTTCAGGAGCAGTATTCAATCTGTGAACAACCATTGTGGTGTATTGCATCTGGCTTTAAATTTGATCAAGTTTTTATGAATGTATTTCCTTGGGTTGTCAGCATCCTCCCTGTCTATGCTAAAATAGGAGTTGTAGAACAAGCTATGGACGTCCATCAAAGCATAATGAAAAGTGGTTTTCTGTCAAATATTATAGTTGCAAATGCCCTGATAGATATGTATGCAAAATGTGGAAGCATACACGATGCACATGAAGTGTTCGACAAAATGTGTCAAAGAGATGTGGTCTCATGGAATGCGATGATTGCAGGATATGTACAAAATGGGCTTTTTGAAAAGGTTGTTGAAGATTTTAAGTAAATGCAATTGTCAACTATAACTCCATACTCCACAACCTTTGTCAGCATCCTCCCACACGTGTGCCAAAATGTCTCCAAAATGGGGGCTTTAGAACAGGTGGGGACATCCATCACAACATAATTGATGACTTGGACACTCTTGCAAAAAGATCTCGAAAAGAGTGATAACAAGTCCCCATTGCTTCCCCGAGAGCCACCATGATCTACAAGATTTTGATTGCAAGGATGCTTCATTTTCATAAGCGATATTCAATCTGTGAACAACCATTGTGGTGTATTGCATCGGCTTAAAATTTGATCAAGTTTTTATGAATGTATTTCCTTGGGTTGTAACATCCTCCTGTCTGTCGTGCTAAAATAGGAGTTGTAGAACAAGCTATGGACGTCCATCAAAGCATAATGAAAAGTGGTTTTTTGTCAAATATTATAGTTGCAAATGCCATACCATAGATATGTATGCAAAATGTGGAAGCATACACAATGCACATGAAGTGTTCGATAAAATGTGTTAAAGAGATGTGGTCTCATGGAATGTGATGATTGTAGGATATGTACAAAATGGGCTTTTTGAAAAGGTTGTTGAAGATTTTAAGTAAATTCAATTGTCAACTATAACTCCATACTCCACAACCTTTGTCAAAGATCCTCCCAACATTGCCAAAATGGGAGCTTTAGAATATAGTGCGGACATCCATCACAACATAATTGATGACTTCAACACACTTTGCAAAGATCATCGAAAAGAGTGACAACAATTACCCACCGCTTCAAGAGCCACCATGATCTACAAGATTTTGATTGCAAGGATGCTTCATTTTCATGAGTAGTATTCAATATGTGAACAACCATTGTGGTGTATTGCATCTTCATTTTTAAATTTGATCAAATCTTTATTAATGTATTTCATTGGGTTAGGAGACATCCTCCTTTCGTCAAATCGTGCTAAAATAGGAGTTGTAGAACAAGCTATGGACGTCCATCAAAGCATAATGAAAAGTGGATTTGTGTCAAATATTATAGCTGCAAATGCCAACCTCTGATAGATATGTATGCAAAATGTGGAAGCATACACGATGCACATGAAGTGTTCAAATGTGTCAAAGAGATGTGGTCTCATGGAATGCGATGATTGCAGGATATGTACAAAATGGGCTTTTTGAAAAGGTTATTGAAGATTTTAAGTAAATGCAATGTCAAATCGTAACTATAACTCCATACTCCACAACCTTTGTCAAGATCCTCCCAACTGTGCCAAAATGGGAGCTTTAAAACAGGTGCAGACATCCATCACAACATAATCGATGACTTCTACACTCTTGCAACATCCTCGAAAAGAGTGACAACAAGTCCCCACTACTTCCTCGAGAGCCACCATGATCTACAAGATTTTGATTGCAAGGATGCTTCATTTTCGGGAGCGGTATTCAATTTGAACAACCATTGTGGTGTATTTTTCGGCTTTAAATTTGATCAAGCCTTTATGAATGTATTTCCTTGGGTTGTGACTCAAAAAGTGGTTGTTGCTTTGTTCTTCCTTGAATTAAAACTCAAGGAAGAAACTCTCTAGGCATCCAAAAATACATGCCCTCAATTTCGCATCCACAAACTTTATGAAACATTGTGCAAATGCTTGGGGAAAATTTGGCTAACTCAGCAAGTCTCGTGTCAAGACTCGTGAGTCACGCATTTGGTCTCGACGAGGCCTATTGTTTATCATTATTTTTTAACATAAATTTTAAAAAAGAACATATTTGAATTTTTTGAAGACTTTGAAACCCATTCTACAAGAAATAATCATCATCATAACATACCAGGTTATGGGAGCACACTTCAATCTATACAACACCTCTTTGAGGAAGCACATTAGATGCTTTCTGCTCTCTTTTGCATATCCACATGGCTACTCCATATAGACTTCCCAAGTCAATTCATCATTAACCAAAGCATTCGAGACTAATATCACTCAACAAAATCAACTCATCGTAAATACTAGCCTCTACTTTGATAGCACCTCCACTACTACCTTACTCAAACTTCTTGTATCCAAAGCAATATCAAATGTATAAATGTATTCATGTTTAGTGCCAAAATACTTGGCCACAAAAGACTACCACTCATGATATAAAATCTGCAAATGTACGGAAGTTTTCATGTATTCATGTTTAGTTCAAATAAAATAGTCTCCAAAATGCTACCACTCATAATATAAGATTTACAAATGTATATGTACGAATTTGTAACAAATTTCAAATGTAGAGATAGAACCTTTAAATGTAATGCTTCATCTATATTCCCGCACTTACAAAATCAATCACGCCCTTATCAACATCAACTACAAAACTAATAACTATCCCTCTAAAATCTAATAACATATACCGTTAAGCACATTGCATTGTGCACATGCGATTGCTAGTTTATAATTACTATTAACATAATCATTTCACCTCCTTCGAAATGCTTATATATATGTGCCTATATATATGCACACAAATACTTGTAAATGTAAATCCACACCAAAATACCAAAAGAAGTGTTGGTAAAATGCTTACAAATTTCATGACATATGATAGACTCTCTGAAGGAGAGGCGAATATGTATTTCACAAATTAAATTCATATTGATTTGGAACCTAACTTTAGTGAATGAGGAATAAACTAGGGTTTGGGAAACGGAGGTGTTAGGGTTTTTATTTGTTTTGCGCAATTATTACATTTTATTATAACGAAATCGTGAACATCTTATTGTTGCCGTCTGTTGTAGCTCATACTCTGCGAACCCTTTGGTCGATCCAGGTAGCTTCCTTTACTTAATTTTTCTGTTTTGTTAAAGTTTCTGCCAGAGACTCACTGTTATATTTTCTCTGTAAGCTCAATATTGCAAAAACAGAATAACTTCCATGGCTGTTATTTCTTGGGGCGTCTACGCCTTTAAAAGTCATTTTAATCCAATCCAATTCTCGCCACTATAATCAGAGAACCCAATTCCTGCCATTGTTGTATGTTCTTGGGGTTTGAAATTTTGTAGGCTTTTGTTCGTCCCCTAGGGTTTTAGCTCAATGGAGTTGAATATGGTTATCACGCGTCGGTTTTACTAACTGGTTGCAAATTCAAAACCTAAAGAGGCATTTGGTATGTGGTGATGGCCCAAATGGCCAAATCACTTGTTGGGTACACCAATATTACTGGACCCATTTAGTGGATTTTTGGACCGTAGAGAGATACGATGCTTTGCTCTTTGTGGTGGATAAATTTATTTCAGTAACCAGGGTATTTTTATGCATTGCCCTTGGTAATCTAAGGATGGGGTATTCTCAAGGGTTGCACAACGAGTTTATAGTTTAATCGTTTCATGGGATCTGAGACTAGCAGCTTCGAAAATGCTGAAATTTATCTACCATTGTCACAGACTGGATATGTTTTGATACTATTTTGTGATGCAAGTGTGTTTCTAAATTTATTTGGTGAATCCGCCTTCTGGGCATAAGAGTAATCGTTGGGTTTCATGCCATGACGATATACTGGGAATTGCAGTTAGTGTCATCATGCTATACACTTCTTATCTTATTCTTTGACGCACTTATGAAATTTGCAAGTGAACTGCAAGCTAATCCTGATCTGAACAAGCTAATCAAAATTTGAACAAGCTAGTCCAGATCTGCACAATGCCTACTTCTTATAGAAGATTTAATGTGTACACGGTTAAAAAAGTCTATTTCGAAACCGAACAATACCTATGTCTCAGATATAATGCCAAGAGCTAGAACAACATAAAGTCAAATGTAATACAAATAGTCTTCAATACTTTGACCAAATGCTTGCAACTAGAGATTACAATTATCTTGGGGATATGGCAGCAGGGATTATGGACCACAGAGTCTCATATTGAAGGACCAAATAGCTTACCACTAAGGTGCCTTACAAACCATTAACGAACCTTGCAACATGTTGGGCAGATTGACTATCAAAATGGCAAAAATAAGGAGGTGTTAGTAGCTGTCAAAGTGTTCATTTTTGACCTGTTGTAAATTGATTATTGCTAATGCTAGATTGTAGATACTTAAAAAGTCTTGAAGTTGTTGGGTATTGATTTATTGTGGCATCATCAGCAATTTGTTTCAATTTACAACTGTGATTACAAAGAGATGCTTGACCTAATCCTCTGCAGGTAAATTTTTTTATTTTGCCAGCCAAAACAGACTGCATCTTGTTTATTGATTGCAGCAGCAATTTGTGCTAATTTACATCTAGGATTTTTCCGTAAGTCAGTTGGTAAGGGTTATTAGAATCATTGTTAAATCTTGTACACACATCTTGATTAATATTGGAAATTGGCATTTAAGACCATATCATAAGTTATTTCAGAGCTGACTACAAAAGTTAGAATATTGTAGGATACATTTGTAATATGTTCAGATCAAATAACTATTAGTATGAGACTCTTGATATTTTATGTAGTGTTAGAAAATCTTAGAAAATTATTTGTTGTGTTCTTTTTCATTTTTTATATTTGTAGCTATTAAATGTGTTGATTTCAATCGACCACCAGCTTTGAATGGTTCAGCACTTATCTAATGATTATTGACTATATTGTGGTTTATAAACACGTTTTATTGCATCAGTTACTTCAGAGCTGACTACAAAAGTTAGAATATTGTAGGATACATTTGTAATATGTTTGGATCAAATGACTATCAGTACAAGACTCTTGATATTTTATGTAGTGTTAGAAAATCTTAGAAAATTATTTGTTGTGTTCTTTTTCTTTTCTTATATTTGTAGATGCCTGTTAAATGTGTTGATTTTAATTGACCACCAGCTTTGAATGGTTCAGCACTTATCTAATGATTATTGACTATATTGTGGTTTATAAACACTTTTTATTGTATAAGCATGTTGATAGTGTCTGCCTGAATACCTTTACTTACAGCATTGACAGTTGTTATACAGTCACTACCTTTTTTTTCCTTGTTTATAAAATCAAAATGTATTTGGTGTAATTCAGGAAGGTTATTGGTTGAGTAAACTTCTTGGCTGCATATAAGATACACGGTCAACAGAGGCTTTTGTAGGGCAAAATGGTATGAGCAGCTACCTTATGAATCTTAGAATATGCATTTCCGTGTTGATTTTGGTTTTGATACTTTTTGAATGTTCTTGAGGTAGAGTTTTTTTTTATAATAGGTGAATCATCCTTTAAATTGTTGTTGCAGTTGATACCAAAAAAGAACCGCAATGAGGTTTACAAGTACCTTTTCAAAGGTTTGTATTAATGTTTTTCTACGCTCACATGACCATAGACAATGACTAGATGTTTCTGCCTAGATATTAGTTGGTTAGTTTGTTGTTTATGTAAGAAGTTTGATTCTGAATGATTATCCTCAGCAAAGCATTTAGACATCTTCTAGCAATTTTTTTTTCATGCAGAGGGTGTTCTTTATGCAAAGAAAGATTACAATCTTCCCAAGCATCCAGAAATTGATGTCCCAAATTTGCAAGTCATCAAGTTGATGCAGAGCTTCAAGTCAAAGGAGTATGTGAGGGAATCCTTTGCATGGATGTATTATTACTGGTACTTGACAAATGATGGAATTGAACATCTCCGTACATACCTAAATTTACCTTCAGAAATTGTTCCTGCAACTTTAAAAAGTCTGCGAAGCCTTTGGGAAGACCTATGGGTGGTGGACCACCTGGTGGCGATCGTCCTCCCAGGTATTTGTGTCCCTCCCTGCATGTAGTTTTCAGCCATAAGTCTTTGCATGGCTTTTAGTTATTACAATTTGTTGATGACTGTTGTTTTTTTGCTTTAGAGGACCTCGATTTGAAGGAGACCGGCCCGGTTTGGGGACCGTGAAGGATACCGTGGAGGTCCTCCTCGTGGACCTGGGGGATCAGGTGATATTGGGGATAAGGCAGGTGCACCTGCAGCATTTCAGCCTTCATTTAGGGTAAGATGGCTTTTGTTTTAGATGGATTTGTTCAGGTGTTTAATTAAGAGTTACTTCCTAAAGTATGCATTTTGTTTTCTATGCTAACTTCAGCGTGTTTATGCTAACTTCAGAGTGGGGAGATGGTGGTGGAAGATCTGGATTTGGCCGTGGAGGTGGTGGCTATGGCGGCGCGGTAGTGGCTATGGTTCTGGTTATGGTTCTCAACCAGGCGCTGAGTAATTATTTATGTTTTATCTTTTATAAATGCCAACTACAAAACTCGATGTTTAAAATTTAGTAAAGGAACATGCAGCATTTGGAAAAAGGCTTAGTTTTAATAACTCTTCAGTAAGAGTTTTAAATGGCATTGACTGAACCCAAAAGTTTAAGTTTAGTTTAGGAACTTGCAGTATTTGGAAGAAATTCTGCAATGTTACATTTTTGCAGGGTTTTTCAAACTGAATCTCTATATATTGCAAATTGAATGGCAATTTTGGTTGTTATTTTTGACATTTGTATCTGAGATAAATTAATGAGGAAATGGATTTGATTTATTTAGACTTCTTATAAATTCAATTTGTAAATCATCTTCATCACTATATAATTAATAGTTTCATATATTTGCAGTTTATTTGGATGTACTGAAACCATTAGTTGAAATGTTCATTAATTTTTTTGTGCGGCAGCATGCAAAGAATAATTCTTCAGCATATTTAAGTATTATTTTCTCAATGAAAGGAAATATATGATGAGATTAATAGGTGTTTTTGATCTTGATGGGAGATCAGTATTATATAGTTCATAAGGTTTATAGGCTTTTCAATTCTAATGGGAAATTAGTATTCTTGTTCATAAGATTTATAGGTGTTTCAAATGCAAATAGGAAATAAGTATTAAGCAGTAATTCTCAATAAGAGGTTTTAATTTTGTTCTGGCCTGGAGGAAATAAGAAACATTCTTTTTAGCGTGTTAATTTAATATTGCAGAGTGCCTTTGTGCATTTATTTAGACTTTTTGATGTTCTTTTGGCCTGTAAATTTTTATTTTCAAGCCTTGCATTCCACCAAAGATTGTAAATTTTTAAATCTTCAGTATGATTGTTTGCTTGTCCTCTGCTCTAAGTTCCCATGCATATGTGCCCCCAAACATGCCTTACTACCCCAAGCCAGATATGCCTCTTCAGTGGATCTTGAAATTGCTTCTAGACCGTAAAAGCCTCGTTCATACTAGCTTAAAGTAAGAACCTTCCAAAAGATATGTAAGAGTTATACTAGATTAGAACAAATGTTAATGTGCAATTGGTATAGATATTCCACAATTTTTTCACACTAAAAATTAACAAAGAACAGAATTCTATTTCGTTAGTAGATAACTTAGTTGTTTTAGAAAACAAAATTCATGTTTAGAAATGAGTCTTCAAAGTGTTGTTGAAGTAATTTGCATTGAAACAAAGATGAACTGAAAATAATAACACAAACTGAGAAAAACATGCAAAGATTATTCTAAGAAACTCAATGTGGTAATAACCTCTAGGTTTTGCATTTTTTGGCACTTCCTCTTTTGGCGATTTACAAGCTTGTTGCTTGCCTTGTTACCTTTTTTTTTTGAACCTTGTTTCAAATGTATGCTATTGACGATGTACATATAATAAATTAGAAATAGTGAGGCTTAGGTTCAAATTGTGAAAAGCTCAAAAGTCGAATAAATTGTTTGCAGTTTTTGCTAGTTCATTTCATCAAAGAGTAGCACCGTCAAGGTACATTTGTCATGTCACTCTCACAACAACCAGCTTGATTTTGCAACTGTGTAACAATTATAATTGTATATCATTAGTTAAAAGGAAAACACTTCTGCACTTCGTTGGTTTTATCACCAACAAAACTAGCTATGTTTTTCTGTTTCATAGGAATTTGTTTTAGCCACATTTCGACTCAGGTTACACGGTTCTGATAACTATGAAATTATATGCAACTTAAAGTGTACCAATGGACATCATTGTTCTAGACATACAATGACCAGACTAAATGTTTAAAGACAATCAAATTTGTCCAGTGAATAGGTATATAGGCTTTAGCTGACAGATTTTATATTTTGGACCAAACTGATCTTTTCAAACTTTGTTCTACATAAGTTTTAATGCACTTAGCCACTTGATTTTGCTTGGCAATTGTCGATGGAAATACACCTCTCAATTTTCTTTACATGTCTCCCTTTGATGTTCTTTATCGTTCCATATCTTCTTGAACGTTAGGAGCAGCCTGTTCAATGGATCACCGCAAAAGGCGCTTTTCACTATTTTAGCATGGAAAACTGGAGCAAAGACTCCCACTTAGAAGGGAAATATGAATGAAAATTGCAAATGAAACTTGTGTAGACTCTTAGTAAGTTGTTATAAAGTTCTATCATTCTAGTGTATTTGTGTGTGCTTATAGATTATTGGTCTACGTTAAGTTCTTAATGGTGCAATTGCAATAATATGTTTACCTCTAGTCTTCTTTTGTCTCCATTTTTTAGCCATATCTTTGTTTTGTTTGATTTTGAGTTTTATACTTTCTAATGAACTTAATGCTTTTGGCACTTTTGATAATCTTGGTCTGTTTTACTCCTCTGTGTTGGTTTTACTGTGTTGTATGTAAAGCACATACAACAACAGGGTCTTTATTTGAACTTGAGAAATGTATAAATACATAGGTGTGTTAGTGCACTTACAACAATGAATGATGTGAGGAAAGAAATGATTTATCAATGGTGATAAGGGTAATTCAAGAAACCTATAAATACATAGGTGCATTATTGTACTTCAGGGTATGAATGAGGAAAATGAGGGAAATGAAAGACTTAATAATTATGATAAGGGTGGAGTATAAATTACTCTAAACTACTTGTTGATCCATGTAATATTGGGTGTTGTATGGGTTTTTATTTGAACTCGGGAATATAATACATAGGCGTGTTAGTGCACTTACACCAATGAATGGCGCGAGGAAAGAAATGATTTATCAATGGTAGTAAGGGTAAATTCAAAAAATCTATAAAAACACAGTGCATGTGAGGAACAAAATGATTTAATGAACAGTTGAGTATATACTCTAAACTACTTGTTGATCTGTGTTATATTAGGTGTTTGTATTTGTCAATATTTGAGCTCAAGAAATCTATGAAAACATAGGTGTGCTAGTGTACTTACAACAATGAATGATATGATGAAAGAAATGATTTAATGGCGATAAGGGTAATTCAAGAAATCTATAAATACATAGGTGCATTATTACACTTTGGGCAATGAATGATAAAAGTGAGGAAATGAATGATTTAACAATTGTGATAAAGTGAATACATATCCATGTTAGTGCACTTACAACAATGAATGATATAATGAAAGAAATGATTTAATGGTGATAAGGGTCATTCAAGAAATCTATAAATACATAGGTGCATTATTGCACTTCGGGCAATGAATGATAAAAGTGAGCAAATGAATGATTTAACAATTGTTATAAAGGTTGAGTATATGTTACACTAAATTGTTTGTTGATCCATGCTATATCAAGTATTGTCTTCAAAGAATTGTTTACATAAAGGGGTGATAATAATGGAGGGATAACACAAGCCCCTCAATGGACCTTTTTTTTTTTTTTTTTTAGCAAGAGGTTGCTGCTAGGGTTAAGGATGATTAGATTTATAGAGATTTGGGTAGAGAACTATGAAAAAGCAAGGAAAGTTTTGGAGCTCTCGAAGTAAGTCAATATGGACGTCAAATTAAATTTGCAATATTTGATATTTGTGAGAAAATGTACTCTATGATTCTCATCGAATGTATAGCTTTAGTTAGGGTTATTTGTTGGTGCTAATTTCTCTAGGTTTTATTTGTGTTTTGTCCAAACTTGCTTTGTATGATTTATAATTCTGATAATTATGTTTAGAATCCTAACAAATAAGAAACTCCTCTAAAACCCCTCTTAATAATTATTTATACTCCAAAAATATTCTTTTGTGCATTTAGAACTATTGTACTATTTCATATATGTTTGATTTGAATTGTAATGTGTGTTATAAGTTGTTGTGCATTGTTAATGTAAAATCACTTTCCACATCTACACTTACATGGTTTTTAGTTGTCTAGATGTGAAGTGCAAAATATATGTTAAGGTTGGTTTCTTGTCTCTTATTGAAAAGATTTATAACATTAATTATTGTGTGGTTGGAAAGGTTGATGACATATTCATATTTTCTCAAGATTTTTTCAATTGTACACAAGTGAATGTGACTAATTTTTTTACTCAATGAATAATCTTTGCAATTTTATTGATTTTCTTTTGTAAATTTTCCTCATACACTTGGTGCATATATATAACCAATTTCAACTTATTGATGTAATACAAATTAATTTTGTTGTCAAAACCCACTCATTTGACACAAATGCTCTTTATTTTGTTCATCTTAGTATAGTTATTTATGCTATAAACATTTATGATTATACAAGCTAAATAAGGTAGTAGACCATGACACTTTTTGCATTTGTGTGACGCCATATAGACTTGATAGTTCTTAGTGTCACTTGATCCCTAGGATAAATGTGAATGACGATAGGAAGGAAATAACCATCTTAGTAAATAATCATTCTAATATTATTTAAATTCATTTCCAAAATAGATTTATTAGTCTTTAGAGCTCTCTAATCCCAACGTCAATCTAAAGAATGAAAGGGAGAAAATATACATTCTAATAAAATATAGTCAAGCCCATTTGCAAATGTACCCTCAACACTTGGGTCGCTTAATGTGGATTACAATTAAATGCTTTGTATATTTCATTCTTGTGATTTTGTTTTGACAAACTTTTCGGTTTAAATACCCATTGCAAGGATGGGTGATAGATTCTTTTTCAATGTTCTCTTTGAAGATTAAAAAAAAAATAGTTCCAAACACTTAATGTTTTCTTTTAGATGTTTATCTCGCTTTTCCATGTAACACATGTGTTCTCATTTTGATGGTAAAACAAGTGCATGATAGTTAATGGAGGGCATGCTATGGAGAGAGGTGTAGTTCGCGATGTATCATTACATGATGTTGTGTTTGAAATGGTATTTATAACTAAGTATGCATTGGAACAATCATGTGCAAAGGAGTTTCATGGGCAAACATTCTTCTTGTGTGCTTAAATGCCAATCCGAATGACAATAGGGAGGCTTCTTAATAAATAAACTTTATAATAAAATAAATTCAAATCTATTTGGAAATAGATTTGGTAGTCTTTAAGTCCTCTTAACCCTTAAGATTGATTTAAATGAACATATTAGTAAATAGACTTTATGACAAAAGACATTCAAACCCATTTGCACACGGTTTTCAACACTTTGAATTGCATTTTTATACACATTATGTGGAGCATAATTAGATGCTTTCTATGGTTGGAAAATCTTTTCGATTCAAATCCTCATGACAAGAATAGACATTATGGTTTTTTTGTGTTTTTGTTGAAGATTAAGAATGGTTGTAGTTCCATCTACTTAATATTTTCTTTTGGATGGTCCTTTGCATTCCCATGCAACATCTCATATCTTCTCTTCAATGTACTAGTTTCGATTGTATAAACAATGGGTCTTGTGAGGGTCGTTATGGTTCAATGGATGAAAGATTGTAAAGTGAAGTTTAGCTCCCAAATGTGTCATTGCATAAAGTTGCATTTGATATGGTCCTTGTAGTGTATGGAGGACTATCTCATAAACCATCCCATTCACTACAATAGATTGGACCAAACATTTAAAATGCTTTACAATAAAGTTGGGAGATGTACAATGGAAGAATTGTTGGCCACAATTCATGACAACCTTTTCAAAAACACAATGATAGTTATCTTGGGGTTATGAAAGATAATTTTGAAAATGTCATAAAGCTTTTGTTATGCCGAGAGGCATTCCATAGTGGCAATTGAGGGAGGCAATGGATTGTAATGCTTGTGAGTTGATAATTACATTTTAACGTTATAGTTGACTAGATAGGGCCTTGAACCAACCATACTTGTGCCATACACCACACTAATGAGAGAGGAGAGGAGAGGAGAGGGATAGGGTCATCTATTATATACCTTACCTCTATTCTCGGAGAGGCCTATAGTTTTGTTCTATTTGGGAGGCCTATATATTTATCGACACTCCCACTATTTGATTGTCATAGGGTAAATTCAATCTTAAATTTGATGTCCATTTGACTTGCTATTTGAAGTTTTTATTTTCAATTAGAGAAGTCGAGAAAAAATAGTAGTATTTTGGCTATATGGTGGAGTTTGGACCCCATATTTTATCGTTAATATTTTTTCGAGCTAGATTGAGACTATGTATCACCGGTCGGTGGAAAATTTGCGAGAGAAGAAAATGAAGTTATTCATTATTATACTATGTAAATTTTTAAAGATAAACATGTTGAAATTAATATCTCATGACAATTTTGTACTCAATATTTTTTTGTGATATATAAAAATTCAAGAGAACAAATGTATTCAATATATCTATATAATATAAATCAATGAAAAGACTTATTTGCATAAATGTACAAGAAAGGCTTTTCAAAAGTTCCTTTTAAAAATATTGATAATGAAAGAAACATGTTAAAGACCTAACATCACTAAGAAATTTGTTGGAGGGAAGCATATTCTTAAAATGAGTGCATGCTTCGTGATGTTTGGTTGGAATAAAATAACCAAAGGAGGTTCGGGAAATATTATTAAAATAGTTGCCTAGAAAACTCACACTAATACATGATTTGGCTGATTGTAATAATGGTGTAAGGTTGGCAAGATATCACAAAATGAGTTTCAAGAAAATACAAAGCTAGTATATAAAAAATCTGAAGAAAATAGATTGTTTTGAAGTGATGCAGAAGAAATGAGAAAAATCAAAATGCCACCTTTGTGTATCATATCCATCAAAAATAGGTGATGAGGCAAAACAAGTAAAATCTTGAATACCTTTTTTAATGTACAAGTTAACTATTAACTAATCATATAGAGAAACTAGATCAAAAGTTTTAAGAAAAACCATAAGAGGTACAATTTGTTAGGTCTAAGTCAAGTTTGGAATTTTACCATCACAACTAACATTAAAAAAAGAATTTTATGTGTGATTAATTAGTGCTTATTTAATATTGATTGTAATGAGTGTATTTAATAATATTACAAGTCTTTCATGGTATTATATTTGATTAGAATTATTTATATAAAGAATTCTAAGTCTGATTTGATAGTTTTATTTTAGTGATGGATTACTTGAGTTGTATGGTACGTTCAATATTTTTTTCCTACACACAATTTTTACTTGAACATGACACAAAGTTCACTTTAAAATAATATATTTAATCTATTATTAAATTGTATTCGTGACAACAATGTATACTTTCAAATTAATCAATGTTAAATGTTTATACTCTTTTATAATGACACATTATTTATTGTTTACACCTAATGTTAATAATAATTGTATAACATTCTTATTATTGTAAATATTATATTTTTGATGTCGATTTCTATCTTATTTCTATAAAAACTTAAACTAAAATTAAAGTTTATTTTTTTAACTAGTAGTTATATGTCTTTGACTTACATTTTATCATTTTCTTTCCTATTTATTTATATATTAAATTAAAATTCAATACAAAAAGTTTCAAACTCTTTTAAAAATATTGGTTATAACGATTTTTCACCAACTTAATTAAGAGAAAACCTTACACCGAATCTAACCATTAATTGAAAATATTCAAGTATTTCATTATAAATATTTTATTTTTTGCTATTAATTACCATCCTATTTGTTAAACGCATTAAATTGATAAAATATATTTTTTAGGCTACTAATTATTAGTCCTTGTCTTACATTTAATCAATTTCTACATTATTTATTTAAAATTTTAAATTAAAGATCGAAAGGCTTTGAGTTAATACTTGTTAGTAATATGTGTAATATAGATGAATGGGTCAACCCTAAATACAAGTCTAGTAATCTAATTACTTTTAATTAAGCATAATAAAAGGCTAATTATATTTAATTGATACTTTCAAATCTAGTAATAGGGTACTTACATAAGGTTTAAAGATGTATTTATTTAAAATCAATATCAAATGATAGTTTTATGAGTATGAATAAAAATGAGTGGCTAATAATGACATTGACCTCATTTAGAAACATGAAATCAATAGGGAATAGGTATGTAAAGTGTCGGGGCCAATCTAAAAAGTTACAAATCCTCGGGGTCACTTTAGATAATTTGCAAACCAAGTCCTGAAATGAATTGACAATTTTGTTCATTTGGTCATGATCACCTATTCCATTACTTTGATTTATGCGTTCAAAACTTCTAACCTATAAAATTAACTTTCTTCCTATTACCCTTAAATGGTCATGAAATTTATGGAAAACAAAGTGAACTTTAGGGCATGTGTATGTAGTCACTAAAATATGCATGTATTATTATTACATTATGCCTTTAGTATGTTATATACATGAACTCTAAGTTTGGAAACTAGGCACTTAGTGACATCTCTCCGGTCCTTTTTTCTTGCTCGGTTTGGTTATGCTAATGTATTTTATCCGAAATTTGCATCTTTTTGGTCGATTCACAAGGATCACCCGATCCTTTATTTCGTGGTCTCTATTTTCTTGTTGTAAAGACAATACCACCCAGACATCACAATAATAACACCCAGTGCTAATGTCCTTATGGGTGTTTTTGTCCTATTTTCTTGATTTTCTCATTTGTCGGTTTGTTTTGGCTTTGAGTCTTTTCTTATCTCCTTTTCATGACCTAGGTTAACTTTTGATGTCACCATATTCCAAAATTCAAACCAAGAACTCATATATATACACAACCTACTAACTATTTTAAGGGTAAATTGGGCTATCATTTATATATCTACCACATATAAAAGAACAACATAAGGGAGTGCATCTTAGGCTACATTATTCACTGCATAAGGGGAGGCTATTATGAATTCCAGATCACACATTCTTGAATTGGGACAAAGTAGTTGTAGCTTGCTATTTTGTGTGCGATTGGCACTAGGGCATCCTAGCTCAAGGGACACGATTTCAATAACACACCACAAAACTACATGGAATCGAAATGTGGTGCAACACTCGCAACAAGATTACATCGGGGTCCAAAGTGCGGATCTCTCATATGTATATGTATAACCCTAGTCCTAATTTTTTACTTACTTGAGATTTAAAGAGTTGGAATGACATTATGGTAATATATTCTTTACATGAAAAGAAATAATATCACTTTATAAATATATTCTTATAATTGAAACTATTATTCAATATCTTTAGGATTGTAGCAAATATTGATAGTTATGATCCTCATGTGTGGATTTCACTAACACCTCGAGGTTTTGGTGTAATAGTTCATTACATTTGGTATCAAAGCAACCACCCAGGTTCGAGTCCCAATACGAGTAGCTACACCGACATTGCAGTGTTCGCCCGGAGGCTCATATAGGGTAGGGTGTGGTCCCGCTATATGGGCGCAAATCTAGCCCGGGGTCCGGGCTACGGAAGTGTGGTGGGATGTTATGATTCTCATGTGCGGATTTCATTAATGCCTCAAGGTTTTGGTGTAACAGTTCGTTACATTAGGTACGTGTAATAGTTTGTTACATTTATTGAAAGGAAGTGATCTTACTATGATATTGGCCTTGTTTTTCTTACCTACTTGGAGTAAAAGCATGTTAGAGTGTAATGTTGTTGGAAGATCATCACTAATCTTGTACTAAGATTTTCAAGAAGTATTTGTAATTTATGGAAGAATAATACATGTTATCTATAATGGGAATATTATTGTTGGTTATGATTATATAACTCTTATGACTCATATATACATGAGAATATCGGCTAGAAATTGCATTGATTTCCAAGTTCACATATAAACACAATATTATAAATGGATTTGAGAAGAGTTGTTAAGTAGAAACTCTGCTTTGATCCTTTCTCGATAGGGTGTTTTAAAAAAAAAAAAGTATTGGTCTCTCCCGAATATCTACATTACGGTTTATATTTTAGTAAGAATCTCAAAACCCGAGATGACATGATATTCTCTTTTTATAGTAACAACTAATCGTAAAAAGGTAGCTTGGACTTTTGCACTACGAGTCAAATCTAAGTGCCTTTTAAGGTTTGGTAGTATATTATATGTGGTTAATTATCTTGAAGTAAAATCGAACTAATACTTATGGAAGAATTCCTCTTGCAAACTTGCACCTTCTACAACAAGGTGAGATTTTGGATATCAATGGTGATTTGGTTATAAATATCACAATATGATGAAATTTATACAAGATCTATCCACATTTATGCAAGATAAAAATAGACAAAATTGTATTCACCATTAAACTTAAATAATATAGTGGTGAGCAAAGACCAACAAGAAGTTCTATGCACATTTTTTCATAGTTTCATATGAAATAAAAGAGATGAGTTGCATAATTTCGTAAAACATAACAAACACATGTTTGTCCCTCTATGCCAAAGATTCTTGGATTATTAGCAAATTAGAGGAGGCTTACAAAATACATGTAGGAGAGTCGACACCCTACACCCAGGGGAACACACGAGCCAAATAACAAAGGTGAATCAAAGTGAATCTACAATTAGAGACAAATTTTTTTTCCTTCCCACAATACATGGTATAAACATAAAACCCACCTATTCCGACAGAACATACAAGTTTTAATCAATAAAAGTATTTACAAAAACATGAAACCCTTGATGGAAGCACATAAATTCTAGCAAAATAGCTCAACCCGACTAATTTGATTCCGACCACACTCAAAGGTATATGTAAACCATATCTAGAACATCATGTGGCTCATGATAACCCCATTTATGAGGTTGATCTACATACACAATATTTTAACGACATGTAGGCATGCAAATTAAAGAAAATCCCGAATCCTCCACCTCATTAAACAACTTAGCTAAACAACCTACTAGCAAGAAAATTTCATGACATTTTGCCTCATGCTCGACATAATGCGTGCGACCCAAATTTATTGTGGTTCTTGCCAAACACAAACTTGATAGCAATGAGCGATGACAAGACTACATCATTTCTTGTTGTGGGAACCTACAACTTTCAATCCCTTGCTATGATCTCTGTAGTTGCCAACCCTTATTACGATGAACCAAATATATGTTTCACCAAACATTAAACTAAGCACATAGAGATTAGGGTTTACATGGTTTCTCCAACCATCAAACTAAGCGCATAAATATCAAAGTTTGTCCACTTTTACGACTTGAAATGCAATCAAACATCTTATAAAAAACCATACTTTAACGATCCACCCTCTTCTATACCGTCAATTCTTCTATCATAATTCTACTTTGACAAATGCCTTTCAAAATTGCAAAATTAGACTCTTTAGTGGTTACTTTAATGCATTTGTTAATGTAAAACCACTTTCCACACTTGCATAATCCAATTGGCCATTGTTGACCTCTTGGCAATATCTAATATAAATTAAAGATCTACACGATTCAAATGATTTGTTTGGCAAAAACAATCGTTTTACAGAAGCAAGAACAGTTGTAAAGCTTAAAAAAGCTAGAAACCAGCATGTCAATGGAGACAAACGAGAGTTTTGCATCTCTGAGACTAGCCACCAAAGAGGACGTCCCTCAAATAATGAAGCTGATCCACCAGATGGCAGAGTTCGAACGCCTCACCCACATCTGCGTTGCAACAGAAGCTGCCCTCGAATCCACCCTCTTCAACGCACCTCCATTCCAAGGCCCAACTGTCATACTCTTACAAATCTCTTCTGCTTTACCAAAGCAAAACACCATAAACCCTAACGAATCCTTGGAAATTTCTGTGCAGAAGCTCGGTATGAATCCCCTGTAAATGACCCACAAGCCCAAGACTTCGTTTCGGCTCTGCAAAATGGCACTACCATTGCGGGTTTTGTTATATTCTTCAGAAACTACTCGACTTTTTGGCGAAGCCGGGGTTTTATATTGAGGAGATTTTTGTGAGGGAGCCCTACAGGAGAAGGGGGTTGGGTACCGTTTTGCTCAAGGCGGTGGCCGGGAAGGCGGTTGAATTGGGGTTTGGTAGGGTGGAATGGACCGTGCTGGATTGGAATGGGAGTGCGATTAACTTTTATGAGAAAATGGGAGCTCAGGTGCTGCCCGATTGGAGGCTTTGCAGGCTTACAGGTAAGGCCTTGGAGGACTCTGGGCATTGAACTCCAAACCTGCAAAAAAAAATCATTGTTTTGTATTTTAACTGTTTTTCGATTTCAGTTTAGGATTTAGAGTTAAGTGCGTAGGGTTTGAGGTTTAGGGTGTTTAGGGCTTATGGTTGGCCTTTGGATCTTGAGTTCATGTTGGATCACATTGATCAAGCCACCAAGATACCGCTCCAGCCTGCAGTTCTTGCTTTTGTTTTTTCAATATAAATTTAGGGTTTAGTGGGGAGGGTTTAGACAGCTATCAAATTTGAAGAATTTTGATAATTTGAATTTGAAGGGTTTCTTAGATTTAACCCTTTGTAATCATGAGGGTTTTGTATTCCCAGTGGCGGGGGATTGTCAAGTTGGACTATCCCACTGAGCTCGGTCATGAGGTCAAAACCCAGGAGTACAAAATCTGAACAATATGTAAGATGAAGTCCAAACCGTGGGCTCATACACCAAATTGGTTTTTCACATGGCGCTGACCTCAAAATTATCTCTACCTTTACCTTTTATAGCATCTGTTCTTTAAATGAAGAAATCAATTTTAGATTCAATTTTATGTGTTTAGATTGGTGTCATGGTTTTTACCATTCGGATAGACCATACAAGATTGGTAAAATCCTGACGAATGGCTTTTTGGAGATACATGTTAAAGACACTAGTTATCAGGGAATTGGGTACACTAGTTATCAGGGAATTGGGTAAGTTAAATTTGAATGTATACTAAGTTGGGTGGACCTTTGAAAATTGAAATCGAAACTATCTGATAAGTTTCCTGCTACTGTCTTGTTGCCTTGGCTTTAGTCTATTATCTTTCTAGTGTCCTACGTCAAATTTGAACCCTGGATTAGTGGGTTTAGCTTAAGCTTTTGTAGTGGGGACGGGGAAGAACGGAGAGGGAGAGAGAGGGGGAGGTTTAGATAGATGTATCAATTACATCTGATGCACAATTTATAAACAAAAAGCTTTGATAGCTGACATTATTCTCAATAGCATATTCATAATCCTGGCCTCTTTGATGAATATGTATCTCCGGATCTTTGGCTGCTTAGACATTATTTTCCTAAATGACTGTAAATGGTCGCAGAGTATGTATGTGGATCCCATTTCCATAGATCCTTCTAATCTGCCAGCAAAATTGCAGCCTTTATTTTAGTACCCATTTCTGACCAGATCCACCTTGTTGCCTGGATCTGAGTTTTGACAGATACTTAAGCAAATACGTAACAACAAATGAAAAAGAACGATACTAGAAAGAAATTAATATTATGTTCCCAATCCAAAAGGGTTGAAATTTTGAAATCCCTAATCTTCAAGTATCTCTAGACACTAGAATTTTGACGATTTTGCCCCAGTTTGTGAGAATGATTTTAGACCACTCTAAATTTTCAATCTCAACTACATTATCCACTTGTTCAGAATTGCTGCCAACATGGAAATTTTTTCTGTTCATGGTTTTTTCCCAGAAGAGGGGGAAAACATGCAAAACTCTTTCAAAAGAATTTTAGGTTTCTGTTCCCAAATGTAAACTTCAATGTACAGTCTATAAGGTATCACGTAGCATGTAACTTTGGTTTTGAGATTTGTCCTTCACATATTTTAAAAATGAGTAGGGTTCTTTTGTAGTCATCTGCGTGAAATAATTTTTGACCAATGTATCTAAACATCCCTGAAGATGGATCCTGTTGTGGGATCAAAATGCCTGACAAAAACTATTTCATGTAGTTGACTCTAGAAGAACCCTACTGATCATAGAACATGTCAGAATGTACAAGGGTTGCTGTTGAGAGTCAAGCTTGATATAGATTAATTCAGAGGGAGTTTAAAAATATGGTAGGAAGGAGATCTGACACAAGATGTAATGTATTTTCCATTTTGGCAAAGGGTAACAAGTTTATGCGCTGATTTGTAAAAGCAACAATTGACATATAGTTTTAGCAATTTGAATTAACATATCTGCACAAGAAAAATGAGAGGTATGTGAGAAAAGAGCAACCAATGTGGAATTCTTTTGTGATTGGACCTGATAGAATGCACATTGATATTGACTTGTGAACTTTTAATGTAATAACACGCTACTTTTCACTATTTAATGTTATTTTGTTCTCAAGCTTGCTGACATCCTCTGGCTGATTTAGCTCAGAGCTTTTTTCTACCTCATCTCTGTGTTCTTTTCCACAGTTTTTTTGCCTCATCTCATTGTGTTCTTTTCCACAGTTTGTTTTCTATCCCATCTCTTTCTTTTCTGTTCTCATTGCATCCCCTACAATGCCACGGCATTCGAAGCATCAACTCACCCTAAGCAAGAACAAGCCAAACCTTATATTCAACATAAAATATCACCCAGTTCTGGGTGATCATATTTTGCAAAAAACTGAAAATAGCGCTATACAAGCCTTCGGAAATAGAATGAGTTTTTGTCCAACATTGCATTCCGTTCTTGTATCTGATCACACATTCTGTGCTTTGAGAACTCAGCCATAATTGATCCCCTCCTGAAATATAGAGCTTTTTCGAGTTATTTGGTGATTCATTGGTGGAGCTTAGTCATTTCATTTGTGTATTTATTTAAAATGAGAAGGACATTGTTTACCTGTGGATATTGGTTTCAACCATGAAGTATATGATTGCACGGTTAATATAAGTTTTAAATAAAAAAAACATTTGCATCCTTTCACACACGATTCATCATCAGCATTTGGTTTTTAGCTATCAAAATCTAAAATATCTTTGAACTGGGACACCTATGTTTCAATAGACACTTCAGTGCCCTTTTTCTGTCTGCGCACCAATCCTTAGAATTCATTTTTACAAACATGAATGTAACAAGGGGTATGTGAAAGCTTGATAGCTATTTTGGGTGTCTTTTTGACATGATAAGATCTTTTTTGATAGAATCAAAAATTTTACGGCCTTGAAATTTCACCTTTGCTATAATGTGCTTGTATCATTTACTACTCGATTTGCTATAATGTGGCTGTCATAAAAAAGTTGCCTGAACAATATGAACAATGAAGTCTTGGCATGTTTAGGAAGAGTTGAGTTTTCACTAAGAAATTTCAGTTGAATGATAAAATTACTTGTCGTGTAGAATTTCATAGGCAGAAGGTGGTCTTATACTGGTTTATGTTTAAGTCTTCTCAGTCAAGTTTCTTTACACAATATATTATCACAAGTCATCTTTCATAGATCACTGTGTGTTTTTCCTTGGAAAGCCTATTCCATATTTACCAGACACTCAGGCATGACTCACAAGTAATCCAAGTATGGTGTTCGGATTCTGAACAAGACTTTGCCATACCTGGTGAAGTTGTGTACACCTTATTGAGGAGTATAACTAGGATTCTCTAGAGTACTGGAGTTCCATCCTTGCGTTGCTTCTCTTTTGTTTTTGCAATATCCATGAGTAAACAAGTGTGGATGCTCCAAGAATATAAGGCCTTTATTTATCTATAGTATTTGGAACCATAAAAAATACAAATCAATTCAATGCAATGAACTTTGATGTTGGCTTTAAATTTTAAAATTATTCACAGATGATTATATTCTTACACCTTTGTGTACCATTGTAATTTTGATAGAAGAAAATAAAGTTTATAATGATCCAATGGCTGCAGTTAAAGTGGCCGTGCTCAGTGTAATGTGGAAGACAATTATGAACGTTGATACCCAAAGATATTTGAGACTAAGACTAACAGTCACATGTGAATGGTGCAATGGAGACACCGAAGGGATACTTGAAAAATTTAAACTTGAGGGAGAAAACATTAGAAGAGGAAGAGGTGTGATGAAGAAGGAAAAGTCCAGGGGTAGGGAAATGTTGGGGGAACTGATGCAAAGCTGTTATTCCTTATGATCAGGGATATACGAACTGTGTATCGTTTTTGTCAGTCATTTTAAGGAGAAAAGGGGTCCAGTGTGTTGATCAATGAGGCAACATAGTTTGGAGATATCTCAACAACCATAGACTAGTTGATTAGTACTTCCAATGTGAATAGTTACTATTTGTAATGCTACCCTTTACAATTTGTGTGCAGTTAGAACACATGTCGATGTAAGGGGAAGCCGGGGTGTGTCATTAGAAACTTCGTAGATAGGGATATGTGGAGTGGAATTGACTTCCCAAGTCATTTCAATGTAGTATTTAAATTTTATAACCACAAAACATGGCCGGTGAGGTGTTTTGTGCTATTTGCATATACCATTATTGTAGGCCATTCTCCACACTTTCCAAACAACAAAATATATTAACCATAAGAGTTTTACTTTTGGATTTGCATATGACACCACCCCCTCAACATTCCAAGTTCTTAACACCCATTATATGTGAAGCACTATCATTTGTATATATATCATGTAAGGTTTTCACGATTGTTGTTCTTTCATTAAATCCATTCTTGCTAGCAATGTAAGTGCCAAGGTTTGACCACCTATAGAAAGAGAAAATTACATATGTTTGAACTCTGAACGCCACATATTTAGACACAAGAACTCGGTGATGCACATTTGTGATTAGGTTGTTAAGGTAGTGATCAAGGTTTCCCTCATCAACAATATTGATGATGTCATCTTTCAATGACCACCAACACAAAACATCGACCTTCCATCTACCCAACATGTGTTAGGCACAACCAAAGAGACTCCCATTTGGAAATTCCTATCAACATAATTAATGTTTGAGGCATTTCCAAAAGAGTAAAATTAACTTTTGCATGTGCTTGGAACCTCTTTTGATGCTCTATTTCATCCGGTTATAAATTTGGAATGTTTCAATTTGAAAATTATAATTTAGTGTTAAGTAATAACCATAAGTGATTTATTTTTGGATAGTTTGTGGTTGGATGTGGAGGAAATAAGGGGATATAACAATATTGTAAGAGGTGGAAATAATTGTAACATGTTCTTAGTAGAATCTTAGCAAGAATATTAAAGGTATATTGATAGTCAACCGCCACGTGTAAGGAGGGTAGAGTGGCCCATCTATCCACTTCCCATTAGCGCATGCTACACCCATACTACTCAATTGTCAACCATGACACTTTCAATCATTCAATTTAGAAATCCAAATGTCTAGATCTCATCATATTTCCAATGCAAAGTATGTGGGACCCTTCTATGGGACCTCCTATCATAAATTTTAAGCTCTCTAAAATTGTTCACATGAGGGCCATGGTAATGACCACTTAGTCCGTGGAAGGCAATGACAAGTACCGCGCATGGACATTTAAATAAAAAATGCACTTCCCATTTATGATGTGGTTTTTTGCGAGGCATGCACTTTTATGCATTCTTCTATACCTTCAACATGTCATGTGTATTTTAAATTTTAAAGCTTGATGACTTTGTAAAGGGGTGCATTTATCTTACGCCTTACGTGGGGTGTCTAGTAGGAATGAGTAGATAAGACATAGTACTTGGTTATAAGAGTCGTATGTTCGAAACTACATCAAAAAAATCCATTTTCCAATAAGCTTTGATGGTTGTTTATGCCTTGCTCTAAACTCCCATTTTGGCCTAGCTGGGAGGAGGGTGGTGCAGGGTAAAACAGGGTCCGATGGAATGACGTAACAAAACATGAAGCAAATATGATACGTCACAAGATAGAACTTGGAAGACCTCAAACGAATCCATGTGATGGTGAGAATGAGCTTGCCAATCTTCCCATTGGAAAACATCCATGTTCACAAAATACATGGGCCTAATAGAAGAGGCAACACAAAATTGAAATGTTTAACTCAATTCAAAATCCAAGTTCTTCACAAGATATCGAGGGACCGTGATGACCCATGCCCAAGGGGTAAGCCTCAAGCCATTAACCCTTACGCCCAATTCTCCCCGGACTTGGAGGATTTGCAAAGTCTCCTTCACCAAGACATCATGTTCAATGCAAAGTACACAAGACCCTTCCATGGGACCTCCTATCCTAAATGATAAGCTCTCTAAAATCGTTCACATGAGGGCCTCGATAATGACGACTTGGTTTGATTGAAGATAGTGACATGTATCACTCATGTAAATTTAAATAAGAAAGGCAATTCCCAATTGTCGCATGGTTTTGGTGAGAAATGCACTCTTATGCTCCTATACCTTCCACATGCCATGTGTAATTTAAAATTTGATGCTTGATAACTCTTTAGAGAGGTGCATTATCCTCTCGCATTAAGTCGGGTTGTGTGGTAGAAATGAGTAGATAAGACATAGAATAAGATAGCCACGGTCCCGATATTTGTGCTTTGTCATAATTTCTCACATCGGTCTAGTTTGGAAAAACAAATATCCATGTAATTACTTTCTAACATTACAAATTCAACGGTATCATGCAATGTTGTTTATGGATAAATCATTGTTGGCCTATCTTTTTTTGTGTATATAAAAGTGAAGGGCCCTTGTTCATTCATTTTTAGTAGGACGTGAAGAAAAATATACCAAGATTTAGTATAAGCCAACCATTTAAAAGCTCATAGAACACAAATGTGGACTACTCAAAAGAAACCTAGTGTTATTTTTTCTTCTATCTTAATTAGTCAAAAGTTGTAATATTTATACATTCATTCTATTTTACACATTTGTTTCATCTATATTAAAACTATTTTGGGAAAATGATTTAATAAGAAATCATTTGACATAAGTGTAGTAGTGTCGAAATAATTGAACCCTTTGTTTGTAAAGTTGGATGTTGTGATAGATATCAATGGACCACCTTTGAATTATGACAATAAACACTATGTTTTACTCATAAATGGCAACGAGCTCAATTTAAAGATGCATAATAACTTTTCTAATGTAACTTAATTACAATAAGGACAATTATGTCCTCACTTATCTAGGAACGTAATCAAGGAAAATGTTGATCAAAAGGTGGTGGTGTTTGATTTTACATTGTGTGTTTTGTTCACTTAATAGAGGATTTGTATATTTGTGAGTTTGTTTCTATCATTCAATGGTGAGAGGAAGGTTTCAAAACAAAAAAATTGAACCTAGGGTCTTTCCACCCCAACATTGACAACTACATCTACAACATCCACCTTCTATTAAGCTTCGATGGTTGTTTATGCCTTGATCTAAACTCCCATTTTAGCCCAATTGGAGGAGGGTGGTGTAGTTTTGAAAAGGTTTGGATGGAATGACATAACAAAAAAACATGAAGCTAAGATGATATCTCACAAGATAGAACATCGAAGACCTCAAAAAAATTCATGTGATGTTGAGAATGAGCTCACTAATCTTTCCATGTGAAGCTCATAACTTTTCACAAAATGCACATGCCTAATAGAGGAGGCAATACATATTAGAAATGTCTTACCCGATTCCAAATCCAAGTTCTTTGCTTGCTATCAAGGAGCGTGATGACCCGTTCCCAAGGGAGAAAGCCTAAATCCTTTAAAATTGGCATTCACATTCTCCCGGCCTCGGAGGCTTTGCAAAGTCTCCTCACCATGTCTTGTAGATAGGAAGCTTGCATATGTTTGAGTCAAACACGCTTCTTCCCTTTGCTCGTCAAAGCCCTCTAGCTCATCCTTGTCATCCTTTGTATTGTCTCTCGTTAAGAGACAACATAGAGTCAACAAAATAAATATATGTTGCCATGGGATTTGTGGATGCCCTTGGCCTCTCGAATCAATGCTCCCGCATTGAGTATAGATCCTATTTTCACTTGTGTTTTCCATTTTTGTTCACCTTCCATGTTACATTATTGAAACACATAACAACATGATTGAGTAAGCCCTAAAAGTTGCAAATCTAATTAAAAGTAAGGCTTTTCAAGTTGGTAACTATTAAGATGGTAATAATGTTCAACAAACATTGTGTGAAATAAATGACGCGCGATGGTAAGAGAAAGTGACATGTGGTCCATATGTGACTTGTCAAAAGAAAAAAGAGGATTGCCTATGTTCCCTCCAATAGATTCCCTAATCCAAAAATATCCTCCCTCAATCCCCTTCTTCATCACGACTCTTCCCCTATATAATGTTTCACCTTCAATCCTTCAATTTTAACTTCTTCAACGCCTCCCTATCGGCGTCTCTCAAGTGCACTGCCTAGGTGTGATTGCTAGTTACAATGAATAATTAGACTTATCTTTTCCATCATGGTACATTGGAGTGGAACATGTTTGTTTGGCATGAAATCCTTTGTTGAGTAAGCTTAGGACATCATAAATCATCATTTTCTTAATTGAAGAAGAATACCCAATGCAAGGAAATTTTATTTTTATGTTTTGCAAAGGGTTTTGGGTGTGTAGATAAGTAATACACTATAGTGGGTCCATTAATTGTAATATGTTAAGGATGAGAGATGATATTTGAATTTGTACAACACGAAATTGGTGTTATTTTAAAAATTCAATAATGTAGTTCATGAGATATCCACGTAGAACTAAATAGGAAATAATTTCCAAATGTTAGGAATATGAGATGACAAAGATAAATAAGCTAAATGTGGGAGATATATTAATTTTGGGCATGACCACTCAATCTGGGTGGAAGATAATGACACGTACAAGTCATGGAAATTTAAACAAGAACGACACTTCTCGATTGCGGCACGGTTTTAGCGATGCATGCACTTTTATGCACTCTCCTATACCTTCCACGTGCTACGCATATTTTAAATTTTAAATCTTGACGACTCTGCAGAGGGGTGCATTTATACTCTACCTTAAGTCGGACATCTAGTAGGAATGAGTAGATAAGACACAAATTAGGATGGCCAAAGTCGTTTGATATCTATGCATTTTCATAATTTTCTCGCATCGGTCTAGTTTGGAAAAACAAATATTGATGTTATTAATTTTAAACATTACAAACTCAACAATTGCTATCATGCAATATTGTTTGTGGATGATTTGTTGACCTATCTTTTTTGTGTATATATAAGTGAAGGGCCCTTGTTCATTCATTTTTAGTAGGATGTGAAGAACAATATTCCAAGATTTAGAATAAACCAACCATTTAGAAACTTAAAGAACACAAATGGGGAATACACAAAAAAACCTTGTATGATTTTTTTCTTCTACCGTAAGTAGTCAAAAGTGCTAATATTTATACAAAGAATTATATTTTATTCACTTGTTCTCTATATTTAAATTATTTTGGAAAAAGACTTTATAAGAAATCATTTGACAAAATTGCAAAGAGGTTGGTTTAGATTTACACAAATAAAACACACAAAACCATTTCTTAATTCATGTTGAGTATATATTACAATTATACATGTGATAACACTCCTATAAACAAGGAGCTACAACAAACTAGCATATTATCTCTCAAGGCTATTTTACGTGTGTGGTTATAACAACCACTATTCACATAAATCATGTAACTCTCACAACCAACTTATTAATATATCACTCCTAGGTTATAATCACCCATGATTAAAAACAAAGTTCTTGTCCTATCCCGCAATTTCATTTTGGTTGTCGTAAGGATAAGTTGTAATATGAAGAGTGGTTTACGAAGGCAGGGAGAAAGGTGTTGTTACTCAGCTGAGGTTGTAGCTATACGTACGTATGTATACCCTGAAAAGGATATACACACTTACGTGTAGTCAGAAGTCCAATCGCATAACAATGCTTGTCGTTAAGCATTTGTGGAGTACTCGACATTTATAACTTATTTTTACTTTGTTAGGTTGAATAAGTTACTTTACTTGTGTGTGATGATTTTGATGCATTGGTGTACTATTTGGTTGTTGTACCTGTTATTGTGATTACGGTATATTTTGCTTACTTTGGTTTGTGTTTGTTGAAGTTGGTAAATCAGACATGGTTGTATAGTATTATTTCAAGAATGAGAAATAATTATGATCATTAAAATGACACTAACCTTCTTCTGCTATCATGACGGTCATAAACCGAAAGACACTAAAATGATCTCCAAAGAGGGACATGTAAAGTTCGGAATTGTCAAGGTAAAAGTTATAAGGTTGACTTAATGATCTTCTTAATAGTAATGTAAAAATACTGCTTTAAGAGATCTGAACTATGACAAAGTATTGCAAGAAAAGCTTATTTTGGTTTATTGGTCTTCGATCATATACTTCACATATTTTTAAACCATTCTAATGGCTCGACCATAGCTCATATAACGCTTTATTGATGATCAAATTGATCATACCATGCATTGGATTGAAACTTGTTTTGTTTGATATTGCTTTCGACCGGTCGTGGCTGGTTATTATTAACTTATGTGTTATGATGGTCTAAAAACCAGAAGGCAAAGAATTAGATGGTTGTTTAAATGACTAAATCCATTGACATGACATATGTGTTAAGTATAATAATTGTTGTTTAAGTGGTCAAAGACATGGTAATTAACATTTTATTGTTGGAGAATAATATGGTCTTGAACCAACTCAAATAGCATATGATTGTTGAATAATTAAAAATTGGTCGTTGATCGACCCATGCAAAAGGTTTAAACTCATTTTTTGATTTTTTTTGTCTTGGGTCACTCGTAAACTTCACTAAGCTATTCTTGGAGGAAATTGGAGATGGCGGTGGTAATTTGGGATAAGCCATTACGTGGCACCTGCTAAACTTAATGAGCATTAATGTTCTCGAGAGACTCAAGAAACTTCTAGGGAAGCTACCTTGCATGTATTGGGACATTCATTTTATTGTGTTTGGTTAGTTTGCACCTCCTTTGTTGGACGCTTCGAGCTCCATTCTCGGTCCAGTTGTGCATGAGGATTTGATAAGCTATTTTGTTGAGATTTTTGCGGAAGTTATTAATGGCGACTTAGCATATTTAAGTGTTGTTTTATTTGGTTTGTTGGGTTGGCATTTTTTGAATTTGTGTCGTGTTATTCGGTGGGTTGTTGGAGAAATACTTTGAGAAATTCTTGTTTGACCTATTGGAAGTTTTCAGAGGAAAGAATAGCAAAGAAAAGTTGTCAAAATATCCACTATAGGCATGGGTTTTTCTTGACTCTCACTCAAGTATTTCGTTTCAAAATGCATGAATATTTGTTGGGTTATTCTTTTTCTAGGTGTTTTGAATGAATTTAACAATGTGGTTATTTTGTTAATGGCTTCTGAGCTTGAATAGATGACTGTGTTTTGTTAATCTAAAAATCTATATTTGAGAAAAGACATTATATGCATGAGTTATTCTTTTGGGTTGAATTTGGGTTCGATCTGTTGATTCGAAGAGCCTATAAATCAAATTGTTATCCTTGAAAGCAAAATATACTCATGGGTATGAACTATTCCGGTTGTTTGTGACTAGTTTCGTTGACTTGAATCACCTCTGGATTTGCGGGAATTTGTTTCTTACTTTGGGTATTTCGAATGATTGTTGTAAAGGTGATTTTGTGTTGTTGGCCTTTGAGATTTAATAAGTTGCCTGTGTATCCTTTGATTTTAGACCCATGTTTGCAAAATACGTAATGGGTCTAAGTTATTCTCATGATTGTATATGGGTACAAGTTGATGAGTGAGTCGGCGTTGTTTAGTGACTTATACCCATATTGGTAAAGTGTATGGTATAGGCTTATGTTATTTTATTGTTCTTAATTGTTTTGGATAACCGTTTTTGGGTATGCATGGCAAAGGAATTGGTAGCTCCATTTTCCCTCAACAATGTCGAGAGATTTACAAGATTTTGTTGCCCAGTTTGTTAAACCGTGAAGGCATGTTTTCTATTCTTGTCTACATTGTATGTGACATTACATTATTGTTAGTATAAAAATTTTAATGATGTTTCAAGAACTCGACCATTGTATAAACTTGTATTTACTTTTATGAGGTTGAGGTTTTATTAAACCTTCATTTTAATTGATGTTAGCCTTTTGATTAATAGGTCACAAAACGAGATGCTTTGTGAAAAGATGGTGTGTATGTGAAATTTGTTTCTCATTATTCTAGTCGCTTAATCTTAAAATGAAATAAGTCAAAAACATGTCTCGACAGGAAGATACCCTTGCTTATTATTATTTTTATTCGGTTAGGGAAAAGAAGGAAAATGCTTATAGAAAGTAATACGTGATAATAAAGTATCTTTTACATCATTAAAGATAAAGTTATTGTGTGACATTGTTAGGAGAAATAAGAAAAGATGACTATCATTTTTCCATTTATTTGTTAATTAAGAAATTGCTTTTAGTGATCTTGTGACAAAAACTTGTTATCTTCTTCCAAATGTTGAGTTTATGATAAACATGATTGAAGTTAGAAAAGAAAATAAAGTAGATTGAGCACAAACTAAATTAATAGATTGTCTTGTGAATAGAAGGTTGTATGGATGTTAAAGTGTTAATAGTTTTGAAGGATGAAGTGATTTTGCAAAGGCATAATGAACTTATTGATGTTTGCGAAGTTGTTGGGTTTGATGAAACTCCGTTATATTACTTCATTACAATTGGCATGTGTACTTTATATGATGTTGTTTTATTTGAGATGTAGTTGAAATAAACCGGTAGATGTTCAATTATTTTGTAATGAAACAACTAGATAGAGAGTTGTTAATCCATGTTAGTTCGATGAATTGACCATATATATTATCTTATTTTATCCTACAAATTTTGGGATGGAATGATTATTACGAATTTCTAATTGGATTGATTACACGCATGATTATATTTATCTGATTTCAAATATTGATTTTGTTTGAATATCCAGATTATGGATTATTGTATTTATTGAAAAGTGAAACATGATTTCGCAGAATTTCATAAGGCAATTGGCCTAATTGTATTAAACTAGAAATTATTGTAATACTTTATGAAATAAGGATTTATCCTTAATGAGTTCAATAAATACATTTATTATTTGAATACCTCGTATGAGTTGTAATAATAATTCACGTTGTTTTAATAACATATGTACTTTGAAATGATTATAAAAATTGTACTTGATTTATATGATTGTACTTTACGACAGTTACTATCCTAATTTATTGAATGGTAATTATTACAACTATATCAATGACATCATCATTTTATGTTTAATTTAATGAGTTAAATAAATAATGTTGTTATGGACAACGATACAAAGTTATGAAATAATGATATTTCCTTAACTCGATCGTAAATAAATTAATTAAATAATTAATTCATTATGTAGTACAACTCTAAAAGTACATTGTTGATAGTTGTACCTTTACGACAATAACTTATTTAACATAAAGATGTCATAAATGCAAAAGTATTATACCATAAGTAAGATAGTAATATGAAATGTGAATGATACATTTATGATTATCATTAATAATAAACCTTGTCTTATTACTTAAAAAGATTATATCTCTTTCTTAAGAGATACTTAACGATAATGAATAATATGGTGGAATTACAATACAATCTAAATGGGATTGGATCATTATCAAATTAAAATGACATGGATAAACTAAACTTAGTCCTAAAACGAAAAGTTGTAAAGTGACACTATGACATTAAAACACTTCGTATGAAAGTAACCAATAGAAGTTAGGTCTTGTCGATAAATGTATAACTTGACTTAGTCTCTAAACGATGAAATCTACATTGTAATAAGATAAATGTATAACAAAAGTGTGGACCCTAAGTCCCACCTATCTGCTTGATTGAACTCGATCTCATACCATCTTACGATAATTATGGGAAGGGTAATAATTATTTATTGACGAAAGTCATTAAGTAATCATTATCTTTCCCATAGGTGCCATAAGTTGGGATTGATAGCGTACTCTCAAATCGAGAGGCGAGGCCTAGATTTTAGGCCTTCTTAATACAAAAACTTAAAAATTTAATTAATGAGACGTGATCTAGATAACTGTGTAGAGATGATTGTGTGATGATGGGACAAGTTTTGTTTGGCTTATGTGTGGTCACGAAACTAAGCATGTAAAGTATAACTTGAAAACTTTGGCGTAAGTAGTGTACTAGTTTTTTATGCATTGTCTTTCCCTTAATTTGGAGTTATTATAACATGGGTGTTACATTTTGGTATTAGAGTTGAAGGTTTACAGCTCTTGGACATAATGGGTCCTTAAACTTATATTAAGTTTATTCTTGTCTAATAGAACAAAATGGTTAGGACAAGAGGTAATGTTACAAACAACCAACTTGTTGGGGTTGAGGTAACAATAGCCCAAAAATTAGACGAGATACTTGTCATGCATAGAAACTTGCAATCATATAGTTGTGCTTGAACCTCAAATTTTGGTTAAAGAGAGTAGTACTAATAGTGGCGGTTGTGCCCAATCTCAAGGGCAACCTAATGATGTAAATCATAACGTTAATGCTCTAAATCGAATGCTAATGTTGTCAATCAAAATAATGTTGTTAATATTAACACCGCTAATCCAAACCAAATTGAAAATAAAAGAACTCATTTGATAGCATAATTGTTAAATGATATTAAACGTATCAATCCACCTAAATTTGATGGGACAACTCTAGGTGATGGAGCTGAGAATTGGCTCAACGAGATGGAGAAGTATTTTGCAATCAGGAAATTTTCTAAAGAAACTAAGGTTGTTTGGGGTGTTTATTAGCTCTCAAACAAGGCTTCCTCATGGTGGGATAACCAAAAGGTAGAACTCATAGGTTATTGCATCCAATATAACCTAGGACCAATTCAAATTCTATTTCGAGATAGGGTTAGTTTCCACAAATATATTATGACCAAAAGATGTTTGAATTCCAAACCTTAGTATAAGGCAAGATGACTATAGTATGTAGTACTTAGAAAAAAATTATGAAGTCATTGAAATATGTTTCATAATACCGAACTAATGAGAAGTTTTGTATATGAAATTTATCATGGGACTTAATCCCATCATTGGTGGGAAGTGGATGTACATGGTCCTTCGACCATGGAAGTAGTATTTGAAAAGGCCATCCGCCAAGAGTAGAAGTTACAAGCTATATCTACTCACCGGGATGAGAAAAGAAAGAATAATTTCAGTTCACCATCACCACTTGCACCAAGGAAAACTTGGTGGAAAAAGGTTGAAATAAATCCAAAAATGGAAAGAAAAGTACAACAGCAAAGCCTGCTATAAATTTTAAGAAAACTAGACAAAATAGTACAACAATAAATGAAAACAAAATAGAAAGAAAAGGACCATTTTCTAGATGATTTAAGTGTGGTGGTGATCACTACGCAAACAATTTTCCTTTGAGAAACAAAGAGAACAACCCGCAACAGAGAATTCATACTATAATAGCAAATAGACAAGCTGAAAAGCAAAGCCACACCTATTGAAGTACCATGTAAGTTATACATACTACCCGTAACTATTCTTTTTAATATTGATGCTACTTGAATGTTTCATTTCAAATAAGTTAGTCTGAAAAATTAAAAAGAAGTTGGTTATATGAAGAAATCATGGACTATGCAATACAGAACACCATTATCCCCTTGATAAAACAATGTTTGTTTGGTGCAGCATTGAAGCCTAGTTTTACCGTAGAATTAGATCTATACATAGCTCCTTTAGGTTCTTACGATGTAATTATAGGTGTAAATTGGATGTCACAACACCAAACATTGGTGAACTGTTTTGAAAAACAAATAAAATTCTTGGATGACCTGCAGAAAAAACATTCATACAAGGCATAAAAAGAGATATTAAAGTAAGACATATTTCTGCAATGCAACTCAAAAAGGCTAAGAATAAATGTTGGATGTTTTACACAATAAAAATATCAAATTTCAATGAGGAAGGTAATACTTCCTTGAAAGACTATCTGCATTCTTCAAGACTACATCAATGTCTTTCCGAAGGAGTTACCTAAACTTCCTCCAAGATTTGAATTTAATTTCACAATAGATATCAAGCTTGGAACAAAACCTATTTGTAAGCCTCTTTACCTAATGACTACAACATTGCATGAGTTGTTATCCAAAGGATTGATAAGACCGAGTGTGTCTCCTTGGGGAGCACCGGTCAATTTTGTCAAAAATAAAGATGGTGTAGACACAAAATCACGCACTTACTACTATTTACTATACCGCCAAGTATGTTGTTTTATATATGGATCTTGCATAAGAAAAGTATTCATTGATGGCCCATTGTCTAGTCTTTGTTTGTTTGTCTTGCTTGTTTCTATTGTTTTATCTTTCACACTTATCACTCATACACCCAGTTCTAATCAGATCACAAGGATCCATGTCAGTTAGTCTCCACTCATTTTTCATCATTTGTCTTTGGACACTAGCACCTAAGTATGGACACTAGCGCCTAAGCACTCTTGTCCATCTTGGGCACCCGTGTCCTCTTTATGTTTGATCTTATTTTTGACATTTGAGGTTGGTATTTTCAGGTTTTCCCACTCATATCCCGAGGTACTAGTCGGCATGTCAGGTCATTAGTGTCAAAATTCAAGCAAGAGATCCCTATATAAACACAACATACATATCATAATAAGGGCAAACAATTTTTATCAAGGGCTATCTATCTACATATCAGAGGGATCGCATCTTGGGCTCATTATTCTGCATACACATTGCATAGGAAGGGAGTTCATTCTATTCCATCCCACGCATATGCATTTTATCCAGCTTATTTCCTACTATTTTAGCACAAAATTGGCACGAGGGTGACCTCGGAGCACTATGCACACACAAGCACATAGAACTACATTGGGTTTGAGATGTGGTACAACGCTCGCCTCTAAGTTCACTAGTTGACAAATGGGAGGACAGTCACCCCTCATTTTACATCTTTCTATTTTAGAATTTGATGTCTTTTCGATGGTTTTGTAGGAGGATATTTGTGTGTTGGTTTATAGGTACCTCAATAATCTAAGTGTGACATACAAGTGACCAAAGGCGAACAAGTGCAAAACCCTAGTGACAATATCAAAACTAGGTTCCGACCTTTTCTATAGACTCCAACACCCCCACAGAGGTCTTGGGTGCCCACAGTGCCCCTATACTTGCCTAGGCACCCGTGTCTAGGTATTTCCACCTGCTCGCATTTTTCTAAGCCTGATTATGACGAGCTTTGTGCTTTTGTTCCATCATATTCTCTAGTTCGAAATACTTCGGATAAGTGAAAGTGAGGTAAGTACCCTATCTCTTGTATTTGTTTGTATAATCAAATCAAATCAAATTACCTAAAGCACTTGTATTTCATTGTATATCAGTTATAGAAAATCTTTGCATTCATATTTTAATAAAATATTTAGATTTTATTAAATCGGATGACACATTAAGGTTATGTATTGACTACCGCATGCTTAACAAAGCCACAATCAAGAATATATATCCTTTTTGCCAAGGATAGATGATCTCTTTGATCATATGCAAGATGCATCAATCTATTCTAAGATCAATTTAAGATTAGGTTACCATTAATTGAGAATAAAAGATGAAGACATACACAAAATTACCTTTAGGACAAGATATGGTCACTATGAGTTCACGGTATTACCATTTGGACTCACGAATGCACCTGTTGCATTCATGAACTTAATGAATAACATTTTTCAAGAATACCTAGACAATTTTGTGCTGGTTTTCTTGGATGACATTTTAATCTATTCCAAAAACATGGAAGAACATAATGAGCACTTGAGAATAGTGTTAGACATACTTAGAAAAAGGAAATTGTATGGAAAATTTTTAAGTGTTCCTTTTATCAAAATGAGGTGCAATACCTTGGTCATATCATAAATAAAGAAGGAATATTTGTAGATCCATCTAAAATCAAGGCTATAACAGAAATGGCCAACTCCAAAGAACGTTCATGAAGTTAGAAGCTTCATGGGGTCTGGTTGGTTACTACAAAAAAATTAAAAGACTTCTCAAGAGTTGTTGCTCCAATAACTTCACTATAGAAAAAAAGATAAGAAATTTGTTTGGTTTGATAAATGTGAGAATGCATTTAATTTGTTGAAAGAGAAATTAACTACAACACATATTTTGAAGGTTTCGGATCTCACGGAAGCTTCACCGTGGTAACATATGCCTCCAGTGAAGGTTTGGGTAGAATACTTTTGCAAAATGATCATTTGATTGCATATGAGAGCAGAAAATTAAAGGTACATAAGTTGAACTATGTTCCCCATGATTTAGAGTTTTCTTGCGCACCATAGTCACATTGCAAGTTTAGAGGCATTACCTGTGAAGAAATCCTTTTGAACTGAAAACAGACCACTTGGGGCTAAAGTATATCTTCACGCAACCCAACTTGAATGCAAGACAACGTAGGTGGCTTGAATTCTTATCACAATATGATTTTGATATAAGTTACATAAAAGGAAAAGAGAATAGAGTGGCAGATGCACTAAGTCATTGGAAGCATGTTTCCGCATTGTGACCCTTAAAACTCAATTCAAGGATGAGGTAAGAAACAAATGTTAACTGATTCATATTATCAACATGTTAAGGTTGCATTAACAACAAATCCTAATGATAAAAGGTATGAAGGATTTAAATTTGATAATGAAGGAATCTTGAAATATGAAGGTAGAGTCTACATACCTTCGGAAATGACTTAAGGATAAAATTCATGAAAGAATTCCATGATGCTCCTTACTCTGACATCCAAGAGTGACAAAAATGCTTGTTGATATAAAACAACAATATTTCGAAAATGAATGAAAAAGGACATGAAAATACATTTCTCATTGTCTGGAATGTCAACACGTAAAAGTAAAACACATGCATCATGTTGGTCTGTTGTATCCTCACAACATTCCGCACTATAAATGGCAAGTTATTAGCATGGATTTTGTGTAGGGTTTGCCTATGTCAAAAAATAAACATGACATGATTCTTTTTGTTGTTGACAAGTTAACAAAAGTAGCTCACTTCATATTGGGTAATCTAAAAGATGATTCACCCATGCTTGTAAGATGGTTTGTGCATGAAATTTTTAGATTGCACGAGTTCTAGAGTTAATAATTCAAAATAGGGATCCAAGGATGACATCTAAATTTTGGTAAACTTTAAATTTAGCCTTGGAAATAAAATTGAATTTCAGTTCAGCATACCATCCTAAAACCGATGGTCAAACTGAATGAGTAAACCAAGTTATGGAAGATATGCTCAAGATGTATTACATGGATCAACAATACAAGTGGGAAGAATATCTTCCATTGGTGGAATTTTCCTATAACAACACTTTTCATTCATTGCTAAAAATGTCACCATTTGAAGCATTATATGGGAGAAAGTGTAGAACTCCCATCAGTTGGGATAGTAAAAAGATAGAGTGTTAGTGGGCCCTGAAATGTTAACAAAAATGGAAAAGTAAGTGAAGCTCATTTGTGAGCGATTGAAAGAAGTTGCTAATAGGCAAAAGAGCTATGCAAATCTGAAACGAATAAACATAAAATTTGAGCTTGGAGATAAATTTTTCTTAAGGGTTAAGCCCAAAAAGAGCTCAATAACATTTGGCAAGTCTATCAAGCTATCACCAAGATATGTTGGACCATTTGAAATGAAATCATAAGTCTGGTAGCATATCATTTGGTGTTACCTCCCACATTGTCCAAGATGCATGATGTTTTTCATATTTCTTTGCTTAAGAAGTATGTTTCAAATGTAATGCATGTACTTAATTGGAACTCTTTACATGTTCAGGATCCAAGAATCATGGTGGTTAAACCTATCAGAGTGTTGGAAACTCGTAGGTTGCACCTAAGAAATAGAGAAATCATGCAATGCAAGGTCTAATGGGACCAATATTTAGAAGAAAGTGCAACCTAGGAGAATCTGAGGAAATAAAAATTGTGTTTCCTTATTTGTTTCAGTAATAAAAATTATATTTGATAATCTAATATGATATATTTGATATTATTTTATATTTTGGATGATGAAATGACACAATTATGTCATAAATTTGATACTTTGGCAAAAAATTGAATGATTTAAAGGTTGTTACAACCAATAAATTTGATTGTGGATAAACTAAAATCTAGAAAAATTTCAAGTTTTGAATGAAAATGATTGATTGTTTTCCTTAGCTATATGATATAAATTTGTGTGTGGTTTATTTTGTTGTTGTTAATGAGTAAAATCATTGCAACGATGATTCATTAAGGGGGAAGTATGTCACATCCCACATTTTCATTTTGGTTGTCGTAAGGATAAGTTATAATATGAAGAGTGGTTTACGAAGGTAAAGAGAAAGGTGTTGTTGCTCAACTGACGCTATAGCTATATGTAAGTATGTATAACCTGAAAAGGATATATACACTTACGCATTGTTATAAGACCAACCGCGTAACAACATTTTTCACCAAGCATTTGTAGAGTACTTGACATTTATAACTTATTTTTACTTTGCTAGGTTGAATAAGCTACTTTACATTATTATGTGTGATGATTTTGATGCATTGGTGTACTATTTGGTTGTTGTACCTATTATTGTGATTCTCGGTATATTTTGCTTACTTTGGTTAGTGATTGCTGAAGTTGGTAAATTTGTACATGGTTGTATAGTATTATTTCGGTAATGAGAAATAATTATGATCATTAAAATGATTCTAACCTTATTCTCGCTATCACGACAATCATAGACTAAAAGGTCTTAAGATGATCTTGAAGAGGGACAAGTAAAGTTCATAATCATCAAGGTAAAAGTTATAAGGTTGACTTAATGATATTTTTAATAGTAATGTGAAAATATTGCTTAAGAGATCTAGACTATGGCAAAGTATTGCAAGTAAAGATTAATTTGGTTTATTGGTCTTCGATCATATACTTGGCATATTTTGAAATTGTTCTAATGGCTCGACCATAACTCATATAATGTTTTATCGACGACCAAATTGATCATATCGTGTATTATATTAAAACTTGTTTGGTTTGATATCGTCTTTGACCGATCGTGGCTCTATACTAAGTGGTTAAAATTTACTTATGTGTTGTGATGGTCTAAAAACCACAAGGCAAAGAATTATATGGTTGTTTAAATGATTAAATCCATTGACATGACATATGTGTTGAGTTTAATAATTGTTGTTTAAGTGGTCGAGACATGGTAATTAGCATTTTATTGTTAGATAGTAATATGGTCTTTAACCATACTCAAATAGTATTTGATTATTTAATAATTAAAAATTAGTGGTTGATCGACCCATACAAAAGGTTTAAATTGTTGTTTGATTTTTGTCTTGGGTTGCTCGTAAACTCCACTAAGCTATTCTTGGAGGGAACTTGGAGATGGTGGTGGAAAATTAGGATAAGCCACAACGTGGTACCTATTAAATTTAATGTGCATTAATGTTCTCGAGAAACTCGAAAAGGTTATGGGGAAGCTACCTTGTATGCACCGGGAAATTCATTGTATTATGTTTCGTTAGTTTGCACCTCCTTTGTTGGTTACTCGAGTTCCATTCTCGTCCAGATCATGCATGAGGTTTTGATAAGCTATTTTGTTGATATTTTTACGAAAGTTATTAATGACAGAGACTTAGCAAGATTTAAGTGTTGTTTTATTTGTATTGTTGGTGATTTAACAAAATAATAATTTTATTTATTTTATTAACGCTAATTGCATAGTAATTGATGTAAACAATGATATATAGTTGCTAAGTATAATATGACACAAGCAAATAAGCAAGTATGAAACCCTAAGCAAGAGGTATAAAAAGAATGACTTAGCTTATTGACGTTTGATCCATAAGTGCTCTGGACTGGGAAAATTATTGAACAGGAAGTGAACAGTGTCACAATTTCTCAAGCTAAATTATGGACTGTAGAAATAAGGTTGGACATGGGCACCCATGATTAGATAAGGGCGCCTGGGTGCTAGAGACCTCTTTTGGGTGCTTGTGACTGCAAAAATTTTCAGAACCCAATCTTTATTGTGTCGCACAAGTGTCGCAAATATTCCCCGTTGTTTTCCGGTGTGTCACTCTTTAATCGCCGAGGGTATCTGTAACCTGTAAAACATATGTCACCTACAAAAACCCACAAACCACATCCAATCCAAAAAAAGAAAGATGTAAAATGGGGAGTTAGACTGGCCCCGACAGTCACCCCGAGAGTGAACTTACAAGTTTTGAGCGTTGCACTACATCTCAGACTCCATGTAGTTCTAGTGAGTGTGTAAGAATCGTGCCCTAGGATGCCCTTGTGCAAGTGCACTTGATAGCGAGCTATAACTAGATGTAAGAATGTAACGGAATGCTTGGATGGAATAAAGAACTTCCCCTTCCTATGATGTGTATGCAGAAAATGCAGTCTCTTGTCCCTTGAATGGATGCTAGATGGATTCCTTGAAGTGCTTTAGGTGCCTTTGGATGCAATCTTAGGTGATGATAGTAATGCTTAGTGTTTGGTCCTTGATTTTGAACACATAACTATGTATTTATATGATTCCTTTGTTTGAATTTCATAATTGACAACTAGAAGGTCGACCCATAAGTGAAAAAGGTGCCCAAAAGATAAAAGAGACCCAAAAGAAGCAAGTAAGGTGGAAAAGTGTCAAGGGTGCCCAAAGGAGACAGGGGCACCTAGACGCTCCAATCTGGCCGGCTGGCTAGACGTTGGTGTTTAGAGCCATAAAAGATAAATAAGTAAAATACCGATCTGGGTTGTAGGGTGTGTAAAACCAAATGGAAAACAAACAACAAAGGAAAAAGGGAAAGACTGTCATTAATTACTAGTTTTCTTGCTTAGGAATCGTATGAATGCTAATATGTTTTTAGGACCTAGAAATGTACCCAAGTGTGTGATTTAGTGTCTACATTTTCCCCCACTTTATGGTGTTGAGTGAATACTAAATAACATAAAGTAGATAGAATATGTGTGTCTGATGATCCTATAGAGCATGCGATGAAGAATGTGCCAAGTGGAAAAGTGAAGCGTGGAATGATGTGAAAATGAAGCGTGAAAACATAGAAGAGAAAACAACCCTAGGGGTGAATCGTATGCATTGTACCTATTGTTGTGTGTTGTTGTTACTACTACTTGTAAGGATGTGCCTAATGTAGAAGAGTGTAAAAGGATAGAAAAAGTTTCCTTAAAATGTTGTGTAAAATGATTTTTTTGGGCGATCTCATGCCAAGTGCGAGTTTTTGGGTGATCTCATGCCAAAGAGAAAGTGTTGGGGAGAGAGGTATAGTGTTACTCTCATTCCATGACTCTGCCTGCTAAACACCACTGTAAATGGTGTGTCCCTATTTTTTTCATGTTATTCTTGATTTGTTCCAAATGTACTGATTGTTCTAATTGAAATGGAAATCGCATGCATTTTCTTGTTGGAGGATTGTGCCGATCTTCACAAACTACTCAGAACTACTATTAACCGTATTGATCTAAGAAACTAATTGTGTGTGCCCCAGACATTAGTGCCCAGGCGCTCTTGTCCTCGAGTCCAGGTGTTGGTGTATGTGTTGTCTTTAAGGACCTAAGTCAAATTTTGGGTCATTTTGTAAATCGTGTTCCAATTATGATTTTTGGTGTAGCTTTGAGTTGTTGTATGGGTGATGTGTTCACCTAACGTATGCCCCCTCGTTTGGGGTGCATGCGATGTCTATATGAGAATGTGTCCCAAAGATAGGACCTAGTGCTGATCTCGAACTATATCCCTTCAAAGGGAGGGAATGTGCATGGTAGAAACCAAGGCACATGCAAACAAATTGGCTAGATACATGTGTTAATAGAAAAGTAGTAAGCATGTCATTGAAAAATGACGTAACAAGCAAATGTGCATACAAGATACACCGCGAAAAGTGGGTTTCAAACATGGGACATCACTCACAATGTCGAAGACAATCAGGGAAGCAACCAAAAGCATACAAGAAATGATCAAACAAGACATAGGGCATATACTGCAAACAAACATCATACAATAGTAAACAATTGAAAATAGTGTCAAACAAAGTGTCGACAAACCATGGTGGCAAATAGTCTTGCAAGGTAAATGTTGCACATGAAGCACCCATTAGCATGTTAGAAAGATAAAAATTATGTCAAGGCATGTATGTACTAATAGAAAGTAGTGTGTTAGGAAGTAGAAGTAGTAAATAATGAAACAATAGCACATGTAATGTGTGAGAAAGTAGATGCCCCCAGGAGCCTTAGTGGGACTGGTAAGAGGTACAGTGTCAAGCATCATTACATCATGTAAGGACCTATAAGAGATCTACATTCACTCCCAAAGACCAAGTGAACGCAACGTGCATGTATAGAAAATATATTGACATACTAAGTATTTGTCTAGCATGGGAAACAAAGTGTACAGTAAGTATGAACAAGCAAGAATAAATGCAACAAGGATATGCAATATGCAATATATGAGTGGGATGGAATGGAATGCAATGTGAATGTGATAGGAGCAGTGTTCCCCCTAGCGGATGTGGATAAGTATGAGATGAGGTTCATTTATAATATACCCCTCAAAAATCAAGAATGAACCATAGAACAAGAGTGTGTCATCGAGAAATGGTTTGAAATTGTGTGTTAGAAATAGAGATGATGAAGCATAGAGCATGCAAAGTATATGTGGTGAGGTTCATTTCATATTTAGACCCTCAGTTGATTATGAACTATGTAACTAGAGTGCGTCATAGGGTGATGATGATACAAGTGTGTGTATCATGATGTATAAGAGAGATGATAAATACTAGATGTAAAACACGGAATGTGATAGTAGAGGTGGCATCAATCGATGATATTAGGAGGGGGAGTAAGTGTAATGCCCCCCAAGTGTGTGATGAAAAGTAAGCTATCCAATGAGAGTGAAGGGCAAGGGTCCTCCACCCGATTTCGAGGAGATAAAGGCATGTGACAATGTTCTAAAATCGGTGGCATATGAGAAGGATGATGTACATGTGAAGGATGTCGATGAGATGAAAGAGGTTGTGAATACCTATATAAGAAGACCTATGAGGTGAAGGAGGTGGTAAACACCTATGTGAAGGGGTTTCCCAAGTAAGGGACTTATGCTGACGAGATGGACTAGTGGACCTATAAGGACGAAAACGTCATAAAGGAGGATGTGTACAAATAGGGTAGTTATGTGTTGAATGTGCCTTAGATTTGAGAGGTCTAGGAGACCTAGAATCTAAAGTTTGTGGAAGAATGTCGTCGAAAGGAGGTAGAGGCAATAGTGTGCATGGTGGAACGCCTTTAATAGTGACAACTTGGTTATTGTGTATAAACTTGAGACACATATGATTCATGGATGGAATAACTTGAGCAATATGGAGCCAAGGGAGACCTAAGAACATGTCACAACATTTGATTGAAGATGCCACAATGAATGACACAAGCATGGTGAGAGGCCCAACTGTAATGGGCAGCCTAATGTAGCCAAAAGAATTAGGAACTGGATATGAAATAACGATGATATTGGAAATTTGATAGCCATAAGAAGTGCAATAGAGAACACACTGATAGGAGCCTTTGGATAGATCATGGTATTATTAACAGTGTATGAACCAATAGAAGCATTGATGTGTAATGAATCGAAGAGAATGTTGCATGATAATCGTAATCAGAAAATGAAATTGTTAGTGATGATGTATCGCCAGGCGAAAAGGAAATCAAGGGGCCCCGATGAAGGAGGGGGCACAACATGATATGTATGATTAGCAGAAGAATCAATAGCTTGTGTATCGTGCTTAGGCAAAGGGTCATTGAAGATTTTTAGCTTTTTGTTATCATTGATCGGTTTAGAAGCAGATGGCGAAGGTAGCTCCAGTGAATTATTGTCAATAAGATCTTGTATGAGATGCCTGAGTTTGAAACATCGATCGGTAGAATGTCCAATGCATTGATGATAATGATCTAACAAAAATAGATATTATTATGCTAAATCCTAATTACATAATCACCAAATGATTTAACAAAAATGTAACTTTTATAAAACCCTAATCAGTAGAGTAACCGAATGGAAACAATGATATTTAATCATTAATTACAATTTGACACAAATAATAAACAAGTGAAGTAAAAGCCCTAAGCAAGAGATGTAAAAAGATGACTTCATTGATTTGCGCTTGATCCCAAAGTGTTCGAATCGGGAAAACTGTTGAACACGAAGTGAATTATGTCGTACATGCTTAGGATAAATTCTGAACTATCGGACATAGCTAGACTAGGCGCATGGGTGCTAGAGTTTGCTACAGGTGCTCATGACCACGAAATAGGTCAGAATCTTATCTTTTTAGTGTCACACAAGTGTCATTGATATTCATTGTTGGTCTCTTGTATGTCGTAATATGATCGTCGAGTGCACATGTAACCTATAAAAAAAATATTCACTTGCAAAACCCACAATACCACATCAAATCCAAAAAAATAAAGATGCAATATGGGGATTCAGACTGACCCCAACAGTCACCCAATTGAGTGAACTTATGACTAAGTGTTGCACTACATCTCAGACTCCATGTAGTTCTTGTGCGTGTGTGAAAGAATCATGCCCTAGGATGCCTTTGTGCAAGTGCACTTGATAATGGGCTAGCTAGATGTAACAATGTAAATAGAATGTGTGGATGTCAAAATGAACTTCCCCTTCCTATGTAGTGTATGCAGAAAATGCAATCCCTTGTCCCTTGAATGGATGCCTTTGATGCTCTTAGATGCAAACTTAGGTGATGATAATAGATTCTTAGAGCTTGGTCCTTTATTTTGGTCACATAGCTTTGTATTTATATGATTCCCTTGGTTGAATTTTGTAATTTACAACTAGAAGACCGACCCATAAGAAAATAAGATGCCCAAAAGATAAAAGAAGCCCAAAAAGAGCAAGTAAGGTGGAAAGAGGTCGGGGCACCCAACGGGGACAAAGGTGCATGGGCAATCGCGTCTTGTTGGGTCTTTGTCTGAAGCCATAAAAGATAAGAAAGTGAAGTACCGACTGGGCTATAGGGTGTAAAAGACTAGAAAGAAGACAAAAAACAAAGCAAAGAGGCCAAAGATAGCTATCAATTACTAGTTTTCTCGCTTATGAATCATATGAATGCAAGTATGCTTTTAGGACCTATAAATGTACCTAAGTGTGTGATTTTGTGTCTACATTTTTTCCCACATAAAGTAGATAAGAGATCTTTACCTGATAACCATGTAGAATGTGATGGTTATAACGTGTCGAGGAGACAAGTGAAAACATGAAGTGATAAAAAGATGAAGTGTGGAAGCTAAAAAAGAGGAAGTGACCCTAGGGTGAAGCATATTGTGTTGTACATGTTGTTGTGTTTGATGTAGGGTTGCTTATTGTTGTGTATGAGGGATGGACTTGCAAAAGAAGAGCGAAAGAGTAGTCAAAGTCATGTATTATGAAAACTCTTTAAAATTATGTAAAATTATGTAAATGTGTGTGAAAGTAGCAAAAGGAAAGTGTGCATCCGATGATCATGATTGTAAAAGGATACAAAGATGTCCTATAAATTTTGTGTAGAGTGAGTTTTTGGGTGATATCACGCCATGACAAGAGAGTTTTGGGGAGAGATGTCTAGTGTTACTCTCCTTCCATGTCTGTTTTCGAATTATACACCACTTTACAGATGGTGAGATTTGTGTTGTCCCAAGTTATACCATATTAGTTTCATGTAGAAATGGAGAAAGAATGCATTTTTCTTGCTGGAGGACTGTGTGTCTATATTATGAAAATTGCTTTGTAAACTACTATGAACTATATTGATATGAGAAAGTAGTTGTATTTGCCCCCAGGACATAGGTACCTAGGAGAGGTCAGGAGTGCCCAGTGCTAGTGTCTATATCTAGGCATTGGATTTTGTGTTGAATTGAGGACCCAAGTTAGATTCTAGGTCGTTTACTATAATCGTAGAGTGTTGATTTTGTATTGTGAATATATGAGTTGTAGCACTCAATCTGTCAGTATGGGGTGACTGATTCACCCAATGTATGCCCCCTCGTTTGGGGTGCATGTGACACTGATAGAGCATGCAGTCCAAAGAAGAGGACCTAAAACTGATATGAAGTGTATATGCTTAAAGGGGAGGGAATGTGTATGGTAGAAACCAAGGCACATGCAAACAAGAAGGCTAGTAACATGTGTTAGTGCAATCAAAGAAAGTATGCATATAGAAGAAAATGTATCAAGTAAGTAAGAAGACAACATAGACCATGAAAATCAGGTTTTATACATGGAACATTGCTCACAATGTCACAAGACAATCAAGGCCAAATCGGCCGAGCATACATTGTGCATATAAGACAAAGGGCAAATCCTATAAACAATATCGTATAATGGAAAACAATGTCAAGCAAAGTGTCGATAACTATGGTGGGAAATAGTTCTTGCAAGGAAAATGTTTCACATGAAGCACCCGTTAGCATGTTTAGAATATAAAGAGTATGTCAAAGCGTGCATGTACCAATGGAATATGTAGTTTAGTAGCAAAAGTAGGAAATAGTAAATAATGAAACAATAGCACCTATAATGTGTGAGAATGTAGATGCCCTTAGGAGCCTCGGTGGGACTGGTAAAGAGGTATAGTGCCAAGCATCATTGCAGTGTGTAAGGATTTGTAAAAAGTTTGCATTCACAACTAGAGAACAAGTGAACATGCATGTGTATATCATAAAGATAATGACATACTACATATTTGGCTAACATAGTAAGCAAAGTTTACATGTAAGTAAAAGCAAATAAGAATAAGTGCAACCAAGATATGCAAAGATGTTGTGAATGAGTGTAATGGAATGGTATGCAATGTGAATGTGATAGGAGTAGTGTTCCCCCCTAGCGGATGTGGATGAGTATGATATGAGTTTCATTTATAAAAGACCCCTCAAAAATAAATAATAAACCATAGAATAAGAGTGTGTCATCGGAAATGGTCGATGATGTGTGATAGAAAGATATGATCAATGAAGCATAGAGCATGAAGAGTATGAGTGATGTGAGGTTCGTTTTAGATTTAGACCCTCGAAGTCGAGTATGAACCGTGAAACTAGAGTGTGTCATAAGGTAGTTATATGTGTGAGAATGAAATTCTAGAAAGATGTATCGTGAAGCGTAAAGTGTGAAATGTGTGGTGTGTGAGGTTAATGGATGTAATATGCCCTTAACAGTCAAGTGTGAACCTTAACACAAGAGTGTGTCATAGGGTAATGATGATATAAAGTGTATCAAGTTGTGTAAGATTGCCTAGAAATAATAAGTATGAAGCATGAAGCATAAGAGTATAAATGGTCGCAATTAATGATGTTAGGAGGGGGAAGTAAGTGCGGTGCCCCCACGTGTGAGAGGTGTAGATCTAGTCGATGTTGCTAAAGGGATCAATGTAAGGAGTAGTTTTCTTGACAAAAGTGATTGGACACCTTTGAAGTGGAGGGTGGAGAGGGATCTTGAATGGTGGTGGCTTATTTGAGATTGATAACGTTGTAGAAGACTTAAGAGGTGAAGAGGATGGACTGATGTTGAGAGGAGGTTGCTTAGTTAGAGTATGTATTGTTGTAGAAGACTTAGTAGGAGGAGATGATGGGGTAGATAATTTTGAATATGGTCTGACATTGGATTGGATAGGTGACTCTTAACTTACAGAAAAAGGAACATTAGAAGTGATGTCATGATGCTCATTTGTCATAGAAGGAGCAATCATTGTTATTATGTCCATTTATTCAATAATAATTACAATATGGATAACCTTTATATTGTACAAGCCAATAAGGAGGATAGTAATGAGTAGACGGTAAGTTGATTAATTGATGAGTGAGGAGCTGATGAAGAATATCTTATTGCATAACATTATGATCAAACTTGAGAGGTTACGTAATGGTAATACTTGAGGTTCACTAATATGAGCACATGTAGAAGACATAGAAGTAGGAGGAGATGTAGAAGAAGAACTAGCATTGGATTGAGAAGCGACCTTAAGATGTTGAATTTCAGTTGTGAGAGATGTAATCATGGATTTCATAGCTTGAATTTTATCTTGAAATAAATAATGTAAAGCTTGAATTGATTTACAAATGGATTGATTGACATTAGGACTAATAGAGTCATCGCAAAGATGATCAAATATGTCACTTACATGTGAAGGTGGCATATCATTATGGAGATACATTGTGTCTAGGGTTTTTGAAGAACAAATTTTCAAGGTGGATGCATTTGAAGTAATTCATGCAAAGATATTTGAGAAACCTTGGGAGCCATGAAAGAAGAAAAAGAAGGATCCAAGTGTATTTGAATGTGGGTTCAAAAGGATTTAACCAAAATAGATATTATTATGCTAAATCCTAATTGAAGAGTCACCAAATGATTTAACAAAAATGTAACTTTTTTAGAACCCTAATTACAGAGTAACGAATGTAAATAATGATATACAATTCGCTAAGTATAGTTTGACACAAGTAATAAGCAAGTAAAGTAAAAACCTAAGCAAAAGATTTAAGAAAGATGATTTATTGATGTGAATCTAGCTACAAGAGGTTCTTATGCCTCCAAAACACACACAAATTGTTTGCAAAAACCCAGAAGATTCAACATAATTTTCTTCTCATTCTGGAATCCACACTAATCTTTTACATCATTACAATCTTCCTTTTATTTCACATTAGCTCTAAAAATTCTAAAAATCACCTACTAGTAAAACACCTCGGATGGGCCCCAAATTTTGTGTACAAAATATTCCTTCATAAATGAAGGCTCACGCCAAATTTTGGATTATTCTATAAAGCATAGCAAAAGTTATTAAAACTCTAAGTTCTAGACAAAAGTAAAAAAAAAAATGTTCGAGCCAATTTTAGACCACTGGATGAAGGAATCAGACCTCAAAAATATGTCAAAATGGCAATAACTTTGTGTAAAGGTTGGTCACAACATGTTACTCATCAAGATCTACCACCCTAGAAAATTTCAAGATGATCCAACGGTTAGATCAAAAGTTATGGCCTTCACAAGTTATGCTCCTACATCATTCTCCCACTGGTTGAAAAGAATTATGCTCCTGCAAATTCAGTTGATGGAATTCATCTAATTTTCCATTGTCAATCTTCTTCAACTCCCACTCAAGAATCCAATTATTTTCTTCCTGTTGCAAACCTTCCCACTTTGCACCAAATATTTGTTGTAGCTCCCATGTCTAGTAGTGACTATCTTTTGGTCCAAGACACGCATTACCCTTTCCTTTTTCTTCTTCAACATCTGTTGCTCCCAATTTATTTCTTCTTCCTCCATGAAATTTTCCTCATGACATAGAAAATTATATAATTTAGAAACATTAAAAACTGGTGAAATATCAAAGTTGTCAGGTAGCTCCACCTTTTAGGCATTATCACTCATTTTTCTTCAGAATCCTACATGGCTTAATCTTCTTATACTTTAGTTTATTATATGTCCCTTTTGGAAACCTCTCCTTTCTAAGATGAACCATCACCATATATCCTTCTTCAAATACATTTACTCTCCTACTGGCATCTGCAACTACTTTATATTGTGCATTACTAACTTTCAACTTTTCCCTCACTTCTTCCTGTAATTATAGCATGTGTTCTGCAAATGCTTCGCATCATCACTAGTTTTATCTTCACCAGGTAGCACAATCAGATCTATGACTCCCTTGGGGTTCTTACCATATACAATCTGGAAAGGATACCTCCTGTTGACCTATTTACCGAGCTGTTATAAGAAAATGCAAGCTTGTGGTAAATTCAAGTCCCATTGTTTTGGATTTTCTCCAACTATGCAACGTAGGAGATTTCCCAAGCTTATGTTCACTACTTCTGTTTACCCATCAATCTAGGGCTGATATGCACTACCGAACTATAGGTGTGTCCCCATTTTCCTCCACAAGTCTTTCAAAAGTAACTCAAAATCTGATGTAATCATTCTTGAACTCCATACCACCTAACCACTTGTGAAAAAAACAAATTTGCAACTCTAGAAGCATCATTAGTTGTCTTAAAAGCAATGAAATGTGCCATCTTAGATAATATATCAACCACAAAAAAGATAGAATCATTCCCTCATTGTGTGTTAGAATTTCCTAACATGAAATCCATACTCAAATCAAACCACGACCACGTAGAGATAGGTAATGACATATACAACCCAATATTTTGTGCATGACCCTTAGCCATTTAGCACACTCTACATCTTGATACGATCCTACTTATGTCCCTCTTTACCTTCGGCCAATAATACTTTTCTACCACAAGAGTAGTTGTCTTACTTATACCAAAGTGTCCAACCAAACTCCCACTTTGTGCAATTCTCTTATAATATTTTCTCTTATTGAACCAACAGGGATGCACAATTATTTTCACCGAATAAATAACCATCCTGCATCAAAAATCAGAAGAACCACTACCCACTATAGGGTCCTTACATTGCCTCACAAGATCATCAAAATATGGATCACCTTCATACAATTCCTTAACTACCTCAAACCCTACTACTTCATTTTCCATTGTTATAAAAACGCCACACGCCTACTCAAGGCATCAACAACTTGATTCTACTTACCTGACTTATGCTTTAAGACAAAAATATATTCTTGTAAAAATGAAACCCACTTTACATGCATATTATTTAGTTTCTTTTGTGTGTTTACATACCTCAATGCTTCATGGTCAATAAAGAGTAAAAATTCCTTAGCTACCAAGTAATGTCTCCAATGCCTTAAGGCGTGAATAATAGCATACCATTCCACATCATAAGTAGAATATTTCCTCCTAACTTCATTTAGATTTTTAGTGAAGAATTCCACAAGTCGTCCCTCTTGACTCAATACAACTCCAATCCTAACATGTGAGGCATCACAATCAACCTTAAAGACCTTTCTAAAATCTGGCAATACCAAAACAGGTTCCTTTGACACTTTCTTCTTCAACAATTCAAAACTATTTATTTCTACCTTGGTCCATACAAACTCCTTTCCCTTCATACACTTTGTTATGGGTGCGAAAATGCTACTAAAATTCCTTATGAACTTCCTATAAAAAGTTGTCAATCCATGAAAACTATGAACCTTTGTCACATTCCTTGGAATAGGCCATTCCAAAATCACCTTCACTTTTTCCTCATCCATCCTCCGAGATGAAAACCCCAAAAAAATAGACTTACCAAAATAGTCAATCAAAAACTTACCATTGTATCATCGCCGCATACTTTTTTGATCAAGCTTATGAATGTAATAGGTGCATTAGATGGCCCAAATGGCATCACCATCCACTTATACAATCCATTTTTGATCATCCCCTTCACAAATTCGGATCTAATAATACACACTTTGTAGGTCAATCTTACTATAATATTGGGCTCACGCTAGCACGTCCATCATATCATCTAATTTTGGAAATGGGAACTGATACTTAATTGTGATTTCATTTATGGCCATATTGTCCACACACATTCTCCAATCTCCATCCTTTTTGGGAGTCAATAGTGTTGGAGTTGCACATGGACTCATGTTTTCTCTCACTAACCCTTTCTGTATTAGATCTGTCACTTTCTTGTTCAACTCCTCACTCTGTGTTGGACTCATCCTATAGGTTGCCTGATTTGGAAGGGTTGATCCTGGGATCAAATCAATATGGTGTTGTATATCCCGCTTGAAGGTAACCCATTTGGTAGCTCATATAGTATGACATCCTTGTATTCTTTTAGTACCTTTATTTCCACAACGGGTATATCAAAGCCTCTATTTCCACCTTCTTTGACATCAGTGCATAACAACAACCAACTTCTTCCATTTCTGCAACAAACTCTTTTGTAGCCAACAAGCCCTCACTCTTCTCTTCTTCCTTGAAGGGTAACAAGACCACCTTTACACCATCCTTCCAAAAGTATAAGTATTTTTCCCTCCATCATGTGTAACCTTTCTATCATATTTCCAAGGCCTCCCTAGTAATATATGGCATGCATCCATTAGGATAACATCACACCACACCTCATCCTTATAGGTATTCCTAATTGAAAAATTTATAAGGCATATTTTATCTATGGTTACCTCATTCCCTTTCTTGAACCATGATATACAATACAGATATGGGTGCTTCTCACATTTTAGACTGAGTTTATCAACCATCACAGTTGAGACCATATTTTCACAACTACCACCATCAATAATAATTTTACATACCTTTCCTCTAGAGGTGCATCTTGTTTGAAAGATATTTTTCCACATTTAAGAATTAGTATGAGCACCATCTTGTTCTTTCTCCTTCCTCGTGATGTTCATCTTCCTCCTTATCATGAGGGTTTCACCCAAGTCTGTAATAACCTCCATTTCTTATTCTTCTTCCTCTTTAGCTTCAACCAGGTTTACTCGTGGTTGTTCTCCTTGCCATCTATCCAATGTAGGATAATACAAACATTTAAAAGTTTTGTGCCCTTCTTCACCACATTGGTAACATGTATACTTGCCTCTAGGGTCTATTCCAACCCTGTCCTCTATTATAACCTTGTCCCCTCTAAAACCCCTACCTCTTTGGTAGTTACCACAACTTTGACTAGATTCTTCATGCCCTTATGCATTAGAGGATTCACCTTTTATAGAATCAAATCTACCTCTCCCTCTCATTGGAGATGATGATGGTCCTCTCTTCACACCTCTTCTAAAATTACTCCTCTTGTTCTTTTCTTTTGCTTTTAATGTGAGTTGATAAGCATCATCTAGGCTATGGATTTGGAGCATACTTAATTCATCTTGTATGGTATAACTCAACCCATTTACATACCTTGTAGCCTTCTATTCTTCAGACTCTCCTTGTTCCACCCGGATTGATAGCTTGTAAAATTCATTGGTATAATCTTCAATGCTTTGAGATCCTTCTGATGCTTAGGTTTTGAAACCTTTGAAATAGTGTTTGGGCATAATCTACGGAAGAAAATTTTCTTTCAACTTCTTCACCATTTTATTCTAATTTCGGATCTTTCCCTTTCCTTTCCTTTGTCTTTCATTTTGCAAGTGATCCCACCAGATCAATGCATGTCTAGACAACTTAGTGCATGTAAACTTAACCTTATTCTCCTCTAAAAGGGTTTTCCACTCAAAGAATTTTTCCATGTGATTCAACCAGTCAATCAACTCCTCTGGTCGTAACCCTCTACCATAATCAAGAACATTAATCTTGATGTCATCATTATTTCCCTCTAAAGCTTGGATCAATCTCTCCTCAAATGGTCTCTCATTCAAGGTGTATTCATCTCTCTCATTTTCTTCTTCATTTCCTCCTTTATTCATTAATGAAGGTAGGATGCGGATCGAGGAATCTCAGTTATTGCAGGGAAACCTCTCTCCAAGGTTCCCTCAAAATCCTCGATTTAGATCTATATTTTGCACAAAACTACGAGAGGTTCGAGATCCTAATCCTACTCTAACTTACGAGGAGACGGGGGTAGAAGTGCAAAAAATGAAACTAACTAAAGATGGTGATGCACCAAAAGAGTGGTGAAACATATTGTCATGCAAATAGACACAGATCAAAGTTCACAACATAAAACATACACAGACTGATAAGGTATAATTTAGGATCTGAAATGAAGCAAATAATACAAACAGAGGACTGAAAACCATTCACAGAGCTTGCATTATCATTTTAGTGTCAAAAACACGCATTACACCCTCAGAGAGGTAAAAGAAAACTATTACAATCTTTGGAGAGGTCTGATCCTTGCATCAATCACTTGCTGGAGGTGAAAGAAGAAGTTGCTATGCAAAAATGTTCCCCCTTCAGAAATGAGCCAAATCTGGCTTTTACATTGCATGGGTCGAGTCCAGGGGACAAAAAACATACAAAAACATGAGAGCCCATCCCTTCTTGACTGCAGGTGCATTAAAATGGCATGGGGGACCTTACAAACCCATACCCTATCATTTTGACCAGATTACAGGAGAATGCGACCCATTCTGCATTAAATCAGTCCTTTGGAATGTCACTTCTGGCCATGAACACGCGTCAGAGCCGTTTCTCAATTTTCTCTCTCTAGACTACACCAAAACTCAAGATTAACCTTGAAATCATGTGAGAATTTCACAAGCTTTCCGTTGATATAAAGAACGTGCAAATCCGAGCTCTGGATCGAAAGATATGTCGATCTGAAGATTTAGGGCACAAAACAGGTGAAAATGCGTTTTGAAATTTTTCCGCTCTGCCACCTGGATGACACGTGTCACGCTGATTGGATATGTAATTCTCTCTCCTCTCTGTCCGTGGGTTTTCTTGCTTCATTGGACACGTGTCCTCTTTTGATTGGCTCGGTCAGTGCTTGAAACCTCACCCTTTGACTTTTGGACCCTTTTTCCCCTGTGACACGTGTCGTGATTTGATTGGTCAGCGGTGCTGCCGCTTTTCGCGCCCTTCGCATCTTTTTTTTGTCCGGACGTCCCAGTCTTGTTTGGGACAGAATCCTCGATCCACCCGAATGGGCTTCCTTGTCCCTTATCTCCAGATGACACGTGGCGTTGATCGATTGGCTTTCGGCTCCTTGGCTATCCATCCGTGTCCCGTCCCAGCGTCCCTTGTCCCACGTGTCCCCTTGAAAATTTCTCTTCTGGCGAACCCGGCCGGTTCGCGTCCTTCGCGTACTCGCGGCCCAGATGTCCCAGTGTGAAAGTTCCCCATTCGAGTACTTTCATCCTTCAGCGTACCTTTGTCCCAGTTGAAAGTTGCCCAGGACAAATTCTTAGCTCCGATTCTAACGTCGGCGTTCATCCCACCGCGTTCTCTTGTCCCGCTTGCCCCGGTTAAAGACTTAGACAAATTTTCTTTCTTTCGGCCGATTCGGGCATTTCGCATCCCACGCGTACCTATGGCCCCGATGTCCCAATTGCCGCGCGTGGACTTTGCTGGCGCTTTTCGGCCGATTCGCGTCCCAGATGTCCCAAATGTCTCGACCATTGCGAGGACTAGGACTTAGCCAATTTTCACGATTTTTTTCTGTCCCAAGCTTGTTTTTGCAGCTTTTTCACCTTTTCTCGAGAACTTGCTCTTTTCAACTGACGGAGAGTTAGAAAAAAATATGAGGGGACCACAGAAACATGATTTTTGCCACTGGATCAATCAATTTGCACGGACTTGAGAATTCGATGTGTGTTATCAATTAACCACAGGGGTGAATTTGGATAACAATTTGGCGACTCAGTGGGGATACCTGCCTGCTAGGTAGAAGATACCAGTTGCCTGAAGCAGTCCATTGGGCATGGAGTCATCAAATATTCTGTTTAGAACCCTAACTGACTCAGAATGTGCAAGGAGGAAGATGGAATGTCACCTGATGAAAGCAAGGACTGCTAAACATCTCCATGGACAGCAAGTTGTGCCAAAGCACTTAGGGAAAACAAAACTAACCTACAACAAAACAATGTGCACAAGCACTTGGAGGAAAGAAAATCTAATCTAATATTTACAGAGGTAGTGAACTTCCCTCTAGAAGCAACGCTTGAGATAGATTCCATTGACTGGAATCTGCAGTTCTTCACCATCCAGTGAGGCCAATTGGAAAGCATTGTTGTTCTTGCACTTTGTGACCATGTATGGGCCACTCCAAATGGCATCAAATTTTGAATGCCTTCCGGTTTTCTCTATCCACATCCCATTTCAACACTAGATCTCCAACTTGAAAAGATCTATCCTTGGCCTTCTATCAAAGGTCTTCTTGATCAAAGCTTGATCCTTTTCCATTGCTTGGGATGCCTGATTTCTGATCTCTTGCAGCTCCATCAACTCTGCATACCTCACCTCCATGGGCTCAAACTCTAGCAACTCCAGCTGTTTCATGAGTTCCAACGTTGGCAACTCAAGTGACATGGGCAAGATTGCCTCTCTTCCATAAACAAGCTGAATGGAGAGTTACACCGTGTGGATCTTTTGGGAGTGATCCTATCAGCCCATAAGGCTGATTTCAGCTTGGTATGCCAAGACCTCTGATTCTCATCAAGAGTCCTCCTAATGATCCTCAACAAGTTCTTGTTTGTAGACTCGGCACAGCCATTACCACGAGGGTAATAGTTTGATGAAGTGCTAGGTAAATACCGTTCTTGACAGACCCACTCGGTCACCTTAGATCCATGAATGCCAATGCATTATCGAGAGATTATTGTGGCGGTACACCAAATCTGGTTGTTATCCCCTCATAAAAGTCTAAGATCTTAGACTCATTCACCTCTTTGAGTCTCTCTTACATCTTGTCCATTTGGTGAAGTAGTCGTGGTTTGTCAAAATCCATTTGTGCCCTTGGCTTGAATTGGGATTAATGACTCAATGAAGTCCAAACCCCATTGCATGAATGGCTGGTCAAGCGAGATTGGATGCGATGGGAGGGCTGCAAGTCTCTCTTTTCTGTGAAGAATGCACAATTCTTACACCTCTTGATCCATGCATAGCAATCACTTTGAAGATTTTAGGCCAATAATAACCAGCCTTCATGATTTTTAGAGCTGTCACTCTTGGTGCAAAATGGCCACCAGTGGTCCACCATGAAACTCTTCCAACACCCTTTGAATCGACTTGTGCTAATGCATCTCGGTGCACTCCATTTACATCTTTTTGAACAAAACTCCATCAACAATGGCATACGGGACAGCTGCAATCTGAAGTGTCTCCTTTGGGTCTTGCTTCATCTCGGAGGGCATAGGCACATGCTAGGAAGTGCATAATACCTTGGGTCCAGCAAGGAGTCGGGGCAGCATTGTCTTCTTCTTGTTTGCCACTTGGCTCATGACTGTCCTGGACTGTCAAAACAACCTCTTCTTCATTGCATACTTCTTTTTGTTTCCCCAAAACCAGCTGCTCACACAATCCTTTCCCTCTTACCAGCTTGGTGATCTTGATCTCAATGTCATACTCCATGACACGGGTGATCCAACCTGCCCTTTTCTCATTCAAATCCTTGTTGAGGAGGAAGTCCTTAACCCCAGCATGTGAGACCAGCAGTTGAATCTTATTGTTTGAGACCAAATGTCTGAACTTCTTCAAGCTCCTGATGACAACAAGGACATGCTTTTCGATGAAAGAATACTTTATTTCGTAATCTTCCAAGGTTTGGCTGAAGAATGCTATGGGCTGTTCTGAACCTTCTCTATTTAGCTGTGTTAAGATAGTTGAGATTGTGTCTGATCCTCCAAACGCATACAACATGAAGTCCTTTGAAAAGTTTGGGTTGATAAGAGTTGGAGCTTGTGATATTGCATGCTTGATGCTTTCAAAACTCTCTTTGCCTTCTGCTGTCCATTTGAATGCCAGACTCTTCTTCAACATCATTGTTAGAGGCTTCACAAGAGTGGCAAAATTAGGCACAAATCTGCGGACAAAGTTTATCCTTCCTAAGAAGCTTTGAAGAGATTTCTTGTGGTGTGGCAATGGGAGCGTTCGGATGGCTTTAACCCTTTCGGGATCAATTGTTAGCCCTTCCTAGAGACAATGTGGCCCAACAATTTTCCCTCGTGTGCCAAGAATATACACTTCTTTGGATTCAACGACACTCTGAACCTTCTACACCTCTGAAACACTTGTCTGAGGTGAAAGAGATGGTCTGCTGCATTCTTTGAGAAGACAGTGATATCATCTAGGTATACCAGCACTATATTGTTGATTAAGCCTTTGAATGCCATATCCATAGCTCATTGAAATGTTGCTCTGGCATTTGATAGGCCAAATGGCATCTTCTTGTAGGCATAGGTGCCCCATTTGGTGGTGAAAGCCATCTTGAATTGATCTTCTTCCTTCACCATTATCGATTATAGCACGAGTATCCATCAAGTAGTGAGAACCTTTACGAACCATTCTACTGACTTGCATATTTGCTCCATGGAAGGGAGTGGGTAATGGTCCTTGAGGAGGCTCTGTTCAAGTCTCGAAGTCAACACACGATCTGATTTCTCCATTTCTTTTCTCACGGCACCAAGTTTGCAACCCAACTTGAGTGTTTGATGGGGAAGATGATACTGGCCTCAATAAGCTTGCTTAACTCTTTTCTCATGAGAGGTTCAATATGGGGATTCACTGGCCTTTGCTTTTGCCTAATAGGCTTGGATTCGGATCCAGCTCAATAGTATGTTGTGCCAGCTTTGGGTTGAAACCTCTTAGATCTTTGTAAGTCCAAGCAAAGATATCTGGGAACTCTTGACAAAGTTGAACAAAATCAGATTTCTCTTGTGAGGTACTTACTTTGCCAATCTGCAATGTTTTGCCTTCTTCCACTAAAATAGGCTCTGAATCTTCACCCTTCACTTGAATGTTTGCTTTCTCCTTCCGGAACTGATCATTCGGGTTGAAGATTGACTCCAAGGTTATGAGGCCTTTTGGTAATTTGTTAGTTCTCAGCTGTACTACCTGATCACCATATTGCTGCTCCCGACTTGTCTTGATTTACGGCGGAGAACTCGGCTTCTTCTTGTAGGAAATTAACAATTTGCTGATCATTCTCGAAGACTTGCCAACTTGTGTTGTTATCTGGAGCAGTGGTCTCTGACCAATTTGATATGAGGCTGAGATTTCTCACTTTTGATACTCTCTACAACATCAAACGCAGCCCCAATTGCTGCTTTTTGCTCCTTCAGCGGCTTCATTCTTTTTCTTGGGATGGAATTGATGCTAAAAGCTTCAAAATCTTGATAAGATCCCATACCCGATTTTTGTAGCACTTAAGCGAGATCATTTTTGGCAGCATTTTTTCCTTTGACTTGGTTTACGATCAGCTCACTATCACCAAATACTTGTAAATTCCTGATGCCTTTCTTCATTGCCCAGTGCAGTCCATGAATTAAGGCTTCATACTCAGCTGTGTTGTTTGAGCAGGAAAACTGAAAATGGAAGGCTGAGTAATACCTTATACCTTGCGGTGAAATGAGCATAGCTCCTCCTCCTGCACCTTGTCTACTCCTTGATCCATCAAAGAACAATTGCCATACTTCATTCTTGTCCTTATGATCTGGCTTGGTGATGCTGGGGAGAGGTTGATCCTCTTCATGTAAACAATAAACCCCTAGCTCGAGATTCTTCTATTCTTGATAAGGATCAAAGCATGCACTTTGCTTGCCCATTCATCAAGAGTCAAATCAGGATGCTTCCACCTTGGTGTCGGCTTCATCGGTGCTTGGATAATCTTCTTGATCAAATCTTTGAGCAGTTGGTATTGATTTGGCTTGGTAGTGTAAGGCTCAATGTGAAAGTTCGCATAGGTTCGGACTGATTGTGGCCTTAGTTCCATACCTTGTTACGAAACAACATGTGTGACCAATCCACGAGAAAATAGCCTCGATTTTAGCGGTGAAGTCTCTTGACAAACACAATGCAAAAGTGGTGGCGAGTCTATGGTGACACATCTTGTAACACTATTACGTTGGGACATGCGTGCGAGTGTGAGGCTCAAACCTTTGATTACTCCAACCGTTGTCACTTTGTTGTCCCATCTAATTGCACTACCCCTTGGAGATGACTTCATATTGAAGCCCTAGTGATCAACTATTTGCTTGGGCATTCTTGAACTACTTGCCCCGAGTCGATCATGCAATTATTATGTACCAACTTGTCTCCTATGATCAATGAAACATAAAATGGAGGGGCTTCACATTTTACCTTGTTGTCCTCCATGATTTCCTTCAGGCTGGGCAGCATTTGTGAGTACCTTCTCTTGCATTTGGACCTGTTGATTTGAAGTTGACCAGTCCTTCATGGCAGCTTGTAGCAAATCTCTTTGGCCTGGGATGGATAGTGATTCCCACATTGATATGTTTACATTTGTCTTCTTCATCGATCATGATGTTGAATGGGGATGAAGCATCCTCTGTTGTCCCTAGCTTTGCACATTCATTCCTTGCACATGGGCAGCAACAAGCGCATCGAGTTGGTTTAGGAGCTGGTTTGGGTGCTCCTTGCATGTTTGGAACTGCATTTTGTTTGCCAACACCTTGTGGAGTGATAGAAGGTCGTGAACTACTTGGGGCCAATGGCTGTTCTTCACCCAAATTTCTCCTTTTGACCTTGTGTTGGCTGCAACACTTTGAGAGGGTATTTGATTCATACCACAGAAATCTTGACTTGCCAATTGACAAGAGTAGTTTCATTCGGAGATGTTCCTTGTTGAGGTGCTTCTTGTTGCTGATCTCCTTCATGGCTGGACTCTTGCGACCCACCAATGGTTTGCACCATCAGAGCTTGATTTAATGCACCGTTAAAGCACATTGATTGGTTGTGTGGCTGACTACATGGGAAACACCAATCATATTCTTGGGCCATGTTATTTTGGACTGGCACTAATGCTTTAGAAGCAGATACAACATTGGGGTTATAGGGCTGAAATGGTCTATTAGCGGGAGGCCTTACTTGGCTTTGATTTTGATTTGCAGCCTGATTTGGTGACCTATTTTGTTGGTATGGGGGCCTAGCCTAGTATTGTGCTTGAGGCTGATACGGTCTAGCACTTTGAGCTTGCTTTGTCTTTTGATAGTAACCAGCTCATTTCCCAAATTTTGCAAATTGTTTTCATGACCTCTTGGAGTTCATTTGAAGCATAGAGGATGAAGTAGAAGTTTCATTGAACTTTGATTTCTAGGGGTGGGAACGAGGAGCCAAAGTGGGTGCTTGACTAGTGCTTGGATTTTCTAAGTTTGGATACTGAGGGCATGGGAGGCCTAGGAGCCGGTTTACCTTTGAATAAGACAGTTTTCGGCTCTAATGGCAATCTTATAAGCGGCGAGTAAGGTTGTGCCTCCCATAGATTGAATTAACATAGAAATATCGAAATTCAAAGCTTTAAGGTAATATAGAAAAGCACCTTCTGCTTTGTTGGCTTTGACCTGCCAGGAATCCTATCCCAAGACCTTTGAAATCTGAAGTTGAAGTCAATCAGCTGCTCGTTGGGGGCTCTCTTGATAGTTGTCAGCTGCTCCAAAAGAGACAAGTTGTCTCCCTTCTCTCCAAATTGCTCGTGAAGTGCAATACCACGGTGATTCCAGTTTGTGATAGAACCAGCTCAGAGGCTCTAAACCATTGCAATGCTTTACCCTTGAATGAAGATGCGATAACTTGATGACCACTTGCATTTCATTGATTTCATGGATTGCACAAAGGTTAGCAATATCTTTAACATGATCACACAGGAGTAGTCGATTTTCTCCGGTGAAGTAGGGAATGTTCTTGAGGCTGCAATGATAGGAAGCTGGATGTTGTGCATTGAGAGCAAGTGGGCTGCTTTGCTGTGAAGTTGACGTAGGGGTTGTTACGAGCCATTCTAATCGGTCTTAAAACCCTTGTATCTTGAATGAAAGGCTGTCGGGTGGAGGAGTTGAGAGAGTTACATTTTGGTGGAGATGGAGACCTTTGAATCCTTCTTCCTCTTTGCCTTCTTCTTGGAGATAATTGCGGGTATTCAAACAACACTTCTTCTTCTCGACTCTTGACCTTGTGGTGATTCTTCTCATGAGTTTTCGGGCTGCACTTGGAACCGAGTTGATTCTTCCCCTTGGAGTCGCGGATATGCAAATAATAGCTCTTATAAGCAAGAAAAAATTGCAGCGAGATGCATATCAACTTTCTGCATAAAAATGAGACCTCTAGTGTCCCACCGGCGTGCCAAAACTGTTGTTGCGAGACTCACACAGGCACCCACGGATGCGAGATCGGGGCTTCTAGGTTGATCACTCTAGCATCCGGTGTGATTGCACAACATGGAAACCTCTCTCAGTGTGGGGACTTGTGAGGCGAGAGAGAATCTCAGTTAGAGGTGGTTCCTCAAACTCCTCGATTTAGATCTATATTTTGCAAAACTACGAGGTTCGAGATCCTAATCCTACTCTAACTTGCGAGGAGATAGGGGTAGAAGTGCAAAAATTGAAACTAACTAAAGATGGTGATGCACCAAAGGAGTGGTGAAACATATTTGTCATGCAAATAGACACAGATCAAAGTTCACAGCATAAAACATACACAGACTGATAAGGTATAATTTAGGATCTGAAATGAAACAAATAATACAAACAGAGGACTAAAACTCATTCACAGAGCTTGCATTATCATTTCGAGTGTCAAAAACACACGCATTACACCCTCGAGAGGTAAAAAAAAGCTATTACAATCTTTGGAAGGTCGATCCTTGCATCAATCACTTGCTTTGGAGGTGAAAGAAGAAGTCTGCTATGTCCAAAAAAATGTTCCCCCTTCGAAAATGAGCCAAATCGGCTTTTACATTGCATGGGTCGAGTCCAGGGGACAAAAAACATGTACAAAAACATGAGAGCCCATCCCTTCTTGATTGCGGTGCATTAAAATGGCATGGGGGCCTTACAAACCCATACCTGTCATTTTGACCAGATTACAGGAGAATGCGACCCATTCTGCATTAAATCTAGTCATTGGAAATGTCACTTCTGGCCATGAACACGTGTCAGAGCCGTTTCTCAATTTTCTCTCTCTAGACTACACCAAAACTCAAGATTAACCCCAAAATCATGTAGAGAATTTCACAAGCTTTCCGTTGATATAAAGAACGTGCAAATCCGAGCTCTGGATCGAAAGATATGTCGATCTGAAGATTTAGGGCACAAAACAGGTGAAAATGCGTTTTGAAATTTTTCCGCGCTCTGCCACCTGGATGACACGTGGCACGCGCTGATTGGATATGTAATTCTCTCTCCTCTCCCATGGGTTTTCTTGCTTCATTGGACACGTGTCCTCTTTTTATTGGCTCGGGTCAGTGCTTGAAACCTCACCCTTTGACTTTTGGACCCTTTTTCCCCTGTGACACGTGTCGTGATTTGATTGGTCCGCGGGTCTGCTGGCTTTTCGCGCCCTTCGCGTCTTTTTGTCCCGATGTCCCAGTGCTGTTTGGGATAGAATCCTCCGATCCACCTGAAATGGGCTTCCTTGTCCCTTATCTGCCGATGACACGTGGCGTTGCTTGATTGGCTTTCGGCTCCTTCGGCTATCCGCGTCCCACGCGTCCCTTTGTCCCAATTGTCCCAATATGAAATTTCTCTTTGGGTGAACTAGGCGGTTCGCGTCCTTCGCGTACTCATGGCGGCCCCGAAATGTCCCGTAGTGCGAAAGTTTTCCTTCACCGGCCGTTCGCGTCACCGCGTACTCTTGTCCCGCTTGCCCCGGTTAAAGACTTAGACAAATTTTCTTTCTTTCGGCCGATTCGGGCATTTCGCGTCCCACACGTACCTATGGCCCAGATGTCCCAATTGCTGCGTGGACTGCCTGGCGGCTTTTCGGCCGGTTCGTCCCAACGTCCCAAATGTCCCAACTATTGCGAGGACTAGGACTTAGCCAATTTTCACGATTTTTCTGTCCCAAGCTTGTTTTTGCAGCTTTTTACCTTTTCTCAAACTTGCTCTTTTCAACACAGGACAGGGAGAGTTAGAAAAATATGAGGGGACCACAGAAACATGATTTTTGCCACTGGATCAATCAATTTGCACGGGACTTGAGAATTCGATGTGTGTTATCAATTCAACCACGGGGTGAATTTGGATATCAACAGAAGTGAATTATTTCATAAATACTCAAGATAAATTTTGGAACTATTAGACGAGTTGGAATAGGCTTCTGGATGCGTCGGCACTTTCAGAGGAGCCTCGTGGATGCGAAAGAGGTCAAAATCTAATCTTTTCAAGATCACACAAGTATATCTTATATTCATTGTTGGTCATCTATATATCACAATATGATCATCGAGTACAACTGTAACCTACAAAACAAAGATTCACCTACAAAATCCACACTACCACATCAAATCTAGAAAAAGAAAGACGCACATGGGGAGTCGAATGACCCCGAAGGTCACCCATTGAGTGAACTTATGACCGAGTGTTGCACTACATTTGGAATCCATGTATTTTGTGTGTGTGTGTGAAATAATCATGACCTAAGATGCCCTTGTGCAAGTGCACTTGATAAAAATCTAGCAAGATGTAACAATGTAAATAGAATGTGTGGATGTCGAATGAACTTCCCCTTCCTATGTTGTGTATACAAAAATGTAGTCCTTGCGCCTTGAATGGATGCTAGATGGATGCCTTTGATGCTATTAGATGCCTTTAGATGCAGGCTTAGGCGATGATAATAGATTCTAAGAGCTTGGTCCTTTGTTTTGGTCACATAGCTTTGTATTTATATGATTCCCTTGGTTGAATTTTGTAATTGACAACTAGAAGGTCAACCCATAAGAAAATAAGATGCCCAAAAGATAAAAGAAGCCCAAAAAGAGTGAGTAAGGTGGAAATAGGTCATGGGAGACCAGAGGGGATGAGGGCGCCTAGATGTTAGCGTCCCAGTTGGGTGCTGGTGTCCAAATCCATAAAATATAAGCAAATGAAGTACCTATTGGGTTGTAGGGTGTGATAGACTAGAAAGAAGACAAGAAACAAAGAAAAGAGACCAAAGATAAATGTCAATTACTAGTTTTCTCACATAGGATTCATATGAATGCCATTGTTCTTTTAGGACCTAGAAATGTACCCAAGTGTGTGTTTTTGTGTCCATAGATAGTCACATTTAGCATTTTCATCATAATTACAGCCATGGGGCGAGATGGATCAAGATTGAGAGGTGGTGGAAGAGTAATTAAATTGCTTTCGAGAAGTTGAGGTAATAGAAATCGAGGTGCATATGGTAATTTAGTGAATGTACACTTTGGAGGTTGTCATTGAAGCTTTTTAAGAGGAGAGATGACATTAACAATTGCATTTGCATCGGTGGGCTTAGTATTTGGCTTGAATGTTGACTTGGATTGAAACCTATTAGAAGACGATGAAAAAGAATCTTGATATTTGAGTTTTCCCATAGAAAGTAGTTTGACTTCACACATTTTGAGCATATGACATAGTTGATCAAATGAAGGAGAGGTCTCAAAGATGACACTCTCCTGAAGCAATGGTAAGAGTTTCTAACAAATAAATCTTGTAGTTCTAAATCAGCTAGTACATTAGTCATCTTAGTTAGGTTGTTCTTATAACGTAACACATAGTCTGTTAGATGTTCATTAGATTGTTGTTTAATTTGTGCAAGTTGTGCATAAGAGATCTTAGTGCCGATATTAATTGAAAAATGAGAAAGAAAAGCATCGACTAAATGCGTGAAAGAAGTTACTAAATGAACAGGTAGATCATAAAACCAACGCATGGCGTAATCCTAAAGACTTCAAGGAAATATATTAGCTAGTAAGGTATGATCATCCACATAATCTAGACATGCCACATGAAAAGCTCGAGAGATGCTCTTGAGGGTCACCATGGCCATTGAAAGTGGGTAACTTAGGGGTGACAAAATTGAGAGGAAGTGAGTAAGCAAAATGGTGAGTGCAAAAGGAGTATGAAGAAACAAGGAGGAGTCAAGATATGGACTATAGGAATAAGGTTGGATAGGGGCACCCATGGCTGGACATGGGCGTATGGGCACTAAAAACCTCTTATGGGTACATGTGACTATGAAAATGATCAGAACCTGATCTTTACTGTTTCACAAATATTCCTTGTTGATCGCTTGTGTATCACTCTTTGATCGCCAAGGGTACCTATAACCTGTAAAACATATATCATCTGCAAAAACCACAAGCCACATCAAATCATAAAAGAAAGAAAGATGTATAATGGGGAGTCAGACTGATCCCGATGGTCACCCCGAGAGTGAACTTACAACCAAGCGCTACACTACATCTCATAATCCATGTAGTTCAGTGAGTGTGTGTAAGAATCGTGCCCTAGGATGCCCTTGTGCAAGTGCACTTGATAGTGGGCTATAACTAGATGTAAGAATGTAATGAAATGCTTGGATGGAATAAAGAACTTCCCCTTCCTATGATGTGTATGCAAAAAATGTAGTCCCTTGTACTTTGAATGGGTGTTAGATGGATGCCTTAAAGTGCTTTAGGTGCCTTTGGATTCAATCTTAGGTAATGATGGTAATATTTAGTGCTTAGTCCTTGATTTTGAACACATAACTATATATTTATATGATTCCCTTGTTTGAATTTTGTAATTGACAACTAGAAGGCCAACCCATAAGTGAAAAAGGTGCCCAAAAGATAAAAGAGACACAAAAGAAGCAAGTAAGGTGGAAAAGGGTCGGGGTGCCCAGAGGGGACAGGGGCACCTGGGCTCTCCTGTCTTGGCTAAGCCCTGGTGTCTGGAGCCATAAAATATAAATAAGTAAAATATCAACTAGGTTGTAGGGTGTAAAAGATCAAATGAAAAACAAAAAGAAAAGAAAAAATGCCAAAGATAGTTGTTAATTACCAGTTTTTGTTGGGGTTAAACCATATAACATTGTTGTACAGATCCAAAATCAAATAAAGCATACAAGCAATAAACACTTTGACATAACCGAGAAGATAAAATAAACAAGAGAAAAATAACACCAAATTTAACTTGGTTCACCCAAAGGTGTAGAGCTACATCCACCAAGAAACAACCAATATTATTATTCAACACTTTTAGAGGAAATACAATTAAGATCTTCTGTCTTTCAACACCTCATAGGATGGACAATGATTTCTCCTCTCAACTATTCTTTCTTTCTCACCAAGGAAATTCACATGCAACAATTACAATTCACCCCTTCTAAACTCTAATTCTCATGCCTTTATACATATATAAACTTAGGGCACCTCAGGTATGCTTTTACAATCTTTACATCATCTTTAAAGAAAAAAGATATATTTAAATCATGAGTTAAAACAAAAACAAACTGCACAAGTAATCGATATCGCTACCCCACCAATACCGGTTCCTACTTGCACTTGATAAATCGATACCGGTCCCATGTGATTGACGTTGGTTACTATGTAATCTTGAAAGTTTACAAAAACATGTTAATGTGAAGCAATTAAGCTCCACACTCAACAATTTTCTTGTTTAGGAATCATATGAATGTTAGTATGTGTTTAGGACCTAGAAAAGTACCTAAGTGCGTGATTTAGTGTCTACGGTTGGGGTGGTATTTTTGAATCTATGTCATGTTATTCGGTGGGTTGTTTAAGAAATGCTTTGAGAAATTATTATTCGACCTCTTTGGAAGTTTTCGGAAGAAAGAATAACAAAGAAAAATTGTTGTCATAATATCCACTAGAGGCATGATTTTTCTTGAATTTGTAGACACAAAATCATGCACTTGGGTACATTTCTAGGTCCTAAACACATACTAGCATTCATATGATTCCTAAGCAAGAAAACTAGTAATTGACGACTATCTTTGGCCTCTTTTCTTTGTTTCTTGTTTTTATTTTGTCTTGCACACCCTACAACCAAATTGGGATTTTATTGATTTATCTTTTATGGCTCTAGATACCAAGCACCCAAATAGGATAGTAGCGCCCGGCACTCCTGTCCCCTCACAGGCGCCCGACCCTTTTTCTACCTTACTCTTTTTGGGCCTCTTTTATCTTTTGGTCATCTTTTTCACTTATGGGTCGGCCTTCCAGTATCAATTACGAAATTCAAACAAGGGAATCATATAAATACATAGTTATGTGTTCAAAATAAAGGACCAAGCATTAAGCATTATTAGCATCACCTAATCTTGCATCCAAAAGGCACCTAAAGCACTCTAAAGCATTCATCTAGCATTCATTCAAGGGAAAAGGGTTGCATCAACTCTGCATACACATCATAGGAAGGGGAAGTTCATTTTTCCATCCACACATTCTACTACATTGCTACATTTAGCTACAGCCTGCTATCAAGTGCAACTTGCATAAGGGCATCATAGGGCACAATTTCTACACACACTCACCAAAACTACATGGATTTTGAGATGTAGTGTAGTGCTCGGTTGTAATTTCACTCTCAGGTGACCACCGAGGTCAGTTTGACTCCCCATATTGCATCTTTATTTTTAAGTTTGATGAGATTTATGGGTTTGTGCGTGTCAAATTTTGTTTTGCAAGTTATAGGTACCTTTAGCATTCAAAGAGTGACTCTCGGGTGATTAATAAGAAGCAACAACAAAGATCTTATGACACTACGAAACTAGGTTTTGAGCATTTACGCAGTCACCGGTGCCCAAAAGCAGTCTCCAGCGCCCAGGCACCTATGCCCTATAGTGAGCACCTACGTCTAAATGCATCCGTGAGTTTCATAATTTATTATGAGCAAAAATGACACACTGCCCATTCTATTCATCATTTTTCCTAGTCTAAATCAGTTTCGGATCAAGCATAAATCTATTAAGTCCTCTTTCCTTCTTCTTTTCTTAGGGTTTCAAATATTACATCATAGATTGCTTTCATCATTTCATCATTTATACATCATTTAGTTCAGTAATGACTCTAAAATATTTAGATTTAATTCAAATTAAATTAAATCAAACTCTCATTTTGGTTCTTTCATTTCAAATGCATGAATATATGTTGGGTTATTCTTCTTACAGGTATTTCGAATGAATTTAATAATGTGGTTATTTTGTTAATGGCTTTTGAGCTTGAATAGATGATTGTGTTTTGTTGATCTAAAAATCCATATTTGAGAAAAGACGTTATGGGTATGAGTTTTTTTTGGGTTGAATTTGGGTTTGATTTGTTGATTCGAAGAGCATGTAAATCTACTTATTATCCTTGAAAGAAAAACATACTTGTGGGTATGAACTATTCCAGTTGTTTGTGGATGGTTTCATTGACTTGAATCACCTCTGGGTTTACGGAATTTGTTTCTTACTATGGGTATTTTGAATGACCTGTTGTAAAGGTGATTTCATGTTGTTGGCCTTTGCGCTTTAATAAGTTGTCTATGTATCCTTTGATTTTAGACCCATGTTTGCAAAATACGTAATAGGTCTAAGTTATTCTATGTGATTGTATATGGGTACGAGTTGATAAGTGAGTCGGGGTTGTTTAGTTGACTTATACCCATATTGATAAAGTGTATGGTATAGGCTTATCCTATTTTACTATTCTCGACTATTTTGGATAACCATTTTTTTGGTATGCATGGTAAAGGAATTAATAGCTCCTTTTTCTAAACAATGTCGAGAAATTTATAAGATGTCGTTTCCTAGTTTGTTAAATTGTGAAGACATGCTTTCTATTCTTATCTACATTGTATGTGACATTACATTATTGTTAGTATAAAAAATTTAATGATGTTTCAGGAGCTTGGACCATTGTATAAACTTGTATTTACTTTTATGAGGTTGGGGTTTTATTAAACCTTCATTCTAATTGATGTTAGCATGTTGATTAATAGGTCACAGAACGAGATGCTTTGTGAAAAGACGGTGTCTATGTGAAATTTATTTTCTTATTATTCTGGTGGCTTAATCTTAAACTGAAATAAGTTGAAAACGTGTCTCGACAGGAAGATACCCTTGCTTGTACTATTTTTATTCGGTTAGGGAAAAGAAGGAAAATGCTTGTAGAAGTTAATTTGTGACAATAAAGTATCTTTTACATCATTGAATATAAATTTATTGTGTGACATTGTTGCTTGGGAAATAATAAAAGATGACTATCCTTTTTCCATTTTTGAGTTAATTTGGAAATTGTCTTTAGTGATCTCGTGACGGAGTGCTTGTTATCTTCCTCCAAATGTTGAGTTTATGATAAACATGATTGAGGATAAAAAAGAAAAGAATGTAGATTGAGCACAAACTGAATTAATAGTTAGTCTTGTGAATAAAAGGTTGTCTGGATGTTGAAGTGTTAATAGTTTTAAAGGATGAAGTGATTTTGCAAAGGCATAATGAACTTATTGATGTTTGCAAGTTGTTGATTGATAGAAACTTTGTTATATTACTTCATTGTAGTTGGCATGTCTACTTTATATGATGTTGTTTTATTTGAGTTGTAGTTGAAATAAAACCGTAGATGTTCAATTATTTTGTAATGAAACAACTAGATAGAGAGTTGTTAATCCATGCTAGTTCGATGAACTGACCATGTATATTATCTTATTTTATCCTACATATTTCAAGATGGAATGATTATTACGAAGTTCTAATTGGATTGATTCCACACATGATTGTCATGTGATGATTGTATTTATCTGATTTCAGATATTGATTTTGTTTGAATATCTAGATTATGGATTATTGTATTTATTGAAAAGCAAAACATGATTTCGCATAATTTCATAAGGCAATTGGCCTATTTGTATTAAACTGAAATTATTGTAATAATTTATGAAATAAGGATTTATCCTTAATGTGTTCAATAAATACATTTATTATTTTGATACCTCTTATGAGTTGTAATAATGATTCACACTGCCAATGGGGTTTGGGTGGATCGGTTAATACAGACAATTGTGTTTGGATCCACCTAGGTTCAAATCTCACAGGTGCGATCCCCTCCGGGGTGGTTTATCGGTGATGACGGTTGTTACATCACCGATGGTTACGGCTAGTGGTTCTTATTGGCGATGACGAAATTTGCATCATCATCGGTGGCGGACTTTGCATTGTTGGTCGGTCTTTGCCGTCGTTCGGAGATGTTTGTATTGTTAAGGGGGGGACCCAAGAACCCCGGTTCATAGCTCCGGTCAAAAGCATTTAACTATTTAAAAATAATAATAATTCACATTGTTTTTAACAATGGTATGTACTTTAAAATGATTATAAAAATTATACTTGATTTACATGATCGTATTTTTCACGATAGTTACTATCCTAATTTATTGAATGGTAATTATTACAACTATATCAATGACATCATCATTTATATGTTTAATTTAATGAGTTAAATAAATAATGTTGTTATGGACAACGATACAAAGTTATGAAATAATGATATTTCATCTTAACTTGATCGTAAAGAGATTAATTAAATAATTAATTCATTACATAGTACAACTCTAAAAGTACATTGTTGACAATTGTACCTTTACAACAATAACTTATTTAACAACATTAAGATGTCATAAATGCAGAAGTACTATACCATAAGAAGATAGTAATATAAAATGTGAATGATACATTTATGATTATCGTTAATAATAAACCTTGTCTTATTACTTAAAAAGATTATATCTCTTTCTTAAAGAGGTACTTAACAATAATGAATAATATGGTGGAATTATGATACAATATAAATGGGATTGGATTGTTATCAAATTAAAATGACATGGATAAACTAAACCTAGTCCTAACAATGAAAGTTGTAAAGCGACACTACGAGATTAAGACACTTCGTATGATAGTAACTAGTAAGTTACTATAGATCTTGTCGTTAAACGTATAACTTGACTTAGTCTCTAAACGATGAAATCTACCTTGTAATAAGATAATTGTATTATGAAAGTGTGGACTCTAAGTCTTGCCTATCTGTTTGATTGAACTCTATCCATACCATCTTATGACGGCTATGGGAAGGGTAATAATTATTTATTGATGAAATTCATTAAGTAATCATTATCTTTCCCATAGGTGTCCTAAGATGGGATTGATAACATACTCTCAAGTCAAGAGGCAAGACCTAGATTCTAGGCCTTCTTAATACAAGAACTTAAAAATTTAATTAATGAGATGTGATCCAGATAACTGTGTAGAGATGATTGTGCAGTGATGGGACAAGTTTTGTTTGGCTTATGTGCGGTCACGAAACTAAGCATGCAAATCATAGCTTGAAAACTTTGGCCTAAGTAGTGTACTAGTTGAATACACTATCAGTTCATCGAGTTCCTATCTAACAGTGTGAGATGCCAATTGAAACTCAATTAACTTATTTTTCAAGTAGACACTTTAGAATTGCATCAGTTCTCAAACCTAAATGAATAGGTTAACCAATTGCATACAAGTTATGCACACTTAGATAGAGTGATGATAAAAGGGTTCGTAGATCTAATTGACCTTTACAAATTGCACATGGTTATGTTGTTATCAGATGGATTGTAAACTATATTTCTTGTTGGATTATAATTGCTTTCTAGTTAAAATCATTGAAGGCATTAAATGGGGTTAAGGGGTTTGTTTTAAAAGAAAAAATTTTCCCCTTAATTTGGAGTTATTATAACATGGGTGTTACAGGTTACGTGGTATTTCTTGAACACAAACCTTATTGTTACGAATAATCTATGTAAAATCAGAGTCATTGTTAAAAAGAGATAGGTGAGGAAAGTTGCGATAGAGCCAGTAGAGCTCATTTTAGGGTCTTAAAGTGTTATTTTGTACAATATATGCCATTTCATCCCTCGCAGTCTGTGGAACCTTGTCATAGGGTTTGTAAGTGAAAAATTATCCCAACTTCAATTATAATTGGTGAAAATGCACCAAACTTAATGGTAAGGAGGAATGGAGGTTAATAAAGGCTTGAATAACTATTTAGAGGAAAATATTAAGTTTTGAGGGTAATAAATTGGAAAATAAAGTCATACTATGTCTCCTTGCCAATCTATAACCGGTTTAAGTGTAATTAACCTAAAATCCTTCATTTCTTAAGGGAGAACTTGTCTAACAAATGTATTGCGGTATTGAATAGTTTTTCAAGGTCATATGAAGGTGAAATAGGTCCTAAGTATTTAGAACACAAAGTTTCTACATGATTATTTTGATAAGCAAGTAACCTAAATCTTGATGTAGGGGAGTAAAGAAGTAAGTTATGGATTAATATAATGAGGTTTCTTAGTTTTAGAGGGGTTAGACATTAGCTAATAGCCATATGAAGGAGATTAAAGTTTGGTGGAGGAATTTAAGAAGACAAAGTAAGATTTCAAGTCCTAAGACCTACAAAGACCTAATTACAAATGGTGACAAAGTAGTAGAGATCTTGTACTAAGTTATAGGTTCTAAAAATTGGTGGAGAGAAAGAATTCAATTAAGGGTACTTGAAAAAGTATAGATTTTCTCATGATTCATTTTCATTTTAACATGTTCCTCTAAAGTAATAACATCTAAAACATATTTAATAGAAGTATTGATATTACTAGCATCCAAATTCACATCTTTATCATTTACATCAATATAAAGACAATGGATATCATCTATAAGCACACTTTCCATTTTCAAACAAGCAAAAGACTAAACTATAAGTATTTAGATCAAATCAATATGTAAACCACTCAATCTAGCGGTTCATGTAGTAGTTACGGTTGATGTATCTTTCTTAATTAACATAAGATGTAAACATATAAAGTGTATTCAAGAAAACTAAGGCCAATGATATCACATATAAACATGCATAAAAAAATTCCTTAGGGAAAGATATGAAACCCTAAGAAGAAACCATAGGTGCGTATATTTAAATGAGCAAGGTTCACCAAATTATTTTGAGCATGCTTACCTAAATCTACCCAAAAAACAAATAGTTTAAGAAACTAAATAAATGTAGTTATAATAGTAAATCAAACTTTTAAAAATGGGGAAATTGATATGAACATAGGAAAGGGAGAGTGTACAAAACATGAGTAAACTTTATACCTTGAAATGCATACCTAATTACTCATACAAAGTGATGTAGATGTTTAGAACCAACACATAAATGGGTGGAAACAAATTTTGGAAATGGGTTGTGTTCAAATGTGTATGGGGTATGAATAGAATGAAGAACATTGGTAGTCATTGTTGCCACTACACTAGGTATTAACAATCACCGCTACTAAACCTTTCTTTCTTACCACTATTGAACCTTTCTCATTGCTTACAATATTTTGATAACTACAATGATTTAAAACTTTGTATGAACATGCATCTCCACCTATATATAAAAACTCTTTAAGATATATGAGTGTTTGTGATTAGATTCTCTTTTGATCCAATTGTAACCATATTAGTTGCGATAGAATTGGCCCGAGCTTCCTTCAATTATCTTATATATCAATGTGGAATCAATCCTTATTTACATAGAATTGATTATCTACCTTCAACCTTTTGTCTCCTTATATGTTCAATCAATGCAAACAACATAATCCTTTTTGGTCACAATAAATATGAAAAAAGAATAATTGGACTTTGAATAGGCTTGGCTTCTTTGTAATTATTTAGATCGATCTCTAAATATTCTTTGATTATTAGATATAATTATCTCCAAGACGATTGATGTGTATGTGATGCCTTAAATGACCTATATGATGTTTGTTTATAAAAGCATTCATATAATGATTTTTCTTACCAAACTAACCCCAAATTAAAGTATAGGTTGACCAAAAAAATATACCCGAATGAGAAAGGTAACCTTTGGGTAAATGGGATCGCTGGAGGTTGTCGCTATTGTTATAGGTCAGTAACAAATGTCACTAGTGTCCCTCTCTTACGATATGATGAATACTTATAAATAATGGATGAACAAGATCACATAGATGTCACAGGGGTTCTAAAAGAATTGAAAGTGAATCTAAGAGTGTTTAAGACAAACGAGTGGTTATGAGAGCAATGTGAGATTAGCAAAAATGGGAGATTGTGTACTAAATGGGGCTTTATGCAAAAATGGTCCAAGTGTCCTAAAAAGTGTCAAAATGATTATTGTTATATACATTATACCATTAGGTATCTATAGTTAGAAGTAATTAGTGGCGATGAGTTAAGATATGAAATATCCAAAGTATTTACGTATCAAATTTACAGTATTTAATGGAACTAAAAATACTCAAACATAAAGGCCAACATTCTATTTAAATAAATCATGATAAGTAACACAATAATAATGATACTCGTATGCCATATAAATGTGTCCATTTGAAATCTTAAAATATATTTATCATTTATAAAGATCCATATCATTTGCTTCTCAACATTAAAAAAATTATTACACTTGTAAGAAAAATTACATTATTATATTATGATCAATGACTAGCGTTTTGAAAGATATAACTACGAAGTGATAAAGTAATCTATTGCCTTTTCAATAATTTTGTAGTAAAATGAGTAACGTAGGATTTAGAATCAAACAAATGCAAAGTGAGGTTTGTTTAGATCCATTATAATTATTTATATTTGAGAAAAATACTTTTTAAAAAATTTTGTAGTAAAATTAGTAACATTGGATTTGGAATCAAATAGATGCAATCTCAAGTATTTTTAAATCCATTATAATTAATTATAATTGAGAAAATACATAATTTTAAACATATATTAGTATAAACAACATCTTACCTCAAAAAGGTGTAAGGAAGCGATGTTCACTAAAATATCAAAATAGATAAATAAATTTCAATTAAATTGTAACATAAATACTTATGATATCTTAATTAGATATAAATATAGTTGATCCAATAAATAGTACTTAATTAATAATTCTAAAATTAGCTAAAAGAAAATGATCTAGAAGGTTTATGCTTATCTAATTATACATGAAGATCTGGTGATAAGTTGTTAGAATTTGATAGCAAGGAACAAGTTTTTGAGGAAAGATAGCGAGAATTCAATTTTTTAGGACAAATAAAGAATCTTGCTAAAATGGTCAACTTCCAACCCTAATAATGTTTGAATTATCAAGAGACATTTATAGAAAATTTTAAATGAGTGGAATATGTTTTGATGATTGTGTTCATTTGACCTATGGCTCCAAGCCTTGCTCATACCTATACATTTTTAATCCAATCTCTATTGGGAATATTTGTCGTGTTCACACGTTAATGTGTTATTGTGTGGTGTGATGAGTTGTAATAACAATTCATATAGCTATTACGTGTTATAATAGTTAGTTGGTTAAAATAACAAGGTATATGAGAGATTATTGTGTACGTTACACTTTATAATTAGAATGTAACAATTCATGATATTTTTTTATTATTATTGGCAAATAGTTTTTGAAAGGGACTATACCCTTGTACACCAAGACTCGTGCTTAATTGAAAGTTAAAGCACAAGAGATGGATCAAAATCCAGATAGAACAATTAAGCCCGACAGCAGAAAACTGTCTGCAAAGTGAAAACCAACAACCGACAAAGCAACAACAAAAACAACTGATGCACAACAAACAAACAACAATGGCATATCAACACCATTGGAAGCATTCTGTTATCCAGCCAAGAAAAATGAGACCAATGGAACCCAGCCAGCCAATAGCAGAGATGAGAATCATCAAGGTGAAGTGTTACCCTTTAGGGTGGTAGATTTTTTCTTTTTGTTGACCGTAACCCACCCTGATGGAGCCTTCACGGTTGGAGAAGAAGACAAAGGAGGAGTATTTTCCTTAGTCGCATTTGTCCCATTTGGAGCAGCCACGTTGCTATCCTGAGAGAGATATTTATCATTTTCCATGCTGCCCTCAACAACATGTGTATTTTTCATGTTGCTAACAATCTGAGTTTCGGATAAAGGGGTTTTCGTTGACTCTGGTTCAGCTACTACTTTAGATTCAAGATCCTTTCTATCCACAAAAATCAAGTGCTCCGGGAGTGCGTCTTTCCACCAGTTGCGCTTCTCATGTTGACGTTTTTCCATCCCACAAGCAGTAGAGGTGTGTCCTAATCCAAAACACCTTCTACATCAGAAAGGTAGACCTTCATAATCAAGAGTTTGTGACCAAGTTCTATTTTGCACTCTAAGGTCTATGGTAGCAGGAAGATTTTTATCAGTGTCAAGTTCCACCAGGATCCGGGCATAGGTAGTATGGGTGTAATTAGTTGTTTGAGAATCTATGTGGAGTGTAGTACCCAAGGTATTGCCAATGGTTGTCAGACATTCATGACTCCAGAATTGGAGAGGTAAATGGGGCAGCCTGATCCAAACAGGTTTCCATGAGAATGTCTCTGTGTGCGGGTTAAAGGATGGGAACCAAGGTTTCATGATCAAATATTTTGACTCGCAGGTCCAAAGCTTAGAAGCAACGCTGTCTTTATCTTATTGAAGAGAAAACCAATGAAAATGCCTTTAGCACATGGATATAAATCTATCTTACCGCTTAAAGATGGAGTCCAATGCTTGAGATCCACACGTGAAGAACAGGAAGGTGGGCCATAAACCCCGAATCTACAAATCGAGCATGCTCTTTGTAGTAGATCTCGATGAAATGACATCTTCCCCCGAATGTAATACATGGGGTGATGTCTGCGAGTTTCATGGAGGATTCCTTGCTTTTTAAGACGTCTTTGAAGGAGGTTTCAAGAGACTCGCGCCTAATCTCTTTATCCAACGATTGGAATAACAGGTAGATCTCCCTGTTTCAGTTCACCACGAACCTCACCTTTCCCAGGAACACCCCCAGATGGTGATTGAATATGGCTAGGGTTTGCAGAACCGTCCGAATGTACAGTCTCAACATTGGTAAAGGCGAGGTCGATCCACGACCAAGGAGAAACTCCTGAAGCTAGATTCGAGCCCCCACCGTCTGGCTGAAGAGCTCCAATCTGAACTCGTGGATCTACAGGGTTCGCAGGCTTGCGTGTAGCGAGAGCAAGGGCGCGCGTAGATACCATTACAAGCGAGATCGAGCGCGAGGCATGGCGTGAGCAGAGGGCACAAGGGCGCGAGCGCGGGCGCGAGCACACGTCAAGCGCACGAGAAGAGCAAAGGGCGAGGGCGCTAGTGAGATTATTATCATATTATTAGGTACAACAATTCATGATATTATTAGGTACTAAGATTCTCTATTTGTGAATATTATTATCATATTAAATTTTATGTATTACAAGTTTTATTGTGTATTCATGTGTTAAAATCTCAACCAATTATTCATTTGGTATCATAACAAGGTTTGATTATGTTTGTGATAAAGAATCACAAACATAAGAGACACAATGATGTTCTTGTATCATTTCCCCAAATCTATATGTAACTCCTAGAAAAAAACACATTAACATTTGTTAAGATAGTTTCATTTTAGTCTAGTTGGCGTGTTGTAGATTATCTTATGGATAATTAAAATTGTTAGATTCATCCATATGCAAGCCTAAATTTCTCCATCTATTCGCAAACCATTCCATGTAGTTTTGGTTTAAAGGTATTTTAGATCGGTTAATCCACTACATAGCAATGAAAAAACCCTTGATACATGTATCTCATAACTACTGTATTAGATCAAATACAACATACCAAATAGATTTCTTTGAAGAACATAACACACTTTGTCTTTTTGTATCCAAAATTTGAAAATTCTATTCACAACATTGTCTGTGGTCGATAATAAAATTTTACCATTCATTTGATTAATCCACAAGCTTCCATATATTTGTGCACCATGGAACATGTAGTTTTGTGTGCTCTATATGCATCTATCAATATTTGGAAGAGGTGTTTTTGTGCCTTCACTTCATATCTCTTCCCCAATCCATGTATATCTTCTATTCGTTGTGATCCAAACAACCAATGTGTACAAATAACGATAATGAGTAAATTAATTCGATTGGTTAATTTATTTGTGCAACATTCTTGGTTAGAGGAGGTGCTACAAAATAAATATTAGCCAAGTAAAGGACTTCTAAAAAGGATAACCACCCACAAAATTGATCCGACAACAATGTAATCGTATAATGATCTCAAAAAAGAAATAGCTAGTATTGCTTCCCATTATTAGTGTTGTTGAATCAAATAATGTGTATTGAGTCTTTAATGGTCATTTATTTAGTTTGTTAAAAGTGTAATTTTAAGTTGTACAATCTAGAATTGAGGAGGCTTTCATGTATTGGTTTATGATGTTTAGTCATAGCTAACAAGTCACATAACATCTATTTGTTAAATGTTTTAAGAGTTTATAATCTGTCTCACGGTCTCCGCTTTAGTTTTATAGGTTGAATTTCTAATCATATCTAATAATTTGTATTATATATTTTTAGTGGTGTTTATATGTTATTAGCTATCCAATACAATTTGTCGTCTTCTAATAAAATCATTCATCATCGTTAAAATCAAAAGGCATGTTATCATCAAAGTTAATATAGTCACGTGTAAATAGTCATTTTTAAATGAAGTGTCGTATGTTGTCAAATAGTGTTATAATTAAAAAATGAGTCATTATGTCTATCACAAAAGTGTTAAAAACTCACAAACTCATTCTTGAGGTATTCAAAGTCTTGAAAAAATTTAGTTCAATTTTGAGGGGGTTTCATACACATGAGCTTCAAGATCATTTATGTTAAGTAAGTAGCCAAACAGGTTGGAGGATGGAAGCAATAGACGTTGGAGACCAATTAACATCCTCTCATCATTCGCTAGTGACATGACCGGACATTTGATATAATAACATGTTTTTTCATTGTTTTCATGTTTTGTGTGGTGTGCAAAATAAAACCATACACAAAAAAATGAACAAGAGATCACATGACTATAAAGGTTTTATGTTGCGTATTTCTATAACGATTGGCTAGTGAGAAGCCCAACACTCACTATACGTGAAAAGCAGGTATTGTTGAGTTCTCATATGTAGGTGATCATTGGAAGTGTGGTTGGCCAATAAAAAGCCCAAATCCACTAAAAGCAAAAGCATGAACATTTGTGCTTGTGTATGCAGTGATCATCTCGATAAATATCTTGAGTAACATATTGCAAACCTAAAAACAAGTATGAACATACAATTTTGTTTCCATTTCCCTGGTGTGATTACTCCCCATGTTCACACTAAAGGGGAATTTTAAGAATATTTTGTTAGTGTTCACATGTTAATGTGTTATTATGTGGTGAAATGAGTTGTAATAACAACTTATATAGATATTACATGTTGTAATAGTTGGTTAAAATAATGAAATGTGAGAGAGATTCTTGGGTACATTACACTCTATAGTTAGATGTAACGACTCATGAAATTATCAAGTAGGAGTGGTTGAAGGTGATAAGTGACTCCTAGTTTTTAGGAGATCATTACACTATGTATGTTTGCTTCTCTATTTGTGAATATTATTACCATCTCAAGTTTTATACATTACAGTTTTTTTAATGTATTCATGTGTTAAACTCTCAACTAGATTCTTCAATCTCTTATAAAACATAAAACAAAGTCTTGCCCTAATCAAGGCAACAACATCTACGAACTATACACAAAGTGGTGTTTGTTTTAGGGCATATGTTAGAACTAACTTGATCCATATCAAGATCTTAGACAATATACAATATAAAAACAACCAATTAAAAATTATAGTAATCCATAGACTAGTCAATTTGTACAAGAAAATGTGTAACACTTCTAGTTCAACGAATGCTTGATATAGAGTACTTCAATAAAATGCTCAATATGATGTTTGATTCTCTATAAATGCTAGAATACTTTTTCCATTGCCAAAGGATCACTAGATTTCACAAAATGTTAGATGACCGAATGATTTAAAATGCTTATGTATTTTATAGAAAATTGAATTCAAATGTCAATTCTATTGTTGCCCAAGTCGACTTCTAACTATTTAAAAGTGAAAAGGTGGGAATAATGATAGACAATGCACAAGCTAAAAGGGGACCACAAAAACACCTACCAGAGTTTGCAAACACTCTAGAAAGACTCCAAAAGCTTATATATGCTTCTAATAGGGTAACAAGGAGACGAGAGTGACATATAGGGGAGACAAATAAGAACAAGAAGAAATTTGCACAAGGGATAGAGATCAACATAAATATAAGAAATCGAGAATTGTGCCAATAACACCTAATTTATACCAATGATAAACAAATACATAACATAATAACATTTTGAAATTCAATACGTAATAAATAAATAAATAAATACAACCCATTTACATGTGTTTATATCTCTTTGTCCCTCTTTTGAAAACATAAAATATGTCAACAAGATGTTGGTCCATTCATCAAGTTGTTTGATCACAAAGATTGTATTAAAGATTAATTCTCGTTGAATGTAAATGTTTTAACACAAAAAAATGATATGACTAAGATTGTGGTGCAAGCAAATTCGATGGAATGAACATCTCTCAATCCTTATATATTTATCTTTTAATTGATCAATGCGGATAAACAATTGATTCATTAGAGCCATAAAAAAATCTTTTATTTCCCACTCTTTGGTTTACCCTTATCCATCCCGTTCACAAACACTCTCAAAGTCAAATCAACTATTTCGTATGAGATCCTGCTTAGTTAAGCGGTACTTCCTCATTGGAAGCTTCAACAATATCTCGGATGATAAGCTATTTGAAAAAAGTTGAAAGCATGGACAATCTTCACTGGCCCAAAATTGTTGTGGACGATACTCTGGAGCGTAGAAAGAAAACTTGGATGAAACAAAATAATAAATGGATGAACAAATGGGACATCAACTTGCAAGAGTGTCCTAACAACAACAGGGAACATAAAAAATTATGTGATAGAAAAGTTCAGGACTGTCATGTGGACGGGACAGATTGGTCGAAAGAAAGCACATTATATCAGAGAATTCAATCCCACTGGGGAACATGATGAAAAAGCGTATCTAGGGGCAGCTATCAAGGGTAAAGCAAGGATTCTAGTGGCACAGTTAAGGACCGGATCACACCATCTTCGATGCGAAATTGGTAGATGGACTATTCCAAAGGAAGATTGGGAAAGGAGAATTTGTCTTTTCTGTAGCAAAGGGGTCGTTGAGACAGAATGTCATTTCGTCATGGAGTGCTCGACATACGATGATGTTCATATCCAGTATGAAAACAACCGAAAGGCGAACAAACTAGAGGAACTCTTCGAAGGAACAAAGCTTCAGGCGACCGCAGGTTTCATTCTCAAGATTCACAGCCGGAGAGCGGATATTGAAAGGAGTCTGAAATTTGATTAAAAAAATCTCAATTTTGTGGTCCCAGCTCTTCAATGTCGTGGACGTCATTAAAATCTTTCATTTCATTTCATTTCATTTCCTATAAGATAAAAGGTTCCTCTTTAGGTAAATGGGAGGGAATGTGTTTTATAGCTAATTATGATTTAGGATTTATTAAATATAAAACACCTTTGATTGCGTTAGGGTTTTGCCTACCGCGTTTCTTTTCGTGACTAAAGTTAGGGTTTTGGGGTCAGAGTTAGGTTTCCTCTCGTCCAGGGTTAGGGTTCTATTCATATTCAGAAAATTAGGGTTTTAAAATCTATAATCTCAGAAGGTCGATCGAATTTCGGCACTCAGCGTCAAGATGGGTCGCGTAATCCGTGCGCAGAGAAAGGGAGCAGGTTCCGTGTTCAAATCCCACACCCATCACAGGAAGGGACCAGCGCGGTTTCGAAGTTTGGACTATGGCGAACGAAACGGGTACCTGAAGGGCATTGTTGCAGAGGTTGTTCACGACCCTGGGCGCGGCGCCCCTTTGTGCAGGGTCAATTTTAGGCACCCCTTCCGCTACAGACAGCAGAAGGAGCTCTTTATTGCCGCCGAGGGCATGTATACTGGTCAGTTTATTTACTGCGGCAAGAAGGCCAATTTGACGGTGGGGAATGTTTTGCCTCTGAGATCTATTCCCGAGGGTGCTGTCGTTTGCAATGTGGAGCAACACGTCGGTGATCGCGGGTCGTTTGCTAGAGCTTCTGGAGATTATGCCATTGTTATTAGTCACAACCCTGATAATGGCACTTCCAGGTACGCGATTTTAAAGCCCTAAAAACCTAGGATACTTTGTAGATGCCTGTGTTTTATTTGTTGGTATCTGCTAAGCGGGATACGAATTTCGCGTCATGCCAGATGTGATGTTGGCATATTAGACCCCCTATGGATTTCCACACGGGGTTTTCTTGTTTGTCTAACCTGCATTTTTTTCAATCTGGGTGCTCATGGGTTTCATGTTCTCAATCTTATGTTTAATATGTAGTTAATATTTAGAATAGATTGAATATATTCAATCAATCCATATAGCCGATATGTTATGAATGAAGGCTCTGATCATTGTAGCTTTATCTTTTCAATCTGTCCTTGTAGACCATATTTGGCATAAATGGAGGTTTGATCATTGTATTTTTATTTCCATGATAGTTCAGTTCCGAGAAACTTCTAGGCGTGATGGATTCATTATCTTTAGATTATGGATGCTTTGGCTCTAGTAAACATAGGATCGCTAGTTTTTAAATATCCACGAAAGTTCAACAGTACGACAACTTCTGCCAAGGGGATTTCTTTGTAATTACCTTATAAATTGTATTGTAATCGTGCACCCATGGGATTCAACCTTACTTTGAAAATTTAGAAAAACTAAATATTTCTAATCCATTGATAGAGAGAAGATATTGTTTTAAAGTAGTGTTTACTGTTGTAGTGATTAGCTCCTTGATATCTCAGGCTCTAGTAACATCTAGGCCAGCTTAGATTAGGCTGCATTGGCACTAAAAATCTTAGTAATTTCCTAAAAATACATGTGGTCTCTAGATAGACAGAAGTTCTATGAATTAAAGAGTTGCATCTGCTTCTCCATTTACTTAATCTCTAGAGGGTTGCCCAAAAATTTGCAGAACAGGAAATATACATATTTAGCCCAGAAACTGACCTCAAAATAGGTAGTCCAGGATTTTATTTTATGCTATATTTTGGTTGTAGAAGCTGAATGAAATTAAGTTCCTAACATTTTGCAAGAGTTGTGAAGAATGAAAAATCCACGTAAATAGCTAATAAAATATCCAAAACGATATCCGTAATTAATGTTAAAAGTGAGTGTGTGAATTTAATAAAATCAAACTTCGAGGCAAAGGTGGGAATTCAGCAAACTTTCCACGGTATAGAAATTAGTCCATGGCAATTTTCAGGTTCTTAAGAAAGGGAACAACTGATGGTAGCCCAAAATATGGTACAGTGGAATGTGTATCAGTTATAAGTTACATGAAATTAACTGAACAAAAGATTTCAGTTAACCAGTTGCTATTATTTCCCTGCCATTTCCATCTGTGTTACTTCATTTCCAGCATATTCCATGAGCTGTGTTCATCATAGAAATAAACCAACCTTAAAAACTTGTGTCTAATGCTGTGTTAAAGACCACAAAGATCAGCGAACTTTCCACAAAACAGAAACGAGCCCAGCACAATTTTCAGTTTCCAAATAAAAGGAATTGGCTACTGTTATCCCAAAATATGGTAGTGGAATGTAAATGTTGTAAAAGGTACATGAAATGCAATTATTAAATAGATTCAATTCCCCAGATGCTATATTTTCCTGCCATTTCCATTTTCCCTTGAGCTTTTAATCTTGCTTATGTTTCTTTCAACTTTTTCTAATCACAATATTGGTTCTGCCAACATAAACTTGTAATGTTACTCAGTTTTATTTCCATTTTCTCTAATCCAACCTCGTTAATAGTGTTAGTAACATTATTTGAATTTCATGTAATTGTTCTCATCCTCCTGCATCTTGACTGATACAAGTGTTATAATTTATAAAATTCAAATTTTTGATCTGACAAATTCTAGAGTTTTTTTAAAAACTCTTTAATTTTTTTCATGCCAATGTGACATTTTACGAGGATTTGAATGGATTTTATTAACAGAGAAAACTGTTTTTGTATCAAATGTGGTCATTTCAGGCCAGCACATATTGTTAAGGATGATGTTTTTGCTCATTGTAGCTGTTATTTCCATAATTGCCCATGATGAATCTGCCTGCCATTTCTATTTTGATGACCACTTTTGCAGTCTGTCTCTAAAACACCCTCAATGGAGGACAATTGCAACAAGTTTGGATAAGAACTATCAGAGCCAAAAGAGTGAAATAAAATGAGCAATAAAATATAAGTATATGTTGATATAACCAATGAGCTATGATTCATCAGTGTCCCGTTGTGCTTATGGTAGATGCTCACTGAAAAGTACAAGATGTTGTTGGTTTGTGTAGTGGTGTGTGTCCATCTCAAATTGTTTGGAGCCCCCTTCTTTGGTGTGTACCATGTAATGACCGCTAAACTACTATCCCTTCCACTATTTTCATCATATATACAACTCCTTGCAACTTGTAGGGAATTTATAGGTATTAGTGTTAGTTGCTCCTTGCCTGTAAGGTGATGTTCATAAGAATAGAATGAAACAAAGTTGGCCACTGAAGGATGTCCAAAGACATTATCTCTGAATTGTTTGTGTGCAAGATGGCTAGAGAGAGGGTTTGGGATGTTTTAACCCCAAGATAATTTAGATACTTAATTGGATCTTGCATTGGAACCATATTGTTGCCTATTAGACTTATATTATCAACATTTGTTTTTGGTTTATGTGTTGTAAGGCATTATCTAATATTCGATCCAGTAGATGCTATATACTCTTTATGTTGTTAAGGATCTTGTTTTCCTTATTTTGTCTCGTCTATCATTACTTCATTTAAATAATTAATTGACATCTTTGGATTGTTCTACATGCCTTGGTCAATGGTGAGTGGCATGTTTTGGTGTGGTGATTATTGCTTAAACCAAATGGCCAATTGGCATTTCATGAGCGTTACATTGCCTTGCTTGATGGATAGTGCTTCTAGAACGTTATTAATGGCTAGTGCCTCTAGAATGTTATTTATGGCTAGTGCCTCTAGAATGTTATTTATGGCTATATCTATTTGTTAAGGAAATCATTACAACTCAACCATTGGTATCTCAGTAGATATCACCATTACCAGCTTGTCTTGGATTGTCTCTAGATGCATATTTTGTGATTTATTTGTAAAATTTATTAGTACTTACATATTCAAGTATAACATTTGATAGAGTATTCTTGAATTGGGTCTTCAAAATTGTCTGACAAGACACTTTATATTATGAACAGCTGGTGGGGATATGTATATTTTCCTTTGGATTATATAATAGTATGTAACAAGTAGCACATTAAAAACACTATGGGATTTTGGAATGCTACAGAAACTCATGGATAAAATGAGTTACAACAAATGCTCAATCAGAACCTTGCCTTGGACTTGCTTATAGACTTGAAAACAAAGTAGAAAGATTACACGAAAATTTCAGCATCGAATAACATAAATGAGAAAATGGATCTGAGAGATGTTGCGAATGTAAAGGCTACATGCATTAGAAAGTTGGGGGGGAATCATACCATTGTTATGTCCCTGTCCTGCTCAAAGGATGCATTGTTGATGCACTTTGGATGTTACCTCCATTCTCTTTATTCTCAAATTATTTTTAGTTTTTGGTCTATACTGTTGTTGAAACATCTGCTTAGTTTTCTACTTTTTTGTCCAACCTTACTAAAGGTTATGATTGGAAATTTGCTGTTAGGTCATTTTACCTGTTTGTATAACATTTTAGGGAATGAGTAACTGAGTTGTTGACCTTCATGATTGGTATACTTCATGGATAAATGTGATTAAGCAAAAAGGAAGTCAAAAAGAATGTTGCAGTGATAATTTAAATTTATTTTTCTTAATGGGTAGATTTTGTATCAATTTCAATTTTAAAGGTTTTAATGTGTAGCTGTTTTATAAAGCTTGAAACCTGGTGTAATTTTGCAGGATAAAGCTTCCATCTGGTGCTAAGAAGATTGTGCCAAGTAGCTGCAGAGCTATGATTGGTCAGGTTGCTGGTGGTGGAAGAACAGAAAAGCCAATGCTGAAAGATGGCAATGCGTATCACAAATATAGGGTGAAAAGAAACTGTTGGCCCAAGGTTCGTGGTGTGGCAATGAACCCTGTTGAACATCCTCATGGTGGTGGTAATCATCAACATATTGGGCATGCTAGTACTGTTCGTCGTGATGCTCCACCAGGGAAAAAGGTTGGTCTCATTGCTGCTAGAAGAACTGGTCGTTTGCGTGGACAGGCTGCAACAGCTGCTGCAAAGACAGACAAGGCTTAGTTTGTTGACCCCCTTAGGCACTGCAGGCATTTTAAGTAAACAATTAGAGAGCTTTGAAAAATGCACAATAGTGAACTGCTTTTTATTTTCCTTTTTTCTTCAGGTTGCTTTGTGGCAGCCATCTGTGAGGACTGGGTTGTAATACATGTTTACTGTTTTTGCTTTTATCCATTATTGGTTTTCTCTTTTCAAAATCATGCGAAAAACTTAAAAATGGTTGTAAGTTCTTAGTTTACCTCTATAGGTTGACTCAAATTGTTAGCAACTTAGGTGTCATATCAAGCAAATTTGTTATTTTTAAGCCTTTTTTGAATGCCGATTAAATATCTAATTTATTGTGCTTATTTGGCTTTCATTTCAATTGAATTTTTTTAACTAGGAAAAGGTCCATTGGTGTGGTAGGACCTGTGTGTGAAACATGGATAAATTGTGATCAACATATAATTCATGCTACCATGTTTTTGCATCAATACTACAAATGTTTTTGGGATGGAAATCTTTATTTTATTCCCACTTGCAATGAATCATTTAATTATTCATAAAGTAACAAATGTAAAAGCTTCATGTTCAGTACCATATCACAATTTTTTATTTAGAGATTTAGTGTTTACTCCATAAATAGGCAATCCGATCTAAATTTTCCTGAATATCGTTTAAAACAAATTGTTAGCCAGTCTCTTTTCTGCACTGCTTTTATTGGTAATATGATTTGTTATCTCTTTGAAAGGTGAAATGACAAGTCAAAGGGAATTGTGATATCCTTGTGGGTAAGAACTTATTAGTTGAGGTGCAAGAAATTTTTATAAACTTTATCCAAGGTATTGCAAAATGTTTGATGTGTCCTTGAGTACATTTTTATCATGTGATTTTTATTTTTAAAAAGTAATAGTTTTGAGAGAAGCTGTTGTCTTGTCACCTCAATTCTGTCTCAGGAGTTTCTCTTTTGGCCCTATTTTGCAGCTTTATCTTTTTTGGTAGCCCCTCCATCCTCTGGAAAACATAACAAAAAGTTTTTTGAAGAGGAATATTATTCTCTACCAATGTTCCTGACAAAGACTCCTCTATTGACTTTCCTGGCATTCTAGTCAGAATACGTTTTGGGGCTTTATTATAGAGAATATACATACTGTCAGAGCTTGTAGGATGGACTTAATAAGAGTCGCCACCTTTTAGGCTTGACAAACTTTCTTGCCATGATCCTAATCTTGCTTTGAATTTCCCAAAAGTTCTTCCCAAAGATTACTGTAATCTGGGACCTGTGAGACTGTACTCCTAGATGTTTTTGTAAGGGTTTGAATTTCAAATCCAAGAAACAATTCCTTGTTTATCAATATTGCTGGAACTAACAAAAAAGATTTAAGAGTTCCTTGACATCAATTATTCTTGTGAAGCTTTTGTGAATATATTCAGTGTCTTTTCGAATTGTATGGCTTTTCTGTGAATCACAGATGAGGTAATGGATGGGATGGTGACTTTACATGTAGACCATTATGATTGTAGGCTCAATGACTTGTACTTTATGCATGAAACTAGGTTTTAATTTTTAGTGATGAGAGTAATAGAGGGGTGAATGATTCAAATATGGTAATCGTATTCCGAAAACTATATGTTTTTTCAACAGCCTTTGTCCGAAAGTAACTGACAGGGAGGTCATCTTGGTTTGGTGACTCGTCCTTATTTATTTCTAATGCCACATTTCTCATGTTCTTATTTTTCTTTAGTTAATGATGCCATATGATTTTTCATTTTGAGCTTTTGTTATAGAGTTGGGAACTTTGCCATGGACTCGTACCTGTTTATTTCTAATACCACTTTTCTCATGTTCTCATTTCTTCTCAAGTAAATGGTGCCATGAGATTTTGAATCTTTGCTATCGAGTCTGAATGTTCTCTGAGCATTGCCTGTTACAATCGTTTCTTCATTTGCTTATATTGACAGAAACTTTTGGAAGAAAGCAATTGTCTTTTAATTCCTTTAATTCCTTTTTAGGGAATTAATTGTGGTTCCAACGTCCATCTGTCACTCTTTATAGAGCTTATTCTTTTGTATCGCCTTCTCAAACATTGTTGATAGGTGGAGGAATGTGTTGTTTCCCATTCTTGATCCAAGTTTCTTTTTACTTTTTCTCCAGAAGGTTTCCTTCTTGGTGAAGATTCTCCCCCAACTGTGTCAGCATGCTAATTTAATGTGTCAGCTTCTTATATAGGAGAATATCATCGTTTAGTCCTTGGTGTGTGTTAGTTTCTTCTAGAGTATATAATCATTTAATCCTTGCGCTTGGATTAATGCACTAATGTCTGCCAACAATCCTTCAATCATTGTGTGTTCCGAGAAAATATCTCTAAAATTTCTGAAATACTTTTGATATGTTGGACTTTTGATTTTGTGGCAATCTGTCCAACCACTATTTTTCCAAATAATTAAGTAAAGATGGGTTTTTGTGGCAATTTGATTTTAAGTGTAGTTTTTTTGGAGGATTGTTGGAGATGCCACTAATATAACTGTACTGGATCATGATCCAACCAAAATAAACTTGTAGGATTGAAAATTTTGTGAGCCCTCATTTCTCAGCAACTTATGGGGACGGAGCTCTACATGCTCATGTGTCTGCAGCTAAAAAAGTGTTGAAACATATCCTTTGAGGGCACTTGTCTTTCTTGTAACCCTTCACAAATACCTGTTATATCTTCATGTCTTGGCTTGAATTGGTATAAATGTCCTATGATACTTGCAATAAATCTTGAGATATCCACACCTTGTAGCAATCAAATATGTAATACCAACTAGTTGCTGCAAATTTCTTGGGTTCTAGTGTGCCTAAATTACCTCCTAGTTTATTTATGTAGACGTGACTCTACTTGTGAGTCACGTTCTTTTTAAAAATATGCCGAGTTAAATTCATCTTTGCCTTGATCTCAATAAGTTGAACTTGGTTTTTTATCAGAGACTTATTGATGTCCACGAGTTCTTCCACTATTTTACCTATACTTAATAGTTTATGCGATAACTAAATATTCATTTTGGAGTATGAGTGTACCCACATGATACTTTTGGCCACCTAAATCTATTTTTGATATAAATTAGGTCAACTATTTCCGATTAAAATTTTCCTTTAGTCTCCATTGACGTTTTGTTATTATGGAGTAGTGCGCATCCTTTATGAGCAGATGGCCAAGAAAAAAATTAGTGAGAGAACCCAACTCTTTCCTGAAAAATCTTTAACAGTAAAACCTAATTGTAGTCGAGTTTAATTCCTTTTAGACCTCTTAAACACGTTATATTTCGTGCCTCCTTGTGGAATTAGCTCCCATATTCTCTCCTTGACATAACTGTTTCTTTCTTTACCCTTTGTTGGATTTGTTTCTGCATTGTCTTATCGATATAATTGTTCCCTACAGTTCCTTTTTTTTGTGATTCTCTCTTGTTTTTGTCATCTTTATCTTTGTCCTTCCACTGAACTTTTTTTTGGATATTTGTAGCTTTTGACACACTTCAATTTTTTTATTATTATTAAGAGTTGCATTTGGCTTCCCCTTGTGATTATAACCTCATGGTATATCCATAAACTCAGCATTGGTCCTAATACTCCAACATGTTTTCTTGCAGCATGTTTGTGTCTAGTTGGAGTGCTTGAAAACTCTCAATACCATATTTACACATTCAAGTTATCTTGCAGTATGTTAATGTCTAGTTGGATTGCTTGAAAACTCTAGTACCTGGGTTTTGGTTGACACGAAACCTAGCCATGATCAATTCCAACTTCATTGATTATCAACCTTGTTGCGGGAGCCGTTTGATTGAATTATAAATGTCTTAATCTTTTAGACATCAATTTTACATATTAGGTGCATATAGTAACTAGTCTTAGTAGGTTTAATGCCAAGCATTGAAGGGTATCCATACTAATAAATTTGTTTGGGGCATGATCTCGGCGTCATCCCTTTTTAGTGTCAAGGCTTTTGCACGCGATAAGATATGATTTGTAGTGGTATCTTTGTGAGTCAAACTTCTCTAATGGACCAACAACCTTCAAATTTTGACTATGCACAAAGATAGTTTTCTACAAATATTTTTATGACTTTGGAGAATTAATATTTAGTATGCTGCAAGTGCTTATTAAAGGCTGCATCCAATACATATATCAAAGACTGCCGGGAAGGAGAACAAAACAAATTCATGTTTCTATCAAATGTCTGCTTCATGATAACAATTTTCAAAACATTTTTGATAGTTTTTGGCTGCATACTACAGGCTATACTAATTTGATAGTTTGCAAAAGATAGATAATAGAAATGGTGAAGTAAAAGGATTAGATGTAAGATGTAAACCCTTGCAAATGCTTGGATGACTAGAGTACTAAAAGACAACAAGGAGATGGAGAGCCAAAAAGATAAAGTTAGTTGACGTAAATAAACAAGGAGGCAAATGTAAATAGGGAGCTAAGCTATCAAAAGTCTCATGGGAAGCTATGGAGACCAATAAAATTTTGAGAACTACTTAGAAATTGAAAATTTGATAGATAAAACAAATAAAATTAAAAAATCCAAGTATTGTTTTCTAAAATGAAAATAATCAATAAATTTTGAATATTTGTTGGTATCAACTATGTAATTCGCGGTAGGCGTTCTCCTTTGAAGATGTTCTTGTTGGAAAGTGTCAAATTCCGGCGGATCCAATGTTTACAGGTTGCCGGATTTTGGATATTTATAGTTGCAATAGTATTCACAATTAATATATTTGGTGAAATAGTGTGAGTTGTCTTGCATATTTATTTGCTAAAGCAATGTTTTTTGCTGAATAGTGTTTGGAATTAATTTGGTGAAACAACATAAATGCAGAAGTAAATATCAAATATATTGTCACACTCAATTCCCTCCATAATAAATTTACAATCTAACCTCACCGGCGTTGATTGCAACTCATGTGCAATTGCTAGCAATTATTTATTACAAAGTTTTGAGTTGTACATGGATGATTGATACCAAGAATGACGGAGTTTCCACCACCTATCTATATTGAGATTGTTTGTTTTTCAATTTCATTGCCTTCCCTATTCTTCTAGTTTTCCAGTGATCCTCAATTGCGATTTTTTGGATTTGATCAACAAAGACTTGTGTTAGTTGATTGCTAACTAACATTACAATTAAAGGTATTTAAAGGTCTAGGGTATTAAAGGAGATTTGCAGAACAATACAAGGGTGGTTTTTAGTTATAATGAGTTTGGTTAGAGCAATGCAAACAATTAGTCAACCTTTTGTCCACGCTAGTGGTAAGCTTACTTCATGGAGGTCTTCAGGTTTTCCATTTCCACTTAAAACATTTTGAAACACTTATGATACACAATGAAAATGTTATAAAAGAGTACCCACCACTTCATTAAAAAAATTATGATTATTGTTTTGTTATGTTGTGCAAAGCTAGGTCACCAATAAGCAACATTTCTAAAGGAGAATCTCTCTCTTAAAAAATCAATGAAAACAAAGACTGATCATACTAAAAGCTTATATGGGTCATGGAATGGTAGTTTTAAATGTAGAGGATTATATATAGAAAATGATGGATGCCCTAAATAATAGTGGAAGTTATAGATGTGTTCACATCGATCCAATGAAGAAGGTTACAATACAATTGACATAGCTGAAAAAAATCCTTCGTAGGGAAGTCAATTGCAAGCTAATTCCCAAAAACACCATTATGCCTAGGATTTACAAGGTTTCAAGCTAGAATTTTGCTGAAATTGGTTGTGGGCACCATGAACTTGCATACGATAATATAGCTAGCTACCTAGTGGGGAAGTTGAATCCATTGGTGGTAAACACCACCACCTCCTTTAAAGATCGAAACATTTTTCAAACTCTTAATAAATAAAAATTCGATGATAATGTATTAATGACCAACTTTGACTAGGTTTCTTTTTCACGTAAATCCCTCTAGATGAAGTGGTCAAAGTGAAATGAATCACATATTAGGAGACTAATCCGTTTGACAAGAAGATTAATCACCGCGTAGAGTTTTTCCTAAGCTCTACGTATGCCACCTTTGTGGGGAATATCTACAAGAATGTAAGGTATGAGCAGAGACGCAAAAAATGGACAAATAAAAGATAATTTCACCGTATTTCTTGCACAATGCATTTGGCTAATTTATAGCCATTACAATAAGAAAACCACTTCCTACAAAATAGAAAGTCTTTCAAACAACTTGCCCGTTTATATGTTTTATGGGTATAACCAAACAATATGAATTAATTGTTGTTGTAACAATATATTTTATACATCATACAATTGTAAGTAATAATATTTACCATACGTAAATTACTCACTATTTTACAATATCAATTACAATGTTCACGCTAATTTCCTAACATTCCCCCCTTAATGTGAACATGGTAGAAAACTATTCACACTTCTTTACGTAGCTTGCTTGCCTCTACTCGCTCATGATCTTGACACACAACTCAAAATGAAGGTAGAAGAAGGAACACATCAACTTCTTATCAACCATACATTGTTGGGAACACATCTGACCGAACTAGTGTGGGAACACGTATAAGAACCATCTTCTTATCAACCAATCATTGTAGGGAACACATCTGACCTACTCAGTGTGGGAACTCAAGTAGGAACCATTTGCACAACCTTCAATGGTTTTACAAAGGTTTACCACAAACCTAGGTATGAACAAGAACACATATGACTATTCAACCTCTTCAAGAATCACGATGTTGCATTTCACTATGCTATCTATTCTTCACTATGTTATTACATCGGGAATTATGTAGGAATAGCCACATATACACATGAACATGAATGAATAGCTCTTATTTTTCACACCACACTAAAAATCTAAAAAACTGAAATCCACAACACTATACCGCAGAATTACGGCCTCGTTATTGGTGATTGACGAGAGGTCGTTGATTGACATTCAACCTTCTATGCCTTTGTCCTCCAAAGTATACATGTTGCTAACTCGGTGGATTGCAAACATGAAGCACATCTATTTCCACATTGTACTTTATTTTGTCTCCTCCCGCAATGTGAAACACTTTATTTTTCGGACATCGGGTAACACCAAAAATGAGTCTATAAGGGATTTTTTTAATTTTTATGACTTTAACAATGACACGACTTTTGACGACAACTCACAAATTAGACAACATATCATTTAACATATATTTTGCAACTAATAGTCATTCACCTCCTTCAAAATAACAATCTTTTGTGTTGAATTCTTTTGACGCTCGTTGGTTCAACCGAAAAATGTCCGGTATCCATCCAAAATTGTTTTGGAAAGCATTTAACAACAATGCAATGGAATTCATTACACCATGATCGATCGAGAAGATTGGTATGCCTATGCACACAACTATGATAACAATAATTGACAGGCGTGTGGAATACAAATCAAAATTGATTAAATACTTCAAGTGACATCACAAATACCACCCAGAATAATAGAATAGATGCACGTCCAGATCTAGGAATATATACCCAACCAAAATGATAGAATGGACGCACATGCATTAGATCTATACGAACAACATCACAAAAAACCTAGTTACATAGCTATTCTAAAACCAAAACATTAATCTACTCATCGACGAAAATTTCAAAGCGTGAACAAAGCCCCACATAGACTCTTACACGATCTCATTGCTTCGATACCAAATGTAAGGTATGAGTAGAGTCACACAGAAAAATGGACAAACAAATGATATTTTCACAATATTTCTTGCACAATGTATTTGGCTAATTTATAGCCATTACAATAGGAAAACCACTTCCTACAAAATAGGAAGTCTTTCAAACAACTTACCCGTTTAAATGTTTTACGGGTATAACCAAACAATATGAATATATTGTTGTTGTAACAATATATTCTATTAACCATACAATCGTAAGTAATAATATTTACCATACATAAATTACTCACTATTTTACCATATCAATTACAATGTTCATGCTAATTTTGTAACAGAGGAAAACAAAATGAGTAGCTAGAGGTTCTCTTCTATCTTTAATAATAGCAAACCTATCTATGATTTTTTTTTAAAACACTACATTACAATTTACCTTGCAAAAACCTAAGTGGTGGCACCAATTTGTGGATGACGCAAATGTGGAATGAGCACATGGTAAGGAATCCATTGATGCAATTATTGCATCTCAACGCAAAATCAAGCAACAATAATTTTTTGATGCAAATAGAAACAAATTTAATTCTATCTCCCCTTAGACGTTCTCATCCCTAGAGATAACAATGGCTCATTCTCTGGACAAGCCTTTATAAGGAAAACACATGAAGTATATATTAGAGTTGATTCACACCACCATTCGTCACAAAATTTTGGAATAATGTTCACATTGTTTACTAGATCTGTGAGGATTTGTGACCGAAAATGCCTAAACATTGAGGAAAAATATTTTATTAGAGTCCCAAATAAGATTATTGCGAAGTGTGGAAAATATAAAAGAATCTGTGAAAATTAAAAGAGGTAAAAGAAGCCTCAACACTAGAGAAAAATGTAAATATGAAAGCATTTTTACCATACATACAAGGCACTACGGAAGAATAACTAGAATGGTATCTAAACTAAAAAAAAATTATTACAACCGAGCCATTGGAAAACTAGAACAAGGAAAGCAATTGAAATCGAAAAGTATTCTCTCAATATCAATTAAGACAATGGGTGGAAACCCACCAATTATTGGAAACCACTAATACACAAACTTGCAAATTCTCAATCTCATTAGTCATCCTGACTACCCCGGGTGATTTTATCTACATGATAATAAATAAATAAATAATTTTATCAAGAGGTTTGTTTGTCCCTCTTGAAATCAATTTTGCTTAACAAATTATTATTACTTGATGTTTTAAACCAATTAAAAGTCGGTATCATTATTGTATGTTGAAAATCTTATGTCTTTAAGGTTGGACTCACATATTTTTAATCCAAAAATGTTTAAGAATGCATTTATCATCTTTTTTATTGGTCAATAACCCTTGATTTGAGAAATTTTCCTCTTATTCCTTTTGACGGTTATGATAATGTTTAAAAACAATAAACCGTCAAATAACGTCTCAACCTTTATTAATAATCATGGTGTCGGACACAACATTGGATTACTCACATGAAATGCCATATCAACATATTTTTAAATACCACCAAATGACACTTTGAACCTCCGTTAATAATTATGATGTGACATACAACATTTAATTATTAAAAATGTAATGCAAAACGACATAACATCCTATATTTAAAAATACTATCAAATGACAACTCGATATATATTAATGATTGTGATGTGACATACAACATCGAACTACTAAACAATTTAGTACAACATGATGTATCAACCTATACTTTTATGAAAAATTAAAAACTCACAAAATAACACCTTAACTTATAAATAGTTGTGATGTCATGTAAACTTCTAGTTACTAAGTTATTTAACACCATCGATGGACTCTTTAATCTATATTAATAATTATGATGTGGCATACAACATTGAATTATTAAACACTTTAATACAACATGGCATACCAATCTATATTTCAAAAAACTTAAAAACTCCAACTAATACCTCAACCTAAATTAATAGTTGTGATATTTCTATGCAATTTAATACTAACACTAAGTAATGTTCTCAATATTTTTGTATTTTTCTCTATCGAATCAATTAACTAGTTTTGCATGAGACCCTATCTAATAACATAGATATATGTTACGTATTTTCATATAGCCAAAATTACAATTTACAACTATAATTTATACTTTCATCTTAACAAGCTCTAAATTGTATTTGCTATGCAATTAATTTTTTCCGTGGGCAAATATATACATTTTATATTACCACTCTCATTATTTAATAATTAAAACCTATTGTTTTAATAAATCATTTTGTTGATTGATCAATGTAATTTAGTTTATTTTTTCTATCTATCTTAAAATGGGTATTTGTCCCCATACCAATTATCTCTCCAAGACTACTTTTCTTTCATCTTTTGTCAACATTGGCATATTTAAGAATATCAAATCCCATATGTTATGGAAAAAATTTGGCTTCATTTCTTTCCTCGATGATGGGTCTTATATAAATACTTGAAACTCCAAGTCAAATTATTACTATGTATTTGATTCTAATTTTTCACAATATAACACACCACAATAGGTCACTTGAAGAAAAAAATTAAAATATTACATAAATTCCTTAATGAAAATCGCATAACATAATCTTTAAAGGATTAATAATAATAAATTGTAATTAAATACTTAATTTAATTCATATATGTTGCTTTTAGAAAATTCTAACACAATTATAAATATTATTAAAATGCATTTGTAATGATAACAATTTGTTTTATGGGAAAATGTTTTTTTATATCAAAATGGTTTTACACAAATCCATAAACATTCAATTAAATCCAATTAAACCTCAATTATTAAAATTAGAATTATTTTCTAAACTATTTTCATGCAATAGTGGATAAGATAGGGTTTGAAAGGAATATCTAATTTTACACAAATTTGATAGTCGTCATCCAAAACAAGCAATACTATCGGAGTTTCGGGACTAGACAATGAGTACCTGAGAAAACATGCAAAGTGAATAGAGCACCTATTTGAATTACTCTCTCGACATAGTAAATGCACTCTTTCGAGTCTATTACTTCACTCAATTGGAAATGTCAAGTGACATTTTTGGAAACCATTACACAAGAAATATATGTTTTATTGAATCATCTTTTCGGATCAGGGACTTCAAAATCTTCATTTACATTATTGAAATTCCTTGCAGTATCTAAGATTAAAGAAATTGATCTTCTTTCTCAAAACCCTAATAAGGAAACTATGTTTATAAAATGATAAGAAAAATAATTTGTTTTCGGACCACATTTCACTTCGAAGTGCAACACTTCCTTGATAATTATCGGTCCTGCATGATGCACATTATCGAAAACAACACAAGTATGATGCAATGCCTTAATCAAGAAATCTATAGTCCCGTAGGGGTATACTCTATATGAATTTTCGTATTAGAGTGTATGCTTATCAAATAAATACATATTTCAAGTTCACTAGGATATCTACTCTAAAATTCATTGCTTTGGCACATTCACAATGAGGCTCACTCCATATATTTTTATATTCTAAATGCATTAATGCGATTGTAGACTTATTGAAATTAAATTAGGATGTTCTTGGTGCATAAGATAACACACAAAATGTGAGAAAAATTAAAAATAAGGATCCAAAAACCCTTGGGGACCCAAAGTAGGGTTAGAAGGGCCCACATGACAAAAACTACTAGAAAGATATACACATGGTTTTAGGGCCCTATGACCATTCATGCAAAATTCAAGTAGGGCTATAACTGTGTATGCATGGTTCTATGGAGAGCATCAAAACACAAATGGAAGAAGGAGAAGAGAGAGAAATACATGAGGAGAAAGAAAAATAGGGAGGACACAACATGATATAGCCAAAACATGGGAAAACACACCAATAAGAGCCTAAAAAGAAAATTAGGGAGGATACAACATGGAATATCCAAAACATGGGAAAACCAACCAATGAGAGCCTAATATGGACTAATAATCAAGAAACACATGCTAGAATAATGCAATTTTATAGCTAATAATTTCCCTTGTACCAAAATTAGGTGCATATATAATACCCCATTTTGATATATACATGTGTTCATACATATCAAAATAAAACATACAATTTGATTTTAAAAAATTGTTTCTTCTTCAAACTATGGATGTAAAGTTTTAGGGAGACCAATAAAACACAAATGGAAGAAGGGGGAAGAGAGAGAAAGACATGAGGAGAAATAGCAATAGGGAGGACACAACAATGAATAGCTAAAACATGGTAAACACACCAATAAGAGCATAATACAAACCAATAATCGATAAACACACAAATGCCTTAGAATAATGTAATTTTACAACTAATCACTACCCTCCGTGCCAAAACTAGTTGCCTATATAATACCCCTCTTTGATGTTTATGTGTTTACATACGTATCAAAACAAAATAAACAATTTGATTCAAAATTGCACTTTTGAATTAACTCTAATGCACCTGCAAACCTTGCAAAGAACATGTGTATATGGATAAATGCTCAATTAATCAATAATTTTTGAAATCTATAAAGGAGAAATTCGAAACAACATGCTTGGTTTGGTAACAACCCATGTATGAGTCTCTAATATCTTTACATATGTACGAATGTACTGTAAAACCTACAAAAACATATATATGTCAATAAATGCTCACAACAACAATATGTTGAAATCTACTAAAGATAAACTAGAAATGAAACACACGAAGTTGTTGAAAATTATGAGGGAACCCTCTAGTATGAGTTTCGTACATCTCTAAATCTATGTCAAATAAAAATGCTCACGTAGAAATCCAAATTTCGGAATGTGTGCTAAATCCTGCTAGTATTTATGCGTAATCATGTTTTAATGCCCAAAACCAATCCTAATGAATATGATGTAATATAAGTGATCTAGAACAAGATTTCTAAAATTCTATTTTTGGAAATTCCTAAAAAAATTATTTTTGGCAATTTTCAACAACTTTTAGTATTTTACATTTGTTGGGATTTAAACTATATGACAATCGCCAAAGTACTATTGTCATATCAATGTTTTTCAAGTTTGTTTCGTCACCTTTCCAATGGATCATGCATATCATCAAACAGGTCAACGAGCTAGGAGATATGGTCCCAACAAGTAGTACTAGATAAAATAATAGTAAAAATTGGATATATTTAGAATTTTAATGATCCGAATAGGATTTCCAAAATTCTATTTTTTGGAAATTATTGAAAATCTATTTTTAGCAGTTTTCAACAACTTTTAGTATTTTACATTTTCGGGGGTCTTCTGAGCATTTCTGGGCTTCAAACTATATGGTGATAGCCATAGCAATATCATTAAAACATTTTTTCAAGTTCGTTTTGTCACCTTTCCAACATGATCCTACATTTGTCAAACGGGTCAATGGGTTAGGAGATATGGCTTCAACAAGTAACAATCAATAAAATAATAGTAATAATTGGACATATTTTGATTATTTTTACTTCTATCTTTTTAATTCCATCCCCGAGGTGGATACGAATCGTATCCATGTAGTAAGACCTTTTGGTTCCCTTTCGGAACCCTTCATATTCTATTTTTAGCATTTTTTTAATCTTCTTCATTATATAGCTACAAAGCAACCTGTTTTGAATAAAGAGATAGATCTCTGGGCATACATATCTCTTATAGAGTTTGCCAATTTGTATACATTTTGACTTGCAATAGAATTATGTTTTGTTTTAAGCTCTTTCATTGTGAATTGATTGTTATAACACATTAATCACCATCGTTAATGTGTTGTCCATTAGGTGTAATTCAATTTGGATAAGTGGTATCGATCTAGTTTTTTTCCACTATTGTATGCTAGAACACATGAGGTCAAAATACTAGAAGCACGGTGTCCGGGCGTGTGATATTTTCAATTACCTTTCATGTCGCTTCAAATGACCTCAAGCAACACAAGAGGAAATGGGAGATCCCTTCAAATAAATGCTTGGTAAAGTTTTTGAGAAGCAGAGGAGGGAGATGATGGCACAATTTGCTAATGTCCTCTCTCGGGTTGTCATTGCAATTGGCCCCACCTTCGCAATTACACCCACATCAAGCAAGCCCTTCGGGGGCTCGACACCATTCAAGGTACAAGTAAATTTTTACATTATGTAATTTGAAGGAAAAATTGATGTTGATGAATTGGATAAATGGATCGATCAACTAGAATCATATTTCTCTGTCAATAATTTTTTTGATGATAAAAAGATAATGTTTGCACTTCTGAAAGCATCTCTTCATGTCAAAAATGGTGGGAATCATACTCCTGCAAGATGATGATAATGATTATGTAACGATCAATACAAAACCTCCATAAACATGAGATGGTTTTATAGAGGCCATTAGAGAAGAATATTATCTAGTGAATACCTATGAGGACCAATCAAAAAATTGTACTAGTTGTGTCAAGGACATGATTAAATAATGCAAGATTAAGCTAATGAGTTTCATACCTTATCAACAAAAGTGGGTGCATGAGACACCGAGAAGCATCATATTCTTAAATATTGTAGTGGTTTGAGCTATTACATCTAAGAAGAAATGGATTTTGTAAACATCAATACTCTTAAGGAAGCCTACTAATATGCAATTAATATTGAAGAAATGTCCAAATGTAGGGGAAATAAAGATACTTCATATTCCAAGAAAGGGAAAGATGACACCAAGAAACAAGGAAGGGATGCATTGCCACAAAATCAAGACAAGAAGCAAGCATGGAAAGAAAAACCACGAAAAGACACATGGATGTGGTGTGAAAAACACAAGAGTAGGTACCATGACATGAAGGCATGTCAAGTTGTCGATTAAAATTTGCTAACATAGTCATGGGAGATAGATGCATGAGAAGCATCCATAGAGAACCAAGGTGCACATGAAGGAGAGGATCCAACTGTGGACGCAGATCGTATACCAATGTTTCCACAACACAAATAGTATCCCCACCAAAAGAGGATCCAAAACGTCTATTCCACTCTTAAATGTGGGTAAATGGTACTACTCTTCACTTTATTTTAGATATTGACAATTAAAAGAATATGAAATATACATAAAAAGTAAAGAGGCTAAATTTGATAACCACTCCTCACTTGTAACCATACTGCGGTAGTTGGGTCACTCAAGGAAGAGACATCCATGTAAATCAATAATGTTGCCTTCCCTATTTAATCAAATCGTTTAAAGACATGGTGGTATGTGATATCAAACTAGATGTCTATGATGTACTTCTTGGAAAACCATACATATGGGATCATCATGGTGTCTGATGGAGGCAAGTCCCGGAGTGCCATCATTACTCTAGGTCATAAGTGTTACCGCATCCTCCGAGGTAGCCCCCCTTACTTGAGAATGAAAAGTCAATCTAATGGTTTAATGGAACATATTAAAGTGTATCCTAAGATTGTTCTGCATATATAAATATAAAGCTAGGGTTTAGTGTTGAGAGCTTAATTCAATTGAGAATTAAGAGAAGTTTCCTTTTTGAGAGAAAAAGAGAAATTTGTAGAGAAGAAAGTACAAGACATCCAAGAAGGTGTGTGAAGATTGCAAATCTTCTAATGGTTGAATTATTTCCTCTAAGATGTAGATAATAAATTGGTTTATAAGTTTCTTCAATTGTGGACGTAGCCCCTCTATGATAATAAATTGGTTGTTTCTTGGTGGACGTAGCCCACACGGGTGAACCACATTAAATCTTGTGTATTGTTTCTTCTTGTTTATTTTTATATTGATTAATTTTATGCTTAGATCTGATTAATATATCTATACAACCGGTGTGCTAACCCCAACAACTGGTATCAGAGCATCTTTGTTTGAGGGTTGTGTGTGTTGACATTTACTCACAGAGGGATTTCTGATTGAGTGGGAGCAAAAGCAATGGGAGAAGAAGGAAAATTCAGAGTAGATAAATTTGATGGCCATGACTATCTATTATGGAAGATGCAGGTGGAGGATTATCTATATCAGAAAGATTTATACTTACCATTGGATGAGAAGGCAAGACCTGCAAAGATGATTGATGAAGAATGGAAAATTCTTAATAGAAAGGCTCTGGATCTATAAGATTGAGCCCGAAACATCTGTGTGGCTTCAATATTACCAAAGCAGATCTACGGTAGAGTTGATGAAATCTTTAGCAAATCTATATGAAAAACCTAGTGCTTCAAATAAAGTTTATTTGATGAAAAAATGTTTAATTTAAAGATGCAAGAAGGTGGATCTATATCAAGTCATTTGAATGATTTCCAATCTATCAGAATCAATTAAAATTAGTTAGTATTCCATTTGAGGATGAAGTGAAAGAAATTTTATTATTATGCTCTTTTCCAGATAGTTGGGATAACTTGGTAATGGTTGTTAGTAATACAACGTCTACTACTAATGTTTTAAAGTTTGATGATGTGGTTAGTATAATCCTGAATGAAGAAATACGTAGGAAAAGTACAGAGAATCATCATCTGGGAATGCTTTGAATGTAGAAAGTAGGGGAAGGCAAAAGGAGAGATCCAAGAGCAAGAATAATGGGAAATCAAAGTCTAAGAATGACAAATCTAAATCCAGAGGTAGAGGTATAATCTGTCTGGAATTGTGGAAAGAAAGGTCATGCAAAGAAGGATTGTTGGTTCAAGGAAAACAAAGAGAATGTACCAGAGAAAGGTAAAGAGGAAAATGTTGTTGTAAAAGAGGTAATGCAAGATGCCCTAATTCTCTCCTTGGATAATAAAATTGAGTCATGGGTTTTAGATTCAGAGCTTCTTTCCATGCAACCCCTAATAAGGGCTATTTCAGAAATTATGTCCAGGTAATTTTGGGCATGTTTATTTAGGAGATGATGAACCATGCAATATTATTAGTAGAGGTGAAGTTCATCTTAAATTACAGAATGGAAATACATGGATATTGAAAGATGTGAGGCATGTTCCAAGCCTCAAAAGAAATCTAATTTCTGTAGGACAATTGTGTGAAACTGGTTGCATGGTTACACTCACAACCGAAATCTTGGAAAGTTACCAAGGGATCTCTTGTTGTAGCAAGAGGCAAGAAGGTAGGATCATTGTATTTATCTACCTATATTATTGATTCCTTTTCTATTCTATCTACTTCAGATTCAGATACAAGCATGTGGCACAATCGGCTAGGCCATATGAGTGAAAAGGGAATGCATATCTTAAAGGCAAAGGGTAAGTTATCAGATCTGAAACGTGTAGATCTTGATTTCTATGAGCATTGTATTTTTGGAAAGCAAAAGAGAGTGAGATTTCTCAAAGTTGGGGCAACAAAGAAGAAGCATAAATTGAGCTTGTACACTCAGATGTGTGGGGACCAACCTAGGTAGCTTCTCATGGAGGATCCCAATACTATGTTACTTTCATTGATGATGCCACAAGAAAGGTATGGGTTTATTGTATTAATCATAAATCTGATGTTTTTGAAACTTTTAAAAGATGGAAAGCCCTTGTGGAAAATGAATCAAATTCAAAGTTAAAGTGCCTTAGATCTGAAAATGGTGGTGAGTACTATAGCAAGGGCTTTCAATGATTATTGTTCAATAAATGGAATACATAGAGAAAGGATGGTTCCTAGAACACCACAAGAGAATGGTGTTGCAGAGAGAATGAACAAGACAATCATGGAACGTGCTAGAAGCATGAGGATACATGTTGATTGCCCTTATAGTTTTGGGTGGAAGTAGTAGACACAATGGTTTATTTGATTAACCATGGACCTTCAAGTGCACTAATGGTGGAATACCATAAGAAGCTTGGACTAGAAAAGAGGTAGATCTTTTTTTTTCTTAGAGTATTTGGCTCAAAGATTTTTGTGCATATTGATAAGGAAAATAGAAAGAAATTGATGCTAAATCCAAAAGATGTACTTTCATTGGTTATGGCTCTGGTGATTTTGGATTCTAGTTTTGGGATTTAGAAGGTTCTAAGATAATTAGGAGTCGTGACATTGATTGAATGAAAAGAGAATGTACAGGGATCAAGTTTTGGTACCCAAAGGTGAACCGGTGGAGAAGTTTGTGGATGAAAATGAACTCTCATATTTAAAATTAACACCTACAGTTTACACAATAATCGGTATCGGTTTACCCTTGACCGACATCGGTCCCTTATACCGGATCATCGATTCAAAAGAGACAAACCAACGTCGGTTAGCCAAACCAACGACATCGGTAGAAAGGTGATCAACGTCAATCACTGTCAGAAGTAGATACAAATCTACAGATGAGCAGATTGAGCCTCCGACACCCCAAATCTCAGTGAGAAGGTCACAAAGGGTAAGTAGACCTCCAAAAATATTTTCACCTTCCTTGTCTTATTTATTATTGACTGATAGTGGTGAACCAAAAATATTTGAAGAAGCAATGCAGATAAATCCCACAAGCAAGTGGGAGCATGACATGATGAGGAGATGGACTCCTTAGAGCAGAACCAAACATGGAATTTGGTTAAGTTGTCAATAGGTAAAAGAGCATTACAGAACAAGTGGGTTTACAGGATCAAGGAAGAAGAGGGTGGACAAAAGAGATACAAGGCAAGGCTTGTAGTAAAGGGATTTACATAGAAAGTAAGTATTGAATTTGGTGAAATATTTTCTCCTATTATTAAGATGACTTCTATTCATACTGTATTGAGTTTAGTTGTAGTAGAGGATTTGCATTTAGAGAAACTTGATGTCAAGATGACATTTCTTCATGGTGATTTAGAGGAAGAGATTTATATGAATCAATCACTTGGGTATGAAGTCAAGGGTAAGGAGAAACTTGTGTGCAAATTGAAAAAGACCTATATGGGCTCAAGCAAGCTCCAAGGCAAATGGTATATGAGGTTTGATAGTTTCATGCATGAGCATGGTTATTTGAGATGTGAATCTGACCATTGTGTTTATTTCAAGATGATTAGAAATGGGAGCTATATTATTTTGTTATTATATGTGGATGATATGCTTATTACAGGATCTAGTATGCAGGACATTGGTGAGCTTAAAGAAAATCTAGCTCACACATTTGCAATGAAGGATTTGGGAGTCAGCAAAGAGAATCCTTGACATGCAAATTCACAGAGACAGAAGAACAAGAAGTTGTATTTGTCTCAGAGCATTATATCAATAAGGTGTTGGAAAGGTTTAATTTACAAAATTCAAAACCTATAAGTACACCTATGGTTGACACTTCAAATTGAGAAAAGATCAATGTCCTACATCACACATGAGGAGGTTGAGTACATGGCATGAGTTCCATATGCTTCAATAATTGGGAGTTTGATGTATGTTATGGTTTGTACTAGACCAAACATTACATTACAAATAATGGGAGTTGTGAGTAGATTTATGGCTAATCCAGGTAAAGAGCATTGGAAAGTAGTCCAATGGATTCTCAAGTATTTGAGAGGGACATCCAATGCGCGTTATGCTATGGAGGGTCAGATACTTCTTTACGTGGCTATGTGGATTCAAACATGGCTGGTGATTTGGATGGAAGGAGGAGCACCACTAGATATGTTTTCACAGTAGGTGGCATGATAGTTAGCTGGATTTCTAGATTACAGAAGGTTATGGCCTTGTCTACTACAGAGGTTGAGTATGTTGCAGCTACAAAAGCTAGCAAGGAGATGATATGGATGAGCAAGTTCATGGAAGAGTTGGGAAAGGAGCAAGAGGATTGTAGATTGTACAATGATAGTCAAAGTGCAATTCATCTGGCAAAGAACTCAACGTTTCATTCTAGAACGAAACACATTCAATTGAGATATCACTTCATATGGTAGGTATTGAGGATGGGCAAGCTGAAGTTGAGAAAATTCATACAAAGGAAAATCCCACGGATATGCTAACGAAGTCATTGGCAAAAAAGGAGAAGTTGGAGCTACACTCCACTTCTATGTTGGTCTTCAAGTTTGAGACTTGAGGAGGGAGAAATAGGCCAAGGAAAGGATCAGAGGAAGGAGTTGTATGGTACAATGCAACAATTTATCTCCAAGTGGGAGATTGTTGAGTTGTGGAGCTTAATTGCTTCACTGACGCATGCTTTTAGACTTGCTTGAAATACACAAGAATCGACGCTCGGTTGATGAACCGATGTCGGTCACCCATGGACCGGGTATCGATCGGTCAAGAAAGGAGGAACCGACATCGGTTAGGGATAACCGAAAGTTTCTTATTCGTGAATACTATAATTAAGTTGTGGTAATTAGATCTATCTTTAGTTGTAAAGTGAATCTAATGGTTGTGATTGCATAGCTAAAGTGCCCTAAGATTGTAGATGCATATATAAGCATAAAGCTAGGGTTTAGAAGAGAGAATTCAATTGAGAATTAAGAGAAGTTTCCTTTATAGAGAAAAATAGAAATTTTTAGAGAAAAAGTACATGACATCCAATAAGGTGTGGAAGATTGTATTCATGGTCGTGTATCTGGATGACATTCTTGTCTTTAGTGAGACATGGGAGCAAACATGTTTAACATGTCTAATAGGTTCTTGCAGACCCTTCATTAGGACAAGGTCTATGCTATTATAGAGAATTAATCCTTTGACATGGAAATTATGCGGTAGTTTTATATGTATGTGGACCTAGAGAATATCTAATTCATTCGAGACCGAATGACGCCAAATATTGTCACTGAACTTCACAGTTTCTTGGACTAGCCAAGTTCTATCACAGTTTATACTTATATTTTCTCATATTGCATGGCCTTTGAATCAAGTAAAACACATAAGAGAAAAAGTAAAGTTCATATGGATAAAGGCACAACATAAGGCATTTGAATGAAGGAAGGAAAGAATATGCTTTGAACTAATTTTTGTATTGTAAAATCTACAAAAATATTTTGAGATAGAAATAGATGCTTCAAAATACACACTTGGAGTAGTCCTAACCAACATGGGTATCCAAAGTGGCATACCACAGTCAAAATATCTCTCGACACAATAGGAGATACTTGACATACAACAAGGAGTTGTATGCCATTTTGTAAATGTGCAAATTATGGAAGCACTAGATTTTGGGAAAAGAAACTATCATACACACATATCATAAGCCTTTTAAATTCATGTATAACTAAGGTGATTTGCTGAAAGATCATCATCAAAGGTAGTCCACCTATATACAACAATTCCATATCAACATCCGACACAAAAGGAGTGCAAACCAAGTTGTTGATTGTTTGAGTCGGTCCCCGATCACCTCTTTGACAACAATCCTTGAATCATGCAAGCATGATACATCAAAGTCGCTAAGGAATGGAAAAATGTTATGACCCTAAATGTATGCACATGACCCTAAGTTTTCGACATCTATCAAAGGCTAAGGAATGGAAAAATGTTCAACTATCATTTATAGGAAGAGGTTCTATACCATGTGGGAAACCTTTTTGTTCTTATAGGGGAGTGTCAAATATTGATATGGGAGGCTCACTATAGTCAGGTTGTAGGCCACTTTGGAGTAGAGAAAATAGTGTTACTATTGTAAAAGTTTTTATACTAACCAAAATCCATCATGATGTTACTAGATACATCAGGTCTTGCACATCTTGTGCGATTTCCAAGCCAATGAATCAAAATCAAAGGGGCCTTTATACCCTTTTACCAATTCCAAAAAATCATGGGAGTTTGTCTTGATGGATTTCATTTCACGTTTCCCTTCCACCAGACATGGCCATGACTGTGTTTTTGTGGTGGTTGATAGGTTCTCCAAAATGGTAATCTTTCCACTTTGCAAGAAGATAATATCAATAGAGGAGGCTGCAAAATTATTCTTTGAGCATATTTGGGTTCATTTTGGCCCTCCAAAAATATCGTGTTAGATCAAGATTCTAGGTTTGTGGGGGATATTATGGTTTGCACTATTGTCCATGATGGACACAAAGTTAAATAATTCCACTGCATTCCACCCTCAAACCGATGGGAAAATAGAGGTAGTCAACCATATGATTGTGCATCTTCTTTGGATGTATCACTCCAAACATCCATAAACATCGATGAAATTCTTGTGTATGTCCAACATAGCTACAACCAAGCTATTTATAGCTCCACAAGACATATCCCATTTTAGGTATGTCTTGGATTCCAACCATTGGCTCCCATGAATGTAGCATTTCCCTTCATGTCAAAGAAGAATCTACCCATACACAAAAATAAGTGGATAAGGAAACCAAATTTGTAGAATGAATTCAACACATTCAACAACAAGTTCAAGAAATTTTTGAGTGAACCAACCAAGTAAAAACAACGTCATGATGTCCATTAGGTTCCCCATTAATTATAAAGTGGGGATAACTTTTGGATACATCTCCGGAAAGAGTGACTCTAGGGTCCATACAGAAAACTCAGACCTCTATGATATGGGCCATACACAATAACCAAAAAAATTGGTGAGAATGCATTTGAGCTCAATCTTCCATCCTACCTTAGGTTGCATCTAGTTTTCAATGTTGAGCTACTTCGCCCATACTTTCCTCCACTCTTGGATACATCGACATTGGTGAATAGTTGTAGAGTACAGAGCTAAAATCATACTTGTGTGACACCAGTGAACACTAATCAAATCATTGACAAGGGTTCAAGGACATGAAGCATCAACAAATCACATTCTATCATGTAGTGAAAGCATGTCATATGAGACATCAAGGGAAATGGTTCACCAAGAGTCAGATTGAGAAAGCATTCCCACATAAATCAAAAATCTAGGAGCAATGGGGCCCATTGCTTCTTAAGGAGGGACAAATGATTCGAACAAGATTTCTGAAAATCTATTTTTGGAAAGTTCTAAGAAAATATATTTTTAGCAGTTTTTTAATAAATTTTAGTATTTTGCATTTTTGGGGGTCTTTGAACAATTTCTAGATTTAGATTGTATGATGATAGCCGAAGGATATTATCATAATATTTTTTTTTCAAGTTCGTTCCATCACCTTTCCAATGATCCTGCAATTTGTCAAATGGGTGAAAAGGTTAGGAGATATGACCCCAATAAGTAATAATAAATAAAATAATAGTGATAATTGGATATATTTCATTTTTTTACTTCTACCTTTTTGAATCCATCCTTAAAGTGGATACAAATAAAATTTTGGTTCCCCTTCGAAACTTTGCATATTCTATTTTTAGTTGTTTTCCATATTCTCCATTATATAGCTATAAAGTAGTTTGTTTTGAATAAAGAGATAGATCTCTAAGCATACATCTCTCTTATGGAGTTTGCCAATTTCTATACATTTTTTTGAGTTACAATAGAATTAGGTTGTGTTTTCATATCTTTGATTGTGAATTTATCGTTATAACACGTTAATCACCATAATTAGTGTTTTGTCCACTAGGTTGTTGTTTAATCTAGATCAATAAAAGATATTATGGTTGGGAAATGTCTTGAAAATATCCCATGTTGAGAGAAAGTTTCATTCGATGGGTACATGTCGAAAACCAATCAATAATTTCCCTTATCTATAGAACAAATACAATATTAAATATCTAGAGCATGATCCCTAGAGCATAGAGTCCAAGAATGAATAAATGGGTAGAATATGTGCCCCCTTTTACTATGTGGGATGAACACATGAAGTATATATCCAAAAAGACAGGGGATTATATGCATAATATGTAAGATAATAACTAAAATCATTGATATTTATCGTTGTAAGATATCATCTTAGAAATATAAATGTAATAAGCAAATTACCCCAGCTATGCTTTTGATGTAATCTATATAAACAAAAGTGTAATATCCTATCAAAATGATTCATCCACTATATCTCTTATCACAAATTTATTCTTAATTCCTCATCCACATGAAAATATTGTCTATTCACTCAATTCAACACCTATGTTACTTGCTTCATCTTCATGCTCACATACCCACTCATTACCATCATATGGATTTTATTTGGAATCATTTCTTTAATCTTCATTAACATCATATGATTCAATCTAATTATCTACTTCATCTACTAACTTATCCTCTACATCATGTCTCTTATTCATCCAGTCCTAAAAGGACCAGGGGAATTTTTCTTGTCTTCATTTATGTATTTTCTCCACTCTATACATTCCTATCCTCTTCATCGGGTTTGGATTTGAAACATTCCTTGATTCTTCAAACATCTCATTCTACCCTCATTGACACCATTAAACACAAACACACACACACACACACACACACACACACACACACACACACACACACACACACACACACACACACAACAAATATTTAAACATCTTTCAAATATTAAAAACTACATATCTCAAAAAATTACAATAAAATGTCACTTGTTCATAGATGTCCTTTCTCCACTACTGCTCCACTCATTCATGTTTCATTCCAATTCTCGATTCAATACCACATACTTCACATATAGTTCATTCACATTCCATATCACGGTTTATTTCACACCTTTTGGTGAAATCTAGATCAACTCGGTGTTAGTTCTATGAGTCAATAATATCTTCTACAATTGTTTGAAATTGGTCTCTTATTACCTGGTGAATTTAAGAATGAACGTTCTCTTAGATATCCAAGCACTTGTAACACACTCAAAAACTTTTTTGAGAAGGCCCCTACGCATTATCTGTTGACACACTCCAATATGATCTCCAAAATCACTTCTACTCACTCCATCAAGCCACTATTAGTTATAAAACCCTTAATAAATTAAGAGAGTTAAATATCTAGTAACAAATTCACAAGAAAAGTCAAAATAAAAAAGAAGCAATTTCAAAAATATCTCTTGGTGGTCTTTCCAAGTATCTCTACCGGAGTTATGGATGCATTACTGCAACTAAAAACAAATGTATCTTTGTCGTGGCTATAGACATTTGGATGACGATACAACAATGTATGACTTACACTTTTATTCCATACAATCAGTCACCAATAAATATTCCCAATCACTCCCACACATTGGTTTTTTTCTTCACCGACTACCTTATGAGTCTTCACTTCAAGCAAAAATTAACTTTTAGGAGCCCACACAGATTTCAATGAGACACATGGATAATATATCAAGTGATGTTTTAGACATTATTCAATCTCATGTTTTATCTCACTTCTCCTTTCATGATACATGTGTTTAGACGTATCAAAATCCTTACCCAAATCTTGTTTCAAACCATGATCATACACGTACAAAACTATTGCACTCTATCATTACATCCATGTAACTTATGTACTAGCATTCCACTTTTCCCCGGAAAAAACATCCATGGGATCCTCGCTACAATATTTTTTCATTACCACCACTTCTAATTCACAATCACTTGTAACCATGTTCATTCATCACTATTGGGTTAGGGCATCATTGCTCACACTTTTTAACTTGCATCTATATCTTATCACATTTTTACTTACACATGGATGGGGAAACATTGTCCTCACTTCCAATAATCTTGCCTTTACTAAGATTGATTTCCTATCATTCATCAATTTCCACTTTTCATTTTGTGTGATGTTAGGACAACTTATGGCTAAAAATCTATCACTTGATAGGGGATACTACACCAAACTCTTATTTTCAATCTTTATGACACTCAATCATCATCTATATTAGTCAATTGACCAAAGAGTGTGTGTTGTGCAAAATCAACCTATCTATCCCTTCACGAGACTCTAGTTCGAGTGGACCATCGATCACATTTACAGTTCCCGTCTATCTAGTCAAATATCTAATCCCAGTGTGTAGAAACCATTTCCATAGGGTTGGACAAACCCGATCTCATATTCGATTTTGTGATACATCCCGCTTAGAAACAATCCTAAAAGGGGGAAAATATAGACATTAGAAAACACACCTTACACATAAGATCTCTTAAACTAGAAATAGAAAAAACATGGTAGTCTCTAAAAATCAAATAATTCCATAATAACAACTAAAAATTTATAAAATCCCACAAAAATGGAGATAAAAGTCACCCCATCATCTATTTACTCCTCCTCATCCACTCATATTTAATGTTGTCATATCCCTCTATACATTTAATCACTTCATGTACCCATTTGCACTATTTATGCACAGTGGACCCTTATGTTCTCACCTCTCTATGTATATTGCACCCATGTCCTTCACAATCTTCTATGCACTGAAAAAATATAAAATAACATTCACCCCATCACTTCACCCATTGATTCTCCATTTATGTGAACCCATATTAAAATTTTTTGCTTCTTTGCTTGCATATTTTTGTGTCGTAGGTTTTGGGGAGGATAAACCAAATCTTAAAAGATTGTTACAACTCATGACACATTTATTTTGGATAAATTCCAATACAAAGTGTCGGTCGTGCCCACAAATGGCTAACAAGCTTCGTGTGATATTCTCACAATTACAACCGCGACTAGCTTGCAATTGAGATATGTGTACTAATTTGTTTTCATTATCATTTTAATTCATAAAATGTATAAATTATCACCTTAAAAGGGTTAGGGATTGACTAAGGCAGGTCCCCTAACCAACAAAAAAATTAACATATTCCTTTATTATGTGATTTATAGATTTATAATGAGTCCCTCGCGTATTCTACAAAAATATCATAAGCTCCTTTTATTTAGTAAGTTGATTTGAGTTGATTTTATGTGATATATACAACAACATTACAAGATGGCTCAATATTTAGCATATTATTTCTATGTTCCATAAAATATTGTGTCTTAGATTCCAGAGGTGAAATGGAGGAGGATGTAGTGTTGTAGATAAGATCGAGAGAGACAAAAAGAGGATCACATTGGTCTTGATAGGTTGGACTCTAGGGAAAGACACCGACATAGGCCAAGTGGTACTCCAAGTTGAAAGTGAGGGAGGCATTTACTCATCTACACCACCAAACAATATTTTATGGGACCAAAAGCCTCTTGAAAATGAGAGGTGCAATCCATATAGATATCTAAAAACACTAATTCATCAAATAGACACAACAGAAAATGATATAAATAATGTATTTATAAAATGGTTACAAAACCTCGCCTTGTACACGATGTAGTTTATGTAATTGACTTGGTGGTTTAAAAATTATTACAATACTTACGTAGCCGCCCCAAAGGTTGCACAAACCTCTTTGATGATTCCATGACCGCCTTGCTGAACATCCAAGAAATGCCACAATGTGATGTATCTTCCTTTTCTCGACCCTTTGGATTCTCCATTGCACGGAGGACATATAAAGCATGTTTTAAGCAAGAATGATGGTATAGGAAGGATTATCGGGGAGTAGGAGAGTAATTTGGAGTGTAGTTATTTGTAGAAGAAAGGTGTAACAAAACAAGACTAAGAAATTGCAAGAGTGGAACAACATTACTATAATATTTTCCAAATATTTGTTGTATTTGTATTTCATTCTTTGGACAATAAGAATATGAGAAGAGATAAATCATCCTTTCCTAAAGGATTTTTCCCCACCTTGGGGTTTTTATAGGAATAAAAATTTGTGTCATAACATAAAATCCATTTCATACTTGTTGTGTGTGTTTAATTCATTTCATTAATACTATTTTTCAAGTGATTGTAGAACTAAGCATTTTATTCACTAAGAACAATCAACTGTTGTTTCAAACATAGCTGGAGTATGATAGAACAATTTTGATTTTGTGAATTCTATCATATAGTTTATATATCACTATTGATGTCATCTTTGTCATCATCACTTCCCATCTTCATTATTTTTCTTGTTTTACAATAGTGGGCACCTTAACAAATCGACACCAAAAACATTAGTAATATATGTGTAGAAACTCATTTTGGTAATTCATGTCTTGCAACAACAAAAATCATACAATGCCTTTACACTAGTATACACTTGTCTAACTTAGGCAATCATGTTATCCCTAAGAATATCAAATTCATTCTTGCTTGCACACATAGCTCATTTTTTCACACAACAGTCATATTAGTCCTTAAAATCAAGAAAAACTTGATTTAACATAATTAAATATTTATCAAAGGAATGAGATCAAACAAATATAACAGTAATAAGTAATATCTATCATGCAAAAGACAAGAAAGTGTAAGCAATAGTGAGATAAGAGTGAATTAGCTTGTATCCAAAAATTTGGGTTGATTTTGGAATGGAAAATGGGTGGAACAAGTTGGATCTGAATTGAGTAAGCTTCATATGGAGAACAAAGATATGAAAGTCTTTTGGAAAAAACCACCCAAAGGAGGACAGTTCACCCCGTGCTAGTGTCCGAATTGAGCAATAATGTCTAGGAAAGAGCTCGGATCTGGTCTTTTTAGGATATGATCTTGTCTTCTTCCTTTCACTCTTTATCACTTTGGCTTCGTTGTAGGGTTTCACCGCCGCACCCGAACCTAAAAAAACCCTAGCTACCTACACAAGGCTTAAGAAAACATTAGATGAAATAAATAATGTATATGCTTGATTCAAAATAGCCTTAATGGTTACCCTAATGTGATTTTCACCGATCGATACACTACATTTTAGACTCTATGTAGTTCTAGTGTGTGTGATATGGAATTGTGTCCCTTAAAGCTAGGTTTACCTTGTATCACCACATGAAGATAATGGGTTAAAACTACTTTTCTCCCAAGATGAATGTCTGAGATGGAATTCAGAAATAACACCTCATATAAAGTGAATAATGCATCCCAAATACAATCCTTGAATATTTCTCTTTGCCCAAGTAGTAGATAGGAAGTAATAGCCCAAATTTCCCAGCCCCTAATAATATCGAGTAGGTCATCAAGTGATGTGGAATTTCAAATTTGAGGAAAGGAGGGAAAATAATAGAATCTCCCATAGGGGAAAATAGCATCTAGGCACTCCTATCCCTAATGGGCGGTATTATATGGGATTATCGGAGGATAGAACCGAAAATATTGAGTTGGGTCACATGTTGTCCAATATCCAAAAGTAAAGTAGTCATTTTAGAAAAGTAAATGATATAAGTATAAAAAGGATAAAGCAATGTAAAAGTAAAACAAGTGTTGTTAATGTATAGTTTTCTTGCTTAGGAATTATGCATATAATGACATACTTAGAGACATGATGTAATAATAAGTGTGTGATTTCATGTCTATATTTTCCCCACTTTATGTTGGTGAATGAATATTCAGTAGCATAAAGTAGATAAGAAGAGTGTACCTTGTGGAGAATCGAAGAAGGTTGTATCCAATAGTGTGCTAGATGGAAATTTATAGCATGTTGAATGGAGGTTGTAACATGTGTATCATGGAATCTAAGAGGGGATGAGAACCCTAGGGGTGACCTTATGTGCATAGTAGAAATGATGCATGTGTTTGTTCCTTGAATATTGCCTTTGCTTGAGCATCTTGTGCTTGAGATTGTTCCTTGTTCCATTTATGTGTTACCTTTTGTCATAGTAAAGTCACACTAAAAAAAAAGAAAATAAGTGTAGTCAATGCTCATGATAAATGAAATTGAACTTTAACTTAGTAAATGTGAAAATAGAAATGCGTATTGAAAAACAAGTGAATCAAGGATAAAATACACTTGAATTTTGTGAGAGAAGAGATAAAATTATTCATGTATATTTGTTTCCTTGGAGATGGTTGGAAGAGTACTAAGGATTTAAGTATCCTATCGCCATACTGAGGATTTAGGTGTCCTATCACCATATTGAGGATTTAGGCATCTTGTCGCCAAGGGAAGAGTATTGGGAGATCTTGTAGGATTTTCCCTCTAACCATTGATGCTTCCCCATGGATAAGTGCCACTGCATATGGTCACAAACCCAATATAAACTAGCCACATATGACACATTGTTCCAAGCATATCGTTGTCTTGCATATGCCCTAGGTTCCACTCCTTATTTGATACTAAGAAACTTGCCACTAATTTTGTTCCTATTGTACCTAATAATAACTCAGTAACTAAGTATGTGCCACTAGAATTTAAAAAATACTGTCATTGAGAACCTATTGATCATGTATGGTACATATTTTTGGCTCTAGGATATAACCACAAAGGTGGAGCACTACCTCCCGTATTGGGAAATTTTGTCCCTGCTATATTTTTGGCCAAAGTCTAATTCTAAATAAGTTTTTAGCTCTTGTTTATTCTAATTCTACTATGTACCAATCTGTGTTGGGTTTATGAACTACTTTGAGAGGGTGAAATAATCACTTGATGATTTCCCTAATCATTTGGGGTGTGTGAGATGAACTAATGTGAATGCATCCCAAATGAGGAAAGTTGAAGCTAATGTGCACTTCTGAAATAGATGTCCTATAGGAGAATAGGGAATGTTGATGATGAAAACCATGGCACATGCAAAATAATGGGAACAATCTAGCATAAAGTGTTATTAAAAATAAACACTTCTATTCAAGTTGTTGAACTAGGAAAGAGGGATCAACCCTTGATTTGGTAAAACTAATTTCTTGAATAGTTTTTATTTGCATAGTTGATATTGTTGATTAACTTGGTTTTTTCTAGCATAATTTTGTGGGATTCCTGTTGTATGTTGAAAGGAGATTTTCCCATATGATTTTAGCTTTGAATCTGGATTTTGGAGTCACCTGTAGGGAAGAGCTGAGTGACAGTTTAACATGCTTAGATTTATCTTCTCACATTTATGGTTGATAAAATCCATTATGATTTAGACAACATAATATACGCATTCAAAGGGCATATTCCTTATGTATAATTTTGGATTTACATGTGTTATCATTTTTAGTGTACACATTATGGATGCTTATGAGACCCATTTGGGCACCATTTGTATTTGTAATTAATATATAAACTTGTTGTATCCACACATGTTATTTGCACATATTTTAAGTCCCTCATATTCAGGCATTTAATTGTAACTATCACATGTGGTTATAATTACGGTGTACATTATTTTGCACTAACAAATTGGTTTGCAATTGCACTTGGTGATATTTTCCAGTGATTGGTAGTTTCATCATTTGGAATGTGAAATTTGTGCAAGTAGTTTTGATTTTATCCCCAATTTTATATTGGATAGATATTTTGATCTTCATCGGAAGTTTAAGGGATTGATCTAAGCTGTCTCCTTTTTTAGGATTTGTGTAGTTTAATTTTTGAATCATTTCCATGATATTTTACAGTGATTTTCCAAAGATCACGATTAGTTGGACACTTGATGAGATTTTTTTGTTGTCTATTTCATATTGATCTACTTTGGGTGATATTTTGTCGTGATTGACAATTTCACATGGTTAGTGGACACCACCTATTATTGGCATTTGGTGGTCTATTTCATACTGATCATTTACAACACTTTGCAGTTTCACAAGGTCAATGGACACTCGCCTATGTTTGGCATTTAGTTGTCTATTTCATATTGATCAATTTCAGGTGATATATTTTATAGAGTTAACAGCTTTTACATTTCACGGATCAATGGACACTTGCCTATGTTTGGCATTTAGTCGTCTATTTCATATTGATCGATTTTAGTGATATTTTGTAGAGTTTATAGTTTTTACAGTTTCACAAGATCAATGGACACTCGCCTATGTTTGGAATTTAGTCATCTATTTCATATTGATCAATTTCAATGATATTTTATAGAGTTGACAATTTGTGCATGGTCATGGACAATTGCCTATGTTTAACATTTAGTTGTCTATTTCATACTGATCTAATTTTGGCAACTGCAGTATTGGAAAAATCACGGGGTTCAATTAGACACATGCCTATGTTTGGAATTTTGTTTCCATTTAATACTAATCCATTTATGTGATAAACATTTCAATATTCTACAATATTTTTAACCACCATGCTATATTCTAGTTTCTATATATTGGTGTGATGCAAAGAGTTGTTTAGCAGATTTAGTGGGTGACTAGACTTTTGGGGACCAAAAGGTTTTTATTGGGGAGGTGTGATATGAAGGAAAATATGGGTGGTCATAAGTTCCCTAATTCTCCCTAAATCATTACAGTACATAAGAGCACTCTGATAGCTTTCCAACGCTTATTAGAACGTGTGAATCGGACACCGTATGCTCCCAATATCGTTGGTCAAAGTTTATGGTCAAACTTGGTCAACATGAAAAAAATCAAGTTTGTAGTACCTTGACCCATGCACAAAGTATATTTGTGTAATTATGAGGTGATCGAGGAAAAAATATGATCATGGACATTTTTAGTCTAACCCTTGACCTTCGACAGAAAGAAAAAAACTAGTTTTCAACAGTGGGGTCCACTTTTGTTTTGGAAGGGGACCCGACCACCATGGTTTATATTAGTGTAATTTTAATTTTCCCAATTACACTATAGTTTTATGCCATATTATGTCATGTATTCTGAGTGTGACATGTGGCAGGATAAGAGCTTCAATGATGTGGAGATTTTGGAGTGATCCACGAGGTGGATCCTCAGGCCACCACGTGGCCCACCACCTAACTCACCATCCAAGCATCACAATTGAGTTGATCTACTTATCATGCAAGTTGTTTTAACTAACCAAGCTTATGGGGATATATCCATAATAAACCATAGTGTTATCTCACCTTCTAGAGCAACCAAGTTGCTTCTAACCCATATCGCTAATAGACCAACCTGTTTGTTGGGGAGTTCCAACCCAACTCGACATAGTAACCACCATGGCGAGGCCATTTCAACTATTCGAATCGAAACACAAATCAACGAGATCATGGAGGGTGATGTGATCATATACAACAAAAATTAGTATGGATGTGGCCATAGCCATGTTGTAAGTTATCTGCAATGGACTATTTAAAGCCTTGAACCATTGTCACCCGACACATGTGGGATTTACCCAAACCCATATGCTTTGAACAAAGCCGCCTTAGATGGATTCGAACCCATAACCTCGAGTAAAAAGATAAAGGTCTTTACCAAATCACCACTTGTTTACAAGTGATATAAAAAGGGGGAATTGGTATTTGAAGTAGAGCTTGGTCCATGACTGTAATGTCTCATAAGGGACAATTTTTGCATTTGGTCATTTTTGGCCCACTTAGAGGCATTTTCGAGATTTATGTATAACTAGAGAAATGTGTATAATTTCTAGATGGTCAACCCAACTTTGAATTTTTTTATTGGTGTTTGTTTGACATCTTTTGGAATCATTTTCCTCCTCTTTTTACATAGAACATGGGGAAATGAATTTTACAAATGCTACGGAAGGTGGAGAACATTGTTGATCGAGTTCAGAGTTCTTGAAGGTTTGATAAGCATATTTTTATAGATTTTAATCCATTATTCTTTGTAATTTTTAATTATTTTACTTGCAAATTTATTTAAGTAATGGATCGAATGATATTCTAAGCTATCCTGAGACGTATCCCGATTTACGGGTGAAATCCGTTATCAATTTTCATGTTGTGTGTTTAGTATGCATCTATTTATTCTGATATTTGCATATTTAAATTAGATATTAATTAATTGGATGTAATTATAACATTTTCACAACATTTTCAAAAATTGTATTTTGATCCTTTTGATCGTGTAAAATGGAAACGAATAATCATTTTGAAATCAGATTTTTGATTTAGTTTTTGGACACTTTTGAATAAGTTTTGGATCAGATTTTTAATTAAATCCTATTTGATAAAAATCTTTTTACAAACTATTGATACATTGGGTCGGGGTTATTTACTGATTAAAAAACCAAGTGCTATTATTTCATTATAGTACCTTTTCACTTCCTCATTACGCTCATATACATATATAGTGTATTTGTTATCTTTTGTACTAACATGACTAACACATGTGTCTTGTGTGGTGTTGAAGACTATTGGTTTTATAATTTTTTTCTCTATCTCACTTTCTATGTTATTTCATCACATTATGATACTTTTTCTTTCATACATGCTTTCTAGTTGTGTGTGTAGTTACTTGTTTTCTACTCAATTCTTGTGTCCTAAGGGCCTTGTTTATTTTGCAACACCATGGGTTTCCCATGTTTGTGGCATCAATCCTTTCTTGTGTGACATTGCATATCTTATTTGTAGGCCCATGGGCCTTGATTGTCTTGCGACATTGTGGATGTCCCATGTTTACAGACAATAAGACTTTTATGTGACATTGTTTGCACTATTATATTTTCACTTACAAATGCATTACTCTTCTTGATTACTACTAGTTCTATCATTGACATTATTACAACTAGTCTTCTTGTTGTTATTGTTATTATTGATTGTACGCCATGGTCTCCACTATGCGCATCATCTCTACAGGTGCAAGTTCTTCTTGGTGGCCACCACATCAACCCTTCATGTGTTTTCTATGCAAATTATCAAACTTATTAGACATGGTTACACATCTATTATTTTGATCCACATGCTCAAACTCTTCATCACACACACCTCAAAAGAGGGGGCATTCATCTAGGTATATTCTACACCTACAATAGACACATATAGGTTTGTGGACTCGACATAAGCACAAAACAACAAAAATCACCCGAAATAACATCGGACATAGATTCTCATAAAAGAAAGCACAAGGTAAAAATGCACACTAGGGTTGATTGTACGAGACGTTTTGACCCATTCTTATGTTTTTATCCCATGGGAAGTTATGAATAATTTTCTCAATAGGTTCAAATTTTCACCTACATGTACATATTTTTGGCACAATTTCATACTCATATGACTTAGTTCATATCAATTTCAAAGGGAATGAAAATGTAATGTCTTCTTCTCCACAAAACTCTAATTTCAATTATACTTTAGGGGGTATTCGGGGCATGGGTCTATCTAAAAATATTTCAACACATTTTAGTTTTATTTAGTTTCTACTCGTTATGTGGAACATGGGGAGAGTATGGGGGAATTCATTCTCTTTTGTAATGTGTGTCCTAATTTAAAAATTTGGGCCTAGATCCATCTACAATAGTGTGGTTTGTGGGGTTATTAAAGGTAGCAAAGTAGAGCAATCCTTCCTCTCCTCTTACGCCTCAATATCGAGTTGTTGAATGACTTTGATATGTGGTATTCTTCCTTCACAGGGTACTTCGGATCCTCATTCTTCTTCTCTCTCTTCAACATTCATGTATTGGGTTCCATACACCCAATACTCGACATCTCCTTGGAAAAATTGGGGACCGATCACCCCAATACTCGAAATTTTTTAACAATCCAAATCTCCAAGTACAAGCAAAGAATGAGAAATTATTCCCTCTACAAAATGAAAAAGTGTACTCCTTCCATGTTTTACATCTCTTTATTTCACTCTTACAATTTCAAATTTCATTTACATTGCATCTTTACATTTGAGTTAAAGTGGTCTACACTATGTGTTGCAAGTTTCATTTAGTGTGTGTCAACACCAATAAAATGAGATATTGAAAAATAAACATTGAGAAAAGAAAAAGTGTGTCTACACACTCAAGTATATTTTCCTTTAAGCATTTAATTTTATTTAATACTAAAAGGGGGGAAATATAGTCACTCAAATTTGGTAATTCCACTCTTTGAAACTATCATTTTTGACATTTCTATCTTGCTCAAACAACTGCACTCTACCCATTCTCATCCGATACATCCCCATGTATCATGTCTAGCTTTCTTGGTCTTACACACTCACCTATCAACAATTCTTGAGAAGTGAATGCATGAAACACACTAAGAAACTCTAATTTTGGGCTTCTAAATTTTACATTACAGATTTCCACTCTTAGGTCAAAAACATACAATAGGGGCATGAACATTTGTATGGTCGTGACTCTAGTTGAAGTTCTTGACCTAGTTCACTTTGGTCCCAAACTTCCCATTATTTATTATTATTTAGGTCACTTCCTCTCGGACATCCTTTCTAACTAAAATTTCCTCGGAAACATATATAAGAAAGAAAAACTCACCTCATTTGAACTAGGAAGCACTCTTATGGACTCTTATTGCAAAAGCTAGCACAAAAGGACCTCAAATCTCCCTACACTCTAAAAATATATTTGCAAATTCATTAGGGAAGCACTATCTATAGGTATGAAGCTTCCCACTAGGTTTAGGGAACTAATTCCCACATTTACAGCACTAAAAGTCACCCACTCAAGTAGATTGGAAAGAGATGAACTCAATTCAAGCATTGGTAAAGAAAGGATGTTAAATTTGACTAAACTATAAGTAGATATCACATGCTAGGTGGAGAACAACGCATGGTTTGAAGCCTCTTCAGAGTGGTGTCAACATCGGTGGTGCACAGGGGGTTCCCATAACCCAAATAATGTTTATTTTTCAAGACTTCATCGATGCTTAGGGTTTTACAGATTGAGCGAGCATTTAGAGACACTCGCAGTGTGTAATCAAGAGTGACTGATAAAAACCGACAAAGTGAATCAAATAAGTGACAAAATAATAAATTCACAGACCATAGTTTTGAGCAGGTGCAAAACCTTACAAAGAGTTCAAGATCGTACATACGTTCTTTCCTCGTATTATCTTGTCCTAGCCCGGAGATCTTTAACTCACAATCTCATTTTTGAAGCACTATCACATAAAAAAACCTTTGTTTCAACATTTAGATCACCCAAATCAGCCCAAAATCACATGTAATCAACTAAGTGCACTCAATCCCATGTATTTGAGAGTTTTTATTGTATTGTGTACATTTGTTGCAAGTATTAATGCATTATTCTATATAAAATGGTTAATATTGGAAATTAATTAGTCAAAATAACCCCTTGTAGCTCCTCTTTAATTATTTGTTTGATTATAGTTGTAAAATCCTAATCAACCCTAAAAATGGTGAAAATAGAACATGGTTAGATAAATAGTTGGCTATTTAAATGTGTCGATTCTACAAATCATCAAGGTTTGAAACAGATTCTTCATGAAGATCTTGGGGATTGGGAAACACTTTTGGTGAGAGTGGGAGAGTGGTGGGATACTACTAAAAATTATCAAGAGGATCTAAAAATTGAAAAGAGGCATATATGATGTAGAGAAGTTTAGAAAACAACCATTCATTCACTAATCAATATGGCTTCAAGCAATGAATTCAACCAACTCGCATCGAGGATCATTCCCAAGCCTAAATTGGCTTATTCTTGCAAATTATGTCCAATTTTCACTATAGGTGACTTATGGAACTATACCATGTCCTATCATTCTCATGCAATGTCTTTTCAACTCCCAAAGTCATCTCATTCCATGAAGAATTCATAAACACTCACCTCTCCTCAACTTGCTCTTGGTCCCCGTTTACTAGTTCTTGGCAATATCAAGCAACATTGGTAAATTAGTATTCACCATATCTTCCTAAGAATTCTACCATGTTTTATCACTCAAAACATAGTTAGAAAAATCATTTTCATGTTCCAAAAATATCATCTTATCAGCTAACTCTTATCTTGTCCAAAACTGGCTTCTAGCTTTCTTGAGAATAACACACTTGCAGAGTCACACTTAGAAACATCCAGGCATACCCAAAAAAATTAAATCCTTTCTCCATTACCCATTTCCATCACTTTGAAGTTCCTAAAAGTTCAAAACTAAACTCACAACACCCTTCTTGAAATCACCCCTTCACTCTTAATGGCTTACAAGGACTAACTAGCCTTACCCTCATTGATTTTTTAGGTATAACTTTAAATAGAAAAATACCCAAACCACAACTCTCATATTTCTAGGAACCTATTTATCCCTTTATCATTCATGCAAGTTTTCAAGATTAAAATCAAAAGACAAACCTGGCTCCTTTGTTAAATAGCCCTTCTTATTGGCCTTTGGTTGTGCATGCCTATTCTCTCCTATACTTATCAATAAAATATCCATTTATAACAAATGAAACATTAAAATTTCATTCTAATCTCTTTAAGGACCTTTTCAAGATTCATTCTTATAAATTTCAAAGAAAGACTCCTTGATTTGATGCTTTAAACGTAAAACCCTCTCAAACCATAATTGTGTTAACGAGTAAGCCCGAGAAGAATCATTTAGTTATATATCTCACCAAAATCCATTTCAAAGCTCTATTTTTTGCTCAAAGCTCAGTATTACTATTATACAATAGAAGATCTTAATAGCAGGGTCTGAAGAACATGTTTAAACTTCCTTTACTTGGTTTCCTCCTCGGCTCGACTCGTAGGTGCACATAGTCACATTCATGCAATGCCTCCTTTTACTGAAACAGAGTAATATAAATGTTTTCCAGGGTTAGAATAACTGAAACACCATTCCTTAGAGTCCTATAATGTAATAACTTAGTGCATTTATCCATAAATACCACATATCTCTCTTAAACCCTCATTCCTCTACAACAATCCATTAGTTCCCTATGATTTCAAGCTTATAAATGAAAGAATACAAAAATATCCTTTTAAACCACTATAGTGACACTTCTACCACTATCATGCACGTGTTTATTCTTCAATACTTCACTTCAAAGATCTCATTCAAACCACTAGAGACTTCCTTTGCAAGAACATAGTTAATAGTATGGAGGGTTCTAAATAATAATTTTTATGTAAGAAACAAAGCATATACCAATTTCAACCTTCAAACTCACCTATGGGATTCTAACAAGATCACTAAAAGATTAAAAAAATTAGTCCATCTAATCCATAAAACTCATAATCAATAATAACAAGAAAAATTCTTTCCAAAACATATCTCTCATGCATATATTAGTTGTATTACAAAATTTTAGCTTTCTCCTTTCATTCTCTCATCCTTCTTAGACCTCCATTTTCTCTTCCTCGTGCCTTCTTGGAGGTTACTAACTCATTCATTCAAATCCTTCTCCCTTTTAGCTCATTCCCCTCCATATTTACAAACCCTAACCACATTTTCATAGCTCATACATGACTCATAGATGACCTTTCATATTCCTTCTCACACATTATGGCATTTTACATTATTTTATTACTTCTTGACTCACCTACACTTCCTAGGACCTATTTTCGTACTTATACATCTATTGAAACCTTTATGACACTCATATTTATTCACTTTCATGTTTTTACAATTTCAAATCCCATTTTGGAGGGAAAGTACAATAATAAGGAAAATTCAAACTTGAACATTCTCAACACCTTGACATGACTCAAATTGGCTCCCTAAGACCTCATAAGCACTCCAAAAACTTAGGATCATGATAAAAGGATTTGCATGCTCTTCATTCCTTGATGCTCTTGCATCATACTCCCAAGGTGGAGAAAATTGACCATATCCTTTATTTGCATAGATGATTTTTCCTCGTGGTTGCTTGTATTAGGTCTTCTTTCCTTGCTCCCATTATCTTTAGTTGGCTCATATCCACTTGGGTCCCATACTTTGTCTTTTGTCTTCCATTTGATTTCACTTTACATCTTTCTCTCTTGATCTTCATCTTTACTTTCATCATTTTCATGTCTCCACTCTTTGTACCTGCGCACACAAACATTATAACAAAAAAATACATTCTTCTTTATGTTTTATAATGTTCTCCATTTTGTTACAAACTCATATCCAACTGGTATTCATCACTAGTATTGCCAAAATATTCATATTCTAGTTCTTTTGCTTTCTCACTCATCTTCTTCACCATTAAAATTTGCTCCATGACTAGACCTCCTCCATCTTTGTTCTCATTTTAATCATCTTGTGCCCAAGAAACCATATTTTTCATAACGATACATGTACTTTTCTCCTTGCCATCCATCTCATCTAGTAATGCTTATAATAATTCATCACATTCATTCATGCAAACTTGATCATACTCTTTCCTTTCAACATGCTCAACATCTTCAAATGCACAATGAGATTTATTTTGTACAATTTCAAGGAATTCACCCACAAAATCATCAATATCCATCAACAAATCATCCATTTTTCTTATTGTTTGTCAAGATTTTCGCGCTTCTTGTTTCAGATTAGTGAAAAACAAATGAGAAATCAAGAAAACCTAGAAATATGAGAGGGTTTAAGGACCTCCTGATGTGGATGATGATGAAAGTGGTATAGGCACACAAGAATGGATCCCTCTCACCTGCGATTTTATGACCTCCACAACAACAAGAAATAAACATGAAAAGAATTAGTGATAGAGATGGTGGGTTGCTTGAAAAATCCAATTCCAAGAAGTGAAAGATTCCTAGAAAGGATGTCAGCCCATGTGATAAAAAGATATAGGTAATTGATATTGAGTGGAAATATGTATATAAAAAACCTAAAAAAGATCTAATAAACTGAAAGATACTTTGAAATGATAATTGATAATGGAAATGCTAAGAAATAAGTCCCAACCAGAGCGGGTCAACAACGACAAATGTAGAAATGGTATGGTCGACTTTACGAATTGAAAATAGAGGTAATCCAAAATGTGCAGAACAAAATGAAAATGCTGATGTAGAACTACGAGAGGTTGATAACAAAGTGTAGATAAGACAAACACATGGGGGAAACTAATAGATCCGACAAGGTAAGGGACAGATCAATGGTGACCTAAGACAAATAGGCACTTTCAAAGTGATGACTTGTGTAGGGTTGATCAAGTATGTAGAAACAAGGACAAACATTGGTTTTGAAGTACTAAAACGGATGAGAGAATGTTGATAAAGTGTTCAAGGTGTTGATAGGATAGGGAGGATGTAAATTATGGTGGATAAGATGTAAGGTAAGCTAGATAGGATGCATGATATAACACATTTGATGAGAGATAGGATATGGGTCAATGGCGACCAAACCCAGATGATGATGACTGGAATTATGGAAACTCAACTAAATAATGGATTGGATAACTAATTTTGAGGAAAATAGTGGACAACTAAAAAGTAAGGCGAGAACTCCAAGAAAACCTACAAACATGTAATAAAAATAGAAGCATGCATGAATAATATCTCCAAATATTCTTCATAATACTCTACGCTTGAAAAATAACATGCAAAAGGACAATAAGATGATTCAATTAATAACTAGATCTCTAAGGACAATGTAGGAAGCAGTACTCACAAAGCACACAAAAATGTCAAAAAAATTGTCCATTTGAGAGGAGGGGTGATTGTAGTTAAATAGGAGGCGGGTAGGGTCGATGGCACTGGGTTAGTCACCAAAGACTAGGATAAATAGTCTACTAAGAGACATTATGACCATAATGGATAGGCAAGAATAGGATGATAAATGACTAGTGGGATATTTTTAGCCTTGCATGCATTTTGAGGGGCACTAATGGGTTATGAAATCTTAAGAAAGGGGTAAATGGGTAGAGGGAATCCTAGGAAGGGGTTTAATGAAGGGTAATGATTAAGGAGTGTGGGATCTAATTGGGGTATTAAATGGGGTGATTAGGATGGGATTATGACGGGTTTAGGATAAATTAGGGATTTATGGGAATAATAAGGATTAAAATATGGGAATAATGGGGAATATGAAAAATAGATGGGATGTGGGGAGAAATAGGATTTTGGAGGGAAAGTGGGTAATTTAAAAATAGGAGGGAAATTGAACATGCTAGGAAAGGATGAGAGGCGAATGTAAGGTGAAGGCATGGGGGTGCCAAAAACAAGTGTCTACATTCTACCCTTTTGTTGAAGGGTTTGTGATAGCAAAATGGGAGATAAGAACAAGAAGAGATGGGAAAGGGGAATTAAGGAAAGGGGATTTGATGAGGTGTTCCCCTAAAAATTTTGTTTGACAATGCGAAAGGAAGTCAATCACGAGTTTGAAAGAGATAGATGAGAAGGGCGGGTGGGAAAGGATGGGAAAAAGAGAAGACAAGGCATGATGCCGCGGAAAGAAGGAGTTAGGAAAGAGTAAAGTATGGCGGTGATTCTAAGAGTCACTTCAATGGGGAACAAAGTATGGCCTCAATGGAGATGATGGCAATGTCCTACGAACCTATGAGTCGAAAAATCACTACAAAATGGAGGGAATCCAATGGGAATCCGCTCTAATGGATGCACAAACCGTGTGGCACCAATGGGTTGAAAACAAACGTAAATTATGCACAAAAATGCACATTAGGTCGAGACAAAAGTCACAACAAAAGGATAACGGTGGAACAAAAAAGCTATAAAATAATGGTGCCACGAGAGGGAACACAAAGATGTCCATGAAGGCAAGATGATGTAGGATAATAGATAAAAATATCGGGGAAAAATAAAAATGTAAGATAATGGTACCCCAAGAGGGAACATAATGATTGTTGTAAAGGAAAGGATACAAAAGGATGATACGATGAATAACAAAGCCCGCACGGTACATAACAATGATGTGATAAAAAAAGATCAATCAAGGCAACAAAGTGGAAGAAAAGATAATTTGAAAGGAAAGATTGGTCAATAAATGCAAGTAATGAGATGAGCCTAGAGGATAGGGCTAGGTCGACAAGGACTAGAGGCCGTGGACAAAGTGACCAGGTAAAGTGACGATGACTCAAGGGGGTTGGTGATGACCAAGGTTGGTGGGATATAGAATCCCACGGGTCAGCCAAATAATCTCATTTGTATGCTACGAAGTTACGATCGAGAGCTTTAAGTCAGAAAGAGAGAGAGAAAGAGAGAGAGATTTTGAGAGAAATGGAGGCTAGGGGAGCATTAAGGAAGTGCTAAAAGGTTTGAAAGATGGTAAGTGCCTAAACCTTGGCTTGTTTTAAGTGTTTTTGTTTAATTTTTACATTTTTTCAAATTTTGGGGTAAGCGTAGGGGTGGTCACCACCACTGGATATGGTTGCCATCGACCGAGCCTAAAATGGCATTGACTTGACCTTGGTGGTAGCAACCTAACCTAGGTCGGTGTCGAAACAGGGCTAGATGGATGATTTTCATTTTATTTTTGGATTTTTTATGATAGGGGACCTGATGTTTGTGTGTTTGATTGGTTTTGTAAGCCCAGAGACCTTGTACCTCCGAGACAAAGTGTGTGCATTATTTGATCGATGAGGGTGATGTAATGATATTGAGTGGGATCACTTGGTAGTAGTTGGATTGGTGGTTTCCACCATACCAATGGATTCCACAAGATGTGGGCCTTATAATTGCATTAGTAAAAAAAGATGTGTGGAAAGGCATGTTTTTGTTCAAGATGGGTGAGATGACCGTCACCTTGGAGAATGTATATCGCATCCTTAGGTTACCGATCAGGGTGAGAAGATAGAGCCCATCATAGTAGATAGTGATTAGGATTCTTAACATGGTTGTTTGGGGCCGATACACCACAAATTAAATTTACATTTGGGGCATTTCACATAGAGAGAAGATATGAGAGGGGTGTGGCAAGGAGCAGACTTATTTGTTTGGTGATGATGGTGATCTTGAGTTATGCACTACTAGATTCATGGGGTACTAGGTTCCCATGGACAATGACAAGGGTAGTTTGGGGCCGATACACCACAAATTAAATTTACATTTGGGGCATTTTAGAGAGAAGATTTGAGAGGGGTGTGGCAAGGAGCAGAGACTTATTTGTTTGGTGATGATGGTGATCTTGAGTTATGCACTACCGGGATTTAGGGGTGCTAGGTTCCCATGGACACCGACAAGGGTAGTGGCTGAAATTGTAGATCACGGGACAATGTTTTCATTTAGGACGACCTTACTAGTACAAGTATAACATGAGTTGGTGATGTATAGATTGAGGAGGACAAGACTGGATGTGGGGTTCTGCTCCATTCACGGAGAGGGTAGGGATGCCGATTGGTATAGATATAGGATTGCAGAGCTTAAGATAGAGTAGGTGAGATGGCTGCCATACCACAATTATCCTGTGTCGCCTAGAGTGGATGGGGAGTTAGTTGGGATGAGGCAGACTAGATGGGTGTAGGGGAGAAGGCTACTAGATGATTAAGGTTGTGCAGTTTGATAGAGTCCGATGAAATTTTGGAGTTTTCCAGGATAGTGCCTCTTGAGTTGATTATATACTTGCGTGATGAGACATAAAGTTATTTACCAAGTCGTAATATGGTAGACCCATTGGAGGAGGTAGGGGCATCATGGGATGATGAAAACAACGTAGGGGTTGGGGATGGATTTTCAGATTGGATCACTACTACATGGGTATCCCAGATGCAGTAGTAGAGGGAGCAAAGGGTAATTATGAGGAGGATGTTGAGGAGGAGGAAGCTCCTAGAGATGGTGGTGGTTATGGATGGGATGTAGTGGAGCTAGCCCAAGTACAAGCATAGCGCAACTTATTTCACTAGGAAAGAGAGATACTTGCTCAACAGAGTGCGAGACAGGTGGATCTAGCCCTACGTGAGGAGAGGGATGAGGCTAGGCGTGTAATAGGAAAAATATAGGAGGCAATGTGAGGCAAATAGGGTGAAATTTGGAGATCTCGCACCCATACTAGCTGTAGAGTTTGAGTGAGGTACACTGATTGCATCACATGGAGCTGGGAAGATGGGACCCCGTGATTGTGCCCTTGAGTTTGTACACAACACTAGTGGCCGAGACATAATACTATGAGCATATTATGACCTCAAAGCTTCCTTATATGCTTAGATATGTAGCCTATCTATCTCGAGAGATGAGGAACAAGTGGCACAACACAACCAACACCATCTAGGAGAATGAAAAACATTGCGTAACCACACTGAGAGGTGGGCCATGATGGAGGTGATGAAGCCCTTGGATTGATTCGGGCACCTACTCCAAGAGGGCGAGGATTTGAGACTATCTAATGTGGAGTTCGCTGATTTTGATGATGTATCTAGATTGCAACTAGACCCTTAACGACATGTGACTTGATGTATATGTATACTTGGATTTTTGATGAGATATATAAATATATAGTTTTGGTTATGGTTTCTTCATGTGTATGATTTATGGTTTAAATGATGTTTATGTTGGATTTTAGATGCAACGTGATGATTATGGATGTTATGGTTTTACTTTGGATGTTTGATTACCGATTAGATGTAGATTTGATTATGATGATGTGATGTTGGATATTAGATCATGGATATTTGATTATGGATATTTAATGATGGATATTTGATGTAATTTAGATCTTAGATAATGGATTTGATGTAGGTGTGATTATGGAAACACATATTTAATGATGTTTGAATTATGGATTAGATGAATTTGATGTAGATGGATTATAATGATTGTGAATTTGATTATGTGATGATTTTGGATTTGATGTGGATGTGATGTGATACTTTATGATAGATAATATTAGAAGCGGTTACGAGAGATGATTAGATTTTATGGATTTAGAAACATGGTGGTTATAGGATGTGATGAGTAGGATAGAGAATATAAATGGTGTGGTGAATTCATATGATGTAGAAGTGAGGCTAGGGCAATAGATAGGGAATGAAAAGAAGGAACGTGACTTGATATGTGGTGACCAACAGTATGAAAAAAACTACACCATAAGAAAGAGCGCAGATGGAAGGGATGATCAAAAGCTGGACTAGAGGTAAAGAGATAATGAGAATAAAAAAAAGAAATGCACTTACCACCAAAGACATGTGTTAACATAGAACCAATGATAGCTAGTGACACTCATGATTAAGAGAGGATGATGAAAAGGGAAACCTTATATACCTACATGCGACATGAAAAAGGGTCAAGATATAACATACATGCAGAAATAGGTTCTCCTTAGGTGGTGTTCCTAGCATTATGCCCCATCTATGGATATAATGGCACAAAATGATCGATGTGGGAAGTTTACTTTTTATGGGAAATATGATCGATTCGGGAAGCTTTCCTAGGATGATTTTACATATTAAAGGTTGATCAATGCAGAAAGCCTTTTAATGCCATGATATAACAAGGTAGCCATCCTTCGAGGGAGTGGTCTACATTTAGATTTATTTTATTTTCTTTCTTTTTCATTTTTCTAATTTTTCGGATGGCGGGATACACAATAGCTATCCTTTGAGGGATCAATCTATAATTTTACATTATTTGATTTATATGAACAATCTGTCCTTCGAGGGAACAAATTTTTTAGGATAAGATAACTTGACAGGAGCATCCTTGATTTTGAATATTGAACTTTACACAAGAGCTAGGGATAGCTAAGTAGACCACTTGGGTAGGGGATAATAAAGGTGTGTAAGTTATACTTGAGGACCCTTATCATGGTTCTAGAAGGTAGATAAGAGGGAAACAAAAGTAACAATCACAAATTTCTCACCAAGAAGGAAGAACCTATCCATAAGGAATATGTTATGAGCAGAGCAAAGGGTGCCCATACTTATGGTCATAGATAAGATAGTGACGGTAGACCACCACATGATTCCAAATCATTACAATGAAAGATGAAATGGGAAATTGATGGAAAGAGGGGATTACTAAGGTGACTAAGATCACACTGGTAGATATGTTAACAATAGAAAGGTCACAAGTGCAAGGCGTTGAGAGGTTCAGTTCAGGTTTACCATCAAGAGAAGCCAATCGATAAGCACCAAACCCATACTTATGCGTGATAATGTATGGTCCAATCCAGTTGAGAGAAAACTTTCCATGTTGGATCCTTTCTAGAGTAGTAATGTTTTGATTTTATTTAAGGACAAGGTTACCGATGTTAAAGTCATGGGTTTTAAGATGTTTTTATAAGCATGTTTAATTATATCTTGATAGACTTGATGATGTTGGAGGGTGATCAAATGACGTTCATCTAACAAATCAAGTTGTACTAAATGTTCCTGATGATAGTCCTCGTCAGAGATAAATTCACGAAGGGAAACATGTAAGGAAGGGATTTGAACTTCGAGAAGAAGGATGACCTTAGATTTGTAGATGAGAGAGAAAGGAGTTGTGCCCGTAGGAGTGCGAGATGTTATTCCGTAAGCATAAAGAGTGAAGGGAATATGAAGAAGCCAATCACAAATTTACCTATCAATAGTCTTGGTGAGAATATTATGAAGGGTCTTGATGGAGGCGTCGGCCTAGCCGTTATCCTAGGGATAATAAGGTGAGGAGAAGCTAAGCTTGATGTTAAAGGAGTCACAAAGCTTCTTAAGGTATATTTTTAAGGTCTTTCCATTGTCCATGATGAGTTTATGAGGAATGCCAAAATGGAAAATGATATGTTGATAGATGAAATTGATGATCTGGTTAGCTTTGGTAGATGTGAGTGGAATGTATTCCACCCATTTGGTGAAATACTCAGTAGTGGTGATGATAGAATGATGGCACTAAGAAGAGTGTGGATTGATAGTGCCAATGAGGTCGAGCCCCCATTGTGAGAAGGGCCAAAGGTCCTGGGCGAGCTGTAGAGTATGGCTAGGAATGTGGATGAGATTGGAATGCTGCTGGAATTCAACACACTTTTTAACATAATCACATCAATCTTGGTTAAGGGTAGGCTAGTAATATCCCAGATGAAGGACACATTTAAGCAACAACCAAACCGCTAAATTGTCCACCACAAATGTCGTCATGGACTTCTTGAATAACACAAGTAGATTTAGAAGACTTAAGGAAACATAAGAGAATGTCATCAAACCCACATTTATAAAGGATGTCACCAAGGATAACATAGCGGGTTGCATGTTGAAGGAAGGGCCTCCTACTATTATTAGATAGTTTAGAGGGGACTTTAGATTGGGAAAGGTAGTTGAAGATCTAAGAGTACCAAAGATAATAGTGATTGGTATCAATTTGATTGATGTGGGGAAGCTCATGGACATGAGATGGTTGATCAAGATGTTGAACAATAATGGAGAGCTTAGGCTCGTCTATTCTCTATGGGATAAGGGATGTGAGGAAGCCATCATATCGGTGAAACAATTGGATGATCGCGGGACGTCTTGGATGGTATAGAGTCAAATGATTCAAGGAGAAAGATGAAGGTTGTAGAAATATAAAATGTCAACATGGTTAATTACGATTAAACCATCCCAAAAATATCCCAACATTTCATCATTAATCATTTTAATTCATCCAATATCCCATTTTTATCATTAATCTCATTAATCCATTATTATATCATATTATCCTATTTTAATTCTTCATTAACATTTCCTAGGAATTTAATATTCCTACATCTCACCTACCACCTACCCTACACATCCCTACACCTATCCTTTCCATGTAACCTCACCCTTAATCATCATTTATTAACCTAATCTAACTCTAATCCTAATCACATCCTCACCTCTAAATCTAGAGGCTTCTAAATCTAGAAGCCTCTCTAACCTTCTCCTTCCATTGAATTTTTAATTCAATGGAAGCTTCTTCCCTCCATGAATTTTAAATTCAAATTTCTAGAATCCTCCATTCTAGAATCCTCTAATCCTCACATGCACTCTCCACCATTGATTCAAATCCAACATGGCTTCATCTTAGCCATTGAATCCTCCACCCATTAACTATAAATTGAGCTCTCCTCCTCCATGAGAGCTAGCTTGGAATAGCTTGGAATAACTTGGAGAATCTTGGAAATCCATAACACCATCCATCATCTTATCACTCAACAATCCGTCATTAATCTTCAATCCATCTACAATCAATCTATCATCATCTTTATCAAGCAATCATCAAGTAAAATCAAGGGGAGGTGTTTCCCAAGTGTCTCAAAAATATGAAGTAATCCAACTTCCATCTAAGAGAAAATCCAACACATCAAAGGAGGAGTTTGCAATCTTATAGGTAAGTGCAAGTATAATATCTCTCCTCTTTTTAATCCATTTCTCTATCTGAGGTTTTGTTTGAGAAGATTAGAGTAAGAGATCAAATTGTTTGATTTTCTTGTATTTGCACACTACTATTTTTGCATTACATTTGTGGCGCCACTTGTGTTTCGGTGGGGTATATAAATTCAAGGATAGTTGTCATTATTGGCTAAGTTTTTGCTTGATTTAAGAGCGGCGTGAAGTGAGGGGCTTCCATGTCCCAATACCCAAGCCTTAGACAACATCCTTGCAACAAAAAAATTGGGCCTCATGTATCGTAAGGTATATTGGGCATGCCCATTGTGAGATCATATATCCTAGTCTAGGTAACCTCTTGGTCGCATATCAAGTTATAGTGTAAGCAAGTCACACTCCCTAAGATCACTCACTAGCTGACCCCACATCAAAACATAGGTGGAGATTTAATTGTGGCACCATCGTCGGTGTGTGGTATTGAAAGCGGGCTATAGCTTGATTGCAATCCCACTTGACTAGTTAGGGTGTGTGTTGCATGTTTGTTGTTTGTTTTTGAACACCCTTAGCCATCCCATCACATTAAAATTTTAATTAATAAAACATTATCATAATCATCCATCCTTAATCACATGATCCCAATCCTAATCCTATCACCATCCTTAATCAACAATCCTAATCCAAAACTAATCCCCCACACATATTTTGCCTTTTATCCTCAATCCCCATCCTCTCCAAACCAACATCGAAACCCCTATCTCTTTTCTAAATCCATTAACCAATTTATCCCATCATCCCCACCCATCAAATTCAACCATCTCACTTTGACCATGAAGTCCCACACACCATCCAACACATTAACAAAAAATCTCAAACTTAACATCCTACCTCAACTAATCCCATCCTCGTCATCCAAATCAACCATCCCATGTTGATCATAACCTCCTAAATACCATCAAACTACTTAACTAACAAATATCTGATCTTAATTTTCAATCAACCAATCACCCCTAAACTATCGTCCCCTAACCAATCCCATCCACAATGTTCCATTCCTAAGATCCCTACTTCTCACCCCATTAAATTACTCTTTGAGGAAACCAAATCATCCCGATCAAAACCTCTACTTAATTCACATAAACCCCTGTCTCCACAATCCAATTACATTAAGTTTGACCATCTCGCTAACTTTGACCTAGAACAAGAGAACCTCCTTTATGTCCTTGCTAATCTAGCCACCAAGACCAAACCCACACAACCATCAAAACCCCAACCTCAAAATTCCCCATCCTTCATCATGACCCCCATCTTCCTTCCATCAAAATTCATACACCACCATCCAAAATCTCAACTCCTAAATCTAATCATCGTCAAACCTATCATCAAGTTCTATTCACATATCCACAATAATCAAAACAAATTAAACTTGAATTAATATCCCCCACATCTCATCTTAGTCCTCCATCCTCATCATCTTCATCATCCCAATCCAATCCTATAGACTTATCCTAGATAGTCCCACATCCCCTAATCCAACATTAAATTCAGCCTCTAAGCTTATCTCATCCCCTCCATCACCTAAGCCCAACACCATCTCATCCATCATGAATTCTAAGTCAACCTCGTCCCTTTCTACCCCCAATCCTAAAATCTCTAATGTAACTCCTACACCACCCTCATCCACTTCATCCACATCTAATCCTATCTTATTCACTTCATCACCTAAGCCTAACACTATCATATCCTCTAATCCCATTTTGTCTCCACCATCCCCCACTTCTAAAAAATCTAACACGAATCCTAAGTCACCAAAGTGCCCAAACCTCAAAACTCCAATCCCAATCCTCTCCCCACCTCATATCCTATCCTATCTAATGAGGCTCTTCTACCACCATATATCTCATCCCCTAAATTGAACAAATCTAATGTGATTCCTACATCACACCCATATCCTAACTATCCTTCATTCCCAACGTCACCCAAACCTAATGTGACACCCAAATATACCCCATTCATTTCATCCAAATCTACCCAATTCCCTTCATCTAAATCTACTAATCCCAAACAAGCTAATCCTAAAACAAAACCATCTACCACAAAACCACATACTCTAACTAATCCAAAATCAACCAAATCTACTTTTGCCTCCAAGTTTAAACCATCCAGTTTGGCCCCTAGGCCTAATAAATCCCTTTAATATTTTAATCCACAACAATATCATTCAACCCATAGATCCAAATTAAAAAAACATCTCATAATCCACCCAATCCCGCACCTCTACTTCCTACTCCCCAAAACCATTTAACCCAAACCACTTCACTCATTTAGGAGAATCATTGAACACCATCTTCCATTGTCTAAAAACCTTTCAAATGATCATCAAACCCCCAATCAAATCAAACAATCAAAACCTTCCAAAACAATCTTGGTAGAGGTAACACTATTACTGTGACTTCCATCGCACCCATGGACATTCAATAAATCGTTCCATGAAATTTAGGTCTTATGTCCAAAATCTCATTAACCAAGGAATTCTTATCATTGTACTTCTTCCCACCACCTTTCCATCCCGATCCTCTCCCTAACCAATGTCCACCATCCAAATCCCACTCGAAATCCAAAAATCGTCAACCATCCAAATCTCATTGAACATCCGAACCGACCAAAACAAAAATAAATCTCACCCCCATACTTTTTTACATCCGGCCTCTTAGCGGAAGACAACATTACAACCACCTAGTGTCATGATGACCACATGGAATCATCTTCCCCATCCAATTCATATCCTATAGCCAAAAATATGTTCGCTAATATGAAACATCAAGGCAAATGCTTAGGCTTCCATGAACAAGGCATTCACAAACCCATCTCCCTTCATCAAAATCTAGGTCATTTAGGCTTAGGGTACAACCCTAACATTAACAATGTACCTCTCACTAATCCATAACAACCCATTTCTACCATTCCTCTTGTAAATCCTACTATCCCAACCAATCAACCCAATCATAAATCATTTAATCCCCTACAAATACCAAACACCTAAAAATGGATTGAGCACATAATTCGTCGCCTACGCACAAATGTTCTTTCCTTCCGACCCATCCTCCTTCCATCCAATATCCAAAACCCTTTGCATCTAATCCATTATTATCATCACATCCATTCATATCCTCTTCCAATCCATTCAATTGAACACTTGATCAACTTTCTCACACATGTTGTAAGCCAATAGTACCTACTGTAATTATGTGACCTTGGTCTATCATTACGTTCAACATACAAGCACCATTGTCCTCCTAGAGATCCCCACACTTTAACACACTTAATCAACTTGTGGTGAATACCCTTGGGTGCATCTTTTGAAACTCTACCTAATGTCATCACCACACTCATTTCCATCCCCCCATCAAACCACTCGTGATTCTTAACCCTCGAGTGTTCTCAAGAGAGTGGAACCTCTTTATGAAAAAGAATACAAACATAAAAAAGCAAAAAAATCATATCAAAATTTAAAAATCAAATAAAATCCACCTCTATACTCTCTCTAGGGGTCTTTCCAACAACTCTACCAAGGCTACGTATTCCCGGTTGGTGGTAGAGCAATGTTGTGAAAAGAATTAGATGTATCTCCGTCGGGGCTATTAACACCGACCGGCAGGGGAGCAATGCACAACTTAGCCTTTCACTCACCTTCAATTAACCTACTTGAATTAATCACTCCCTATACATTGGATAGCTTATCTTCACATACTACCCATCAAGTCTTCACTTCAAGTGGTAATTAACCATCACAATCACACACACTTTTATCTCACGAGAGACATAGGGCTTGTATGTTGCCGGTATTGTTTATACCTTGGTCACCCTTTTTTAGTCCGACTATTTCCTTACGACATGTATCATTCAGCTCATATTGTATTAAGCACTTATGTCATTTTCCTTCCATCCATCACATCCATATCCTTTTTTTCCCTTAGGGGCGAACATCTCTCAAGGCATTTACATCGAACCTTTCCTTTTCAACCAATTCTCCTCATGTCCCTTTTTCACATGTCATCATCATAACTAGGGAAGCCTTAATACCATCTACCTGGGGCATCATCACTTTTCGATACCTCTCACTTCCCATCCTACCCTACACCTCGGGGCAAATCAAAAGCATCCATCCATCCACACACGCCACCCTACTTTATACTTAGAGGCACACCACATCTATCTTTTAACCCATCTAATCTATACTGGGGGCATATCCTATCATCTTCCATATCCCCCATATTATCTTTTACCACATCCCTCATCCTATCTTTCTCCCATCCCACAACCCATCCAACCCTAACATATCAACCAATCCCTATCCTATCCACCCTATCCAATTTCCATCAATCATTCCCTTTCATCCTACCCACACACATTTTGGGACTTATAGGAGAAATTAACATCCCACGTACCTTTCCATCCACACCCCATGACATATCCCATCATGAATCCTTTCCTATTACCCGTCCTCAACCATCACCCATGCCACAAATCCAAAATCTAAACATCTAACAACAAATCACCTAAAATCTAAAATCCAAATATCAAAGCATCCCCAATCCTAAATCTAAACAATCTAAACATCCAACATCCAACATCCAAAAATAAAAAAATCACCTAAAATCAAAACCTCTAAAAATAAAAACATCCAAAAATCAAAACATCCACAATCCAAAATATAAAATTCAAAACATTCACAAAATCTATAAAAATACAAAAATGCATTGTGTGTGTTTGATTGCTTGTTTGCATTTACATTTTGGCCGATGATATGAGGCCCATTTTGTTTCTTTTATTTTTATTGGTCCAATGATATGAGGACCATATTTTTTTATTAATATGTCTAAGGACATGAGGACACATGCATTTGGCAATTCAATCACCGCGATCTTTATACCATGGCACATATTACTCTATGCCACATTAATCACATTGCTAACGATGATAACAATGGGAAATTTATGGTAAAGCAGACCCATTTCTATCATTATATTTTAACCTTATCATCATCCACACCCAATCCTCATCATCATCTAACTAACTATCTCACTGCCTCATCCTCTTATCCAATCAATCCTTATCAATCAATCAATACCCCCAATCAAAGTTTATCATCTCACATCCAACATCCAAAATAATCACCCTTTATCTTCGATCAATAACCATTCCTCATTCTCCCATACAAACATCCTCAATATTCTAATCCTTTAAATCAAATCGATCATCCTCAAATATAAATCCCAAATCTTCCCTCCTACCCCCTTGATTGGGACATATTCAAATCCAACATCCTCTAATCCTGAATCCTAAATCTTCACCCTTGTCATACATTGTTGACTAGGGAATTTTAAAATCTAAACCCAAAATCCAAAATTTTCACCCTTGTCATACATCGTTGACTGGGGCATCCAATATCTTCTATTCCTCTAATCCTCTCTCCTAGTCTTCTATTCCTCTAATCCTCTCTCCAATTCTTTTATTCTTCTTTCCTAATCCACTATCTCCTAATCCTCTAATCCTCATCCTCCGAATCCTCGATTTTCTAATCCTCTAATCCTAATCCTCTTAATCCTCAAATATTCTCATCCTCTCTCATCTACTCACTTTGACCTCTCTTCTTTTAGGTGGTTACCCAAATCATTCCTCCCCACCTAACCCCTCAAGGGGGCATCATATCACCATCATCTTGTCTTCTTTTTATTTGAACGGTCATTGCTACATAATAACCATTCAAAGAGGGGAAAAATGTAAACATCTAAAATATCGACATTGTTAATTACGATTAACTTGTCCCACAAATATCCCAACATCACCCATATAATAATTAATCACAAGATTAATTATTATTATTAATCCATTTTATCACATTTACCCTTTATCATTATTTATCCAAATATTCCATTATTAATCCTTTTTATTCATCCAATATCCCATTTTCATCATTAATCACTTTTATTTCATTATTTCATCATATTATCCTATATAATCCCTATTAATAATTTCTAGGAATTTAATATTCTTATATCTACCTACCCACCTACCCTACACATCCTTACACCTAGCCTTTCCATGTAACCTCACCCCTAAACATCATTTATTAACTTAATCTAATTCTAATCCTAATCACATCCTCACCTCTAAATCTAGAAGCCTCTCTAACCTTCTCCTTCCATTGAATTTTTAATTCAATGGAAGCTTCTTCCCTCCATGAATTTTGAATTCAAATTTTAGAATTCTCCATTCGAGAGAATTCTAATCCTCACATGCATCCTCCACCTTTGATCCCAATCCAACATGGCTTAATCCTAGCCATTGAATTCTCCACCCATTAACTATAAATTGAGCTCTTCTCCTCCATGAGAGCTATCTTGGAATAGCTTGGAGAATCTTGTAAATTCATAACATCATCCATTCTATCTTCTTCAATCACTCAATAAGTCCAATACATCATTCATCTATAATAAATCCTTCATCATCTTCATGAAGTAAATCCAAGCACAATATCAAGGGAAGGTGCTGCCCAAGTGACTCCACACAAATCTGAAGCAATCCAAGAACTATCCAAAATCAATCAAGAGAAAATCCAACACATCAAAGAAGGAGTTGTGCCATCTTGTAAGTAAGTATAGGTATTATATTCTCCTTCCATTCCATCTTTCTCTATCTGAGCTAGCAATTATAAGTGTTAGTTTAGGAATTAATTTAGTTAATTTATTAGTTTCGCACTTACATACTAACACCTCTTTTTTATCTACAACGATATCCCTATATTTTTTAAGGATGTTGTTTTTACATTGATAGGTGTCTTGTGACTTGATTGACGATGAGCTAGGAATCCCCATAGATATCAATATTTTTATGTCAATTATGAAAGTGGTTTAAAGGCCTAAGATAAGGGCTTCATACTTAGCCATATTGTTAGTGAATTAGAAATCAAGTTTGTAAGTGAGGGGAATAGGGGTTCCCGAGGAGGAATGATGTTGACGTCTATGCCTACCCCTTGTTGACACTTAGATCTATCAAATAAGAGTTTCATTTTGAGAGGAGAATACTAATTTTTAAAGTAAAAGATGGATTCATTGGGAAATTGTTTATGAGGGATTCAATTATTGGGAAGAGGGGCATCAACAAGTTGATTGGAAATAGCCTCGACCCTTGATGGTTTTTGGGAGATAAACTCTAGGTCAAAATTTGTCATGAGCACGAACCATCGAGTGATAAATTCGTCATGATAAGGCTTGAAATGTATGGTTTTAAGAACATGGAAAATGGTAACGATGAAGGTTTTATGGTTAAGAAGGTAATGAAGATGTTTATACGTGGTGAAGAAGAGGGTACAACATAACTTTTCAGCTTTGGTGTAGTGAGTGTTATAGTCATGAAGGGCACACCTGATGTAATAGGTAACATGTTCCCTACCTTTCTCATTGGAGAGTGCCAACATGGCACCTAGAGCATGGTCGAGAGATAGAGATATAGAGTTTGAATGGTGGAGGTATGAGCACCGTGGAGATAGAAGATATTGTTTAAGATCATCAAAGGCGTTCTTCGAAAATTGGCATTCCAATTGAATTGGGTGTCTTTACAAAGATGGTGATGAAAGGGTTGACAACGATCTAAGAGCTATGAAATGAAGTGATGGACTGACTCAAGTCGGCCATAGAGACCGTGAATTTACTTGAGGTTAGAACGGGAGGCATCTTGAGGATGGTATAAATTTTCAAGGGGTCAACTTCAATACCCCTGATAGAGACAAAGAATCCAAGGAGTTTACTAATTAGTATTCCAAATACACACTTGGATGGATTAAGATGAAGGAGGAAGCACATAAGGTGCTCAAAGATAATTTCAAGGACAAAAAAATGATCATGCCGACACTTAGATTTACCCAAGAGGTCATTGAAATAATCCTCTACAATTTTATGGATAAGGTCATGGAAGATATAGGTCATAGCCCGTTGGTAAGTTTCCTAGTGTTTTTCAAACCAAAAGGCATGACGTGATAGTAGAATGTCCCCAAGGGGTGATGAAAGAAGTCTTATGTTGGTCTTTTGGGGTGATAAGGATATGATTATAACCAGAAAAACCATCCATAAGAGAGAGCATCTCATGTCCTGGTCGTGAGGTCGACAAGATGGTCGATGTTGGGAATGGGAAAGTCATCCTTAGGGTAGGTGAGACTTAAATCTCAAAAATTGGTGTAGATGTAGAGCTCTCCGAGAATATTTGGCAATAGGCACGATATACAAAACCCATTGTGGATAGTCGATGGTTTAGATGAATTTAAAAGAAAGAAGATGTTGTAGCTTTTTTTTTTAACAAGGAGGGCAATGTGGGGATACATGCGACACAAATTCTGTTTGACATGTTTGGTATCGGGGATAATGACAATGTTATAGATGAAGATGGAAGGATCGAGACCGACATGTTGAGTACGACCATGTGAAGGCTTGGCTATGCTTAGAAAATAAGGGGGTAAAGGCTTCAATCTCTTGAGGATCAATAGATTGGCCAAATTTGAGGATGTGGGGCTCTTCGGGAGTCCTTATGTTGATGTTGACGGTGGATTCATTAAGAAGGGTAGAATTATTAGGAGGAAGGGACTCATAGATATGAGAATATTTGGCCCCCATACAAGAAAGAATGGAGTCATCATCACCGCATTGGAGGATATTAATGGTAGGGGAATCCTCCCTATCATCTTAAGGTACTTAAGAGGAAAGGATCGAGTCTCATTTTCAACTTGATAGGTGACCAGTCCCAAGGAAATGGTGGAGACTAATTTTTTTTAAGGGGATAGACATAGTGTCATCTGCGTCCATGGGATAGTTGGATGATGAGGAAGAAGGTGGTGGCTCGATGTTGATGTGAGAGGAAAAATAAGTGCATGGAGAAGGAGTGGAGGGATCTTTGTATCCCAAGCCAAACTTCTCACATGGTTCATAGGATTGGTTAAGGACAAGATCATGGATACCTTGTTCATAATGTCTTAGACCATATCCCTTCCACACACAATGATAAAGGTAAGTATAGGCAAAATATTTGTTAGAGAGGAAATCAAAACCATTGGTATATGGTTTTGTGTGAGGGCGGTCATTATCATGAGAAGAAGAGTGATCAAAGTTGTCGTAGACAAGATTGGTTTTGAGGAAAGGGGGACCGAAAGAAATAACATCCCCAAAATTGGATTGATACATGGGGACCTTGTCAGGGAAACCAAGGTGATTGAGAGAGGGAATGGAATTAAGAGTGAGGAGTTGATACTCCCCCAGGGAAAAGTGTTGCATCTCATCATCGAAAGATCTGTCATGGGGTAACTTAGATGTAGGCAAAAAGAAATGGTGGATGCTTTAGAAGAAGAGTCTTGCTTAGGGAAAAACACGTCATTTGGTCAATAAGTCATGTGACATGCTTTAAAGGGAGGGAGGTCAGTAGGGAGAGTATGGATCTTCCCTTCATGTTCATATTTAATACAACGGTGGAGGGTAGATGGGACACAACACATGGCACGAATCCAAGGGTGTCCAAGAAAGACATTATATTGAAACTCCCCTTATAATGTAGAAGATATCATGAAGGATTTTATGGCCAACACAAATGGGAAGGATAATTATGCCCAAAACGGGCGCAACAACATCATTAAAAGCACAAAGGAAGATAGGTGACTTAGTGAGAATGGTTTTGGGGAGTTTAAGTTAATTGAAGGTATGGGAAGAAATGATGTTGATACTAACACCATTGTCAATCATGGATCGACGGATGAAGGTGTCATTGATATGAACCATGATGAAGAGAGGAACATCATGGTATATAAGGAGAATTTTAGGGATCTCGTAATCCTCGAAAGATATGGTGGTGAAAGTTGCGAGAGCTTTGACATGTGCAACAAGGGGATAAGGCTCACCGGATGATATGAGGATGCATTGTAAAGCTTCAATAAGATCCTATTTGTGGTTGGGGAGCTTTGGATAAGCTCATAGAGGGACATCTTAACATGAGCTTGATGTAACTGTTTTACGATGGTCTGTTTGATAGAGGTAGGATTAGGGGCGGCTAGGCTAGATACCTTAGCCTTAGAGGAAGAAGCGGTTAGAGGTAGTGGGTGTAGAGAAGGCTCACCGGGGAGAAGCAAAAAAAACCTTAGATTTGGATGAAGTAGAAGGTTGGGATTCATAATGGTGAGATTGTGTGGAAGTATATATGATGTCTATGTAAAGAGGAGGGCTATCTTCGGACAAAATGGAAGTCGGAGGCAAAATAGTGACGAAGGCAGATTTCAAGCTTACGATTAGTCGAGGATTGGATTTGGATGAATATGGGCCAGGGCATGGAAGGATTCCTTCTTCTTCTTCAATGAGAAGATCATCTTCTTCCATAATACTATCCACAAGGGCGCGAAGGGCTTTGAAATGTTAGGTAGTATGGCAAGGGATGCGATGGTAGGCATAGATAACGTTGGGATCAAACCATGTGGAATTTTTCCCACATGGGTCAAAGGGCTTAATAGGTGGAAGGACGATGCAGATGCATGGAGAAGATGCTGAAAGACCTCGGTATAAGATTCGATGGGCATTTTGGAGGATGAAGTCTTGGGGACTTGGGATGGGTTTGATTTGGATGAAGGTAGAAGAGGGGTATTATTTTTATGAGGCTTGATAGGAGCCTTGGATCTAGATTTTGATGTGGGAGGAAGGGTGGATGTCGATTGAGATTGGGATGAAGGGGTGGATGATGGTTTGGGTGATGATTTAGAAGAAGAAGGAATGGGTGATTTGGATGAAGGAGGGGTAGATGATTTGGATATAGTTTTAGAGGGATGGGCAGTGGATTTGTATTTTGATTGAGTAATGAGAGGTGCTTTGGATGAAGGGACCAACCCTAAATGTGAAGGAGGAACCCCTAAGATGGATGTTTGGATACTAGGTGGTTGATATTTAGGAGTTTTAGGAAGGGGAAACTTTAGTTTCTTATGAGGATGGGTAAGTTCTTTCTAGATAGGTACACCAAGGTTTCTAAATCTACATTGTGGAGGTTTACTCTTAGCAAGGATGATAATGACCTTGACATGGGGCATGTTTTGAGATGTGGATGATGTGGAGTTTAGGCTTTGAGGTAAAATGGGTTCATGAGCGAGATGATGGGAATGTTAATTTAATAGAGAGGATTTAGACATGGAGGAGGGAGATGAAATAGGGACATTAATTGGATGTGTCTATAGAAGGTGTGGAGATAGAAGATGGCATAAAATTAGATGTAGATATAGGCGTAGATGCCGATGGGATTGTCAGATAGGGGTGGATGTGGTAGGTATGATAGGGGGGGCATAGAAGAAGAGGTGGGTTAGGATTATGGCATGGAAGTGGGTATAGGAAAAGAGAAGGAGGTATGATAGATGTGAGAGAAGTAGGCTCAAGTATGATAGAAGTAGGGATAACATATGTAGGTATGGTGGGTGTAGGAGTAGATGTGGATGTGATGGATGGTGACGATGATGTTGGGTCCCGACTTATGGTACTAATGGTATGGGTGTCAGGTGTTTGAGATGTGGAAGGGGAAACTTGGCTAGTAGGTGCATGGTTGGGAAAAGGTTGTTTGAAGACATCAAGTGGTTGGTTGGGAGGGGCATTAGGATTATTTACTTGGAGGTCCCCTTGGTTGATGAGTCATTGAACAAGATCCTTTTTTTTCAATATTGTGCCCATGGACTCGGTGACACTTGTAGTAGGATTCCTCTCAATACCAAGTGGGCTTGGGTCAAGATTCATCTAAGGGTCGGATTGGAGGGAGTTGAATGAGATTGGTATCCATAAGCTTATCAAAGATGGAACTATAAGACTCTCCAAGGGGAGTATAGTTCGGGGTAGGGAGAGGAGCTCATTGTGAAGGCTTAGTATGAGATGTAAAAGCGTAAAAGACTTGACGACAATAACACTTTCTCGCACTCTTGGATTTATTGCAATAAGAAGAGGAGGATTTTGTGAACTCCATATTAGGTTTGTTAAATCTAAGTTTAATGTCGCCTTGCTCAAGGGCACGAAGTTCTAATTTACGAGCCATGGTAAAAGATTCTTCAAAGTTTTGAAAAGATTGAATTTGAATGGTGGAATAAATATGTTTAGCACAAGATTGAGAAAAGAGCTTGATGAGCTCAATACAAGGAAGAGAAAAGGACAATTTTTTGATGATACCACGCCATCTTGCAATGAATTCTCGTGATGGATTCATCTTCAAAAATTTTAATAGCATATATATCAATGATAGTGATTTTGTGAGAAAAGTTGATAGAGAAATGTTCTAGAAAGAGTTGGGAAAGTTGTGTGAAGGAGAGGTGGGAGTGTTTGGGGATGCTATTATACTAGTCCAATGCAGGGGCTAGATAATGACATGGGGAAGGTCCTAAGCATGAGGTCCTGATCATGGGCTATAAGGTAGCATGCATGTCTGAAAGCTTAGAGATGTTGTTGGGGATCCTCTTTGATGTTAAATTTAGATAACTTTGGGAGTTCCCGATGAGGAGGATAAGGTTTGATGGGAATAAAGGGATGAATGGGCTCATAACAAATGTGTTTCAGACGTGAATGATATTTTGGGACCCAAAGTAGTGGCCTCAAAGTTAGATAATCTACTTAATAATATTTGCATTGGGTCATTAGAGGTAGGTGGAAGAGAGGTCAAAGGATTAGTTTGCTAGATGTAAGAAGTGGACGGGTTAGCTTGAGGATGAGGCCGATAATGCTAAGGATAAGTAAGAGTCTAAGGGGGTGGTTGATAAGGAGGAGGATGAGTGATCAATTGTGATTGGATGGGTTGGGAGATGGTCTCGTTAAAAGGAACATAAGTAGGGGGACAAGATTAAGGGATTTGATGATGCATGACAAGGGGGTTGGATTGAGGATGAGTATGATAAGGAGGTTGAGATGTGTGGATGGGTTGATGATGAAACATATGCTGAAAAGTAGTATGAAGAGGGGGTTGATGTGTCTGAGTATATTTTGAAGGGAGTGGTTGTGAAGAAACAACATTGGCATGGATTTTGGATGTAGGCATGGGGAACAAGTTCTGAAGAGGGTGCTCGGATGTAGGAGGAAGGAAAGTGGATTCAAGAAGAGGTTGAGTAAGGGCATCAATGACCACAATAGATGAGGATATGATGGGCATAGAGGATGAAGGGATGGTATTGATATGAGGTAAATCAGATGGGATGAGGACCACCAATTGAGTATATTGGTGAGAGAAAGAGTCAAAGGAGGCATACTCACATTGGGCCATGACCAACTCATTCATTTCTCGAGGGAAAAGATGGCAAGTTGGGAGGTGAGAACCTGAGTGGAATTAGTATGGGAATGATATGCATAGATTTGTTGAAGATGAGGTTTGTCAATGGGAAGGTGAGTAGATTTATGGATGAGGTAGTCATGGAGGGTGACAAGATTAGCGTCTAGGAGTTCTTGAACTCCACACATCTGCAGGGGATAACAAGGGGACTGAAGGCTTCGACGAAAGCGGTTGATGGGGGAGTAGCTAGTCTGGAAGGAATCGAGTGATGATAGAGGAATGGGTCAGTCTCAACATGGGAATGGTCATGAACCATGGGTGGATCACTAAAAGGGACAAGAAGTGATGGGATGAGTAACCACAGAGGAAGAGACAATAGCCATGACTGATGTATGTATAGGAAGAGTGGTAGAAATGAGAATTTTGGATGAAGAGGCTTGTTCCATTTTTCTAGTCTCAGACCAGGTGAGAACAGCATGAAATAAGAAACAAAAAGTCTATGTTGATTAATTACTTGTTATCCCAAATTCACCCCTCGAGATAATTTGGATAACTTGCATAAATCCCTCAAGTTGGAGCAAATATAAATGGTAGAAGGACAAAAATTGGATTTTTGGGGTCCCTTTGGCTTTTGTTTAACTTCCTTGAGCAAGGAGATCCAAGGAATTAGTAAAAATTGCAAAAAATTTGAAAAATGAGGTCACAGCCTATTTTAATGCAAATCAGGTCTGAGAGTTGCAGATGGAACCAAGGCGGATCGTACCAGGGTTCATCGTACCAAATTTGGGCCTAAAATGCTAAGGAGTCGATTCAAGTTGGTTAAGTCGAAGTTTCTATCCCGGATGGTCCGTGGGACATCGGAGACGTCCTCGGGACCAGCAAAGCTGAAATTACCACAGAAGAAGAAATCGCTTAAGTCACCTTTTTGTCCCGCATGGTCCTGCTTGAGACATTGGGACGTTGGGACACGTGGGCTCCAAAATGCCGAAATAGCCAATTGCAAAGGGATGCGGGTGGAGCAGAGGTCAATGACCCCAACAACCCGCTAATGGAAAGATGCATGGGACATCAAAACTTGATTTTGCAGCAGAATGAGGCTTGCAGTGGATCAAAGGTTTTTGTTTGGTACAGTCAGGACACAAGGACCCAAAATAGTTGAAATGTCCGCATATGCAAAGGAAAATTGTGCAAATCAGATCCCGAACTTCAAACGGTCATAAATTTTGATGAGTGTAGCTATGTGAAAATAAAGGAAACATCTTCAGCTCCAATCAATCAAATGCTCATTCCCGTTAAATGATAGAAATGCCTGGCAGACCCAAAACAACTGCCTACACTCAGAAGGCCATAACTTTTGCATTTCTCAACGAAAACACACAAAATTGGTACTGTTGGAATCGAGTTTCTAAGCCCGACGTACTAAAATCAAGAAATTTAGAATTTAATGAGAAATTGATGGTGATTTTTCAGAAAACGTGGCTGGGTTCAGAATAATGATTTTAGTGGTGGTTGGGAGTGCATTCAATGAAGCATGGATTGACATTTTTCACTGCTGCAAGTTATGGGATAGTATGGGGGCCTTTTGTAAGCAACAAAACATCATTTCACTCCATTTATGACATCTTGAAAATGGTGGGAAGTCGTGTTCCGGGATTTTCATTCTCCCTCTCTCTCTCTCCCCTCTCGAAATCTATAAATTAGAGCATTAGGCTCATTGTAAAGGGAGATAGTTTTAAGTAGAAAAACTCACAAATTTATTTTGTGAAGATAATGTGTTGCATGCCCTTGTAGTGGAATCCTTACATGGTGATCCATGCCCTTATCTTGTAATAGGTTGAATTATGCATATCTATGAAGCAATATATGCAAGTTTGTGGATGTATCTTCCCCTATTGTGTTTGTTTGCATTCTTTTTGCCCTTTCAAACTCATTGCAAATATATTGTGTCTATTTATACTCTTGCAGGATTCATTATCATTATGCATGTATGGAATATTGTTGTGAAAATCATTTTCTAGATCAGGAGAATCATTGTCACACCCCTTCTAGTATGTAATTTGCTCTTATTTTCACACATTGGAAAGCTATCCTCATTCCCTCCTTTTCTGGTGTATCACCGCTTTAGTGTAGGCTTTTTTTCATGCACTCTCTCTCCTAGTCCCTTGGAAAGTTAGAATAGGATTAGATAGTTTTTGCCGACATTAGAGTAGATTGTGGCATGTAGTTTAGGAGTAAGAACCAGCTTTCTCTGGAGGTCTATCTCAAGTAGCAAGTCCCACAACTTGGAGATAGTACCCATGTTATCCAATCACACTATGAGCTCAAGCACACACACTTGTGCAAACCATAGGGTGCTTTGATTCGAGATAACAATTACTATAAAGAAGCAAAACACATAACACACTATGATTTTATCTTGATTATTAGAAGAAGTGTGAAAATAAAATAAGAAGGCTCAGAGGGAACCTAGGAAATGGCTGATCTAAGGTTAGTTTCAAGATGTTTAGGGATGGAGTCCTCGATATACCCGAAGGTACGTGAGGCCCGATTCTATGATAAAATTTATAACGCAGCCTAGAACAACATGGTGGCTTTCCTATGAGGTGATGAAATCCCAATAGTTCCACCTAGGAGGAGTGTTTTAGATGTGTAAATTAATGCATGGGTTTGGATGTGTGTGAAAAGAGTGGATGTAAAGGATTACCCCCTAGTTATACTATGTGAGCAAGCAAACAATGAGGGTGTTCTTTTAAGATCCGAAAACAAAGTGTGGAGATTCAATGAGGACAAGAAGACAAAATATGCAATGCGATAAAAAAAAGGATGGGGAACAAAAACAAGGAATACTTAGTATACAATTTTCCTTTTTATACGATCTTTAAAAAATAAAGTGAGCAAAAAGCAAATCCAAGAAACCCACAATCCAACACAAGCAAGAAAAAGTAAAACTCCTACCTATAAGGTTAGTAGAAAAAGGATATGGAAGAAAATATAAAATGAGAAATGAAAATGAAAGAGACCTTACTGAAGAAGGGTTGGTCCTACTAGGCATGCTAGATTGTTTGTCAATATTTTCACACTTCCCATTTCAGATTAGTGAAAACCAAACGAGAAATCAAGAAAACTTCAAAATATGGGAGGGTTAAGGGACCTCTTGATGTGAATGATGATGAAGGTGGTACGAGCACACAAGAATGGATCCCTCTTGCTTGTAAGTTGGTGACTTGCACAACAAAAATAACTAAACACAAAAGGATTAGTGATAGAGATGATGGGTTGCCTGACAAAGCTAGTTCCGAGAAGCAAAAGCTTCCTAGAAAGGATGTGATCCCACGTGATAAAAAGATACAGTAATCGATATTGAGTGGAAATATGTAGATAATAGAACCTGAAATGAGGATTTAATAAACCTAAAAGATACTTTGAAATGATAAGTGATAATGGAAATGATAAGAAATAAGTCCAAACCAGAGTGGGTTGAGGATGACTTGAGTAGAAATGGTATGGTCGATTACAACTTGAACACATGTAATCCCAAATGTGTAGGAACACAATGAAAATGTTGATAAAGAATGAGAGGATGGTAACAGAGTGTAGATAAAGAAAAAAATGGGGAAACTGATGGATCTGATGGGGTAAGGGATGCATCGACAATGACCCAAGACAAACAGCACAATTGATGATGACTTGTCCAAGGTTGACTAAAGTATGCGAAACAAGAAAAATGTTGGTTATAAAGTGCTAAAATGGATGACAAAATGATGATCAAGTGGGTAGGGTGTTGATAGGATAGGGAGGATGCAAAGTATGGTGGATAATATGCAAGGTAAACTAGATAGGATGTAGGATAAAGAAAATTTGACATAGATAGGATATGGGTCGACGGTGACCAGACCCACTGACGAGGATTGGAATAGGCATGGAAACTTGGTTAAATAATGGAGTGGATAATCTGAGTTTGAGGATGAAAATAGATGGTTGAAAGGCGAGGTAGAACTCCAAGCAAACCTACAAACCTGCAAGAAAAATAGAAGCATGCATGAAAAATATCTCCAAATATTCTTCACAATACTCTAAGCTTGAACAATGGCATGCAAAAGGATAACAAGATGATTCAATTGATAACTAGAGCTCCAAGGATGATGCAGGAATTAGTACTCACAAAACACACAAAAGTTTCAAAATTTTCAAACCATTTGAGAGGAGGGGTGAGTGTAGTTAAATAGACAAGGTTGGGTTGACAAAGATGACCCGAGTCAATCGCTCATGACTAGGATAGAGAGTCTTCCAAGAGACGTTAGGACCATAATGGATAGGCAAGAATAGGATGATAAATGGCTAGCAAGCTATTTTTAGCCCTACACGCATGTTAAGGAATGTTAATGGGTTAGGGAATATTAAGAAAGGGGTAAATGGATGGAAGGAATCCTAGGAAAGGTTTTAATGAATGGTAATGATTAAGGGGCATGGGAATCCAATAGGTGTATTAAATGGGGGTGATTAGGATGGGTTTAGAATAAATTAGGGATTTATGAGAATAATAAGGATTAAGTATCGTAATAATGGGGAATATGAGAAATAGATGGGATATGGGAAGAAATAAAATTTTTGGAGGGAAAGTGGGTAATTTAAAAATAGGAGGGAAATTGAACGTGTTAAGCGAGGATGAGAGGTGAACACAAGGTGAAAGCATGGGGAGTGCCAAAAACAAGTGTCTGTCTACACTTACCATGTATGCATGATTTTCTTTCTTCACTTATTTGACCTCCGAAATATGATTATTTTCCATGAGTTCAGCTTATTTTAAATCCTCCTTGCTTGTTTCTTTTCTTTTCCGAAACCATATTTGGTTCCTTGTGTCTTCATGAGACATGATTTCTTTCTCTCTCCTTATCATTTTTCACTTGACTTTTCATTTGCTTGCTTTGGATTCTCATCTTCCTTCTTTATTTATGCCTTCTTCATCCACATGGGCACTATGTAACCATGATTTTGGATTGGTTTAAATGACTCTTTGAGTCTCTTTTATACATTATTTTTATTTTCAACCTTATCCTCTTTCTTCTCTTCTTGTCTCTGCTTCCTGTCTTCACTCTTGATCATCTTCATCAACTGAAATCTCTCATTTCTCCTCAAAAGTTTCATGATAGGCCATTTGGATTTCCTCTTCATCACAAACTCAATCTAGCTTGGTCTCATTATCAGCTTTGTTAACTTCTTTATATCTTCCTCAACTTTGTCATCTTTATTTCCATCCATTCCTCTTTCTTCCTTTGTTCTTTTCTCTTCTTGGCTTCGTCTCTTTTCTTCCTCTCTAACTATTCTTGTCTTCTCTTATGGCTAATCATCTTCCAAAACTCTCTTATTGCCTCTTATGTATCCATCTTCTTTATATGATGAGTATTTTGCACCTTGCCTATTCTCTACAACTCACCAAGGATTTCAACATGGTCTCTTGTTACCTTCACACTCTCTCCTTTCACTTCTTCTCACTCTTCACCTGTCACTTCATTCACTACACACACTTACACAACACTGTTAGCCACAATGACTACAAAACTTCATTCAAATCTCAATGCCCCGCTATTATACCAAAATGATATAGAGAGGTTCGAAAATAACCATTCATTCACTTATCAAGATGGCTTCAAGTAACAACTTTAACCAACTTTGCATTTGAGGATCATTCTCAAGATTAATGTGGCTTATTCTTGCAAATTATGTTTAATTTTTGTTATAGGTTATTTATGGAATTATAACCTTTCCTATCATTCTCCTACAATGTCCTTTTAACTCCTAAATTCATCTCATTCTAGAATTCATAAACATTCACCTCTCCTTAACTTGTTTTTGGTCTCCCTTTACTAGTTCTTGGCAATATCAAACAACATTGGCATGTTAGTTTTAACCATAACTTCTTAATCCTTCTCCCATGTTTCATCACTCAAAACATAGTTAGACCACTCATTGTCATATTCAAAAAATATCATCTTATCAACTAACTCTTATCTTGTCCAAAACTCAAGGCTTCTAGCTTTCTTGAGAACAACACACTTGCATAAGTCATACTTAGAGACATCCATGCATACTCAACACAAACTAAATCCTTTATCCATTACAATTTTACATCATTATGAAGTGATTAAAATTTCAAAACTCAACTCACAACACCATTCTTGGAATCACCCTTCACTCTTAATGGCTTACAAGGACTAACTAGTCGTGTCCTCACCGATTTTTAGCTATAACTTTAAATATGAAAATACCCAAACCACAACTCTCACATTTATGGGCACCCATTTAGACCTTTATCATGCATGCAAGTTTTCAATATTGGACTCAAAAGAGAAACCCTAGCTCATTTGTTAAATAACCCTTCCTAATAGGCCTCTAGATGTGCATGCCTCTCCTCTCCTATACTATCAATAAAATATCCATTTATAACAAATGAAACATTAAAATTTCATTTTAATCTCTTTAAGGACCTTGTTAAGATGCTTCTTATAAATTTCAAAGCACGACTCCTTGATTTGATGCTTTAAACGTAAAACCCTCTCAAACCATAATCGTGTTAACTAAGAAGCCCAAGAAGAATCATTTAGTTATATATCTCACCAAAATCCATTTCAAAGCTCTATTTTTTTCTCAAAGGTCTCGTATTATTGTTATATAATAGAAGATCTTAATAACAGGTCTAAAGAACATGTTTAAACTTCCTTTACTTGGTTTCCTCCTTGGCCTAACCTATAGGTGCCGATGAGGCCAAAATATGCCCGTTAAATGTACAATAAATGATCTCATCTTACTCTCCTTTTTATTAAGTTTGACTGCATTTTGTGACTTTTGTTTGATCTAATATAAGTTAGGATGTAATTTTCCATCTTTTGTTGATTATGATTCTAACGTTTAAAAGCTTTGTAATTCCTAACAAAGTGTTTTGGAATTCAATTTTGTAATAAAGCAGGTCGCAATCAGGCGGAAGAATGAAGTATGAAGTGGTCAACATGTTTTTGAAAGCATTTGTTTCAATACAGCTTAGTTCGAACTTCCAAGCTAGTTCTGGAACTCCATTACACAGTCACAAGCTTTATCACCTAGTTCAAAAACTTGAACTTAGTTTCGAACTCTAGTATTTAGTTCTAGAATTATCGGAATTAGTTCCGGAACTCCGTAGATAGCTCTGGAACTCTCTCGGTTAGGCCTGGAATGATTTCTTTTAGTTCCGGAACTCTTCTAAAGTTTTGAAACCGATAAGAATCTATTCCAAACAACCGATGATTTGTCAAATCAATGATCCTATCAATCAGGAGCAGATTAGAAGACTTCGACTCTCCATACTTACAGATCCAGGATAATTATCACACAAACTGTACGTCCAACCATGTTCCAATTCAACATCTATTTTGGGCACGATTTAGTTCCATCGTATCAGTGGAACAGTTACGGCCATAAATGCACCCCTGGAAGAAGTATATACATATAGACCTGCAGATAGATTATATATAGGAATATAGATATAGAACAAGATAGATATAGATTGATACACTAGATCCAACACATTTTTGTAATGCAGAATGTTTTATCAATAAAATAGCCATTTCTATTTTGAGAGAAAATTAAGTTGTCCAATCTGTTTCAAGGCGGAGCAAGGGCCCACTCCTCCAAGAACCAAGATCCTCATTTTTGTTGGTATTTATATTTTTAAAGAAAATAGTTTAGATTTGTTAATTCTGTATCACTTTCAATTCCTTAAGTTAAAATCTATTATAGACTTGTCCCTGCAGGTGTTCTAGATTAAGTTCTTATTTCTTTGCAATCATTTTCCAAGCATTCTCAATTGTGTGTTTATTTCTGTAATGTTTGTTTTCAGCAATCTATTTCATTCTGCAAAGTGTGTTTACTTCCAAGGCAAAGTGTGTTTATTTCTAGCAATTCATTTCTAGAAGTGTGTTTACTTCCAACATGTTTTCATAGTTTGATTCCAATAAGGTTTTTAACCAAGAAGTCCTTAAGACATTGAAAAGATCCCCCATAAAATACAAAATACCTACAATCAATTACTAGATTGCTAAGATTCTTCTTGTTGCATATAGCTTTAGACACACCCTAGTTTGAATATGACATCAACAGAGAGTTGATTAAATGAAGGGAATAACGACACCCATCATTTTTGGTGCCGTTTTCGGGAACCACTAGTTAGAATTTTCTAATTAGGTGTCAACAAGAGCAACAATCATACATTTAGTAATTGAAGAGATCTTCCCTAAGCTATCACAAAATTTATGAGTAGACCAAGAGACTCCAAGGGTATATTTCTCCCAAAAATATCTGAACAAGAATTACCATCATCCTCTAGTTTAAATAAGGAAGTTGATCAAGAGTTGGAGGCACCATTATCCCCTGTAAGACAAGAAGTAGAATTGCCACCTTTGGAATTCTAGGATCAATCACCAGAGGGAAGTAGAGCCTTTAGGAAAAATATTATTTCTCAAGATCCATTTAGAGCAAGTTTTGATTCACAATTGAGTAGTCAACCTCCTACTCCTGACTTTTCACCATCCCCAAAACAAATCACATACCACATTGATTGGGAGAAAGGACTAGAAAATACTAGAGAGATGGAAAGAGAACCTGATAGGACCTTTACCTATCCCATTCAGTTGGAGGATGATGAAACCACTATGAAGAACATTTCACCTACACACTTGCCCACATTTAGAGGAATGTCATCTAAGGATCCTGACCAATTTTTGTTTGAATTTAAAATACTATGTCAGACCTATGATTACAAGACGATAATCAAAAGCTCAAGTTGTTTCCATCTACCTTGAAGGATGCAACAATGAGGTGGTTTATGGGATTAACATCTAATTCTATTACCAATTGGGCACAAATGGAAACTACCTTCCTAGACAAATATCAAGATTACTGTAGAGGGAAAAATAGGAAGGAAGAATTTTTCAAAATCAAACAGGAAGAGGATGAAAATATGGAAGATTATTTGGACAGATTCCTCTTTGTGAGTAAAATATGTGGATTTGTACTTCAAGAAGAGTTAAGAAAACCATCTTTCTCAAAGGTTTGGAAGATGAATCTAGGGAAGCTCTTAACTTGATAGGAGGTGGAAACATTGATCAATTAAGGATGAATGAAATTAAAGACATTTGTAGAAGCTATTCTAGAACAAGGGGTGGACCTAGGAAGGGAAAATCAGTGAAAATTTTGAATCCAAATATGAAAAAACTAATGGATGAATTAGCAAATTTTAAAATAGACATTTTAGTTCAATTAACCTCTACTATGGATGGATTACAAGCTAAAGAAAATGCTAAGACTGAACCATTAGCCATGTATTGTCCTAGATGTAGGAAAAAGCATGCATTAAGAGATTTTCCTCAGGATAAAATGGAAATGTGCCTTATCTGTGAATCTAGGGACCATGAGAGTAATGTTTGTTCTCTTCTTCCATTTATAAAGAATCAACTCAAACAAACCAACACATCAGAAGAATTAAATTTTGTCCAGAGATAACCTACCCAAGGACAGTTCATGCCAAGGTCATCTCCTAATCCTTGGATGATGTCATGGGCTGCTCAAATAGTACCACAAAGTTGGGGACAACCACCTTGGGCCCCTCAACCAACTTGGAATCCCTAGGATTGGGTAGGTCAATCTTGGTATGCTCAAGGACACCAACAACCATGGACTGGTCAAAATAACCAGTATGCTTGGTCACAACCTAGATGGAGCCCTAATAATTATGCTCAAGGGAAAACATATCCTAATTAGAATCAACAAGCCATAATGGGTGCCCTAGCACAAAATTCACAAACTGAGAATGTAGTCCAAACGCAAATGCCAGCACAACCAGTAGCAAACCCAAGAAATAAACAAACAACTCCTGTCTATGGAATAGAACCAAAAAAATTAGTTGATCTAAATGCCATGGATTGTAAGGATATTCAAACAAGATCTGGAAAAATAGTTAGTATTCCACCTGTTATCATCACTGAAAAGACAAGAAACTGAAACCCCTAGTTTGGTTGCCCCAAGAAAGATGAAAAAGAAAGAGATAAGGAACCAAAAAGAAACTCTACTGAAACTCCATTTCCAGAGAGGTTTAAAGAAGCTATAGAAATCAAGGAATCTGAATTGGTGCAGGAACTAAGGAGATTGAATATTGAAATACCATTATTACAAGCAATTAAGGACATTCCAGAATTGAACAAATTAATCAAAATGCTATGTTTGAAAAGACTGGAAGAAAGAAGTAGTACCCCAGGACTATAAAGGTAGATGGGAAACTTGCTTGATTTATTAGTAGGAAAGCTCCTACTTCCCAAATATGGAGATCCTGGAAGCCCTGTTATTTCGTCTCTATAGGGAATAAAGATATACATAACGTTTTGGTTGATTTGGGAGCAGCTATAAATGTAATGACAATGGACACTCTGAAAACATTGCCATTAACAGTATACAACCTACTAACACCATATTGCAGATGACGATCAGTCTGTAGCAAAACAAGGAGTTATTGAAGATGTGGCGGTTATGGTGGAGTCATGGGAATATCCAGTTGACTTCCTTATATTGCAGCCAAAAGGTAAAACATTTGGTTATCCCATTATTTTGGGCGTACATTGGTTATCTACAATTCTTTGCTTTAATTGATTGCAAGTCAGGTGATATGACTATTTCAAATGGTAAGAATTCTAAGAAAATTTCATTATATCCCTCTGCACGACCTTTTAGTGATAATCAAGAGCAATTATGGGTTGATAATCCTGATATTAATGAGCAAAATTTGTCTTCGTTGGCCATGATCACATTACAGGATCACATATGAGAAATAGAAGATATGATTAACCCACCATTGAATGTACACCAATCATCCTTGGAGTAGTTAGGAATAGTTCCGAACCTATGAAATTAGTTCCGGAACCTGCAGAATCTATTCCGAAACCATCACAGTTAGTTCCAAAACCATCACAATTAGTTTCGGAACCACACCAATAACAATTCCTTGCAAATGAAGATAATTTCACTCTGGAGGAACGAGATTTATCTTGGGAGAGGAAGAATCTGTAGCTTCAACTTCACATATATCAAGAGATGATGAAGAATTTCTGGAAAACAACAGTGATGAGGAGTTCGACCTACAACAAGATAAGTATCATAATTCTTCTTACTGTCCCTTGTCCAACATTTTGTCTCAAGGAACTTTTGGAGATGTTGCTACATATCATATGTTGTTACCACATGCATGTCCACTAAATAATTTAATGGAACCCTTTCAACAAATCAGTTCATCATACACTGGAACCAAACATGTTGAGATTCAACCGGGTAAAATTTTGAATATTAATAGTTGGTTGAAGAACGATGAAGAAGCTAAACTGTTTGATGTTCTGAAAGATCATACTAAAGCTTTTTGCTTGGGATTACAAAGATATGAAAGGAATCCACCCAAGTATCTAGCACTCATCACATCTATACTGAAAACATTAAACCAGTTAGGCAACCTTAGAGAAGGATAAATCCAGCCTTAAGGGATATAGTCAAACAAGAAATTGAAAAACTATTACAAGTAGGTTTCATCTACCTTATCTCGCATGTACCAAAGGATGTCTCCTCTTGTAATTTTCCCTAAAAAGAATAGAAAATGGAGAATGTATGTTGACTATAGGGAACTAAAAAAATCCACACTAAGAGATTATTTTCCCTTACCATTCATAGATCAAGTCTTAGACAACCTTTCAGGTAAAAATACTTTTCCTTCTTGGATGGATTTAGTGGATATAATCAAATCAGAGTTGCTGCTAAAGATCAGGATAAAACTACATTTACATGTCCATGGGGTACCTTTTCCTATAGGGTATTACCATTTGGATTATGCAATGCTCTAAAGAACCTTCCAAAGAGTTGTGTTAGTAATTTTTGCAGACCTAACAAATGATTGTGTAGAGGTATATATGGATGACTTCACTGTGCATGGAGATACATTTGATGATGCCTTGAAAAATTTGGACAAAGTATTGACAAGATGTGAGCAACACCACTTGTCTCTTAGCCATGAAAAATGTTTGATGATGGTTGATGAAGGGATTGTATTAGGACACCATATTTCAAAAAGAGGAATTCAGGTTGATCAAAACAAAATTAGAATTATTTCAGACTTACCTGTTCCTCAAACCCCCACAGATATCAAGTCATTTTTAGGACATGTTGGGTACTATAGATGCTTTATCAAGGATTTTAGTAAAATTGCTGCCCCCATGTTTAATTTTCTTACCAAGGACTGTGAATTTCTTTGGGATGAAAAGTGTCAACATGCTTTTGAAGAAATTAAAGAGAAATTAATAATTGCCCCAATATTGAGAGGACCTAATTGGGAGAAACCTTTTCATATCCAAACAGATGCCTCAAATAATTCCATTGGTGTAGTTTTGGGACAGAAAGATGAAGAAGGGAAAATGTATGCTATCTATTACCTTAGCAAAAATCTTACTCCCACTGAAAGAAATTACACCACCACTGAAAAGAATTTCTTGTTGTGATCTATGCAATTAATAAGTTTAGACATTACATTACATGGTACAAAATATTTGTACATACAGATCACTCAACAATTAAATATTTAATGAACAAACCAGTGGTTGGAGGTAGAATAATTAGATGGTTATTACTTTTACAAGAATTTGATATTACCATTGTGGACAATCCAGGTAAATCTAATGTGGTAGTTGATTTCTTATCAAGACTAACCACTATAGGGGAGCAAGATCTAGTCAAGGACAACTTTCCAGATGAACAATTGTTTGTTATTTCAGCTGATACACCTTGGTTTGCTGATATGGAAAATTATCTTGCAACAGGGAAGTTTCCTCCTTCTTTCACCAAGAAACAAATAAAGAAGTTAATCAAAACTAGTGCACAATTCAAATGGTTAAATGGAATGCTATTTAAGTGTGGTCCTGATTTGGTTTTACACAGGTGTGTAAGAGAAGATGAAATCTTTGACATCCTCTGGGCATGTCATGATGAACCAAGTGGAGGACACTATTCAGTGAAAAGAACAACTCACAAGATACTTGGCACTGGTTATTATTGGCCATCTTTGTACAAAGATGTGAAGAGATATATCAGGCGGTGTGATCCTTGTCAAAGGATGGGACAACCAACCTTTACCAATGAAATGCCTCTGCAACCTCAAGTAGTGATTGAACCATTTGAGAGATGGGGGTTGGATTTTGTTGGTCCCTTTAGTCCTTCACAAGGGAAGGAACATATTCTTGTGTGTACTAATTATGTGACAAAGTGGGCAGAAGTGTAGGCTTTAACAAATGCCACTGAAGAAGCAGTTGTTGATTTCCTTTAGCATTAATTATGGTAAAGTTTGGAGCACCAAGGAGCATAGTTTCAGACCAGGGACCAAAATTTATGTCTAATATGATCCAGCTTTCACAATGTATTATTAGATCAATCATAGGAAGTCATCTCCCTATCACCCACAATCAAATGGACAAGCTGAAGTAACGAACAAAGAATTGGAAAACATCCTTACCAAAACAATTGAAGCAGGAAGAAGAGATTGGGTAAAGAGACTACCTGAAGCTGTCTGGGCTTACAATACAACTTGGAAAACTACAATAGGGTTTTCACCATATGAGTTAGTCTATGGGAAAAAACCTTATTTCCTATTGAGTTTGAACTACGTATATTGAGGCCAATAAACAGGTGGGTATTGAGTTGGATGCAACTCAAAAGGAGAGAATCCTTCAACTCAATGAGTTGGATGAATTGAGGATGGAAGCACTTCAACAAACAGAGATAATCCAAGATCAAAGGAAGCAATGACATGATACACATATCAAGAAAAGGAAATTCAAGGTAGGGGACTGGGCATTACTTGTTTGATTCCAAGTACCAGCAATTCAAAGGCAAGATGAGAACCAGATGGTTAGGACCCTATCAGATTGATCAGATATTTGACAATGGTTCTATTCAACTACTTCCCATTGATGGCAGCAGAAGAACACTCTTGGTCAATGGACATAGGCTAAAGCTTTATAGGAAGCCTCCTACTAAGGATGAATTCTTGAGGAAGATTGAAGCAAATAAAGAATTTGATCATATGGAAGAACCCAGTTCTTCCAAAATGATCAAATAATCGATGGATAGATCCAAGAATAAAGGGAAGAGAATGAAAACCAATAAATGGCATTCTCTTCCCCAAAAAAAGAGAAAAAAAGAAAAAAAAAATAAGGGAAGAGAGTGAAAACCAATAAATGGCGTTCTCTTCCCCAAAAATGTTTCTCTCAGAGATCAATTGAAAACCAAAGAATGGCGGTTGATCTTCCCAAATAAATGGCTAATTCAAAATAAAAAATTCTTTGGAATTCTAGCTGTTTTTCTAACCATTTTCCTTTTGTTTCACTTTTTAGGAATGATGAGTCATCATGATGGAGGGATTACATCATCAAAGATGGTAATTATGTCTTTAACTTATTAAAGGTTAGATTAAAAGTTTGCATGTGTGATTAGATTTGATTTAAAAGTTGATATGATGAGTCATCTATTGTACATCATGATTAAAAGTGAGTAATCATGAGAAAGATATTGATTGAATAAATTGGTGGCATAGCTATAATGAGTTATCATTAGTGTGAAATCAACAAAGTGAAAACTAGTTGTAGAAAAGCTTCATAATTAGGTTTTCATTCCGCATACTATAACACGAGTTCCAAAACTAAGTATAGTAATTCCATTTCGCGGTAGCTAAGTGAAGAGTTATTCAACCGACCCACACAAGATTAAAGAAGAATGAATTTAAATCACCTCTGTATCATGGGGATTAAAAATAAGTCGAAACACAGGATGATATCCAAATTTATGGAGATGAAGAAGTGGCAACAACTGAATTTTAGGTTTTCATACTCAAGAGCTTGAACTTGCTCTATTACTCCATCCACCCTCATTGCGCTAGAGGATCATTAATTGATGTTCATGCAACATCATCTCATTTGTTCTTATCTCCTTGAGGTCCAATGAGAACTTGTACCTTCTACCACTTGAAAACAACAACTGGAGGAGAGTTAACTTGATGAGCAAAGGTGATCACTTTGTGATCACTGAAACAATATATAATAGATGTAAAGAACTTCTATATTAATCTACATGACTGTCCCAAGCTACAAAATCCGTTCATAAAGTCTCTAGCATTCATACCTTCTTGAGTTCTCTTACCATACACCTTTGCCTCCAAATGGAGCTCTTTGTTAATATAGTCACAAGCTCTTTTCTTCTTGATTGAACATGACCAAGGCAACAAACCAATGTTTCAAGTTCCTTTATGAATGCTCAAGCATCTCTCTACTAGTGTGCAATCTCAACACTCTGCCCTCAAGACTGAACTTAGTCTAAAAGCATCCAACTCAAACTCTTAATACATAATTAGTTGGTTCTCAGGGCATACCAACAGCTCAACAGACCTCCCTTCACAATGGTTGAGGTATTCATGAGCTCCATATACTGTCCTAGATCTAGGTTTTTCCTTTATCACCTCCCTTGTATGTTTTTGAAGTGACTTATACAGCCCTAGAACCCCTACACAGTCTACATTTACTCCAAATCACTGGTAGATTTCTCTCTAGAATCATGGAACACATTAATAGTACTAGGATAGTCATCATCCAACATCCATGCACAGGTACTTAACTCTACTTCTCCTTGACATTAGCCCTTTGAACATCTTATTGTGGACTAACACAGTCCTAGACCACTGTACAGTCTGATTATAACTAGAGGGAAGGAATTTCCCTTGTACCTATATGCCCAATGTCATTCATATTCAACAAATATACCTGGATAGGTTCCCTCCCCTTATTAGTGTATTTTCATCATATTGTGTCCATCTCCTTCATGTTTGCAGTCCTCCTTTCTTGCCAAATACAGTCCTAATCCTGTGCAATCATCTTTTATATGCTAACAAGGTAATAGCTTCATGCATTCTAGACCTGAGATCATGCAAATACATCCAATATACCCCTATTTTGTCCATCATATCAATCTATCATCATGATTAGTCATGTTATAATGCAAAAACTGTGTATGTTCTTTATTTGACTGTGAACTATACATCACTGTTGTATCTCGAATACACAGTCACCTATAGCTTGAGCGACACAAGATCATTCTTCACCAAATTTGGATGATCTTTAGATCATATCAATGCAGAGATATTGTAAAAGTTTCAAGTAATTCTATCCATGGAATAAAAAGATATACGAAGCCCTAGTTCAGGCCCGAGAGGCAACAATTTGCTATAAAATCCAAACTATGCATTTTCAAAACATACAAAAATTACCAATGTGATCCACATCATCTGTAGAATCTTTCCATGCTAATAATCAAGAGATTTACATCATTTGAAGGTCATGGAGGGTTTCTATCTTGCTGTCCTGCCAGGGTTCTTGTGCACAGTCCATTGAAACAAGCTATTTCATGCAAACCAGAGTATAATTCTTCTTTCAAACATCCTACACATGTTGTTATTCATTGTTCCATCTTCTAAAACCTTGAGAACCCCTGTTCTACTTCATCTCCATCGAATCACCTATGAAATAGGTATTCATTAGCTAAGAATAGACTCTAACAGCCCCTAAACTGACTCCACAATACCCTAACAAGACTTAATCAATATTCTAATCCTAGAATATTAATGGATATCAATCCAATACTTCTTCCAACTCGTGCATGGACTAACAAACATGATGACATGGCATTTGAAGTCCTTATTTAGCCCATATTACCCTTTAAATGCCAAGTCAAGTCACCTTATCAACTTCTTACAAGCATATATTCATTTTTACAACATATTTAACTCTAACACACCTATAGAAAACATGTATCATGGTCTTGTATGACCTTATTATGCCTTGGTCCTTGATGCTCCTGCATCAGAGTGCCCTTGAGAGAAAGAATTTGAGCTCCTACTCAAATGGTTCTTCTTCTTTCTTGTCTTCCAATTCATCCTTATTGCTTTTCTGGGTATAGTTTGTCTCCTCCATCTGCTCTTGCATTGCCTCTCCTCAATTCTACTCTTCTTGCTTGCTCCTTGCTTCATCTTCCTCTTCATGGTCTTTGTCTTCAAGTCTACTTCTTGTAGGTCTTCTATCTCCTTCATGATGAACATGAAATCTGTTTTGTGTTCATAACAACCTATAGTCACAGCTTCTTGGTCCTTGTTAAAGATAAATTCACAAGAATTGATAGCCTCCTTTGCTTGCTTTAGCACCCATTCCTTCTCTCTTTCATCCTTTGCCTCTTGATAGGCTTGCTTCACCTTAGAAATGAAATGAAGGTCTTTAGTGTTGAAATCTGTCTCCTCAGCATGCTTTGAAGTTTCATATGCCTCCTCAACTGAAATCTGATTGTCTTCTATCAACTCTTCACTTGTATGGTCTTCATGTCTATCTGCATGATCCTCCTTGGCTTGATATATGACTTCCTCTAATGCCTTTAGTTCCTCTTGCAGCTGCTCCATACTTTTGTACTCAAAATCACATTTTGGTGCTTCTTCACCTTCAAATGCCTCAACTTCATCATCACATGTGTCTTCTATATCTTCTTGTTCCTCTTGTCTCATGAACTTTCTCATTGAATCATACACTTGATTCATCTCTTTGTCTGCCAAACCTGCATTCACAATATTAACAACACCATTAGAAGTAAAGGGTTGAGGCCATGAAGCCTCTTGAATGTCTACAGAGTGCTCTTCTTCTCCATTTTTTTTGTTTTTTCATTGACCATTTTCAACTTGGTCATTTTCATTCTTTCTCTCTCCTGATTTGCTTCCTCCTTCTCTGGTTCCTCTTTTCTTAATTGTTTCATTTCTTGCAACTTTTCATGCTGCTCTATCCTTGCAACACCTCTCTCTCCTCAACTCTCTCTCTCTTCTCTCTCAATTTCTTGATTTCTTTTTTGTTGTCATTCTCTTCATCAACTCTTCTAGTATCTTCATTTCTTCTTCCAAGTCAGCTCCATCAACTTCTCTTTCATCTTCATCATATATAGGACCTGTTTTGTCTTCATCCTTCTCTAAACTCTGACTTCCCTAACTGTACTCAGCTCTTGCTTCACCATCTTTTGAGGACCTTCCACTTTCCATTACTTCATGTTTGATGACTTTGTATTGCTGCTCCTTGAAGCTCTTAGCTTTCCATACCTTGTTCTAGATGACCTTAGGTTGATACACCATTTGTTTTTCATGTTTTCTTCTCCATTCATGAGTTAGACCGTGTTTGTACTCATTTCTACTCTCTTGTGCACCTGCATACTGGACTGATTTTATCTTGTAAACTAAATTTTCCTCCATACCTTGCCTTGGTTCTTCATGACTGAGCTCCAGTTTGATGGTCTCTTTCTTGGACTCTACCTTCTCCTCTTTGTCCTTAGTTTTCTCAAGCCATTTAGGCATCACATAACTATGCTTGATCTCTTTGGGTAGCATATACTTCTGATGACCTGCTGATTTATCTTCATTCTCTATTTCCTTGAGCCTTCTAGGCATTGCATGATCACACACATCTTCTTGTGTTAACCTCTTATCATTATCTTGCTCTAGGTCTTCTTTAATGTCAGAAACATCACTCTCATAAATCTGATCATCATATTCAGTCATCATACTTACTTGTTCAATGGCTTTTAGCTTGCCTATATCCTCCTTAATGGCTTCTTGTCTGGCTTTACTCTCTTCCTGGACTTCTTCTTCACTTGGGATGCTATCCAATGCATCATAATACTCCATGTTCTCTATCATGCTTCCCTTGTCATCATGGAAGTATTCATTCTTTTCATATCCCTCTTCAAGCTGGTCCTTGCAGCTTGTCTTGTTCATTTCTCTTCATGGGTGCTTGGCTTACACCATCCTTCATATTTCTCAAGCTCTTAAGCTTAACCTGCATCAACAAGTTCTTCATACCTGCAAACATAAACACAAGCTTAGATATAAAAACAAGAGACCATAGTGTCTCCATGAGTGCTCCTTTCCTTAGCACCTTCCTCTCATTCTCCTTTCCTTCCTTAAGTGCTTGTTCTGGCACTTTTTCTTCTTTCTTGTTCTCTACAATGAGAACTTCTTTCACCTCTTCTTGTTGCTCATTTGGCAACTCTTCTTTCTTCCTCAAGGCATCCTTTCTGTGCCTTCTATCTCTTTCTTTTCACCAATGACCTCACAGCCATTTCATCTTCCCTCTCAATACTAGGCCACTCTTCTTCTGATGGCTCTCTTCTTCCTGCAACTGTAACCACATGGTGGTCACTTTCTCCAAATCTCTCTTCACTTCATCTATTTCTTTTTGAAGTGCCAATCTTCCTCTCATCTTCTCCTCTTTCCTCTTTTTCTCTTTCTTTTCTTGTTCCTTTTGATAGCTTAGGAACTTAACCAATTCACACACTGCTCCTACCTCCATGACTGATTCAATCACACACTTTACAATATGGAGTTCTCTGAAAATTATAGAAATAAATAGCTTGAAAACATGTGTTTGTTACCTTGAACTCCTTGGTATTGATCTACCTTTTGTTTCCTTTTATGGCTGTCCTTTGATCTCCTATCCTCGCTCTGATACCAAATGATGCAGGGGTCATTTAGATCTATCTTTCTCTACAATACTCAAGAGCTTGAACTTGCTCTATTACTCCATCCACCCCTGCTAGAGGATCATTAATTGATGTTCATGCAACATCATCTGTTTGTTCTTATCTCCTTGAGGTCCAATGAGAACTTGTACCTTCTACCACTTGAAAACAACAACTGGAGGAGAGTTAACTTGATGAGCAAAGGTGATCACTTTGTGATCACTAAAACAATATATAATAGATGTAAAGAACTTCTATATTAATCTGCATGACTGTCCCAAGCTACAAAATCCGTTCATAAAGTCTCTAGCATTCATACCTTCTTGAGTTCTCTTACCATACACCTTTGCCTCCAAATGGAGCTCTTCTTCAATATAGTCACAAGCTCTTTTCTTCTTGATTGAACATGACCAAGGCAACAAACCAATGTTTCAAGTTCCTTTATGAATGCTCAAGCATCTCTCTACTAGTGTGCAATCTCAACACTCTGCCCTCAAGACTGAACTTAGTCTAAAAGCATCCAACTCAAACTCTTAATACATAATTAGTTGGTTCCCAGGGCATACCCACAGCTCAACAGACCTCCCTTCACAATGGTTGAGGTATTCATGAGCTCCATATACTGTCCTAGATCTAGGTTTTTCCTTTATCACCTCCCTTGTATGTTTTTGAAGTGACTTATACAATCCTAGAACCCCTACACAGTCTACATTTACTCCAAATCACTGGTAGATTTCTCTCTAGAATCATGGAACACATTAATAGTACTAGGATAGTCATCATCCAACATCCATGCACAGGTACTTAACTCTACTTCTCCTTGACATTAGCCCTTTGAACATCTTATTGTGGACTAACACAGTCCTGACCACACTGCATCTGATACCTGATTATAACTAGAGGGAAGGAATTTCCCTCGTACCTATATGCCCAATGTCATTCATATTCAAAAAATATACCTGGATAGGTTCCCTCCCATTAGTGTATTTTCATCATATTGTGTCCATCTCCTTCATGTTTGCAGTCCTCCTTTCTTGCCAAATACAATCCTAATCCTGTGCAATCATCTTTTATATGCTAACAAGGTAATAGCTTCATGCATTCAGACCTGAGATCATGCAAATACATCCAATATACCCCTATTTTGTCCATCATATCAATCTATCATCATGATTAGTCATGTTATAATGCAAAAACTGTGTATGTTCTTTATTTGACTGTGAACTATACATCACTGTTGTATCTCGAATACACAGTCACCTATAGCTTGAGCGACACAAGATCATTCTTCACCAAATTTGGATGATCTTTAGATCATATCAATGCAGAGATATTGTAAAAGTTTCAAGTAATTCTATCCATGGAATAAAAAGATATACGAAGCCCTAGTTCAGGCCCGAGAGGCAACAATTTGCTATAAAATCCAAACTATGCATTTTCAAAACATACAAAAATTACCAATGTGATCCACATCACCTGTAGAATCTTTCCATGCTAATAATCAAGATATTTACATCATTTGAAGGTCATGGAGGGTTTCTATCTTGTTGTCCTGCCAGGGTTCTTGTGCACAGTCCATTGAAACAAGCTATTTCATGCAAACCAGAGTATAATTCTTCTTTCAAACATCATACACATGTTGTTATTCATTGTTCCATCTTCTAAAACCTTGAGAACCCCTGTTCTACTTCATCTCCATCGAATCACCTATGAAATAGGTATTCATTAGCTAAGAATAGACTCTAACAAAATTTCCCTAAAATGACTCCACAATACCCTAACAAGACTTAATCAATATTCTAATCCTAGAATATTAATGGATATCAATCCAATACTTCTTCCAACTCATGCATGGACTAACAAACATGATGACATGGCATTTGAAGTCCTTATTTAGCCCATATTACCCTTTAAATGCCAAGTCAAGTCACCTTATCAACTTCTTACAAGCATATATTCATTTTTACAACATATTTAACTCTAACACACCTATAGACAACATGTATCATGGTCTTGTATGACCTTATTATGCCTTGGTCCTTGATGCTCCTACATCAAACTATCTTTCATCAAGAAAGATGGCTGGAATTTCTGAGAAATTTCCCCAAGTATAACGACGAATTGGTAAGAGAATTCGTTATAAATTTAGAGAAATCCAAGACAAAGGTTAGAAATTTTTTCATTCCTTTTTCTATGAATACAATAAGTAATGTATCTGGAGTGCCAATTGTGCATGTCCCAAACCCTATTAGAGGGACATTAAAAGACCTAGTTGAAACCTTGTTGAAAAGGGGGAAGTTGAACCCCAATATATTTACAACATGAAGAAAATCATAAAAGGGGTCAGAAGGGCCAACTTGCCCAAACCCTTTGACAGAGTGGCATTTTGGATAGTCAAGTATTTAACTTGTGATGGTCAATTCGGGTCGGTAGGAAGAGAAGTTCTAAAGATCCTCATATACCTTAGATATGGAGCTACAAAACCAGAATATATAGTAAACCTTCCAGGGTTTCTTTTTTATTCCATCCATACAATGGCCCAGAGGTATTCCTGGGTGTGGGAACAATCAAACATCATGGGTTAGTGCATTTAGTGTGCCAGCACCATTTTCTTTCAAGAAAAATGGAGAAGAAATGTGGGAGAAATTTCTTAGCAAGTTTAAGCAGAGCCTTGATATTCTCAAGAGAGTAATAGCAACTCCTTATGCTCCTGCAATTAATTTGGAAATTGATGCAACTACTAAGGAAAAGAAAGAACTAGGTGGAGAGGAAATACCAAAAAGAAGAAGATCTGGAAGAAGGACTAAAACTGTAGAACCAACTGTGCCTTCTAAAGAAATTCCTTCCTTTGCAGTAGCTACAGGAGAGCTAATATTTGTCTCTAACAGTGACAGTTCACCTAGGCAAGAGCAAGAGGTAAAAATAAGAAGCTCTAGGAGGAGACCCATTTCTATGCATTTTGAGGCTCCTCAAAGAAGGAGAATTCATAAAATGTCTAGAGAAATTCCTGGAGAGATGGAAGATCAAGAAGGGCTAGAAAAGGAAGTTGTTGATATTTTGGGCAGCATGGCCATGACTCCTCCTAGACCAAGCCAAACAGAGATAGAAAAAGAAGATGAGAGATTTGAGGAACAAGTTTTCCAAGAGATGGGTGAATCAACAACACCATCACATGAAGAAGATGAATTGGCATCTTGGAAATGGAAAGGGAAATCCCCTATGGTAGAAGAAGAATGCTTAACCCCAAGGAAATTTCAGAGAAAGAAGAGAAATAACAAGTTAAACAGGCTTTGTTTCTGTCCAGAGCAACTCATTATTAGAGAAAAGGATGAGGAGTTGAATTTTCTCAAACTTAAATTGGAACAAAGAGAAATGGTTATTAGGGAATTAACAACTCAACTCACTGACAAGACTAAGGAATTGACAAGAGTTAAACAATAGATAATGGAGAAAGAGGAAGAATGTCAAAATTCCAAAAACAAACTGCTCTGTCAATAGTCTCTGCATAAATTGAATTAACTTATTGGCCACTTAAAAAACTATGGGATGATACTTGAGAACTTAGTGAAGCCAAGACATCCAATGAGGACTTGAGAAGCAATAAAGAATGGAAGAAAAAAATGGGAAGAAAAAAGAAGAAAATGACAAATTTAAATATCTTGTGAAAATACAAATGGTTTGCATGATGAGTGAGAAATTGCTTGCATGCAGGAGACCTTCTCCTGCATATAATGTGTTTTTGGAGGAACAATTCATTCGTTGGCAGTTGTCAAGGATAGCATGTGGCCTTCCACATGAAATAAAAGATGAAGTTGATTTCACAATAGCCTATTCCTTAGCCAATGCAGAGCATAAAAAAACTTCTCTGCGAATTCTATCTCTGTAATTTCATGCTTTGGAAAAGAACTCAGGTTTTATGATCAATTTGTATGTAGGGGAGAGCCATCTTAATGCATTTTTTTCTATTCTTCAAAATTAGATTACATGGAAGGAAAGGGAGTCAGAGCATCTGTTAAAGGCTAGTTCATTTGGTCTCTGTATGAGAATTCATTATGGTAAACCATCCGCCTTTGCTACACATTTCAGATCCCATGCATTTGATAAAAGGTTCAAGGAACCTTATCTTTCCAATTTGCAGAGAAGTATTAATGCCTTCACCTCTTATGAAGAGGAAAATTTTGAAGATATTTATGAGGCATGTGTGAAAAGATGGGAATTTCTCATGGTGGCATTGAGAAGAAGGGAAGTAATATCTCCCACAAACTTAATCGGAGTTTGCATAGAGAAAATCCTTATGTACGCTAATTCCTTAGATCAATGAAAAGCACAAGGGCATATGGATAGGAATGAGAACAAGACCTCCACTCCTTCTCACCCCCATGTCACCATGGCAGAACAGAGAACCACAAGATCCCACTGAATTTGATGCATGGCAGAGGAAAGTAGAAGTAGGAGCAGGGTATAGTACCTCTGAATTAAAGCATTGGGATATTCAGTTCCAGCCATTTGACCTAAGCAATCAAATGGAATGCAGAATATATAACCCCAAATTTGAAGAGTAAAGTTTGTAAAGGGACTTACAAACAAGTAAGTATGGGGGAAATGATGAGGCCAAAATATGCCCGTTAAATGTACAATAAATGATCTCATCTTACTCTCCTTTTTATTAAGTTTGACTACATTTTGTGACTTTTGTTTGATCTAATATAAGTTAGGATGTAATTGTCCATCTTTTTTTATTATGATTCTAACGTTTAAAAGCTCTGTAATTCCTAACAAAGTGTTTTGGAATTCAGTTTTGTAATAAGCAAGTCACAATCAGGCGGAAGAACAAAGTATGAAGCGGTCAACATGTTTTTGAAAGCATTTTTTTCAATATAGCTTAGTTCCAAAACTTCCAAGCTAGTTCTAGAACTCCATTACATAGTCACAAGCTTTATCACCTAGTTCCAAATGTTCAAACTTAGTTTCGAACTCTAGTATTTAGTTCCAGAATTATCGGAATTAGTTCCGGAACTCTTGCAGATAGCTCTGGAACTCTCTCGATTAGGCCTGGAATGATTTCCTTTAGTTCCAAAACTCTTCTAAAGTTTCAAAATGATAAGAATCTATTCCAAATAGCCGATGATTTGTCAAATCAATGATCCTATCAATCAGGAGAGCAGATTAGAAGACTTCTGACTCTCCATACTTGTAGATCCAAGATAATTATCACACAGTTATGTACGTCCAGCCATGTTCCAATTCAACATCTATTTTGGGCATGATTCAGTTCCATCATATCAGTGGAATAGTTATGGCCATAAATGCACCCCTAGAAGAAGTATATACATACAGACCTGCAGATAGATTATATATAGGAATATAGATATAGATTGATACACACAGATCCAACACATTTTTGTAATGCAAAATGTTTTATCAATAAAATAGCCATTTCTATTTTGAGAGAAAATTAAGTTGTCCAATCCTATTTCAAGGCGGAGCAAGGGCCCACTCCTCCAAGAACCAAGATCCTCGTTTTTGTTGGTATTTATATTTTTAAAGAAAATAGTTTAGATTTGTTAATTTTGTATCACTTTCAATTCCTTAAGTTAAAATCTATTGTAGACTTGTCCCTGTAAGTGTTCTAGATTAAGTTCTTATTTCTTTGCAATCATTTTCCAAGCATTCTCAATTGTGTGTTTATTTATGTAATGTTTGTTTTCAGCAATCTATTTCATTCTGCAAAGTGTGTTTACTTCTAAGGCAAAGTGTGTTTATTTCAACAATTCATTTCTGTAAAGTGTGTTTACTTCCAACATGTTTTCATAGTTTGATTCCAATAAGGTTTTTAACCAAGAAGTCCTTAAGACATTGAAAATATCCCCCATAAAATACAAAATACCTACAATCAATTACTAGATTGCTAAGATTCTTCTTATTGCATATAACTTTAGACACACCCCTGGTTTGAATATGACATCAACAAAGAGTTGATTAAATGAAGGTAATAACGACACCCATCAGAGCACATAGTCACATCTTGCAATGCCTCCTTTTACTAGAACAAAGTTATATAAATGTTTGCTCGTGTTAGAATCACTAAAACCACATTCCTTAGAGTCATATAATGTAATAACTTCGTGCATTCATCCATAAATACCACATAGCTCTCTTAAACCCTCATTCCTCAACAACAATACCCATTAGTTCCCTATGATTTCCAAACATTGTAAATTAAATAATATAGACAATCTCCTTTTAAAACACTATAATGACACTTTTATCACTATCATGCACATTTTTATTCTTCAAGACTTCACTTCAAGATCTCATTCAAACCACTACAGACTTCATTTTCAAGAGCACAATTAACTATGTGGAGGGTTCTAAATAACGCTTCTTATACAACAAACAGAGAATATACTAATTTTAACCTTGAAACTCACCTATGGAATTCTAGCAAGATCACTAAAATATTAACAACATTAGTCCATCCAATCCATAAAACTCATAATCACTAATAACAACACAAATTCTTTCCAAAACAAAGTTGTCATGCATATATTAGTTGTATTAATTTTTTTAGCTTTCTCCTTTCATTCACTCATCCTTCTTATATCTCCATTCTCTCTTCCTCTTGCCTTCTTAGACGTTACTAAATCATTCATTCGAATCTTATCCCTTTTAGCTCATTCCCTCCATATTTCCAAACCCTAACTACCTTTTTCAAAACTCATACATGATTCATAAATTACCCTTCATATGCCTTCTCACACATTATGGAATTTTACATTATTTTAGTACTTCTTGACTCACCTACACTTCCTAGGACCTATTTCCATACTTAGACATCTATTGAAACCTCTATGACACTCATATTTCTGTACTTTCATGTTTTTATAATTTCAAATCCCATTTTTGGAGGGAAAGTACAATAATAAGGAAAATTCAAATTTAAACATTCTCAACACCTTGACATGACTCAAATTGGCTCCCTAAGACCTTAGAAGCACTCTAACACCTAGGATCATGATAAAAATGATTTTTATAATCTTCATTCCTTGATGCTTCGCATCAATATACCTTTAGTTGAGATGGTTACAAGGTTTCAAGTGCTTGAGAAGGAGGCTCATATGAGTATGGATTTTGATAAAAGAAATGGGGAAGGACTGAGTGATAGGTTGTTTTTTTAGAGGTTTAAGAGATGGGGATGAAAATTTAGTGTCTTAGGAGGAAGATGAATCTTAGGTGGTTCTAAGAAATGGATAGAAGAATACACTTTAGGTTAAGAGGGATACAACAATTCAAATATACGAGTAGAAGGGTTATGCAGAGTATGGTAAATGGTTATCCCATGGACATGTCTCCTTAAAACCAAATTTATTATCATCCATTCTTTTAACCAACTCTATAATGTTCTTTAGATTCTCTCTCGTGACTTGCATCATTTGGTGAGGATTGAACCACTTGGAAAATGATTCCCCCATGGAAATAGCTCTCTAGGACTAGGTTGTTTAGCTCCCATTTTTCAATCAACTTGGATACTCTCTTCACATTATTCTTCATCACTTGAATTTACAATTTAAAATTAGGATCAAGGATGAATTTGGATCCATTATATGTATACTCGTGCTCTTGAAAACCACCATAATTAGTAGGACATCCACATGCATCAATGTGACTTGGTTTATATGTAGATCTATCATATTAAGGCTCTCATATCTTATTTTTAGGGAAGCTTTAGGTGAATAAAGGTGGAGGGGGTGGTATTTTTGTTCCACATGAAGATGAGGGGATAATTTCCAATGATGGAAGGACATGACCATGAATGTATAACCTCATGATAATAAGGAATGGGATGAATGGAAATGGTATGTAAATGAGATAAATGGGATTTTAAATTAGTGGAGTCACCATGTGCTTGATAACATGGTTAATAAAATTATATGAGCTAAGAACACACCAAAAATAGATATAAATTTGATAAACATGTAGCTTTGTCATTAAAATACTGCAATTCTTTAGATAAGAATACACACTTTATCCTCGAGTGTGCCAAACATTGTTGGAGATGAAACTTACACCTATGATAAGATCACTAAATTTTAAGGACTTGGTTATGTCAACAAAAACATGGGACTGTCCCCAAGGTGTGGGACCTTGGCTCCTTGGGAACAACCTCTAGAGAATATCGAATTCCTACACTAATTATTGTAATGATAACCACTAATCTACTCTCATCAACTGATTGTAAGAGAAAAGGGATGAGAGAAACATGAACTTAATCATGGTGATGAACAAAAGAGAAAGTAGATCACCCTTCCTATATGATTTCAATAAGTGAGAAGATAAAACACAGTTCTAGGGGCCTGATATTAACCACAACCAAAATATGTATATAAATCAAATTCTCAATTTAAACCTTAAGACAGCTTAATCAAAACCCTGCAGATTCCACACATAATAAACCATGGAGATAACATAGAGGTAAGGGACATATTAATACAAGGACATGGGGTAAATATAATCCACAACCATAATTGTATTAATACATAGAAAATATACTTATAATGATATCAACATAAGCCAAGGTGATCATTCATCTACAAAGCCCAAACCAGAGGTCAGAGGCACTCAAAAAACTAGGCCCCCAAAAGAGCAGAGTGACCTTACTTTCAAGGAAGAGGAACCCTTTACAATTATGCCTAAATGCAAATATATATATAAGAATAAAGAGATATGCCTTGGAATATATGATTTTCATTCTTCTCCTCTAGAAAGATAAAAATAATCTAGAAGATTTGGAAAGATGCTTAACTAAAGATGATCCACCCAAAATCACCTCCCGGTATATTCTTATAATCTCTAAAGGTTTCATGATGATATATTGATAATAACATGCCTTTATCTACAAAAAAAAACAAGTAGATATTTGTTTGATGATTGATCTCTAAGAATACACTAATGTAATCCCATGAGATTGGGAGGATGAATGATGATTAAGCCGCCACTTGGTGAATCAAATAATTATTATACCTTTTAGACCACTAAAATATATTAACTCTTAATTAAAGTATGATTTAACTTCTTCCTCTACATTTTGGTGTGACCACAAGGTATATAAAGCTCAAGAGCATCTTCTAGAGAGGATAACACTCTCTAAAAACATGTACAAGTGGTTTGGGTGCCATTTGAGTCGTTTATGCATCAACAACTAACCAAACACTTTGTCACGAACATCTCTTAAATATTTCAACCACATTCTTTGAAACCATACTCAAAATGTATCCTTATGAAAGACCTTATTATTGGTGCCGGTTGCAGGTCATTTAGAGGTCTCTATCAAAAGATACAAGTAAAAACCAGCCTCAAATCATGCCATTGTCACGTCCCTAAACTCATATTAACACTAGGTTATACCGTCAAATTTAACCTCATCAATAGGTATTTGTAGTTAATCTTAGGAATTATTTCATTGGTGGATAAACGTTGCTTAGAGCGAGGAGGATGGGAGAGAATCTTTAGGAATATGTCATTTAATCGATTGTTGCCAACTATCCCCCATTGTTATGTGTATCACATGAGTGGCCCGTGAAGTCTTGAAGGAAAGACTTAATTTTAAGAAAATTTCGAGAGGATGTTGGAAACCGATGAATACTACGTGTTCTCCTTGCCAATTGTTTGAAATCGATACTTTGTAGAGTCTCGAAAAGTAGATAACTTTAAAGAAAAAAATTTAACCTCATGAGAGTATCAAACATTGATAAGTGTTGCATGTAAGCCACCGAAAAGGAGATCTAAAACATGAAAAGGTGGCAAAGTTTTGATTACCTGTGAATAATAGGAAGATCGATGATCTCAATGTGTCCCCTTTGACACTTTATCATTAATCCACCTCCAAAGTGTTTTTAAGACCTACAAAGTAGTTAAGTCCCAAGGTTTTGAGATACTTGTTTGTTGCCACATGTCCTCATTCTAATCCAATAAATTTTATAGCCTTGCCTTAGTATAAAACCAAAGGATTTGGTTTTCACTTGAATGTTTTGAGGGATAAACATATTATAATCACTTAATTCTTCTAGATTTGGCCTGTTTGAGCTCTTAAAAGAGGGGGAAAGATATTTCAAGAGTTTCAAACAAAAAGGTGCTTTAAGAATGCATGTACAATCACCATTAAAATCCTCTAAGTCTTAATATTATCATCGATTGCCCAAAAATGAAACATGTTTCTTGTTTTGACAACATGTATATTCTTTGAATATTGCAGTTCTTTGGCTAGAATAATATGAACCTAGTGGATTACCTTGACGCAAATCATGTCATTATATTAAGAAACACAACTCCATTCTCATGTTCTCTATGTGTTATGTCATAATGTTTACCATAACATCTATCCTATCACACAAGGTGTGATAATGAAGTAAGGAAAAAAATTACAAAAATGAACCAAATGTGAACCACTAGGTCAATTTCCCTTACAATTCAATGATTGCTAGAATAAAAGTTTTGTTTTATTTATAATTTTGGGTTCTTGTAGTAAGTAATAAAGGGTTTTCCAGTGATTTAATTTAATTTGAATTAAATATAATTACAGAGTAACTGATGTACAAATGATAAAAATACAAATGACACAAGAAAACTAAGATGTAAAGTATGAAACCCTAAGCAAGGAGGAAAGATAGAGGACTTACCTAATTTCTGAATGTACAAAAAGTGATATAGAAGGTACGATTCATGAAAAAATGCAAATAGGGGTCATCACCGGTCACTAGAAATTCTCGGAACTTGAGAATAATGTCTAACGAGGCACCCAATGCTTTGGATAGAGACGCATGGGCACTATCGATCAACCTAGGCACCGGTGACTACGTAAAAGCTCATACTCTAGTTTTTGTTGTGTTGTTAGGGTTTCACGCTTAGTCTATGTTGATCACTTGATGTTTGCACTATGATTGTCGATGATACTCGTAACATGCAAAAGAGAAACTCACCTACACAATCCCATAAACCACATCAAACCTAAAAAGGAAAATGTAGAATGGGGAGTCAGACTAACCCCGACGGTCACCTCGAGAGTGAACTTATAACCGATCACTGCACTACATCTCATACTCCATGTAGCTCTTGTGAGTGTGTGTAGAAATTATGCCCTTGTGCAAGTTGCACTTGATAGAGAGTTGTAGCTAGATTGTAGCAATGTAGTAGAATGTGTGGATGGAATAAAATGGAATTCCCCTTCCTATGTTGTGTATCCAGAGTTGTTGTAGCCCTTGTTCCTTGAATAGATGTTAGGTGAATTCCTTGGAGTGCTTTAGGTTCCTTTTGAATGTAAGCTTAGGCGATGATAGTAATTTTTAGTGCTTGGTCCCCGATTTTGGACACATAACTATGTATTTATATGATTCCTATTAGTGCAAATTCATAGCACCTCCAAATGAGTTATGGATCTACTTTTATAAGGCAAATTCATTTGGTGTGATTACACAACATTAAGCTTTCCCAAAGTGTGGGACCTTTGCAAATGGGGAAAGGTCTCCAGAGAAGGTTGGTTCATCTTCCTAAATTACTCCACAAGCTATTCTAGTGCGCAGCAAGCTAATATAACCTAATCTAACTTCTAAGGAGACAAGGAGAGGAAGAAAACAAGGAAAAATAGAGCCTACACTAAAACAATGATACACCAGAGAAGGAAAGTGTTGATTATCTATCAAAACTACCATGGAACAAGAAGAGGTGAGTAATGGAAAGGATGGACAAGTGCATCACAGGACCAAAAATGGGTTTCACACGTAAAATGTTTCAAAACTCCATGAACACAGCTCCAAACCTGTAATGAACATCCAAACATGCACAAATACCCCAGTAATGAAGAGAGGTAAGGAAAAAACAAAGAAAACGAGCCAAGGATGGACAAATGCATCACAAAAACATGTTTTTTTATTGCTCGAAATTTACACACAGCCATCATTTCACGTGTAAGAGGAAAAAATGCCATTACAGAGTAGGGGACGAGGTTCAAACTCCATTTTTAACCCTAGGGAAGAAAAGAAGGGAGAGGTAGAGAAGAAGGATGAACAACCTTTTTCAAAATGAGCCAAAACTAGCTTTTATCGCTCGAATGTAATGAAGGAAATGAGAAAACGCAAGCAAATAGAGTTTAAAACTCTAACCACCGATAAGATCCATTTAATTAGCCCGCAAAATGATGGGTTTCCATGAAAAATCCCATACTTCATCGTACATTGTTTTGTAGAGCAAGAAAGAGGCCCATACTTCATTAATTTTGGTGGTTGGGGTCGTTTTCTACAATTTTCCATGCCAAAGACGTTTTCTTATTTTTCTCCCGCAAAATACATCAAAATTTAAAATTGAAGTGTCCATCATGTTGAGGATTTCAATAGCTTTCCATTGATACCAAAATTGCAAAAATTCGAGCTCTAGATTGAAAGATATGGCCTTCTGAAGATTTAGGGCAAACAGGGAAAAATTAGGGCAAAAATCGGGTTTGCGGGCCAAAATCCTCCCTTTTTCCCTCTTTTTCAAATTGGGAAATTTTTCCAAAATCTCCACGCCCCACTTCTCCGATGACACGTGGCACCTTCTGGTTGATCCACGGCTTCAAAACAACATTTTGCCCCTTTTACCCGCAAGGGAAAATTTTCTAAAAGTTCTCTCTCGGCCCGACCTCCGATCCAAAATCAAATTTAACTAGCAATTGTGCACACACATTTCTTTGCTTTGTATTGATTTTGGATGTAAAATTGAGCATTATATCATTTTGTATTTTTAATAAAATAATTAAAACTACAAGTACTGTGTAAATATTTAAAGAAATGAAGAGAATTCACCAAAGAATTTGACACAAGAATTGATAACGGAGTTCGGCGCTGAGGCCTACATCTCCGAGTCCGGTTGAATGGGACCGATCTATTAAAATCTTGAAAATAATTCTTTACAAAGAATTCTACAAAATTCTGACCTTCTCACAGTCTTCCTCTGTCAAAAATAACAGGGGTTGCTTTTTACATCTCCTCAAAATTCCACTCCTAGCTCAAGTTATGAGCATTTCAATATTTTTGCACAGACCCGAATGTTATTCAAATAAAATAACACTCCTTTTATATTGTTTCTAAGCCTCCTAGCATACCGGCTGGGCGCTTATCCTTTTACACGGCCCACCCAGTTCCATTCTCCTCCCCATGCATTTGACTTATCTCTTAGGGAACAATATCCCACATTTGGCGCATTTTAAAGTGGAGGAGGTTTTAAAAAGGTGGGCGGTGCAATGTTTAAGTGGCTTAAGAGCCACCTTAGCCGTGGGAAGTGGGCGCATTTGTTGGTTGGAAGGATGGTGCATGGATAGACATAGCCATAGTATTTTTAGGTGCCTAGAATAATGCCAAATATAATGCGTGGAATAGGTAATAGGGATTTGGATTAAATGCGTAAATAGCGGGGTCCATTTGTCCGTGAACGAGCGCCCAAGACCGGCGTTCCCAAAACCAATTTTAGTTCGTCACACGATTGTCCACGTGTCGCAATATAATTGAAACACTTGGCAAGTGTGCACATGCCCAACCTACACAAAACTCCAAATTTTGCCGCTTGCCCAAAAATTTCAAATGGGGCTATAACTTTTGCAAATGAGCTCCGTTTCCTGCAAACAAGATATCGACGAAATTGTATAATTTTTCTCCACGCTTTAAAAATGACTACAACTTATTCTCGAGAAGATCTTAGAGCAAGAGTTTTTCTTTGTGAGGATCCTCTGGATCATTCCTTCCCACTGAGAAACTTTTGGACCCCAAAAGTCAACTTAATTGGTGAATAGGTGAGGGTATTTCTCCCTCACCTTTCCAGTTTCCATCCATTTAGCCTTTTTCAGATGCATGCCTTTGAACCCAACATGAAGATACTCAATATCACCTCTTTGCGAAGTTCTTACTTTCCTATCCAAAATGATGTCTTCCCGCAACTCATCAAGATACTCGGAGAAAAATCATCAATGGAAGGCATTATGTTAGAATCATCATGATCAACAATCATAAAGGTTCATACAATCTTAAATTCTCAACATTTATAACTCGAGTAGATTTGCATATATGGAGGTAAATCCAACCGGAAAGCATTGTTACCAATTTTTTCCAATATTTGGAATGACCATACCGTATAGGTTTCAATTTTTACCTTCACCGTCGGCCTTTCCTCATCGATGTGAAGCCAAACCGAATCACCAACTTTGAACTTGTGATCGCTTCTATGTTTATCATGCCTAACTTTGTACTTGGCTTGACTTTTCTCCAATTGTTCACGGACATACCGATGAACCTATTGTATTCTCTCGCACAAATCTTTTAGCCTTGTCAGAATCGCTTGAACCATTAACAACAGCTTTCATGTCCATAATATATATCTAATGGAGAATTAGGTAGATATCCATAACAAGTCTCAAATGGAGACTTCAAAGTAGAAGAATGTAAGGCACGAGTAAAAGCATGTTGCACATAATAAAGATGTTCATCCCACAATTTAGGATGTTTGCTACTATAGCCCCTAAGTAATTGTACCACTATGCGGTTTACAACCTCTGTTTGACCATCATCCCGTGGATGAAAATGTTTTTTTTCAGTTTTGTGTCCATTAACACCTGACAATGTTGACCAAAATTCCCAAGAAATCTAGAATCCCGATCGATATAATTGAAGTAGGTAAACCAAAATGAACCCAAACAAATTGAAAAAACAAATGTGTAGTTCCTCACCAGCTTATTTGTTTAGTACATGGAACCAACACACACATTTTGCTAAATCATCCCACTACCACATATAAGTAATCATGTTTCTTCCGTGTCATAGGCAAGCCTCCTACAAAGTCCATGGAAACACTTTCCCAAGGCCTTGTTGGAACAGGAAGAGGAGTGTAAAGTCCTAATTTCCTATTACTTGGCTTGCTTGTGGCACAAAGAACACATCCCTTAATATACCTGTTTACATGTTCATGCATTCTAGGCCAATAACAATATTTTTGTAAATGTGCAACTCAGTATTACTAATACCTAAATGCCATGAAATAAGAGAAGTATGTGCTTCCCTAATCATATGCACACACTCATTTTTTGGAATACAAAGTTTTCCAGAATGATATAACAATCCTTCATGCAAATGATAATCTTTTTCTCCTACTTGTTTCCCACTTACTAGATCCTCATACACTTCTCTAAAGTCAACATCATTAACATATTGTTCCTTGTAACTAACATGAGCCAAAGAACTATGCTGCAAAAGAATAGATGCTACTACCACTGGTGGTCTAGATAACATGTCGGCAACCTTGTTTTGAATACCTTTTTTATACCTTGATTACAAGATGAAATTGTTGCAAAAATCCCATCCACCGAAATGTCTAGAATGTTGCAATTTGGTTTGTGTTTGTAAGTATTGAAGCGGTTGATGGTCGGTATGTATAATTGTTTCTTTTCCCATTAAATAATGCTTCCACTTTTTAACACTTTGAACCAAAGCATATAATTCTTTATCATAAGTTGGATAGTTTCTTACCGCACTTGTAAAGGTTTCGAATGGTAACACACTCGGTCGCTTGTTCCGCATCAAAATCGCCCCATCATGCGTAGTCACTAGATCTATCTCAATCTCATATGAATGTTGTAAATCCGAAAGTGCCAAGATCGGAGCGGCACTTATCTTCTCTTTCAGTGTATCAAAGGATTTTGTTGTTTTCCTCCCCACTGAAAGACCTGTTTAATACTTGTCAAAGCATGCAAAGGAGATGCAATATATGAGAAGTTAGCAATAAATTTTCTCTAGTACTGAACTGCACCTAGAAAACTTCTAACTTCCGTCACATTTGTGGGTCTAGGCCATTTCACAATAACCTCTATTTTTGCAGGATCAATTCTCAATTCTCCATTTCCTACAATATAACCCAAGTAAATTAAAGATGTTTTTCCAAATTCACATTTTGACATCTTCAAATACAATTTCTCTTTCCTTAGTGCATCTAAGACTTTCTGGATGTGTTTAACATGTTCATCCCATGACTTACTGAAAATAAGAATATCATCTAAGTAGACAATAACAAAATTATCAATGAATGGTCTAAATATTTCATTCATAACTCTCATGAATGTTCTTTAGTGCATTGCACAAACCAAAAGGCATCACTAACCATTCAAATAATCCCCTGCTTCGCTTTTAAAATCAATTTTCCAATCATCACCTTTTGAAATTCTTACTTGGTGATAACCACTTCTTAAGTCTAACTTAGTGAAATAAATTGCATTCTTTAATTGATCCAGTAAATCATCTATTATAGGAAGAGGGTAACGATTCTTTATAGTAATCTTGTTTAAAGCATGGAAATCAACACACATTCGCCAAGTGCCATCCTTCTTAGGAACCAATATAATTGGTGAACCACATGGGGATGTACTTGGACGAATTATACCTTGAGCCAAAAGTTCCATTACCTGTCTCTTGATTTCCTCATTCTCTACTACTGACAACCTTTACATTCCGATATTGGGAAGAGGTGCATCCCAAGCAATTGTATCTCATGTTGAACCCCTCTTTTGGGAGGTAGACCTTATGGATCCTGAAAAGCATCATCAAAATGAGAAACAATTTTTACCAATTCATCCTTATGTTTCAGATTGCAAGTCTCAAAAGCCATCTCATGTTCTTTTTCTTTGGCTTTGACCACCATGAGCACAAAAATTTTGCTTGAGTTTACAAGCCTTTTCATTTGACTCGCAGCTACTACCAGGATAGAGTATTCTTTTCACGGTGAGCTCTAATAATAAACTCAATTCCATCCTTTACAAGCAAATATTTATTTTCTTCCCTATAGAAGATTGCTTTACGATCATACAAATAAGGACTTCCCAAAACCACCCCACAAATATCCAAAGGAACTACATCCAATTCAACCTCATCAATAAACTTGTCGTCAGTAATGGCAAATCAAAGTACAAGTTTTAGTTACTGCAGCTTTTGCATCATCACAAACCCAAATGCCCAAAGGATAAGGCTTAGGATGTGGTTTAGTTTTGAGTCCTAATTTCTTAACAACCTCCTCGTAAATTAGATTAGCTTGAGATCCACTATCAAAAAGAGTATCAATTTTCGTATGCTTTGAAATTACTCTAATATGGAAAAGCTCATTCCTTTTCTTATCATCGTATAGTTTGTTTACTAGAAGAATATGCAACATCCGTAGTGCTATTGTTGGAAATTGAAAGAGTTGATTTACCTTGAAAACTCATAGTTGTGATTTTGGTTTCATCACCCGAATCAAAACCAAGATCATGCACTCAAGTGTTTGTTTTGTTTTCTTTTCCTTTCTTAACCATCCATTTAGGCTTCTTTTCGTGATGTCATTTCCAACATTTAGACTCATCATGGTTTTTTTACAATGATTACAAAATGGTTTTTCATCTTCCTTGTTAATAGTAGAGTTTGTTTTATGCTTACCCTTTCCTTTTCCTTATTCTTTCGAACCTTTTCCTTCGTTGCTTATTCTTCTAATTAACAAAAGAGAAAGAGGAATCCTTTTTCATTTTCCCTCGTGCTTCCAAATGGGTTGCTTGAACACATACTACATCAAGATTAGTAGGACCTAAAACAAGTATCATATGCCTTAGATAACTATGCAATCCACCAATATATTTGAGCAGTGTTTCTTCTGTGTTTAGGGAAATTCCCAGAATTAGAGCCCTTTTCCTAAATTCTTATGTGTATTCTTTAACACTTTGTCCCTTAGCTTGTCTTAATGTTTGCCAATCCATCATAGCTTGTTGCTTATAACCAAGAGGATAAAATTTTTGCCTAAGATTTGAAACAAATTCAGACCAAGAAGTGATTTCTATACCTTTGTTTTCTTCCACTTCCTGAAGCTTACTCTCCCACAAAATGAGTGTTGTGCCACCCATCCAAAGAGTTTCCAGATGAATCTTTGCTTCATCATCAACAATTCTCTGAACCCTGCAATATACTTCTATCTGCTTGACCCAGTTATCCAACTTCTCTGCATTTAGCTCTCCAGTATACATAGGCAATTCAAACTTGATATCTAACTTTAATGAAGGAAAATCAGATTTTAAAGAGTCTCTTTTTGGAATATCAGAACTAGAGCTTTCTTCTTTCTTACCTCCTCTAGTTCCCTTTTCCCTTTGCCTATCTTGGTACATTTCTTCCACCATTTCCTTCATCTGTTGGAATGATTGACGAAATTTTTCTTCCACTTCCTCTCAATCCGCCATCAGGACTTCGAGATCGTCTCACCACCAATTTTGGGATCTCCTTCAACTAACTCTCCTTTACCCTTCTTAAATCGAGACCTTGTTAACATCCAACACACAACTTGTAATCAAAAATAGTTAATCCGAACCAAAATAAGTCAAAACCAGCTCGATACTCAATGATCTGAAAATCAAATTTAACTAGCAATTATGCACACACATTTGTTTGCTTTGTATTGATTTTCGATGTAAAAATTGAGCATTATATCCTTTTGTATTTTTAATAAAATAATTAAAACTGCAAGTACTGTGTAAATATTTAAAGAAATGAAGAGAATTCACCAACAATTTGACACAAGAATTGATAACGGAGTTCGGTGCTTGAGGCCTACGTCTCCGGGTCCAGTTGAATGGGACCGATCTATTAAAATCTTGAAAATAATTCTTTACAAAGAATTCTACAAAATTCTGACCTTCTCACAGTCTTCCTCTATCAAAAATAATAGGGGTTGCTTTTTACATCTCCTCAAAATTCCACTCCTAGCTCAAGTTATGAGCATTTCAATATTTTAGCACAGACCCAAATGCTATTCAAATAAAATAACACTCCTTTTATATTGTTTCTAAGCCTCCTAGCATACCGGCTGGGTGCTTATCCTTTTACACGGCCCACCCGGGTTCCATTCTCCTCCCCATGCATTTGACTTATCTCTTGGGAACAATATCCCACATTTGGCGCATTTTAAAGTGGAGGAGGTTTTAAAAGGTGGGCGGTGCAATGTTTAAGTGGCTTAAGAGCCACCTTAGCCATGGGAAGTGGGCGCATTTGTTGGTTGGAAGGATGGCGCATGGATAGACATAGCCATAGTATTTTTAGGCGCCTAGAATAATGCCAAATATAATGCGTGGAATAGGTAATAGGAATTGGATTAAATGCGTGGAATATGGAATTAAATAAAAATGCGTGGAATATGGTAATTGCATAGTTTAAAATGGCATATCAAATAGTCCCACATGCATAGCAAAAATGCAATTACAGGCATATATATACACAAGTTGGTATAGTGATAAAATGAGAAGGAGGCCAAGACACCCCTCCATAATCGAGTGTGTCGAACTGGAGGGCCCCCACCAAGAAATAACGGGGTCCATTTGTTCGTGAACGAGCATCCAAGACCGGCATTCCCAAAAACCACTTTTAGTTTGTCACACAATTGTCCACGTGTCGCAATATAATTGAAACACTTGGCAAGTGTGCACACGTCCAACCTGCACAAAACTCCAAATTTCGCCATTGCCGAAAATTTCAAAATGGGCTATAACTTTTACAAACGAGCTTCGTTTCCTGCGCAAACAAGATATCGATCAATCATATAATTTTTCTCCATGCTTTAAAAATGACTCAGAATTTATTCTCGAGAAGATCGGTGTTTCTTTGTGAGGATCCTTTAGATCATCCGCTACTAATGTGGACACGTGGCGCCATCCTATTGGTTGATGGGACCGTGGTTCATTTCATGCCTTTAAGTTTTTACACCAAAAGCCAAAATCTTCAACTTTCCCCTCGACCCCGCCTTGGCACTACCGACGTAGACTTGACACGTGGCACTCTCCGATTGGTGTGGGGCCTTAACCAATTTTTTCTTCATTCTCCTTTGTAGGCTTGCGGGCCAAATTTTGACTTTTGAGTTTTTAGCCAAAAAGGCTAAGTGTCAAAATTTTCTCCTTGGCCCCGCGAGTCCGTTTCCTTCCTTCATCGGGCCCGCAGCCAAAATTTGCCTTTGTGCCTTTTAACCCCAAAAGGGGATAAGTGCCGAATTTCTCTCCACACCTCTGCCAACTCACCAAATTTCCTTGGCAAAAATGCTTCCCCACTCCGTTGCCCCGATATTTCTTGCCACAATTTCCTCCTTACCTCTGCAAGCCCGCCTAGGGCAAATTTTCACTGCTAACTCCGCCAAGCCATAACTCAAAAAATACAAGGAGTTAGGATGACTTATTTACCTTTTTGGAAAGGTGAAAAAATTATCTATCTAATGAAGCCATACCTAGAAAATTTTGAGTGCCTAAAGCATGCAAAAAATCCATTTTAAGTCCCAAAGAAAGGAAAAGGAGGAGGAGTTAACCAAAATAAGCGTGGACTTATTTTGATAACAATTCCTCGCTTTGAATTTTGAAATTGACAACTGGAAGGCCGACCCATAAGTGAAAAAGATACCCAAAAGATAAAAGAGACCCAAAAGGAGTGAATAAGGTAAAAAAGGGTCAGGGGTGTCTAGAGAGGACAAGAGTGCCTAGGTGCTTTTGTCCTGGTTGGGTGTTGGTGTCTAAAGCTATGAAATATAAATAAGTAAAGTTCTGACTGGGATGTAGGGTGTGTAATACCAAATAGAAAACAAGAGACAAAGAAAAGAGGCCAAAGATAGTTTTCAACCACTAGTTTTCTTACTTAGGAATCATGTCGATGGTAACATGCTTTAAGGACCTAGAAATGTACCCAAGTGTGTGATTTTGTATCTAAATTTTCCCCCACTTTATGTTGTTGAGTGAATACTGATAATACAAAGTAGATAAGAGATGTGTACCTTATAATCATGTAGAGTGTGCAGCGAATAACGTGTCAAGTGGACAAGTGAAGCGTGAAATGATTACAAAGTAAAGCATGGAAACTAGGAAAGGAAAGTGACCCTAGGGGTGAAGCATATGTGTTACTTGTACATGTTGTTGTGCTTGTATTTGTTGTTGTAGGCTACTTCTTGTTGTGTATTAAGGACGAACCTATAAAAGAAGAGCAAAAGAGTAGTCAAAGTCTTGTATATGAAAAATTTGAGCAAAGTATGCAAAAGTATGTAAAAGTGTGTAAAAGTAGTAGTAAAGGAAAGTGTGCACCTGATGTAAAAGAGTGTAAAGGATAGAAATGTGTCCTGAAATGTTTTGAAGATCAAGTTTTTGGGAGATCTCATGCCGATAGCATTTTTTTGGGAGATATCATGCCAAGTGTGAGTTTTTTTGGGCGATCTCATGCCAAGTGTGAGTTTTGGGCGATCTCACACCAATGAACAAGTGTTGGGAGAGAGTTCTAGTGTTACTCTCCATATATGACTCAACCCAATAAGCAACACCGTAAATGGTGCATCCCGATTTGTTCCTATTCTATTGTTTTAATTATTTATGATTGAAGGAGATAGAATGCATTCTTTCACTAGAGGATTGTGCCTGTAATTGTAGAATTGCTCTAAAGACTTATGTAAACCGTGTTAATCTGATAAGATGACCGTATGTTCCCAAGAAATCAGCACCTATGGGAGGACACAGCTCCCGTGCGTTCTTCGTATGATGATAGATGCTAGAGTATGTGATATGCCGAGGACCTAAGTCAAATTCTGGGTCGTTATGTGATCGTGTTCTTGTGATGTTGTTGTAATGTGAAAATTTGTACTACATCTCTCGAGCTATCAGTAGGGGTGATTTGTTCAACTAATATATGATCCCCTCAATTAGGGTGCATGCAACAATGGAAGGAGAATACATCCCAAAAGAGAGGACTCGATGTTAAACTAAATTGTATACTGCGGGGGTAGAGGATGTGCATGGTAGAAACTAAGGCACATACAAACAAAGTGGCTAGTAACACGTGTTAGTAGAAAAAGTAGCAAGTATGCAATAAAACGCAAGTAAGAAGACAAGATAGACCATGAAAAGTGGGTTTCAAACATGGGACATTGCTCACAATGTCATAAGAAAATTAGGGTCAAAGCTACCAAAAGCATACAATAAACATACAAGACATAGGAAAATACCACAAACAATAACATATAGTAGTAACCAATGTCAAGAAAAGTGTATCGATAACCATGATGGTAACTAGAGTGTGTCAAAGGGTACCGATAATACAATGCGTGTATTAAAGGGTTTGAAAATGCTTAGAAATATTAGACATGAAGCACGAGCGTTAAGTGTGATAGGTCACTCTAGAGACAATTTATGGTGCCGAATGGGGAGAAGCGCAATGCCCCCAAGTGTGCTAATGATGGAGATCTATGAGATAACATGAGAGATACATTGCTAGTGTGGGAGAGCATTAGCCGTGTGATGAGAATAGAGGGAGTCATCACAATGGTAGGCAAGAACAAGAGTAGGACCAAGGTTGGACTTTGGGTTAACAAGAGAAGGCCTAAAGAGGTCATCTAGAGTTTGTTGGTCTTTCTTAGAGAGTGGTTGTCGATTTGGAATTTGTAACACCGTAAAATACTTGAGAGAAGGAGGGGATGGACTAATTTTTAGAGGAGGTTTCTTAGTTAGAATGGGTAGTATTGTAGAAGACTTGAGAGGAGGAGGGGATGGATTGATTTTTAGAGGAGGTTGCTTAGTTGGAGTTGGTAACATTGTAGAAGGATTGAGAGGAGGAGGGGATGAACTAATTTTTAGAGGAGGTTGCTTAGTTGGAATGGGTTGGAAAAAAAAATCTTAATTCATCGAAGGAGGAACATTAGTAATATGGAATAATGCTCATTAGACATGGAAGGACCAGATTTAGGAGCCCATTGGGATTTAGAAATTGAAGATGAGCATGAAGCATAATGTTGTGCAACAAATGAGATAAAACCCTGATGCTCAAGGTGTTTAATTCTTCATTTTAGAGCATAGCAATCATTGTCATGATGTCCATTAAGTTTGTGATAATTACAAAATGGGAGACCGATGTATTTTACAAGTTGATAAAGAGGATAAAAATGAGTAGTTGGCAAGTTGATCAATTAGTGATTAAGGAGCTTGGGAAGAATATCATGTTGCTTAGTATTTGGACCAAACTTGAGAGGGGTAGGGAGCAGTAATACTTGGTGTTCACTTATATGAGCACATGTAGAGACATAGAAGTAGAAGGAGAACTAGCATGGGCTTGAGAAACATCCTTGAGATGTTGGATTTCAAATTTAAGAGATGTAATCATTATTTCCATAGAATGGATTTTATCTTGAAATAAACAATGTAAAGATTGAATTGACTCTAATATGGGTTGATTGGATGGAGGATTAGGACCGATAGAGTCATCAGATAGATGACCGAAAATGGCACTTACTTGAGTGGGTGGCGTATTGTGAGGGAGATACATAGTGTCTAGGGATTTTGGAGAATAGCCTTGCAAGGTGGATGCATTTGAAGTAGGTCATGTAAAGAGATTTGAGGAATTTGAGGAGCCATGAAAGAAGATTGGATAAAATAAGAAAAATGAGGATCCAAGTGTTTGATCATGAGTGGGGTTCACCAAATGATTTAATTTAATTTTAATTAAATCTAATTACAGAGTAACTAGCTGATATACAAATGATAAGAAAGTAGTAATGACACAAGTAAACTAAGATGTAAAGTATGAAACCTAAGCAAGGAGGAAAGATAGAGGACTTAGCTGATTTTTGAATGTATAAGAAGTGATTTGGGTAGGTACGACTAATGAACAAATTGCAAACAAGGTCGACACTAGTCACTTAAAATTCTAGAACCTGAGAATAATGTTGGGCAAAGGGTTCCCAATGCTTTGACAAAGACACTTGGGCACCGGTGATTGTTCCTGGGCATTGGTGACCGCTCGTAGGGCTCAAAATCTTGTTTATGATGTATTCTTAGGGTTTTACGATTGGTCTTTGTTGATTGCCTAGTGTTCGCATTATGATTGTTGATGATACATGTAACTCCGTAAAGAGAAATTCACCTACACAAGCCCACAAAGCACATCAAACCTAAAAAGGAAAATACATAATGGGAGTCGATTGACCTCGACGGTCACCCCAAGAGTGAAATTACAATTGAGCACTACACTACATCTCATAATCCATATAGTTCTTGTGAGTGTGTGTAGAAATTGTTCCCTAGGATGCCCTTGTGCAAGTTGCACTTGATAACGAGTTGTAGTTAGAATGTATCAATGTAGTAGAATGTGTGGATGGAATATAATGAAATTCCCCTTCTTATGTTGTGTATGCAAAGTTGTTGTGCATCCCTTGTCCCTTGAATGGATGCTAGATGAATGCCTTGAGTGCTTTAGGTGCCTTTTGAATGCAAGCTTAGGTGATGATAGTAATGCTTAGTGCTTGGTCCTGATTTTGAACACATAACTATATATTTATATGATTCCATTGTTTGAATTTCATAATTGAATACCGGGAAGGTCGACCCATAAGTGAAAAATATGCCCAAAAGATAAAAGATGCCCAAAAGGAGCAAGTAAGGTAGAAAAGGGTCGGGGTGCCCATAGGGGACATGAACGCCAGCGCTGGTGTTTGAAGCCATGAAAGATAAATAAGTAAATTTTTACTAGGTCAGTAGGGTGTGTAAGACCAAATAGAAAACAAGAGACAAAGAAAAGAGGCCAAAGATAGTTGTTAACCACTAGTTTTCTTGCTTAGGAATCATGTAAATGCTAGCATGCTTTTAGGACCTATAAATGTACCCAAGTGTGTGATTTTTGTCTACAACATGGAGGCTAATTAAAGTAACTTATTCTTAACAAATTTATCATATGGCAACAAAATGGTATATATCCTTGTAGAAGGCCTATCACCACATTATTATTATTAAGATAACCAACTATATGGTCAAACAAATAGGCATATATATTTTGAGAATGTTTTAACTTCTAGGTCACAATATGTATGTATGTATGTATGTATGTATGTATATATACATACATATATATAATACAACTATATACATTCTATAAATATAATTTGTATTTGTTTTCTATCTTTTTGAATAATTCCCGTAAGATAATTTATAAATGACATTGAAGTTGTAAAGATAATAGTTTCACACAATTTTTTAATATAAGTATGTTCTTTAGTACATAGATCAAGTTAATAATATTATTCATTGGATGAAATGCTCTACCATAAAATAGACTCATAAGCTATAAAAGAAAAAAATTGAAATTTTCTTTAAAAGAGAGTCTAAAATAACCAAACTTATCTAAATAAATGACCCCTCCCTCTTCATCCAAAGGCTTAATGGAGACTTGCAGAAATCCTATCCATTTGCTTAATTAATTATCAAATGGGCTCCATGTAGACCCATTTGATAATTCAACTTTTTGATATTATCTCCATCTTCTATAAATTATTAATTCATGAGTATTGATATACACATCCGACACTCTTTTCCTAAATTCAAAAGGTAGAATCTATCATCCCACCTACCCAGTCCCACATGTTCCCCACTTAAGTCAAAATCAAGTTCCCACCTAAAAATCAATCTCCACCTAAAAATTCAATCCCTTCAAATTATTAAAATTTAACCCCACCCATGAAGTCAATAATTCAAAAATCCCCTATCCGACAACAAATCCAAAAATCAATAGTTAAAGTGAGCACATGGCTTCACTATTACACCTAATCATGTCCCCACTCCACATCACACCTTTTCTTTTTTTCACATCATGAACCCTACCATCAAATCAACTCTTCATCATGTCCTCTTAATCAAAATTGCTTTTGCAAATTATGGTTATTCGTTAATCCTCTATTTTAATCCAAATTCAAATTATAAATATGAGTCTTCTCCCCTCAAAAGGAGGAAGAAATTCAGGTGAATGTCTGTGAGATTTTAGTCATTTTATAATATCATTATTATTCTATCTGGGTGATAACACGTGGGATTTCCATGACATTCTGCTCATGATTTGGGTTCATGTAATGAGATTCATGTTGCACGCATCAGATCGGTAATTCTGTCTACATACGGTACCATCCAGGTTCTTTTATTTATCAATTTGTATGTCATTTGTTTTGGACGCTATTGTACTATTATTCTTATCACACGGGGTTGACAGCCACCGAGGAAGTTAACACTTCCCGGATCTGCTTTGTCAGAAGCCCCATTAAAATCTCTAATCATTATTTTCCTAGTGTATGTGAGCTGCAGGTTTTCAGGATCACACCGAGGACTCCGATATCAACTTTGCACCCGATAGCATCTATCATCATCTCCAAGGTATTAAGCCCTTGTATACTCGACATGGTTTTGTGTTTCTTGATTACTCATACACTCACCTGGACAGGAAGCTGGAAACACGAGATCAACATTTGGCACACCCGGTGGGACCAGATCCAAGCTCTGGTCATTTTTTTTTTGCTTGCTCACTTTGTATGGGTGTCATATGTATAATAGTTATTGTATTTTATATTATTGTAAATATGACATCGTTGTCAATTTAGATATATTTTCTATATTTCATTTTAGATTCACCCATTTACAAGGTTTTGGTACTATTTCCATCCATGTGTTGTGGTTCGTACATGTAGTTATTTGTTTCGTCATTGGGGTAAGTGGATTTTTTCATTTGAAAGGATCATTTTGAATAAGGTTATAATAGGTAAAACTTTTATTTTATTTCTAATAATTATAATATTTTGTTCTTGTTTTATAGTATATTCATTATAGGAAAGCATATAAAAATAAGAGAAAATAAAATAAAAAAAAAAAAAAATAAAAAAAAAAAATCCTAAGCTACCCCATCTTACCCCCCCTTCCCCTAACTATCTCCCTCACCTCTCCCCACTCGCCACCTCCCTCACCCCACCCCACCCCACCTCCACCTCTCCACTCCATCCCTATCCCACCTTCCTCCTCTCCACCCCTCCTCCCATCCCTTCCACTCCCACTCCCCACTCTCCACTCTCTCCCACTCCCACCCCTCTCCCTCCACTCCCTCCCCTCCCTCCCATCCTCCCTGTCATCTTCTCTCCACACTCCACCTCTCCCCCATCCCCCAACCCCTCCCCCATCTCCTCCCCTTCCTCTTCCTCCCTCCTCTCCCCTCCTCCCCCCACACCTCACTCCACTCCTCCTCCCACACTTCCCCTCCATTCCATACCCCTTCATCCCAAGCTCTCTCATCTCTCTTCACACATCTACATCCCACCTTCCCATCCCCACCTCTCTCCACTCTCCTTCTCCCTCACAGCCTCCCTCCTCCCACCTCTTCCCCACACTCCTCTCCTCCTCCTCCCACCTCCCATCTAAGCTCCATCCTCACCAACCACCTTTTCCTCCCACTCTTCTCTTCTATGTCTCTTCTCCCCATCTTCACCGACCTCCCTCACCTCTCCACTCCCCTCGACTCTCATCTTCCCTTCCACCTTATTCCCATTACTCCTGCCTCCTGCGCTGCTCCACATCTCCCTTTTTATATTCTATCCATTCTTGTCCATTAATTACATATATATAGTCTTTTTAATAAGTTAATAAGGTTAATCATGTTTTAAACAATCCATGCAATCTTTACATTTTGCTTCACTTGTTCAATTAATCAATAATTGTTTTCATGTTTCTAAATTTAGTATATTAATGTTCTTTAATTTGATTGAATTTATTGATTTTTCTATTATAGTTATTGGCTTACAATTTGTTAGAACATGTCTATAAAGAATGCTTTGATAAGTAATATTGCAAATAGAAGTAACTTCATAGTCTCCTTATAATTAGCTTGCCATTTCTCATAAAATACTTTACCATTTCTAGTAACTTAGCCATCATAAAAATCATTGGTGAAGGTTAAAAGAAATGTTTTATTGGAGGTTATTCACTTTTATTTTCAAATTATTACTTTTAGTTATTAAATATTGTTTTACTTTGTTAATATCTTTATATTTTAATTTAATATCATTTTTTATTTTTCATCATTTGAAAATCATTTCATGAATTATTTCCCACTACCATAGTTTATTACTTAACTTTATAGACTAACTTTTTGTGGTCTTCGTTTATCTTATAATTGTTTCCTTTTTTGCGATCACATAAAATCTAAACGTCTCTTTCATCACAAAATAACGTTGTCAAAGACCAATATCAAAACCAAACACATCGTGTAAAACATTTTTATTAAACATTCAACAATCATAAATGATGCCATTTTAGGGTACCCCCATTCAAATCATTCTCCTCAAGTGGCGCTTTGTTGTTTTCCCTCTCTTTTTCAAAATCTTAGTCACTTGATTGCTTTGCATACTCCTTGTTTGGCTCAACTTGCTATCAATAAAAAGGAAAAGTGATATACATAGTATTCTTTAGTTTTCTATTTTCTCTTTTCTGCATTGTACTTTCCCATTCCTGGTTGATTGTCAGCATCGAACTTCATATTTCAATTTTGGAGTAAAACAAACCTGTGCATTCTGCTTGCTCACATAGTGTAACTAGAGGTTTAAGTATTTGCATCACACTTATCATCACACACTACCTAAAAATTCACAAATTAATCAACACATCAAAACATTCATTGCACCTGGTTCATTGATTGGGATTTGATCACCCAACCAACCATTTCAGACATTTCCCAGCCATAAATTACCTAAAACCAAACATAGTTTACCTTCTTCTAGGTCCTCTTTCAGCCATTTTATTTTACACACGTTCTTGATTAAAAAAAAAAAAAAATTTGTTTGTCTGGACTTGTTTGTTAATATAACAACGATTTCCTTTTTATGCCCGTAATCACTCGATCCACTACTAAAAAGATGGAACACAACCTCACCACACACAGTGCTTCATCCCAATCAATCACTACATCAACAACTTCATCATCCGTGTTTCTTCCTATCTCACTCACAGGCACCCATCCTCTCACTAATATTCCTCATTCAATACCTTTCACCCACACTACGGCATTAGACCAACATTCCATCCCATCTAGGCCAGCCACTCTGCCCTCTATTAGATCAGAGCCTATTGGTACTTCAGTCTTCCCTCTTGAGACCCAAAATTTAGATAGATTCTTGACGCCAACCCTATGGCCCTTCAAGACTATCTTTTAAGAAGATACATACACCTCCCTCTGGATGGCCCACCACTTCAACAGGTCTATCCTTATAATATTGGTTCTGACATTCCTCAATCTATGGCCTTACATGATTTTGCATCATCCTCCACCAACCCATCGGCACACCAGACCACCCAGGTAGTTACACCCATTCCACCCAATCTTCCTCACATCAACACGACTATCGTGACTGCCATCCCTACCACTACAACAACTCGATGGTCACTGGTACCTCCATTCAACCATCCCATGTGTCAAATCCCTTATCCGGACAACAAAAAATTCCTACTACATCACAAGTCTATACCCTCACTTCTCAACTTCCTCCAACCATACCTTTGCAACATACAATGTCATTTCTAGTCTATCAACCCACATATACCCACATCCCCACTCAACAGTTACTTCCACAACCTCCACAATCTCAACAATCACACCATGCCCCTGTTTCTCACCAACACACATTCTATCAACAACCACCTCAACTATCACACATAACTTACACTCACCCATACAAATTCCTCAGATACCCACACATACTCAAATCCAACCACCACCTTTCATTACTCAACAGACACTTCCTAATGACCCCATGCAAATCTTGATAGGTCGGTTAGCCAACCTAGAGGCTTGCTACGTTAGGGTCCAAAGTCACATTGTCTTATGAACAAATATGTAATGAACCCATCCATCCATCCGTGCCCATGAAACCATATCCTCCACACTGGGAATTGCCAAAGTTCACCAAGTTTAACAACAAGGAGGATCCCTCAACAACATCTCAGAGCATTTAAGCATACATGTTATCTCATTGCACACGACCAAGACTTGATGCTTCATACTTTCCCCATGTCTTTGGCTGGTCCCACCTTAGAGTGGTATAATAATATTCCCCAGTACTCCATATTTTCTTTTTCCCAACTTGCACAATTATTTCTTGAACATTTTCCATTAATATCACGTAAAATAACCATCAATGACCTGTACACTATCCACCAATTCGAAGATGAATCCATCACGGATTTCATCACATGATGGCGCAATATGATAAATCAATTATCTTTTCCACTACCTCAAACTGATCTCATCGAGCTCTTCACGCGCACTCTTGCGCTAAGCATATTTCCTCCACCTTACAAATCCAATCATTTCACACTTTCGAAGAGGCTTTTACTATGGCCCACAAGCTTGAGACACGTGCCTTGGAATAGGGGCATTTAAAATTGAAGACCAATAAGCCAAAAACCAAATTTGTCAGACCGTCCATATCAAATGATAAATCAAAGACAACTAGCCAATGCCATCATTGTTAGATCATCTCCTACCCCAACATCTACAGTGACTCAACAATGATTCACATGGCCAATGCCCAATTATACTCCCTTAGGAGAATCATATAGTGTCATCTTTGACAAGTTGATAACAACACACTTGATCACACTACCACCTATCCAACCTGTTAATGAATCTAGGCCACGACCTGTGTGGTATCGAGAGGATCACTATTGCAAGTATCATCAAGTCCGAGGACACGACATAGAAAAATGTCAAACGTTCAAGGATTTTGTCCAAAGGCTTATCGATCAGGGAGAACTTCAAGTGGATAACCCGAATGCCTCATCCAATCAACCTTTAGATATTTTTAAACAACCATTTCCAAATCATACACCCACATCCATAAACCAGACTACTCCTACTTCTGTATCTCAAACCCTAGTACCCACACCATAAACACTATCCATGTCGACGATAAAAGTCCAGTTTCCCCCACAAGTTTACCTTCTTCATCAACCATTACATCAGTCCCCTTTGATACATTATTTACATCCCCAAACACATCAACATTCATCTCCACATCAACATCGGTTACATCCATGCCCATGTCAATACCCTTTCCTATACTCACATCTTTCTCAACACCTACCACCCTCTCTCAGATGCAAATATCACTTTTGTATCATGGCCCCTTACATCTACTCCATTAAACCCAATCACCTTGTCAGAAATTATCCCACCTCTACCTATTATCTCATCCTTAGCTTCTCTTCCAATCCCTCTTTCTAGCACTTCTACCAACACCTACAACATCTACTATTTTACAATCACCTATCTCATCTCCCTCTTCCATGGCCATGTCATTACTCGATGATTTTTGGCAAACATTCCAACATTCCTTAATTTCAAATTATCATCCCATTTCTTCTATACCATTAGACACTCACACATCGGCGCAGTCCCCACAAATATCCACTTCAATATCTCTGGATCCTCCTGTAGAGATTCTGGTCATTCCCTCTAACAATCCACATTCATATACAAGACCTAGACCCCCATTTCCCAAGCATTCTCCTTCACATCCTCATCCAAAAGTAGACCTCACTATTCCCGATAGAAGCTCCTCGGAAACCACATCATCTCCTTCTATTTTAGGACCACACCCCTCATCCTCCTCTTCCATTTTAGGAACCTTCCCTTCACCAACAACACATACTACCACTAGAACAATGCAACCACCCTTTTCCAACCGATATCTTAAAACAAATTCAAAGGCATCTGTGTCTTCCACTACTATCCCGACATCAAGCACATTCATCCCTTTTCCAAATCCAAAACAACATCCAAAGCCATTATTACATCACCACCTTCCCATGCATCCTCCCAAAGTTCTCCGTCGATAACACCAGGTTATTATACCACTATGTTTCACCAACTACTCCAAGCCTCAGCCATCACTTTACCGCCAATTAAATTTTTTGATCCAAATGCACCAAGACCTTCCTGGTTTAATTCCAATCTTGTTTGCACATTTCACCATGCCCCTGACATGACACTGAACATTGCAAAGCTCTCCAATCCATCATGCATCATTTTTTCAATAAAAATATTAACGATAAAAACCAATTCTACCATCTCCTCCATCAACTTCCACATCCCAACATGTGTCTTCAACCATCTCGACCACCCTTTTCATTAAGAAATCATGTCAGTACTCCACTACCAAATAGAGATATAACCACCAATGCCACCAACATATTACCAAAAGAGGATGATCCTCAGGATCATCCTCCTCTTGTAATCAATGTTGTTTGGATAACCACCCATTCAAAGCCATATAACTCTGACTCTACCTCACCTCACCATCCACCCCTAAGACTTATGTCACTATCCCTCCTCCTAAGGAGCTCACTACCTCCGCACCTCCATCACAACCAAAGGTTGTCATCGCTGCTCCTACCAATCATCCCACAACAACACCTTCATCTTCTTCTAAAGCCAAGGTATCTGTTCTGGCCCCCCAATCCTTCCTCCATTGAACATACCATTATTAAACAACTTCACCAGGCCCCTGTCAAAATGTCACTCTACGAGCTCATTCAAAGTTCTCCACATCATAAACAAGCTCTCATAGAGGTCTTGCAATAGATCCTAGTATCCTCCGATGAGCCCCAACCTTTCGCGGCTTTAGCTCATGCCTTCACAACATCTCTACTACCGTATCATTTGAAAGTTCAGAAATCCCTAGGATACCACAAGAAGAACATGATCTACCATTATTCATCACAGTCTATATCGATGACACTGTGTCATCAAACCATGATTGAAAATGGTGCCAGTATTAATATCATTTCTTCTCATACCTTCAATCAACTTAAATTTCCCAATACCATTGTTTCCAAATCTCCTACCATTCTTCATGGCTTTAATGATGTTGTCACTCCCCCATTAGGAATGGTTGTTCTTCCTATCCGTGTTGGCCATAAACTCCTCCATGAACTTTTCTACATCATTGAAGGAGAATTCCAATATAATCTTTTACTAGGACATCCTTGGATCCACGCTATGCATTGCATTCCATCTACTCTTCATCATTGTATCAAATATGAACATGAAGGGAATACTTATGCTCTTCCAGCTGAGATCCCCCTTCCAAGACATGTCGCATGATCTATAGACCTAAAGATGTCCTTGTTCCTAAAACCAATTTTTCTCCTGATGCATCCACCAGTTCTTCTGTACCTCCATCTACCCTACCTCAGACAAATTCTTCTGATCCTATAACACAAAATCTTGCTTTAGGGGAATATCAACTCCTCACTCTCAATACCCTTCTTTCTCCCAATCACCTCGGCCACCCTGATAAAGCCCCTATGTATCAATCAAATGTTGGGGAAATTGTCTCATTTGGCCCTTCTTCCCTCAAAACCAATTTAGTATATGGCGGCCTTGATCAACCTTCTTCTCACACTAAAATCATTTTCATGCCAAACGATATACAAGTGATTTCAGATTTCTTAGTAAACCATCTTTCGCTCACACATACCTCTATCATTGTGCATGGAAGGGGTTTGGTTTGGGATGCTATGAATAGGGCCCTCATGGTAATATCTTTTCTCGAGCCCAGAATCATGTCAAAAATTTGGTTTGGGATATGACGATCCCACCATACACCCTCCTGGAACATATGCGTCTTCTCCCATTCATATTGATTCATCCATTTCTTCTCCATCCGAATATACTACCGATTCAGAACATATTTCTTCTCCTTCCAACTATCCTACAGATTCAAATAATATCTCATCTCCTTCCAACTATCCTTCTAGCTCAGATAATGATTTTTCTCCATCCAATTATCTCACAGATCCAGATCAAGGTGATACGGTTCCTATTCCCCCTAACTTTTTTTTTTTTTTGATTTCACCATCTTTCTCGACCGGTGACTTATCAAGCCAAAAATGAAACCCGTCTTTTCCCCTTAAATATCCAGAAATGGTAGAGGAAGATTCCCCTATCATTGACATTCTTCAATGCGATGATGACACTTCCATTCTCTCTTACATGGGAGCCAAAGGTTCTCAAGATCAAAAATCATCCGCCAGAAAAATCCAATCTCTTGAATGAATCCACTATCGACATTACTATTGGAGCACCTCAGGAGCACCACATCCTTAAAATAGGTCAGTCTTTGACACCTCAAGAGCTCAAGCCTTCACTTCATTTTTTCCAAGCATAGCCAAGCATTTGCATGGTCATATTCGGACATGCCAGGTCTCGATCCCTCCATCATTATTCACAACATCATTGTTATCCCCAATGCCAAACCAGTCAGATAGAAGCTTCATCGAATGCATCCTCGAGTTTCTCTTCTTGTGAAAGAAGAATTGCAACGTCTCCTATCTACCAACTTCATTATCCCCATTGATTATCCCCAATGGGTTTCTAACATTGTACCCATCACAAAAGCATCTGGAAAGCTTTGTATATGTACTGATTTTCGAGATCTTAACCTCGTATGTCCTAAAGATGATTTCCCTCTTCCAAGTATCGACCAACTTGTAGATCTTACAATGGGGCATGAGATGCTCTCTTTAATGGATGGTTTTTCTAGTTATAATCAGATTCTGATTGCACCTGAAGATCAACACAAGACATCTTTTATCACCCCATGGGGTACCTTTTGTTATCGTGTCATGCCCTTTGGTTTAAAGAATGTTGGGGCTACATATCAATGAGCCATGACATATATCTTTCATGACCTCTTACATCAAACCGTAGAGGACTATGTTGATGACCTCTTAGCAAAATCTAAACATAGATGTGACCATCTTTCGTTCTTGAGATACTTTTCGAGCGTCTCATTCATTTCTCCCTTCGTCTCAATCCGGTGAAGTGTGTTTTTGGAGTTCTTACTGGAAAACTCCTGGGCTTCATTGTCTCTATCAGAGGCATTGAAGTTGACCCCAAAAAATCAAAGCAATTCTCAAAATGCCTCCTCCTTCCAATCTCAAGCAACTTCACAGTCTTCAAGGTCGACTTCAATCTATTCATCACTTCATATCACAACTTTCTGATCATTGTCATCCCTTTCATCACCTTCTTCGAAAAGACATAACCTTTGATTGGGATCAAAACTATCAAAAGGATTTTGAAGATCTTAAGCGATATTTGTTATCTCCACCAGTACTCACACCTCCACGCGAAGGAGAACCCTTCTATTTATATGTTTCTATAACTGATCATGCTCTAGGAGCTATGTTAGCACACCGTGATAATCAGGGATGAACAAGCCATTTATTATATCATTCATACTCTCCATGATTGTGAAACACGATACTCTGAAGTGGAAAAATTGTGTTGCACTATTTTCTTCATTGCATCAAAACTTTGACACTATCTTCTTAATCATAAAACCTATATTGTTACTAACTTTCAACCCCTCAAAGTGATGCATTCTAAGCCATATCACAATGATCGCATCACCCGATGGCTCCTTCTCATGGCCGAGCTCGACTAGAATTCATTCCTCAAAAGGCAATTAAGGGTCAAGCTATTGCGGATCAATTAGCCGAGGCCCCTCTTTCAAATACACATACTCCTTCTAATCATTTCCCAGATGAATCAATCAATCAATTTTATCATGATCCCCTTAAAATGATTCTTTTCTTCGATGGTTCTAAATGCCAGCAAGGTGCAGAGGGGCAGGAGTTGTTCTCATTCCTCCCGGGATTCCCCAATCCCCTTATCTTTCAAATTAGATTTTGAATGTACAAACAATATGGCAGAATACGAAGCCCTTATACTAGGACTAGAAACTGCTATATTTCTGGGCGTTCATATCCTTGACATTTTTGGTGATTCTGAACTAATAATAAAGTAGGTCACTAGTGAATATCAGTGTAAAAATGATATTTTACAACAATATCATGATATTTCTCATCATCTTCTTAAATCCTTTGATTCTTACACTATTCAATTTGTCCCATGTTCAACCAATCATTTTGCTTGATACAATGGCCTCCTTGCAGGCCCTTATCCCATGGACAACACAAGAATCCCAACTTTCGGTTATTATACATCATCGTAAACAACCATTCTATGACATATCTCAGATTCATCTGGTCGAATCTAATTCGTCAGACCTCTGGTATTCACAAATTTTTGATTATTTATCCAAATCCATTACTCCCCTTGATCTTTCTAAAAATGCTAAGAGATATTTTATCCAACGTGCTACTCATTATGTAATCCTTGGTGGTATTCTTTACAAATGCGGGTTTGATGGTATCCTTCTCGATGCCTTCAATCCCATGAAGCCTCTACAAGCTATCCAAGAAGTTCACGATGGTATTTGTGGTGGGAATTTCAGTGGATTATCTATTGCCAAACGTGTTCTTCATCTTGGCTATTATTGGCCTTCTCTAAATCATGATTGTTGTGAATATGTCAAGAAATGTCTAAGATGTCAACAACACTCTAACCTTATCCATATTCCTAGCCAGGCTTTACAGCCTGCCCAAGATTTATGGCCCTTTTCACAGTGGGGCCTTGATCTTATTGGTCTAATAAATCCTCATTCATCACAACAACATCATTCTATCATCACTGCTACTGAGTATTTCACTAAATGGGTGGAGGCAATCCCACTCACCTCTACTAAATCTGCCCAATCATTAATTTTATATATCAACATATCATTTTCCGCTTTGGCATTCCTCATAAACTTATTATGGACAATGGAAAATCATTTAAAAACAAAGACCTTAAAAATATTGGTGATACATTCAAAATCCAACTTAGCTTTTCTTCCCCGTATTATCCTCAAGCTAACGGTCAAGCTGAGGCTACTAATAAAACTCTTCAAAATATCTTGGCTAAAACTATTGATCGAGCAGGATGAAATTGGCATCTCCAACTTCCCTTTGCTCTATGGGCCTATCGCACTAGCATTCACACTTCCACAGGAGCTACTCCATTTTCTCTGGTATACGGCTCTCGAGGCCATCCTTCCCCTTGAAGTCCAAATTCCATCTTTACGTGTGTCTCTTCACAACTTCATTTCTGATGAAGATTATCATCAGGAATGGCTAATGCAACTTGAGTTATTAGATGAACATCATCTTCTCACTCTTGAGCACCATCATGTCTATCAAGATCATATCCAACGTGCTTATAATAAACACATCAATGAGCATGATTTTAAAATAGGTGACCTGGTTCTAAAAGAAAATCAAAATGTCACTACCTTAGAAAGAAGTCAACGGGAAAATTTTCTCCTAACTGGATCGGACCATATATTATCACACATAAGTATGGGTCTGGGGCTTATCGTTTAGCCTCTCCTGATGGTAAACTAGAGATTGAACCTCTTAATGCATTGCACTTACGACCATTCTATTGTTAGTACACACACTTATGAGTATAGTCTTATCTTTAGACCATTCCTCCATCAGTATCCCCTTCCATCTATCATCGTAATGATTTTGAATCATGTGGTCTACCATCACTACTAGTCATGACCTTGAATATGAGTACCACGGCTCTACTCGTAGCATATTCACTATGGATAAGTTCTCCCATTTTGTGAGAACCCCATGATCATTACATCCATCACCATCTCATTTTCCTATTGTACTCATGTAGAGGGTCTAGGGGTGTCTCTTGTACATTCATTCTCCCCTCCTAGGTGGTCTACCTAGCTATCCCCAGCTCTTCCCTATGTGAAGCTCAAATTCATGTATGTAAAAGGAAAGATCAAGGTTATTAAAATAGACTGATCCCTCGAAGGACAGTTGTGCATAAAAAAAAAAAAAAAAAAATTCAAAAAAAAATCAAGAGAAAAAATAGACCGATCCCTCAAAGGATGGCTATCATATATATTATTCTTTCCATCCATATTATGTATAAAGTAGACCATACCCTAGAAGGATGGCTACTCTTTTATTATGGCATTTGGAAGGTTTTCCGCATTGATCAGCCTTCCTTTTATCAACATTCCCAAAAAGCTTCCCATATTGATCAACTTTCTTTTATTCTATTCTTCCCCTTTCCCAGAGCTGGGGCATAGACTTAAGGAATACCATCTTTGGAGAACCTTCTTCCCACGTACAAGATACATCTCCAATTCCTTTGTCATGTCGACATTAGGATTATGAGAATATTTCATCCATATCTTCTTCTTGGTCTTGTGATATAATCAAATCTCATTAGTTATGTACTAATACCTGCTATCGGCTGCAAGTGCAATGCTTTGAGTAGTATCTTTCTTGTTTACTTCTTATCGGGTTAAAAGCATAACTTTCTTACTTGACCCTTGCTATGGTTATGCGACATTCATTTCATCAAAGTCATCTTTTATCACAATTATCTCCTTAGAAATAAAATTTCATGTCATAAAATTTGTATCGATATGTTTACTCTTAAAGATGTCCCCTATCAACATCATCCATAAATCCATGAAATCAATTATTATCTTCAAACAATATTTTTAATGCATTATTCGGTTTGGGAATTCTACTTGACCTCCATTGCAGTTTGTGAATTCTACTTGAGGATAACTCTCAGGTAGCATTCATTATCTAAGATCCTCATCCCCCACCATTGTTCATTATCCTCTTCTTCACCATCTCAGACCTTTCACCCCCAACTTGGCACATCTACGTAATTCCCCATGCAACACATAAACCCTACTTGAAGTAGACCTGTCATTCAGGACAAGGTCTCATTCATGATTGTGTCTGATTGACCATTCCTTCCTCCTAGTCCCCTTTATCAACCCAATTTTCTCCTAAAATTCACCTCATCTCATTCTCCACTACTGCTCTTCTCACCCACTTCATCCTTCTCCATTGTTTGTTCGATACTTCACATCATCCACCCAGCCATTATTTTTGTGCTTTTCTCTTAATATCCTTTTACTACCATCTATTTTATCATTCCATTTCCTTTCATTCTTCTTTTGGCTTGACGATCCTACTTAATCATCCATTCCACGTAGGTTTCTTGATCACAATGCATCTCTTTCTTAAGATCCTGCCACTGTAGAAACTCCTTCATTGTTTTCCATTCCCTTCAACATCTTTACTCATAAAACTTCTGCTTAACACTCTGACATCATCACTCATACAACATAGGCATCCTAATTAAGAATTCCCCTTACACTCTTTATCCTACACTACATATATTCCTCCATCCACTCATGTCACACTCCTTTGTTTCCTTGTTATTACCTCCTTTCACTTCACTTCCATCTTGGTATACATTGCTCAGTCTTTTCATCATTCTTCTTCTTCAGCTTGGTGATCCTACTTAACCATTCCTATGGCATGGCGATCTTACTTAAGAGTCTCTCTTAAGAATGATTTGTCTCCTTTCCTTTCCTCTTTCCTTCATATTCCCATCATCCATATTTTTTCTTCATTCCCCACAAACACATCCTCTTCCCTTCTCTTTTTCCTCACACAAAATATCTCAAACTTCCTCAAATATCATCTCCATCATCCCTCATTTTAAATCCATCTTGACTACTTCATACCCTCTCTTACTATGCCTTGTTCCTTCATCTTTACTTGTCATCTTCATCCACATCCTCATCCATTACATTCTCTCCTCACCTTTATCTTCTTACATATCGTTAGCCCTCCTTTCTTTACTCTTTCTGGTCCATTTTCTAGAATACTTCCCCATATCCATCACCATATTTACTCATCATTATCATGGTTCATCTAACATTATGTCATCTTCCATTCTCGCACTAAGAATTATCGGTGGACTTCTCCTAAAACATTTCTTCCCATTCTACTAATACCGGTTCACTCTTTTTTACCTCCTCCATTTTCTCTTCCTCCCTTTTTCCTTTTGTGCCCTCTAATCATTATCGGGGATTTCTCCTAACATCCCTCCACTGGTATTGCCTTTTCATCTTCCCTTCACCTTTTTCAATATCTCTACTGTCTTCATCACATACTACCTTTGCATCATTTTCTTTGTTGTCCTCTCCTCCTTTCTACCTCTGGTTTTCTTTCATATCATTTGTATCATCTTCATCTCCTCTTCTCCTCACACTTTTGTCTTACTCCTCCATTGATAACCTGACTCACCAACAGTTGTCCCATCTTCTTAACCATCTCACCATCCACATGCATTTCCATACGTTCGGTTTCATATTCAATTTCTTTCCTATTTTGGCTCTATCATCCCTTCTTTCCCTCTTATTTTCATTTCCCCCTTATTACTGAGCTTCTTTCTCTACCACCCCTATCTTCTTAGCTCCTTATGGTGCCTTTCTTTCTCTTTTCCATTCTACCTCCTCCCCCATCTTCTTTAACTTCTTCATCTTCTTCATCTCCTTCATCTTTCCATCCTACTATACATATTCATCTCTCCAATCATCCTTCTCTCATATTCTTCATAACTTTTCTTTCTCAGTTCTATCATCTCTTTCATGATCCATTCTTTCTCTCCCTCTGTTTTGATCTCCATCTCCCTTTCATCCCTTCTTCTATCATTTTCTTGTCTTCTTCTTTGTCCTTCATCATTTCTTTCTTCCACCATTTCTCCTCTTTATTATCTCTATTGCTTCTTTACTATGATATATCTCTATACATTCAACTTCCCTTCTAATCTCTTTTTCCTCCTCATCTCATCTTCTTCTTGTTTAAACTTCCTCCCTCTCTTCTCCTCCTACTCACTTTCTCTATTTTCTTTTTCTCCAGGTCCCTCGTACCTTACCTATTTATTTCCCCCTTATCTTTTTCCACTACCCTCTTATTGAATATTATTCTCTCTTTTGTGCTTTCGTCTATCTTCTCACCTCTCTTATCATCCTTCTCTACTTGACCTCTCTCCTCCACCATGTCCTTTCTACTTCAACCATGTCCACTTTCTCTTATCTCTATCATCTATCATCCACATCTTTCATCCCATCTTCCTGGGACATTTTTGTCTTGGAGGATACCATAACGGCCAACACCTATCTGATCTTGTACTCTTCCATGCATATTTTCTCTGCTTTTGTTTTGTCACAAAAGTATCTTGACTTCTGTCCTACTTATCGGACAAGTAGGACTACTTTTACATTATAATTTACTCACACTTATGCATGTTTCTCATGAAACATGATTATCATCATATTTATCACACCTTTAGGTCATTTTATCTCAACTTTCTATCCTATCTTCTCATCATGTGCACATTTATGATTTTTCCCCTGGGGCATTTTATTTACACATCCATCTCCCATTATGTCATCTTCATGCCCTATCATGGTGCACCTTTTTCATCCTTGTACTTGTCGGCGTATATAACTCACTTTGTGTCTTGTGTTGGGGCATCATTGTTTTCATCCACGTCCCTCTTGTGGACGCATGATTTTTCACACATTCCTTGCAGATAAAGGATTGTGCACATCTTTCACATTTAGTTGCATATATTTTGATGTTTTCCTATGACCCATTGGTCATCATGGTTTACATCCATACTACAGTGGTCTTCACCCACTCACTGGTCTGTAGAACGTTGTCATCTATCTCCGTTGAGACCGCAATTGACCTCTACCGATGTGATATTGAAGTCACCGCCATACATTTTGTTTTTTTTGTTATTGCAATCCTTCTTCACTTGGGGCATCTTGCCTTTGGTCATGTCTTCATCCATCCTCGGACACATCTTTCATCTAACCCTTTTTTTTTTGTCTCATGGCTTGCTATCGCAAACCACTCAACAAAAAGGGGCAAATGTAGACACCTATTTTTGGATATAGTGCCCTCAATCATCTCGCATTCACGCTACTTCCATTCTCATCTCTTTCTCTTAAATTACATGAAATCCTATCCATTTGCTTAATTAATTATCAAATGGGCTCCATGTAGACCCATTTGATAATTCAACTTTTTGATATTATCTCCATCTTCTATAAATTATTAATTCATGAGTATTGATATACACATCCGACACTCTTTTCCTAAATTCAAAAGGTAGAATCTATCATCCCACCTACCCAGTCCCACATGTTCCCCACTTAAGTCAAAATCAAGTTCCCACCTAAAAATCAATCTCCACCTAAAAATTCAATCCCTTCAAATTATTAAATTATTAACCCCACCCATGAAGTCAATAATTCAAAAATCCCCTATCCGACAACAAATCCAAAAATCAATAGTTAAAGTGAGCACATGGCTTCACTATTACACCTAATCATGTCCCCACTCCACATCACACCTTTTTTTTTTTCACATCATGAACCCTACCATCAAATCAACTCTTCATCATGTCCTTTAATAATCAAAATTACTTTTGCAAATTATGGTTATTCATTAATCAAAATCCAAATTCAAATTATAAATATGAGTTTCTCCCCTCTCAAAAGGATTGAATGCTGTGAGATTTTAGTCATTTTATAATATCATTATTATTCTTTGGGATTTCCATGACATTCTTGCTCATGATTTGGGTTCATGTAATGAGATTCATGTTAAGAAGGCCTAACCTTTCAAAAGTCATAGGATTCAAGCTAAAGCATTATTTGAATAATATTTTGCATACGATTGAATTTTCATAGTAAGATAAGATTTTACAGGTAACATATGGAACCAATGGCATTCAAAACCCTCTCTTATCATGCATGGTGCACTAAATGCATACCTCCACAAAAGGAGTCTATAATTATGGATGAAGTTGGTGATGTATTTGAAAGTGGTTATTGTGTTTTATTATCAAAAGTTATGAAGTGATAAGGAGAGTGTAGGATGAGATATTAAGGCTCTAATAGAATCAGTGAAGTGACTTATAAATCGCTCCACATTGGAGACATTCTTACATGGAGAAAACATGGAATAATGTATACAATCTAATTTGACAACTTATCTTTTGACAATGACAAGTTTGGCTTTGTTCCCATGCTAAAATAAACACTCACATTATAATCTCAAATAGTATATATATCTCCCTCTCTCTTGACGTTCTTATTTTTACATATTGATTTCTCATTCATCCAAGAAGTATTAACTATCCAAAGCAAAGTAATCCATCTCTAGGCATCATTCTCAAACTCTGGATTTTTCATCACTAGTTCCTCGTCCAAAAACATACATCTCGGGTCTATAGTGGAGTAAAAATATGGCCAACCAATATGGTCTCGAACCCTCCCATCTAAAAAATATTTTTCCAATTTGAAAACATTATGTGAGTTGCTTCATCTTCCCTAGGTCATCCATTATGTGAATGTTTAACCTATAGAAGCATATATCAGTAAGTCAATTGCACTTTATAACTCTCTTAACATTCTCATAATATCCTATTGAAAATGCAAACACCGAACTATCGACACTAAAATTTTCCTCCGTAATTTCTATTTCATTAATGTATGTATTAGGAATAGGATGTTGTTAAGTATAATTAGTAGTAGCGTCTGATAGAAGATAACGGTGCTACCAGTACGACGCCGCCAATAATGTATAGTACGGAAATAGTCAAAAGTACAATAGGAATGTTGTGGTAAAAAGTAAATAGTTGTCATAAGTGGTCCAAGAATGTTAAAATGTCAAAGTTGGGGTAAGTAGAGAAGTAGGGTCTACATGATTAGGAATTAGAAATATTATATTGGTAATAAGGACAAGGAGTGAGGTCATAAATATTTTGTGTATTTTATTTGTAAAAAGTCTAAAAATGTGGAACCCATGTGAAATGATAAGGTTTATCTTATCTTAAAAGATAAGCTTACATGTACATGTATAAGAGTTAAGGTATGGAATATGATTCGTCAGAGGGATTTCTTATCCTATCTTACGATAAGATGGATAAGCCTGAAGTTCTATAAATAAAGAGGCCACCCCCTCATTTAGCATAGAAGGAAGTAGTGAGAAATATTGTATGAGTAAGTGTGTAAAGGAAGCCATCACTTTAAAGGTGTGTCAAGAAGCCATTAAGAGGTGTAATTGTGAAGTTTCTCCCATAGTATCGGTGGAAGGCAAGTGAAGTCAATAACACTTGAAGTACCTCATGGGTGAGATTGTAACAATTTCATGCTAATATTATAATTTACTCGATGATATTTCAGATTTATCATCATTCCTTTTATCATAGTCTATGGTATTCTTGTGTTATGTTTTTTGTTGTGTTTCCAGATTACATCCACCAAACTAAAGGTCATGGCATTAGTAAATAATCATAAAGACGAGGAGTTCCCGTGAAGAATTATCATAGTGCCGGATTGGTGATGACATTTTGGTTCCGCTTGCCGACCATTCCTCGTTGGTGGATTTTCTCGGAGAGATATTCCCACTTAGTCAAAAATCAATCGAGGGTAACCTTGTTTTTACTGTGGATAATAGTTACCATGGTAAAGTCATTTTTGCCGTGAATAGTAGTTACCATGGTAAAGTCATTTTTGTTGTGAATAGTATTTACCAAAGAAAGTCACTTTTTACCGTGAATAGTATTTACCGCAAGAATTTCACTTTTACTCAGAATAGTGTTTACCACAAGAAAGTCGCTTTTACCACAAAGAATCAAGTTTTACCATAGTTTACCGTGGTCATTTCTATTTTCTATTATAGTGATTTCAATTATTTGTGCACATAAGTCTTGTTGATTGTATTGGGGTTGGTATTTCACCGTGGTTACTTTTGAAAATGGGGAAGATTCCTATTTTTTCAGCCCAATCTAATGAAGATGCTTCCTCTTTCATTCAAGAGTTTAAACGATCTTGTATTTGTAATGGCCTTATAAGAAGGGAACAATGGACTGAATTTTTTCCTACCTTTTTGGATGGTTCCGCCCTTAGTGGTTCAAACACTAGGTGATAATGTGAAAAACTCATGGGATTTATTAACTCAAAGTTTTCAAGAATTTGGTGAACAACAGAGATATGTAGATCTCATGATCGATATCACAAAGCTAGCCCAAGGAGAGAAGGAGAAGATAAGGGATTATCATGCTCATGTTCTAGAGCTAAGGAGGAAGCTCGATGCCCGATCCTAAGGAAGGATTAGCGGATGGGTTGATGAATGGCGTGGATAATCTCCTATGTAAGCACTTCATTCTTGGGATGAAGCCGAGATCGAGACAACGAGTGAAGTATGACCGCCCAAATACCATTCAACAAGCAAAGGAGATTGCAAGAAGGCAAGAAGAAAGCATGGAAGAGGAGCCCAAAGAAATTGTTGCTAAAGTAGAGCCTACACCAAAGACCTTTGGTCCAATCCACAACCACTCTCGGTGAGCACAAATCTTTCTCCTAGTACATCTACCGAGTATGAAGATCTCGCTCAAAAGATGGGTCGCTTAACTATTAATCTTCTTCAAGGAAAATAATTTAGTTCTCAGGAGGAGATAGAGGTCCAAAAAGAAATATTTCTGAAGTCAGATGTTATGGTTGTTATAAAAGGGTCATTATAAGTATAATTGTCCAAATAGAGCTTCTACATCCGTAAAGGAGATAATGATAAAGGAAAAGCACCTCGTGAATTCTTTTGATGTAGTAGATAAGAGCAGAAATAATGAAGTAGATGTGTTTGTAAATAAAAAGAAAGAAAGAAAAAGATAATCAAGATGGAAATGATCCTAAGAAGATGAAAGGAGAAACTAGTAAGAAACATAAGAGAAGAAAGTTGGGTGTGCAGGATTTTCTGATTTCACAGGGGCAAGGACCATACTCCATCTTGGAAGATCTGTCCAAAAGGCCTGCAAATATTACATATGGTCAACTCTTGGCTATGTCTTCTGAGAAGAGGCGGGAGCTGCGAAGTGGACTCAATGCTCGACGAAGGAAGGAGGTTGAGGTCCCTGTTTTGGAGGCAGAGGCGGATCCCTATGCTCCACAAGCTGAGGTATTATGTAATGGTATTTCAATTCATGATGTCTTAGTTGATGGAGGTGCTGCAGTTAATGTAATGACCGAGTCTGTAATGAATATGTTGGGTTTAAAAATTGATCGCCCTTCAACACTTATGTTAAGGTCATTAAATAAAGGAAAAACTAAACCAAAAGGTGTAGTTTCAAATGTGGCAATATCTCATTATGGGTGTCAGATGTGTGGTAGACTTTCAGTGATGAAAATGGTACTGCTGCAAGCACTACCCAATGCTGTTGGGAAGACCATGGCTAAGGAGAGTTCATGCAAGAAACTACTAGAATGAAGGTTTCATGACACTTGGACGTGGTAGAGAGAGGGTGAAGATAAACGTGATCCCTCGACATCATAAGGCGTAACCTCGTGGATTCAAGTGATGAAACTAATGATCGACATCCTCCGATTACTCTAGTACCAAAGAAGTGGACATCAAGATGAAGAAAGTGAGGTTGATGTTTCAGTCATGGATATCCTTCCACCACACCAACTCATGACCCCATAAAATTATCTGAAGAAGAAGTTGATGATCATCTCCAACAAATAAAGATTGGTGATGTTGTGATGGAGAGTGAGAAGGAATCCTACCTCCAAATCTTTCGAAGGTACATACACATATTCACTTTTGATTACAAGGAACTCCGTCAAGTAAGTTGGGTAGAACATTCTATTGAGCTGGTAGATGGTGCTAAGCCTATAAAGCAAATGCCATATAGAATGAATCCTAATTTTTCCAAGACTGTAAAAGAAGAAATAGATAAGTTGCTTGATGCAGGATTCATATTTGCTGTGGAGAATTCATAATGGGTTTCTCCCATTGTGATCTCAATAAAAAGAATGGGAAGCTACGCATTTGTGTTGATTACAGGAAGCTCAATAAGGCAACAAAGAAGGATCATTACCCTCTTCCATTCTCAGATCAGATCTTGGACGAAGTAGCTGGCCAGGAGTGTTATAGTTTTGCTGATGGATATAGTGGATACAACCAAGTCCGTATAGTGGAGAAAGATCAGCTGAAGACCACGTTCACCACTCCTTGGGGAACGCTTGCTTATAGAGTTATGCCTTTTGGGTCAGTGTAATGCTCCAAAAACATTCCAATGTTTGATGAATAGGGTGTTCAACCCTACATCGGGAACTTCATCGAGTATTTCTGATGATTTTTGCATCTATGGGAGCAAGATGGACCACCCGCACTGATGGAGACAACATTTCAAAGGTTAGATGAAGCACAAGCCTCACTAAACCCTACAAAGTGTGTCTTTGGATGTTCTAAAGGTGTTTTGTTAGGGCATGTCAGATCCAGAGATGGTATTGGTACTGATCCTCGATAAAGTTTCAAAATCAAAGATTTACCATTTCCTATGAATAGAAGTAAGTTGAGATCATTTTTAGGCCATGTGGGTTACTATAGAAGGTTCATCAAGAATTTCTCAAAGATTGCATAACCACTAACCCAGCTTCAAGAAGGATGTTACTTATGAACCAGAAAATAAGGCGCATGAAGCTTTTGACAATCAAGGAAGCCCCGTGTCTTCACCTATTTTAAAGAATCCAGATTGAGCAAGCCATTCATTGTGTACACTGATGCCTCTCGATGCAAAGACTAGGAAGTACTTTGAGCCAAAAGGATGAAAATGGGAATGAACATCCAAATTTACTTTGGGAGTAGATAAATGAGCAGTGCTGAGGTAAATTATACCGTCAGAATCGAAAAGAGGCTCTAGCTATCATTTTTGTTGTAAAAGAAGTTTAGAAATTACTTGCTTAGGGCAGAAATTTATAGTTGTAATGATCATCGCTCTAAAATATATTGTCAATAAGCCTAACCCATCGTGGAGGATAAAGCAAGATGGATAATTTTGCTACAAGAATTTGAATTTGATATTATGATAGGCCAGAAAGAAGCATGTCAATGCGATGCACTCTCTCGAGCCTATGATGGTTTAGGATCATCTTGTGATGATGATGATTTCCCGATGCAAAGATTGTTATCCCTCGACACAATCCCTAGTGAATACATAGATATTTGGAATTATCTCAATGAATTCAAGTTTCCCGATGGTGCCAATGCAAAGACTAAGAGAAAGATTACTCAAGCCACCGTCCATATTCTATTCTCGCATGGAGTATTATTTCAATAGGACCTCGATGGACAATAAGAGGGCAATTGGACGTGATCAAGGGAAGGAACTCTAGAAGAATTCCACAATGGTACATGTGGAGGGCACTTCTCTGACAACTTACAACAAGAAGGATCTTGATGCAGTTATCACCGCCCACTCTTTTTAAAGATTGTTATAATTATTGTAAGACATGTGATATTTGTCAAACACATGGTAACCGTAAGACTTCATCACTCCATTATGCCCTATTCTTCCACTTGGTCCCTTTGAAAAGTGGGGAATAGACATTGAGGTCCACTTCCAACTACCTCACGCCAAAATAAGTATATCAGAGTTGCTGCTGCATTATTTAACCAAGTGGGTCAAGCTAGGCCATCAAAACAACTTCCATGGATGAAGTGGCAAGGTTCATATATGAACGCATTTCACTAGATTTGGTTGTCCATTAGAAATTGTAATAGATCAAGGAAGCCACTTCATTAATGAGGTGGTAGAAGCCCTAGTCAATAAGTTTTCTATTAAGACAGAAGGCAACAACATACAAGCCAAGCACAAATGGACAGTGGAACGAACAAATTTTGTGTTGTGTCAAATTCTAGCAAAAGATGCAGCCTTACAGTACATAAATGGGATAAAAGGATTCATGCAAAGATTGTGGGCATATAGGGCAACATCAAAGTCAGCAACAGATACTCCCCATTTCAGTTGGCTTATGGCATTGATCCAGCTTCTTCCTATTGAGTTTGATATTCCCACATGGTCGAGTAATGAAAATGAAAGAATGGATGAAAGTGATTCAAGAAAAGAAAGGTTGGTACATCTTCATTTGCTAGAGGAAATGAGGGAAATAGCTAAGGATACAAGCTATAAGAAGAAAATGAAGCAGAAGGAATACTTTGATCAAAAGATCCGGTGGTCTCCATTTCATGTGAATGACTTGGTTCTAGTATATGATTCCAAATACAAAAAAAGAAGACAGAGAAAATTTCTTCCAAAATGGATGGGGCCCTACAAAATAAAAGAAATGTGCATGAAAATGGTACGTACTGACCGGAGGAATTGATGGCACTCCCATTACGAAATGGGTCAACCACGATGACAAGTCAAGATTTTCCAAGCACTGTAATAGTCTACTCCGAGGACGGAGTAGTAAGCTAGAAGGGGGAAGATGTCGACACTAAAATTTTCCTCCGTAATTTCTATTTCATTAATGTATGTATTAGAATAGATGTTGTTAAGTATAATTAGTAGTAGCGTCGATAGAAGATAACGGCACGCTGAAGACGACGCCGCCAATAATGTATAGTATGGCAATAGTCAAAAGTACAATAGAATGTTGTGGTAAAAAGTAAATAGTTTGTCATAAGTGGTCCAAAGAATGTTAAAATGTCAAAGCTGGGGTAAGTAGAGAAGTAGGGTCTACATGATTAGGAATTAGAAATATTATATTGGTAATAAGGACAAGGAGTGAGGTCATAAATATTTTGTGTATTTTATTTGTAAAAAGTCTAAAAATGTGGAACCCATGTGAAATGATAAGGTTTATCTTATCTTAAAAGATAAGCTTACATGTACAGATAAGAGTTAAGGTATGGAATATGATTCGTCAGAGTGGATTTCTTATCCTATCTTAGAGATAAGATGGATAAGCCTGGAAGTTCTATAAATAAAGAGGCCACCCCCTCATTTAGCATAGAAAGGAAGTAGTGAGAAATATTGTATGAGTAAGTGTGTAAAGGAAGCCATTAGTTTAAAGGTGTGTTGAAGAAGCCATTAAGAGGTGTAATTGTGAAGTTTCTCCCATAGTATTGGTGGAAGGCAAGTGAAGTCAATAACACTTGAAGTACCTCATGGGTGAGATTGTAACAATTTCATGCTAATATTATAATTTACTATGATATTTCAGATTTATCATCATTCCTTTTTATCATAGTCTATGGTATTCTTGTGTTATGTTTTTTGTTGTGTTTCCAGATTACATCCACCAAACTAAAGGTTGTGCATTAGTAAATAATCATAGCACGAGGAGTTCCCGGTGAAGAATTATCATAGTGCCGGATTGGTGATGACAGAACCACTCAAGGATCTGCCAAATCTTTGTAAAGTAGTTAAACATCATTTAAAGTAGCCACCACACACGTCTGAAGCACTCAAACCAAGTTCAAGAGCCTAGCTTCCTCTATTTCCAAGCATTCAAAGGTCATAGATCCATGTCTTAGCAAGATCAAGTCACTCCAAGCAGTGTCAAAGGTCTTCACGGGATAAAAGGGATTAGTCTAAACATTTTAAGCACACCACATCACACTACTTCCGTATTGGGTACATTATCTTCTCTATATTAGCCCACTATATTTGTGTTAAGAGACTCGAGAAAACCAATAATGGGTTGACTTATATATGCATACACACTTATACCTATACTAGAAGAACTACACAAGACTTGTTCTTGTTGAAGGGGATGTAATGAACACTTGGATTGGTTGACTCTTTGTTTGACCACCAAGGTAGTCCAACCTCACCCATACATTGATTTATCCTTTGGTTATCTAATGCTTTCATGAAATTTGTTGTAAGTGTTTAGGGTTTCTATTTGTTATAGGTCATTATAGGTGGTGTCAAAGTTGTGCGAGCCCTAAACAAATAACAACACTCATTTATAGGAAAATGAATGGAAAATGAAGTTTGAAAACCCCATTGTGAAGAGGTCCAAAAGCTGTATAAAAATAGTCAAGATTGTACCACCTTCTGGTAGTGTTGTATAATACTACACAGAACAATTTCAAGTTCCAGTTTTAGAGATCAAGAATTTCCAAATCTAAAACAATCAAATCTTTTACCTAATTTGCATACCTAGATCATCTGTACAACTATATGCAAACTAAGTACTTATCCCTTTGTGTGTTTTAAGCAATTGTTATATCATTTTAGCATAATTACAAGTATTAATGCTTTATTTTGAATGTGCATGGTTAATGTTTATTAATTAATTCAAAATAATCAACCTATAACATTCTTTAACTTCTTATACTTTCACTCTTTATATTATTTAACTAAGTAGGAATTGGATAAAACAAATAGACATGATTTGATAAATTTGGTGAAGCATTGGGTTGCGAGTTTAAATGAGCATGGAATGAATTTTTGAAGCAAACAAGTAACAATGAAGTGGTTGCATATGGAAAGCATTGAAACATAAAGCTTTACAGAAATTTGATTATGTAGGAGATTGATCTAAGGCATTCCAAACTTATGAAGATGTTAAAAGTGTCAAATGACCAAAGTGGGGCTATAAATAAATGGAAGTGGAGATGCGGTACATAAAGATGAAATAAAATATAGTTGAATGCACGAACATGGTGAATCGAGACCAATGTGAGGGAAGTTAGAGCTTGCGTAATGATTGCATCCTTATGAGGCCTAGATAAAACACCTTATGGAGGATCAATCTTTAGACCTCTTTGAACAAAACTTCAAATCCCCATCCCCTTCCCACCACCACTCCTTGCTTGTTGGGCTTGTAGAACTTGCAAAACACACAACACACCCCATGACAGAGACCTTCACTAAAAATATGACCTGCACTAAAAATATGTACCCACTCTTGAGATATACACATAGTGCTTACCCAATTGACTTATTTGAATATTGTAGCTCCCCCTGCAACTGTGCAACCCTGAGTTGCCACAACTCCTCCAAACATGCCTCGCCACTATGTGCCATTCAAAAATTAAAAAACATGAACACTCTAATACAAAAGGACCCCACAACATCTGTCATAATTTACCACTTGTCAGCTTTACAAAGACTATAGGACGCCCCATGATATCAACTACAAGTCTACAATGCACAATGTCGTGATATACACTTCATTGCATTTGTTGCAACACTCTAAATAAATCCCTAATTATGTCGAGATGCATAGGGCGTGGGATGTGATGTGTTGGTGTGATCATGAAATTTATATTTTGACATGAAATTTGATGTTTATTTATGCATTACATGGTAATTTTAACCATAAATTTGGCAATCATTTGGTCATCACTTGAATGATTTTAATTTTTGCTTAGAGAAGTTAATTGGGAAATTTTGCAACCTTAAATTTAATGTACATTTGGTTGCCACTTAAAAACTTTTTGTTTTTGTTTGGAGAAGTCAATTGAAAAATAATAATATCTTAATCATTTAATTAAAAGGAAATAGATATTTCTCTATGTATCTAAGATAAACGTATTTAAAATATCTATAGTAATGTAATGCCCATGATATGGCAGATTTTCCGAAGTGAATGCATTATATTGATAGAGTAAAAGTATTAATACATGATAAATTGAAAGAAAGGTTAGGATAATATAAAGTGAGACGGTGAAAAGCATTAAAAAAATCGGTGTTTGTAGTGTTCCCTAACAAATGTGATTTTAGTGTGTGAAATGATTGTGTCTTAATGCTTTTGTGCCTATTTGCATTAATGTTTTTGAAGTGTGTTTTTAATTTGAAATTATATCGATTATATAAAATAAGATATATATTGGATTATTGAGAAGATTTAATGTATTTTAGTATGTACTTGTAGTCAAAATGAATTCAATGCACAATGCAAATAGAATGTATAATCATTTTTTCAGCCATGTTGCTATGATAGACATGCATGAAAAATGTGGAGGTTTAAACAAAATTTAGAAATTTTTAAAAGGGTTTCATGGAAGATATTCAAAAATAAGACGTTTTAATAAAGCATCACATCCTCTACCATGGAATGAGATCATTTTAAGTAAATGCACAAAATGAACATGATTGAAAGTTTTAGATATAAAATAAAATAAATCGAAGGGTGTTGAAACTCTAAGCATATTATCGACATAGAAATTTCTTTAATATAATATTTTATTTGTGAAATGAATATATAAAAATGGCCTTACAAATGCATTTAGTAGGTGTTAATCTAAGTCCAACAACATTTATTAACATCTTTCCCAATGGGCCAAAATGGAATATTGGTCCAAAATAAAATATGTAGATAAATGATTATTGAAATAGGGTATAGAGACCCTATCAAAATATAAAAGCAAATTTTTCTTTTTGAGAATAAAACATTTGAATACTGTGAATACTATATCTTGCAAGTATGAGCGATCAACCATTTCCTAAGCGTTGTATTCTTGAAGACAACAAATGATTTTTTATAGTGTCATTTAGCAAGACTATAACCGAGGTATGCCTTCTTGAATAATAATGGCCTATTCTAGTAGAGTTTCGGGAGTGTTGAGAAATCACATAAACCTAGTTATAAAATAAATGAGTAGCTAGATGAAAGGCATATACCTAAAGATGAAAGATATTTTGATGGTGTTTTTGGTGAATCATAGTGTTGCATTTTCATTTTCATATAAAATCATACAAAGAAAAACAATGATTCCTAACTTTACATATTTTAATAAAAATAAAAATAAAAATGCATATGGTAGAAAATAAACAAATGTTAGAAACCTTGAACATTGAACTATATTAAACATGAAAAATGCCATTACTAGCTTTGTATCTATCAAGACATCTACTATAGAAAACAAACTGATAAAAAATAAATATTAATAGAAGACATGTGGATGAAAGAGTATAGAAATATAAAAAGATGAACACAAGTTGTATGCAAAATATTACATCTAGCAAAACATGTACCATATGTTGAATAGGTAGAAGGATTTGACAAAATATAAATGAACTTTGACTGTCCTATTGACTACCTTCCATGAGTCTCATGTAACTATAACAAAACGTCATCAACAATTTGATGGTTTGAAAATCATCGGTTAGGCAGATCATGGGGAAATAGGCCAACGATTAGCAGTGTGGCATAGCCCCTCTTTGAGACAAAGAAAAAACTAGTTTATTGTTATTCTATCAAGCAGGAATCTGCAAATCTACACTATTCTAACTTCAGGGGGTTTGGGATCTCATCCCAGTAGAGGTAGTTCCAACTGTGAATAGAAATGTAAGAGGGAAGGAATGAAGGAAGGTAGATCTGAAGGGAGAAAAGAAATGAATTCCAAGATAGAAAGGTCGGAGGGTTTATGCTTTGGGCTGGTAGTAAACAGAGCCAAACTTACTTGCATAAACAAACAAAGCAATACTGATGAACATATGATGATAATAAGAATGAATCCAACATAATAGAAACATAGATCTAACTTAAGAAAAGATTTAACACATATATTTAGACAAAGTCAATAATATTCTTTCTCTCTTTCTCTCTTTTTTTTTTTCATACAAAAATTTCCACCCCTCTAAATACAACAAGTATTCTAGTATTTATAGAAGGAGAAGGAGAAAGAAGACAAAAAGAAACCAACCACTATTTACAAAATATCTTACAAGATATTTACAAAATATCTAAAAAGTCAAAAGTTGACTTTGGGCAAGTTTTTGGATGGCAACATCCCATGATGCAACATGGATGATGTCATCATAAATGCCAACATACTTTTTAAATATTTTTACAAAAAGATCGAAGTGTACACCAGAGGAGAAACTACTCCTCATCATCTCTTTGCTTGAATGGAGTGTCTTGCTTCTGATCGGAGAGGTGATGTGACACTGAGCTCGGTATTCCATAAACTTGCTGATCATTGTCTGAAGTTGATTATGATCTGGACCCTTGAAATGGTCACCAATGACTTCATAAGTTTCCTTTTCATTTTTGAGCTTGTCTGGTAATCCGACGTACTCTTCGCATGCATCAATCAAGAATCCAATGAAATCGCGGAAAGCTAGAAGGTTATTGATAGACTCTCGGTCAAAAGTGACCTCTGGCACCAAACCTTGGGTTGTGATAGCCTTGAAGAGATGGATGGTATCGTCTGCCTCCCTCAAGGTGAATGATTCACTGAGCATCCCTGGAGACATCTTTGTAATCGTCTGCTCCATGTTGTATTTTACATCCAGGGCTTTGTCCTTGATTTTATCTATCCTCTCCAGGATAAATTCCATTTGATCAACCCGATAATCTAAAGTGACGAGAGCTTTGTTATGTGCTCGCAGGGTGATCATGACTCAACTTTAATAGGTCATCAATTTAAAGCAATTATCCATTACTTGGAATGTTTCATGTTGTAATCTGGCGTTGTCCAACTCCTCAGAGAGGGATCCTGCTATTGCTTGTAGCTCTTTATTTTCTTGATCTATATCCTGGTAGAGCATTGTGAATTTCTTGATCATTTCCTCACTATCTCTGAGGATTCACTCTATCCAGGAGGATACTACCACACCTTGTTCACCAATCTTGGCGTATTCATTTATCTTGTCCTGACTGAGAACTTCAGTAGGTTCGGCGGCAATTACATGCGGAGCGTTGCCCATTCTCTGTAATTCTTAGAGGAGATGTTTGTTTTGCTCCTTGAGTATTCTCTTCTCCTCTTTTGCTTCCTAAAGCTTTTTATAGAGAGCATCTACAATAGATAAAGCCTCTCCTTGTAGGATTTTAGATGAGGTTCCCATCGTGACTTGGGTCACTATAAAGTCTGTAGGAGATAGATCTTTCTTTTCTTTGGTGGGATCTGGATATGCAATCTCCATGACTCTCTCTCCTAAACGCTCTTAGAGAAGTGAGTTATAGCTTTTTGCTTCTTGGGTCCCTTTTTCTTCGAATGACAGAGAAGTCCATGGGTGCTATGGGAACCTTTCTCTTGAGTTGACCCAGATGGTCGAAATCCAACTTGACTTATGGGAGAAGGAGTAGAGGGAATGGAAGAAGAAATGGGAGTGAAAGGGGAAGCAACTGAAGAGGCCGCAGGGAAGAACGTTGAGACACTTGGTGGTGGCATCGACAAGGAGTCCAACAGCACTGCTGCTTGTGGGGCCTGGAGTTACTATAGGGGAAGAAAAGGACATGGAGGCAGAAGGGATCTATAATGGGATGGAGGGAACACTGGTGACATATCCGCAAGAGAGGAGAAGATGGAAGAGGTGGGAGATGGAAGGGAGGAAGGAAGAGAAGAAGAAACATCCATTGGAATAGATGCTTCAATGACAGGGGGAGGAGAAGGAGCGGAAGAAGGAATGGTGGGTACCTTAGTAGTTGTAGCTATGACCACATCCTGAGTGGATGTATCCATTGAAACTTTGGTGGTCTCTTCTTCTTTACCTGAGACACCAGGTCGACCACTTGCTTCTCAGAAGTAGTAGGAGGGATTTCAGGAGTTTCTTCCTGTTTGCTTGGTTCTCCCTCCTTATCCTTTCCTTTTCCTTTCAAAGCACACTGGGCCATTCTTCTGGCACTCTACCCGAAGGGAAGTAGTGAAATCTACCCCGAGGTAGTGAGACCATTCTATTTGCACCAATTTTCGCACTTGCAATGTGGGTCAACCCTTTCCTAAATGGTCTTCGTGCCTTGCTCTGTCGATCTCTGCGAATGACCAATCATCCCCATCCGTGTCAAGGTAAACTTGATCAATTTCTTGATCAGGCTCTTGAATCCTTTTGGAATGATGGCTATGCCATAATGGATGATCTCTGCCAGAGCCAGCCGGGAGTGATCCTTTCACCTGAGATCTATTTCATGTGTCAAGTCGATCGATGAGATGTCCTCGATCTCGTGGAAATGAATGGGATCAATTTTTCCTTTGGGAGGCAACTCGAATCAAGGTGGGCCTGGTAGGGAAGTTGTGCTTTAGATTCAACAATTCAAGCTCAACATACATTTCCCATGCTTTGGCCAGTGTGGTGTAGGTGTATCGCCCAATCAGTAAGGGGGAATGGAGTTCCTCCCTTCTTTCTCTTCATGCATTTCTCATGGTATGTGATTAGTTGCCTTGACAACTCCAAGAGAATCAGCTTGGGCCCTACATACCTTGGTAGCTTTGTCGGTTCACCTTCAAAATTCACCACCCTGAGATATGTGAATGTGGGAACTCATGAACAATGCTCCCACTTCTTCAGTGATAGTTGATCACACTTGGGCTAGTTCGACCATGTCTCATATTTGGCCTCAACAGGCAGATCACCTCATAAAAGAAGGCGTTGTTGATTTTTGAGAACTGGGGATGTTGTTCTCGAGCCTTAGCTCTAGGTAGAATTCATATATTTTGACCTGGGGCCATACCCCATTTGAGCTAGGCCTATGAAATCTCTCATTGATGTTGTGGCGTATACAACGTAGGAATTCATATAGAACTTCCCAGTTGTGAGGACCTATTGAAGCTGCTGGGAGATGGTGTCACTGATGATTTCTCCCTAGCCAAAATGCTGATTAGGTACATTCTTACTCATGGTCTCTAAGTACCTCAACATCCATTTATGGAAATAATGGGCATCAGGAAGCCCAAATATTCTGTTTAGGAAGGTGATTGTATCACTCAGTTCCTCATTAAAGTCACTGCGGTGGATGGTCTGTGGCCATCTTGCTCACCGGCTTTTTGTTCTTAAGATAGAGCTTGTTCATCATTTGCATGCATTTGTCCTCATTGTCATCCCATGCCTTCTTAATCTTCTAGCTTATGGCAACATATTGCCTGTGATGAGGAATGCCCAGGGTTATTTCAAAATGACGAGCTATGAGGTCGATGATCATTTTTCCCTCCTTATCTTCGACACATCTTGTGTCCTTGTTATAGCATCGAGCCACCAACATGATGAACTCATTATTTACAGCACTTACTGGCAGCCCAGCTACAAAGTGCAATCCACTACCCACCAGTTTGTTCATCCAGGGGCCACTAGTTGTCCGTTGGTTCTCACCCAAAAGTCTTCCATATCAATGTGCCCAAGCTCGGAGTCTCTGATATCGAGATCACTCTTTGCATATGAGTCAGGCATCCTGACTTTCTGATATTTGTACTTCATCTCCTATTCTGTCAACTTTGCTTTTCCTTTAGACTTGGTGGATTTTTTTCTTGATGAAGACATGTGTGAGCTCGAGAATGGTTGTTGTTGTTCTGCAAGGAGAATCAAGGAGGTCCAACATAGAAGAGCCATGTCAACCATCATGTTATTCATAATGAAAGCTTGCAGAAAGAAGAATGAGCAATTATAAGGCTTAGGGCACAAGGCGCAGTTCACAAAGATGCCAGAGGCTTAAAAGGTCAGCACTTTTTAGGGGATGTCAACATGTAAAAAGGTGCGCCAGTGTTGACAGGAGAAAAGTTGCGCCAAAGGGTATAAAGGGCGCACTTTTAAAGAGTGTTGCATGATAGAAGGCAACGCCAAGGGAAAAGCGCAGGGCATGGGTTTACAACATACAACATGTCATGTTGATGTCAAGGATCATGCGCCAGTGCTTTAGGAAATTTACTTTAGTGGGCAGCCTGAAAAGGATGGTGTTGCATGACTTTTAAGTGTGCCCAAGGCACAATTTTGGAATATGTTGCAAAGAAATCAACGCGCTAAAGGAAAGCGCTTGGCATGGTTTTGAGGTAGATAACATCTTATGTTGATGTCATGCAGGATGCGCCCGCCCTTACAAAAGTGCTAAGTGTTTATACAGGGCGTGGGTTAGGGATATGTTGTAAGAGATGACAGTGCGCCAAGGCGCGATTATGGGGGTTGCAACATGTAAAAACAGTGTGCCGAGGTTTTAGTGATTTCTTTACAATTTCCTAGATTTCTTCTCTCTTTTTTGGTTTCTTCAAATGGTAAAGAGAGGTTTTGCAACAAGATAATAAGTAGGAAAAGGCCTTAGGTTTTTTTAGAGGCAGGGGCCTTCCAAATTTGTAGATCTGGAAGGAGAGGAAAAGGGGTTTTCAATTGATTAATATTGGTAAGTTATTCATTTTAGATTTAACCTTTTGGTTTATAACAACCCTAAAACCTAACAATAACCAAGAAACAAAAGCCATAACAATAACAAGGACGATAGAAGCCACTTACCCGGTTTTATAAAGGACGAAGGACGACGTTGGGGTCCACAAGCTCGAAAAACAACACGCGGGGGTGACAAGGACAGCTGATAGGCGCAAAGAAATACTTTTCACAATTTTCAATTCATGAAAATGACAGGTGTTGAGCGCCTATTTATAGAAAACCTGGCATTAATTATTTCACCAACTTTCTTTGGCACAACTTTCTGAGTGTCGACATGGGTTTAAATGCGCCTTGGCGCAATTTCATTGGCGTCGACATAATACTCTTAGTGCCTTAGCGCACATTTCATGATGTTAACATGATAATTTCAGCGCCAAAGGGTATAAAGGGGCACAATTTTCATGATGTCAACATGATATCTCTAGTGCCTTAGGAAAACTTTAGCGCACATTTTTGATGACAACATGATATTTCCAACGCTAGCGCAAATTTAGGCGCGACTTTTAATAATGTTGACATGTTTTCTAGCACCAAAGGGATTTTTAAATGGCGCATATTTCGGAGTGTCGACATGTTATTTCCCATGCAAAGGGTTTTCAAAGGGTGCACATTTCGCGCCTTAGTTCGGCACAATTTTTGGGATGTTAACACAAAATTTCTTGCGCCAGATTTAAAAAGGCTAAAAATGGCTAAGTTCTTAAAACTTGATTTTTGGAAGGGAGTTTTAGGCCATTTTAAAACAGACTTTTCTTCAGGGACCAAAACAAAATTTTTGGTATGGTTATCTCGCAAAATTGCCCTTGTCAATTTTATAGATAACAAATTATAAACAATTAGAGAGTAGAAAGTAGATAGAACATAAATGAAAGTGAAAATAGGTGTGAATGTTTCTTTTAGTGCAACATGGATTTACAAAACAATTTAAAAAATATTGTATCGTGTAATGGATTTATTACAAAGCCAAAAAATCAATTATAACATTTTAAATCTATAAATTTAATAACAATGTTAATGGAGAAAAGACATTGTACTTGTGAAAGTTAAAAAATATAGCATAATTGATTCACTCAAATATTAAGATACATGAAGTTTCATTTACACTCGCCCATTTTGATGACTATCAATCAATGTTGTCTTTTAAATGTTGAAAATTCGACGTTTAAAGAAGAGGGAAAATTGGAGAAGAGGAAACACATTAAAAAAATGTTTTTGTGTTCTAGAGCCCTATCCAAAATATATGTTACAAATATATTGTGACATTATTAATAAATTGTAATATTATTAATAATGAGTCATTTCTAACTATAATCAAAATTACTAATACAACTAATATTAATAATATAGTTAATAGTTGTGTGTGAGTGAAAAAGTTCTTGAATAAACAACTCACGTAGCTATTTTGGTGTGTGAGATAATAAAGGGATGAGAGAGATATCCTAGGGATAAATATGAGAGATTCATGGAGAGAGATTGTAGGGTTTGAAGATGAGTGTTGACTCCACCTTTGTAGGAGATCAAACATTTTAAATTACATGCTCCATCTATGTGAAGATATCCCGAATGATTTCTAAATTCAATATAATAATATTCGGTGTTATTGTGTTAGATTATTTGTAATAATCTGGACCAAATTTATTATTTGGTATCGATCATTAGCGGTGTTATAATCTTGTGGATGTGCATTTGTGGTTTTGGATTCAATAATTCCTGTAAATATCAGTGTCATATGTTCATTTTTACGATCTGGGTATTTGTGATTTTTAATGGGTTTGAAGATTTATATCTCCAAAATTGTTGTTAAAATTTCAGCCAAACCCACATCACGGTTAAAGAGAAAACATGAAAGAGATTTCCCTATCCAAGCAATTTTGGAATTTGAGACCGCAATTCAGATGAATGTTGCATAATCCTTGCATAGTGATCTTTTACATCAACTTTGTTTCTCACAACAATGGAGCATTACTCTCAACATATAAAAGTAATAGTTTGTGTTTAATTTTTAAATATTTTGTTCTCTTTTTCATATTTTAGAGTTTGTAGGTTATGAAAATTTGTTTTATATTCCTTATTTTTACTTAAATGTGGTAATTGAATATTTAAGGTTTATTTGTAGTGTTTATCTATAGTTATTGTCATTATAAAGTTTTGTGATTCAAAAGTTAATTTTTTTTACTTAAGTATAGTGTTTTAAATTTTTAGCTTTTAGATGATATTTTATTATTTAAATGTTGGTTTTGAGTTTTTAATTATTACATTTTTAAGTATGGAGTCACCGTCATTTTAAAATTTGTTTGACATTTTTCTATTACTGTTTTGTGTGTCACTGTCAAATAGTCGTTATTTTGTATCGTCTCAGTGTATAAGAGTCTAAAAGTGTCATTTAGGTGATTATTAGGAAAATTAAAAAAGTTGCCCGCATTTCTCTTGGTCACATTTTCGCTTGTACGTGACGACCAAGTTCAAATTGAGGGGGGGCATTTTATATTGAGCTTCATTTTCAAATTTGCTGAGTAACTAAGTAGTTTCACATGGAGGACGTGAGGTGAGGTCAATCAAGACCTCTCGGTCACCTTAATCAGGCCTTTTCCTACTCCATTCAACCTGATAGTGTGTGTGTGTGTGTACTTTTATTTTATTTTAGATTTGCAGTATGATTTGTGCATCAGTTCTTCTAAATAAGTGAAATGTTCACATTGAGGGGGAACTTCAAACATGGTCTCAATGTTCAATTTTCCCTCTATTCAATTTGTATTCGATTAGTGGTTCCTACATGATTCCCTCAAGGAAGGAAAGACATAATGGATGGATCCCATACAAAGCACAAGGAAAAGCAACATCATGATATTGAGGTTGTTGGTTGTTCTATAAAACTATCCTTGTTGAGGTTGTTGATTGTCACCGTAAAACCATCATTTGTTGAGGTTGTTGGTCGTCCTCAACTCCGCTTTCCATCCTTGCGCAGGTTGTTGGTTGTCTACAAAACCATTCTAGATCATGAGCACGCATATTTTATTCAAGTCAGCAAGGAAGTGTGATTATTTTTTCTACCTTGTCAACATTAGGGGAGTGTATATTGGGAATTAATAATGTTAACAATAGGGGAGTGAATGTTACAAATATATTGTGACATTATTAATAAATTGTAATATTATTAATAATGAGTTAATACAACTCATATTAATAATATAGTTAATAGTTGTGTGTGAGTGAAGTTGTTGAATAAACAACTCACATAGCTATTTTGGTGTGTGAGATAATAAAGGGATGAGAGAGATATCCTAGGGATAAATATGAGAGATTCATGGAGAGAGATTGTAGGGTTTGAAGATGAGTGTTGACTCCACCTTTGTAGGAGATCAAACACTATAAATTGTATGCTCCATCTATGTAAAGATATCCCGAATGATTTCTAAATTCAATATAATAATATTCAGTGTTTTATCATTGTGATAGATTATTTGTAATAATCTGGACCAAATATATTAATATAATTATATTTTGTTATGATAAATAATAATTTAGTTATGATCCCGATTTCATGTTCCAAGCTTTAGTGCTTAGAGGCATCATAAATTACAAGAGTAAACATTCCTTTCCATAATTTGAAATTGGAGCTTATGTATTATGCTTTAGATTTATAGCAGAGTTTGTGAATTTACTTTAGATTTATAAAGCAGAGTTTGTGAATTTTACTTTATATTTTGAGCCCTTTAGTTGTAAACATGAGGAAAATGAAAATTAAAAAATCAATGATAAAAATATATAGGATGATTGTAGAGTAAGACAAAGGATCACATGTGTATGAGAATTAAAAGAAAATGGTAGCTTGAGCCTTTAATCAAAGTGGCAATTGTGCTTGTTAGAGTAAGCGATGCAAAGAACATAAAACATTTCCATAGTGACAATTGAGACTATCAACTTGATACGTTTCCTACAATGATTACAATTTGGTCCATTTTTTCCATGGAGTTTCCTTCTTCTTGGGTTGCACCACTAGAAGAAGATTCAACTACACCCCCCGAGATAATTGTTCCTATCCCGATAATAACACCGAAGATTGACAATACTTTTGTTGTTCTCAATAAAGAGGGAGAGAGAAGCAAGACTTGTCGTGGTATGGTTTAGTACTATATCTTTGTAGCATTTGGAGAACATATTCATGTCGACATTCCAAATAAGGCACACTTATTTGCACATAGGACATGGCCAATCTCTTCAAATATTCATTGGTCTAATGAGGTAGAATGGAGAGAGAACTTTCCACCAAATAACATGAGACTTGTTTGCCTTATGTCCAGGGGTTTTGACAAGCTCAAAAGATGAATTCCTAACAAACCGTAAAAAATAGAGGATTACAAAATCTAAAAACAAGAGATAAGGGGACCGAGAGAAAAGCAATGCAAATCCTTGATAAGAGAATCTCCACATAAAATTCAAGAGACAAAAGCAACTAGAAATGAAATATTGTCAATAATAATAAATGCAATCAATGCAATACTTCTTCAATCGAGTTCGAATGCAAAGCACCATAATTGGTTCAAACAAAGACAATGATTTGTAAACTAAAATTAATACAAAGAAGAAGCATTTAAAAAAATGTATTTCATATACCACACAAATGATCAACATTTTTTTGTAAAATTAAATTATAGCAAAACAAAAAAATTACCACTTATCACCTATATATTGAACAATTAGTTTTTTTCTTCAAAAATAAAAATAAAAATTTATTTTCCATAACCTTTGGTCTAAAGCTAAACAAAAAAATAAAAAAATATGTGACTTTTTTGGAAAAACATGTGAAATGTTGAAATGCTTGCTATATTCGGCAGAATAATAACTTTCAAAAATATCTAACTTTTACATAAGAAGAGATGATCAACTTTACACCTCAAGTTTCCTTCCAAATAAATTAAATGATCGAGAGCTGACTGGTATATATACAACTTTTATATTCGACGAGAATATTTTTCTTAAAATTGTTTTTTCTTTCCCAAAAATTTTAATTGCAAAATAAACTACCCTGCGCATTTGACTAAAGATCACCATTGCAAATTTGAGATTATTATTCTGTTCTGGCATTTTTTGTTGCAGAAACAACTATGACTACACTGGAGGAACGGCAGAGAGTGGCAATTGACAATGCAATTAAGGCATTGAGGAGACGCCGCGCTCTCGAAGAAGGCGCTCATGCCCCCGCCATTGCATTACTTTCCAGAGCTTACGAATCCCGGGTATTTTCTTACTAAATTCATTTATTCGTCAATCGATCATATTTTAATTGATTAACGATACGCAATCCTGTAATCAAATTCTGCACGGCAAATGATGTAAAGGCAAACGATCCACAAAAACTGTATAACTGAAGCAGAGTTTAACATTTAAGAGTTAGAACAGGGGATTGCTCTGTCATATTGGAAAACTCGAAAAAATAAAGAACCCTAACTTTATTAAAATAATGAATATGCAAAGTTGATTGGCGCTAAGCCTAAGAAGTTCGATAATTCATGCAGCCGATACCGTAGGGATGCTAAAAGCTTAAGGATGCAGGTGTTTATCTTTCGGTTATAGACCTCAACAACATAATTTGCTTGTATTTTAACCTAGTGGTACTATGGAGGGGGAATCGATATGTTTCTCAGCGTGGCTGTAGCAAAAATTCTCCAAACATTTGAAACGAAATCTTCGGCTTCGTTACTAGTTTGTAGGGTTTTATTAACAAATTGTATAACACTCATTCTCACGAGTATTGCCAGTAAAGAAGGCCACAAATAAGCGGCCATTTGTCAAAAAAAAATCCTAAAAAACCTTAGCAAGTACTGCAAACTTCTTGCCTCCATCGCTAGTAGCAGCTTAAATTCTTCTTCCTAAAAATATAGCCACTCTGTCTGTCTAGGAAGAGATTCTAAATTCTGCAGTCACAAGAATTATTTACTTTTCAACCTTCTCCATAATAATATGCATAGTTACGACATTCAAAAAGTTCGGATAGTTCAAAAGGAGAAAAAAGCTCAGAAGTTCGGAATTTTTCAAAAGGTTCGGTTCGGTTTAGAAAATTTACAAATATAAAATATATATAAATAATAAATATTATACATAAATGATGATATTTGAAAAGAAAAACCAATTACACATAATAATAAATAAAAATATTATCTATGGAGTTTTTCCCTTACATGCTGACGTATTAGTATTTCTTATTTCGTTTTTGTTTTTTTGTTGAAGTTCTTTTAATTTAAATGCTTTAATTTTTTAATTTCTTAAAAAATGTTCAACCGAACTTGTTCGGTAAGTTCAATCAGACCAAAAAGTACGGTTTGAACCAAATTTTCACTAAGTTCGTAAGAACATGGTAACTATGATATAATGAACAGAAGCCCTCTCCATGGGACTCCACCTTGCAAACAAGAACCTTCTCATATTACTGTCGCTGCCATCGTGGGCGTGGCTTACTCCCCCAGCTCCAACACTGCCTGAATTATTGTTGGCAGAATATTTTGTCACAAAACAAAATACTCGATTTCCAGCAACAGTTTGTGGGACAAAATCCCTCTTCTATAACGAGGAGGGCCCCTTTATTTTAAACCAAAAATAAAAATAAAATAGAGCTTTACATATATACAGTCAATTTTATATTTGGAAAAGGTTTTTAACCTTTAGACAAACTGAGAATAAAACTAAAAATAAGGTAAATGTGCATTCATCATTAAGTAAACCCATAGCTTAATATGAAATAACTTGTCATATGCACGTGATAAAGAAGAAAAATAAATAAGTTTCCCAATTTAAAAAAATGGAGTTTTTATCACAAAATGACAGAGTATTATAGTTTAATTTTCATTCGTATTCTTCTTCCAACACAAAGTTTCATTGCATTCGAATAAAGCCAAGATTTGCTTATGGGTCAAAAGGCCTTTAATCATCCATCTTCTCGATTATATATATGAGTCTTGAAGATAAAATTTCAAGTAGGTAGTTAACTGTTACATAACTACCTGTATCTGTCTCAAATATCAAATGTATGCAAATTAAAAATAACTTTTTCAACATCCCCTAAGAAGGGACCACAAAATGACGAAGTGATCGATCGAAAATGTGAAGGGTTGTTGATTTATCAATGATGGGACCCGCTTTCATCGTGATAAATGGTTGATTTGCAGGCAGCTGATATTTTCTGAATCGTTTCATAACAGTTTGCACCTTATCACAATTGGGATGGACAGTGGCATATAGCCTTGTGTCTCATATGTATAACTTAGTTGAGAGCTCACTCTCTCGCATTTTGGATTTGTTGCAAATCTCTCTGGTGTCATCAATTAAATCAAAGGCCCTAGATAGCTTGATCAACGAATCACAATTGAGGCCTTGCTCCTTTCCCAAATGCTCTTTGACATATTTTGTAAACTATTCTTTTACAGTCTTTACAGACTTTAAGTTCATATTTGCATCGAACAATTAAGTCTTCATTCCTTGGGTGAAATCATCAAAACTTGAATGTTATACCAGTTGACATTCCTTTTTCAACTGCATCATCTGCCTTTCTCAGCCGCCTTTCTCAGCCACTCAATCCTCACTTAACTTTATTCCATTCATTAGACAAATTGTCATCAATAGAGGAAATCATTTTCAGTGCCGCTAATTGTTTGGGAGCTGTTTTTGACATCCGAATGATTTCTGGATGCAGAGTCTCCTATATTTCCTTTTTAGCCTGCAAGTTCTTCGTTGATTGTTTCATCTTTTTGTAGCAACATTGAAGCTTGTTGCAATAGTGTACGACATCATCACAAACATCGAGTCCATTAATGGACACTCTTTCAAGCTAGGTTGCCAGAAGCAAAAGTGAGTACTGGTATGGGTCTGATATGTGGAAATGCCAATTTTAAAAAAATGCTTGGGTACAAACCGATACGGAAGTGTCTCAGTATAGTACACACACACATATACACATATACACATATACACGCACACACACATATTGCATAATACTCATTTTTAGTCCATAAAAGATAAAACACTTAAAATATCGTGTTCACGAAAGTTCAAACATTCAAGATGCTTAAATTTTCATATGTAGATTATTTTAATCTGGATTCTGGAACATGTCATCTAGTTTTTTTCCAAAATTAGTCCATGAATGCCACTAGTAGCTCCACTCCCACTAGCTCCACTTCCAACCCTTGTGAAGAACTCCTTGGATTTTCATCATCAATACCAAGTAGTGAAAGTTGGGCGAAAGCAATAACATTACTAGCCATATGTACTCCAATTTCGCTTTGCTAAAGAATTACTAGCCACCTGTTACAAAAAAAAGGTTGTTAGAAATTTCAAATTAGTAACAATGTACAAAATATGTGTTAATAATTTAAATTTTAATGAACAACAATTATTTGATTAATTTTATACTTGTTGTGGAACTTAAACAAAGTAGTAGGTCATAGGTACTTGGCATTATGGCCATGTACATACCACCACTTGACTGGAGTCATGTTGTACTTGTCACAAAGAGCCTCAATTTCTCCCATGCTACCTTCTAAAGATACAAACATCCCCATTTCATCAAGGACTGCACTAGCTACAAATGGATTAAGACAACCTCCTAAATGTTGCCCTAGTTCTATTTGCAACTTTTTGGTCATCATATGGTGGTTGCCTATCAGGTAACCCAAGTATTTTATTGCTATAATATTTGGGATTTAGGGCATAGGCAAGGAGATGCAATGGGGTGGTCATTTTATTCCACCTCCTCATGACCACACTCTTAATTTCATTATAGATTTTTTTTTTCAGTCTTGCTTTTTTTTTATGATCTCTCTAATTTTTTCAAGCATGAAGTCAATTCATTATAAGATTCTCCTATGCAAGCATTATTAGTGTTTGCATATCCGATCATGATAGGATAGGTTCTGTAAAAAGTAAGTAAATACTCAACCTTGGCCCACCAATCATTATCAAGGATCAATGATTTTATCTTATGGGCTCTTTTTGTGTTTGCTTGCCTCCACATGGTCCAAATGTTGTCAATCACCATATTGCTTAAGGCATGCTTTACCTTCACAAGTCATCTCAAGACGAGTGCATGAGAGGCAAATCTCGTCTCAACAACCTATAAAAGGAATTAAAAGAATTTAATAAAGTGCAAATTTAAAATAAATTCAAATTATTGAAAGTTAGATCATATAGATTAGAAATTAATAAATTGTCCTCTTACCTTCAACAACTCCAACCTCGAGAATCTCTAAAAATGGCCTGAGAAGTGATGATTTATGACAAACATATGAATTTCATTTGCCTCTATATAAATTTGCTTTATCCATGGGATTTTTCCAATCTTCTACAATATCAAATTGAGGGAGTGTATTGCATAAGGCGTCCAAAATATGTGCTCATATCTCCCCACTATAGTCAATTCTATTGCCTTAACAATTTTTTACATTGTCCATGATGGCTTGGACAACATTTTGAGGGCTCACCAACTCAATGGTCTCAATCAGAATGTTAGCAATGAATTGAGTATCTTTCACTTCACTTTCACAATCAATGACCTTTAAGAACATTGCCCCTTTAGATGATTAGGGGTATGTTTCAAGCATATTTCTATCCATATCAAATAATAGACACCCTTGAATCCTTAGACAAATACCTAATTGATGCAAATAAGTTTTTATATGCTCCACTTCTTTTGCCAAGAGTGATGTGTGAACCTTTTCATAGCTAGGGCCTTTGTACCCTTGTGGCACCTCATTAATGCTTTTCACCATTTGTTGCCAATATTGTGACCTCAAGACATTAAAGAACAATCCGCATGCATTAATGCATCTAGCAACCAACTCATTAGCAATATCCCTCTTCTCCATTTTGAATACTTGTTTCAATGGTCCTTTCGTTTTCTTTTGCGGTGGCCTCTTCATCCAAGGGAGTTTCAAGTGGCTGAATCTTAATTTGAGTGAAAGGATGATTTGAATGAGTGAACAATTTTCCTAAATTGTTCCTTTGCAAAGGAATTGTTTTAGATCAAGTTTTTGTAGCTTACAAGTTAGCTTCCTCTTGCTCTTTCAAGTACGCCAAGATTAGCGACTTTTCAACATTGGTACACTTTCTAATACCCATTTACTACCCCAATTAAATGAGCTTTGAGTCGAGTATAAAAAGACTTAAATGTCATATTGCAATGGTTGCATACCCAAGTTTGAGAGCCACCACCAACAATGTTCTCCAACACTTGTACATGTCTCCATAGAGGAGAAGAAGGATCATGTTTCACATTCATGGGACTCGAGAATGTTTCCCTATGGGCCTTCCTCTTGACTTGCTTTCCCTTTCCCTCCACTTGAAGTTGAACTTGATGCCATTTATATTTTTTTATCTCAAACCTACAATGACAAAGATAAATTAAAAACAACAAAGAAAACTAAACAAACATTGCATCCTTTTTTGCTTTTGATCACCAAGTTTGCCATAAAGGTGCGAGGTGAGAGCATACACAAATTTTGGATTTAAAAAAAAACAAATAAACTCTAAAAGCCAACACATATAACTAAACCCTAGTAATTATTTTTGTTGTTGATCACTAAGTTCGCCATAAGGTGTGAGGTGAGAGCATACCCAGAGTTTGGATTTTAATTTTTAAAAATAAGAAAATAAACTCTAAGAAACAACAAATATAACTAAAACCCTAGACATCCTTCGTGCTTCATATTATCAAGTTTTCCATAAAGTTGCGAGGTGAGAGCATACATAGAGTTCAAACATTTTAAAAATAAACAAAATAAACAAATTTAAACCCTAAACAAAAAAAAGCCGCATACAAAACTAAAACTAAATGAAATGGTACATTTTCATTACATAGAAATTAAGGTTAAATATCATGATCATTGATCATATTAACAATTTGTTAGAAAAAGGAAAATAAGAGGGTGAATGGAGAGAAAAACCTGATTTTTTCTTCTTCAAGCCGCTTCTTTCCTCCTTGCTCTCTATCGGTTAGTTCATGACTTCCTCCTTAAAGCTACTTTTAATTCTTCATTGCTCTTTGTAATGCTGAAAGTGAAAGACAAATTTTGCAAAAACCGACAATCAACAAGCAAATGAAAGTGTGTTTTGAAATGGACCAAAGATGTGCTTATATAGCTTTTAGAAAGTGTCTTTAACAAGTTAGGGTAGGTAGATTAGGGTTTTTAATTTAAGCATCGAAAACGGGATGGAAACATCCATGTTTGCCATTTCCAGGCCTCTACCCTTGTTTGCCCTACATTTTCAATGTGTTTGGGCTGCATTTCCAAACCCGTACCTGTTTCTAGTACGTCAGTATGCGGGTACGTGGCCCTCGGGGGGCATTTTCGTAACATAGCTTTCAAGCAATTTCTTTACACCATGACCAAATTGCCCGATTTCACCAATTTGGAGCAAAGTATTCTTATTTCTGAAAATACTAGACAAACTAGGTGAATGCATCGCCTTTTTAGAAGATACACGAGATAAAAAATACTCAATTTTGCTGAGACCAACTGCTTGATCCTTTAGGTTCGACTTTGACACTTCATCTCGCTTCAAAATATTATGATAAGCTGTTAGTTCACAGCACCAACCTGATTATGTATGGGCACCAAAATATTTTGCACCGAGTAGTCAACCACCTCCGTGTCTTTCTTGTTCTTATAATGTTTGGGATGTCGATTTCGATACGAGTCTGCCCCAAATCATCATTTTTGAAATAGATTTTTGATTTAGCCTCGAGGAGTCTTTCTTTTCATGTACATTGAAATTGCATCCACATTTGGAACCAAAACCTTTCCACATGTGTTTTTCTTTTGTTCACAAGTTGCTCAACCCAATTAGGGCCAATAGTAGATGTTGATTTGTCTACAAGGGTGTTCTAGATGAAAAAGGCAAAATTATAGGACTAACATTTGGCTTTTGCAAATGAATAATTTGAGAGACTACATTTTTTAGAGGGGGTAGTCTAAATTTGAGAGCTAATCATTGTAACACTGTTGAGCGAATCTTGTGCAACACCATTACCCAAAATTTTGAACTAAAATGGTCATTTTGAAATTTCCAAAGTACGTCTAAGTAATCAAGTTTGAATATTTGCTATAAGGGTGTTTCATTTTCAATTACAAGAGATAATACAAATTCAAGTGATTCCCAATTACATGTCCCCCCTCACTATTTGGGATTGCTTTATCTATCTCCTTGTAAACATCAAATTTGGCAAATTTCTCAAGTTGACTCAATTGTCGATCTATGTTGGCTGTGTCCTTTGTGGTTTCACAAAAACATCTCTTGCAATAAGAAATTTCTTATTCTTTTCATCATATAACCTGTATGCCTTAGAGGATTCTGAATATCTTGAAAGGATGCATTTTCGACTCCTATGGTCCAACTTGTTCCTTTTCTCCTTTGGAATCAATGTGTAGCATATGGATTTGAAAACTTGAAGATGTCGCACTGAAGGAAGATGACCACACCATACTTCATATGGAGTCTTCATTTGAAGGGTTGCTGATGCTGACATGTTGTGAAGATATACTGTTGTTTGAATTATTTCTACCTAGAAATGCAGATTGACTCCCTTGAAATACAACATTGCACGAACCATGTTCATCACAGTTCTATTCATCCTCTTAGCTACTCCATTTTGTTGAGGAGTGTGAGTGACTGTTAGATGATGCTTGATCCCATTTTTCTTCAGATAGGCTTCAAACACCTTTGAAGTGAATTCACCACCATTGTCAGTCCTGAGCATCCCAATGCAAGATTGCGCTTCATTTTCAATCATGGTTTGAAACCTTTAAAAAGTTTTGAAGGCTTCTGATTTTTGTTTCAGAAAATAGATCCATGTCATCCTACTGTAGTGATCAATAAACAACATGAAGTACTTGTATTCACCAATGGAAAGAATTGGTATCAATCATAGATCACAGTAATGTAACTGCAACTTTTTGTCAGCTTTTCATTCTGATGTTTGAAATGTTCCCTCCAGTGTTTAGCCAAGATGCAAGCACCCCATATACTTGGAGTATTCTTGCTTTTGGGATTTAAGTCCAATGATAGTTGCATATGGGTGACGGATGCAATGGGAAAATGATTGTTTTTCTTATTTCTTCCTGACAATTTAGAAGGATGATGCCATAAACACCGTTGTTGCAGCTATATCAGGTTATAGATGCAGTAGTTCGATTGTGATGACATTACTCGTAAGTGCAAACCAAAGGCATCAATAGTACTGAAGTTTCATTTTGTTTGAGTTTGCACAATTTGTTTTTTTTCAAATGTTATTTTTTTTGAAAAAGAATTTGCACCAAAATGATTTACTTATTATTTTTAAATAAGTCAAAAAAAAATCTTCCAAGATTAATTAAGCCCACTTTTTTCAACTATTTTCCAATATAAAATATTTAAGCTTTTGATTCACAAAAGGATTAAATGAATATACAAAATTTTCAAAACCCCAAAAAGCTTATCTTTAAAATCTTGTGGTATTACGGTTGTTTAAGTGCCACTGGCATGTAGCAGGTTAAATGGACTGTACAGGCCGTGAGGAGAAGTGACAACCATGAATGCTTTGAGAGTGCTAAGTCAGAGAGGTAGGCGAGCTGTTGAATGCGGGGACTACAAAGATGTCCATGGGAAGAATGGTGCTGGAGGGGCCTCTTAATGATGATGACGTGAATCCTCTCAAACCTGTCACTTTCTCCAATGCCTTGCAAGTGTGAACGCTTCTGCAAATGTTAGATGAGCAGGTCTGAAATGAAACACCAATCACTTGTCTGAATGTGCCAGCCTTTTTGTGAAATTTGTAGCTTACAACAGGTCATGGCTGATAGGAGGAGAGATTAATACAAAATTCCAACACATATATTGCAGACCAATGCCTCTTTTCTGGCTTCAATACTCAGCGCCAACACTTCAATTACAGCCAACTCATCAATTATTCACTCTCAGCCCAAATGCTACCTTTGAGGAGGATTAGAAAAAGATGATGGATAGGCTTGTACTGCGAATTCAGGAAACTAAATTCGTGCAAACCAAAAATCATATCTCATTAGCTCAAAGATCACCTTCAGATGTCTCTTAAGATTCCATGCGAAGACAAATACCCACTCCTAGGATTGTGTACTATAATATTACAAATGCTGGAGTCATGAATAGTCTGCATATGTTCACCATGTCAACAATTTGATCTGCATGTCCCTGTGGAGGGACTGTTGGATATTCTGATCCAAATGCGTTTGTGTCAATTGTTTGTATGTTAGAGTGTTAGGTCACTTTATATAAATTTTTGTCATTGATATAAAGTTGTTGTGTCTGTACTAGTTATGGGTAAAATAAGTGGCTTGGGTTGTTAGTTAGCTCTATGAGCCCGTTGGTTGGTTGGGTCTGATAAACGAACCTCCCATATAGCTTATTTAATTTTTTTGATAATATTGTAAACGGTAACGAAACATTCAATATATCGTGGTGATTTTAATAGGCATTGTTATTCTCTTCCATTTACCTGTGCATCAAGTTCCATTGTGATATCAGAGCCCAATGGTGGCTATTGATCTGTGAAGAAAGGAACAATGGAAGAACCATGAAAATCTTGCCCGAAGCCATGATGGATATAGAATTTTGAAGAAGATTTTGAGTTCTTTTTTTGGAAGCTTTTAATATTTGTCCCGAGTGGATTTTTTTTATTATGTGAAGTTTTTCTTGAACAAGAAGTTGTAAGAATGTCTGGAAGCTTTGTATTGGCTGGAAATTCAATTTTTGACTGAGATAGGCATTGGATTTTCCCTGGAATTGTAAATCTACTGGTAAAATCACCATGTGGCTGTGTTAGGCGCTATTTGTTTTGTCTGCGAAATATTTATATCTTACCAGGGGCATGCTCTAAAAGGTATTTTTTATGCTAAGCTTGATTGGGAGACTACATAGAAGCGCCAAAACTGCAAAATAAGTGCAAATAAAGCTTTCTAGGTGCAATTCAGTGTACAAATTGCTGTTATAATACTAATATTGGTGTCATAAATTTTGTTGGGCGTGATGTGGGCATATCCTTCAATCTGGGGCGCTAATTCATCTATTAGGGTGTTATTTCATTTGCCAGGAATGAAAGACTGTTAAAAACAATGCTGAAATCTGCACATTGGTGCTGAAAACTTCAGTTGTGTACTTTTTTGGGCTGTAAAAACAGTTGTGGCTCCCTCTCTGGTAAAAGATTTTGTTGCTGGAAATAGTTAGTTTCTTGGTTAGTAAAAGATAATTTCTCAAATTTGCTGCTGCATATTTCTTTTCCCAGATATGTATTTTTATCCACATGGTCAAAACAGAGCTTAAATAATAATGTGTGCAATTTAAGCTTCACCCACATGCATGGACAAGTTGGTTATTGGTAGTTGGCTAATACCATCATTTCCAGTCAACTGGTCAAGGGTTCAAACCTCTCAAGTGCCAAAATTCTCATATTTTGCAAAGGGCCATTTGAATTAATTTGTAAAACTAGGAAAATTAATACCCGTTGTGTCAATTTCTACCATAGCTTATTTGTTGGACCATATTTTCTTGAAAAACACATTTTTCTGAAAACTAGATTCTGTCACAATTCCAATGAGTCCAAATAAGGAGGGATACATGTTGTCTAGCTATGATATTTTAATACTCGTACACTAGTCAAATTAACTGAATGTGCGTTGAGGGTGGGTCTGCTTAGCATGAAACTGGAGCAAAATTTCAAATTATCACAACTTTTGCATACGCTGGACAAATATGACCTTTCATTTTTCATGGAAAACAATTTCTATATTCATTGGAATGTTCATTTTCTTGTTCTAACATCTCTGTATATGAGTTTATGTTGAAAATGCAGAAACTAGGCATTGTAATACACTGCAGGTGCATTTTCGGTGGAAAGCAACACCGTGATTCTTCTCGAAAGTTGATGTGCTTCAAAACCATGATTGTAACATTGTTTACCACTGCTTGTGCTGTCGGAGATGCTACAATTTTACTTCAGAGGTTATAGGTCCCTAGGGATCTGATAGGTTGATGGCCAAACTGGAGGTTGCAGGACACATCGAAGGTTGGAGGATAATTCCCCTTCTCCAGTTAGCTATTTTCTCAGAGTGTAGGTTAAATGTTTGAATATAAGTTTTGGTTGGAGTAGTATGTGTTTTTTTCCAATTTGGTGTTGTGGTGTTGCAGTTGCTATGTGTTCAGTTTTGGTCTTCTTTCATTGAGCTTTGATGAGTAGACAACGTTGTTATGATTAGTTTTGTAGCTCCAAGGACTTCTCACCTCTCGCTTGATAGGGGAAAGAGACTGTCAGTGGCCTTCGATCAGTTGTTGATGATTGTACGAGTTGACATAGGAGTTGCTAGCATTGGAAGTGTTGAGCAAAGGGCTGTCAATGATTGTTGGGCATCAGGGAGATGTGCCATACAAAGTACGGGAGAATCATTGGACGGGTTTCTGTGTGAGACCTTATGTGGATTGATGTAGTTGAGTAGGATTTGATTGTGCTTATACTGCAGTATGATACAAATGGTTAGAGGGGATGAGCATGCTAGTTAGGATGTTCATCATCCATGCCAAAACTCGAGGAGTAGCATGCTTTTGAGTGAAGTGGCATAGGTTGATCAATACCATGATGTACAGTGTGCTAGGTTGTAAGTGCGGCAAAGACTATTGATTGACATCATAGTCACGAGCTTCAAATCATCCTCTTCTATACCCCTTTGGATCAAGGGGGTTTTGTTAGATATTATGATCCAAATGTGTTTGTGTTAGTTGTTTGTATGTTATGTTAGAGTGTTAGGTCACTTTATATTAATGTTTGTCATTAATATAAAGTTATTGTGTTTGTAAGTTATGGGTAAAGTAAGTGGTTCGGGTTGTTTGTTAGTTCTACTGGCCCGTTGGTTGGTTGGGTCCCATAAACCAACCTCCCACAGCTTATTTAAAAGCTTTGATAATGTTGTTAAAGGTAATGGAGCATTGAATATATTATGGCGATTTTAATATACATTGTTATTCTCTTCCATTTGCCCGTGCATCAAGTTCCTTCAGAGACCAATGGTTTTTCTTCATAACTTTTTCATATGACCTTTATAAATGAAACTCATTGGAGGTCATTGCCAAAATATTATGATATTGAAGGTACATTAAATGTTCAAACGTGTTATTGGATCTGGCTGAACAATGCATCTTCATTTCCCATACAATTGGGGTATGCAAACTGGTTGTTGATTGGGCGGATCGGGAATGGTTCAAAGTAATGCAATTATATTACATATGCATTTGAATATCTAGTGTTTTGTAGAGAATGTTTGTAACCAAAGATTTTGTGGTTTTTCTGCACCCTTTTAGTGAGTGTGGTGCTCTCCCCTAATGGGTATGACCCTTAGACAGATCCACTACTAATCCCTTATTTTTGCAAGGGGACAACATAGGTTCAAGTAATTTTTTCAAACTCAGCTAGTGTTTGGAGTATGTTGAAGAGAAAGGACAGGCTACCATTGTTCAAGTGTTTAAGGATTTTTGCTGCCACGAATCAAGTGCATTAGGTGGGTCTTCTTTTTGATGGATCAATGCAATTTATAATGAATGTAATTGGGGATATTGTCTCATGGTCGGTGTTGATGTCTTGGGTCATGTAATGCTCTAAATGACTCTATGGCCCAATGGATAAGGCATTGCTCTAGTCTCATGTCTAGGGTGTATTGGTATTTGCACAAGAGTCTTTCCAATTGATTCTTCACATAATTTATTGTTTATAAGAGGCAAATATCAATATAATAAATATGTAAGTGTCTTGTCGAGTGAAGTGGGTCCCATGTCTTGTTGATATTTACATGTGGGGAAATCACCCATTTCATGGTGATATTCCCACATATGTTGTACTTTATGCTGCTGTCCATTTGTCGAGTTTTCAATATCATGAAAATGCTCACAACATAACATTGTGCCAACACCATTAGAGGCTCTATCTATACTTATCTTCACCATATCTCTAAATGAGGGTTTCCAACGCTATCTACACCTTTTATGTCTAATGTAGAAATGGTTAATGGAGCTAGATCCCTACTCTTTCTATCTATGTGACTTGCTTGGTCTATTTGACACTCCCATTCATCAATGATTTTTTTGAATGACCTCCGTCTTGGGTTGTCCTTTACGATTCAAAATCCCATAAAATAATGTTGGTTGGTGTGCTTGGCGGTTTGAGAACAATGTTTTAAAAATTGGTCGAACTAGAACCGAATCGGTCGGTTTGACTGTTCTTAAATTTTTGCAACTCGGTAGTAAAATCGAGCCGTGACTTGTTGGGCAGCGGTTAAAGCCCCAAAATAGTTCTCATATTAGATTTTCTGCATACAAGCATAAAACCTAGGCATCATGAGATAAATCTCCCCATTTACCGGTGAGGCTCCCATGTCGATTTGTTAATTAAAATATGCTAGTATCTAAATGGGGTTTTACTTTAACTACTCGGTTCATGAACCATAATCTAACAGCTTCAGAAGTAAGTAACTGTTTAAAGAAAGGAAATATTTATAGAAGAAGGAAAGGGAATTATATAAACACAGAGAAGAAATGGGGAAGATGTGCATCCCAATCAATAGATAGCAGAGTTGATTGCATGCATATAGAAGAAACCAATAGATATGAACACAAAATTATAAGCAAAGGTAGCTCTAGATCTAGATCTGAAATAACACAAAGTCTATTAAAAGATCTAAGATAAAAAACAAGAAACAAAATACACCGCGACACAAAGTTCTCCGGAAATCTGCTCCTCTATATTCCTTTGCTTCAAGTGGCTCTCAAGGGTTTCAACACAAAGTCTGGAACACAAGGATGCTGCTTACAAATTCTTATCATTAACCCGAAGGTTCTTCCTCTACTTATAGAATGTAGAGGGGCAATTACAAGTCGGAAACTTTTAGTTGAACTGTCACATGTGGAAGTCGGAAAGGAAACAACTAGCAATCTCCCTCCCGGAATTCCTCTTTGCATGACATGCATGATTTGCAACTAAAAATAGAACCTTCTATTTTATACGTCCTCGCCACCTATTTCCAAGTAGTTGGCTTCTTCAACTAATGGCTTTTAAACCAATCACTTAAGTTGTATAATTTAATTGATCGCTCAATTATTTTGTCGGAGGAAATAAGAGAAAGAAGAAGAAAGAGGAAAACTGCAGTCTTGTCCTTTTTCATATTCTGCATGTAGCTGATTCTTTTGCCTTTGATTCTCACCAAACTGGATCTGGGAGCTGGATCTAGAAGCGAGCTGGATTTTGCCTTCGCCTTGTCTTCTCTTTTATCCTTGAAGCTTTTGCAGTTCTTCTCCAGTACATGCATCAGTGCAATGTTTGCCATAACTCTTTATTTTTAATTGCATATGAACAATTAAAAATTCTGGAAAGCACTCCGGGTGAATGCAACTTCAATGAAGGCTTCAACTGGAAGATTGGGAGCACATGCACAAGATCCTGGAAGGAATTTTCCACGCACTGACTTCTTCACGGGCTGCATTTGAAACAAGAGGATGAAGCCTTTGCAATTATGGATCTGAATCTGGATCTGGATCTAGCACACTCCATAACGAATTCTGGCAGCTGGGATGTGAATGGAAATGCTGCAGCTCGAATGATTCCACTGCTTTTGACTGCACGCATGAGGGAAGTCTTTCCAACTCTGGATCTGTCAATCAATTCGGAAAGAGGTTCCGGACCTAGATCTGTGTTTCCAATGTCTGCAAATTTAGAAGTGATGCATGACTCCGTTGTGCTCTCTTTTTCATCCTTCTTTGCCATGGTTGTGTCTATTTTTGTCCGAACGATTCTTTTTCTTCTTATTCGGCCGGAATTCTTTTAAAATCTGTGCTTGATCTCGATAATTCTTCAAATTCGAGGATATATTCAATGTGTTGGACATTGATTAAAGCTCCTTTTCTTTTCTTTTCAGAAAGCATCCGAGCACCCGCATCACTTATGCAAACACAAATCAACCTCCTTTAATGCATGCCAAAATTGGAAGTTTTTAGCCTTGATTTTACCTTCTTTTGAGCAAAAATCCTCTTCAAATGGGCGCACTTTTCCTCTGGCTGCATTTCTTTACCCGTGAATTAATTAATTCATCCTTATGGCAGCCCATGCTTATATAACCCTCATAATTCTATAATTAATAAATGCCCCTCCTATTCCCGGCAATTAATTAATTAAAAATCTTGCTTTTCTCTTTAACTGTGTGCTAAAACTGCATGTTTAAGGACAATCATTCAATAAATTAAATTTATTCAATTTAATCATCCACTCTTCACTTTACTTAAGCTTCACAAAGGTGCTTTAATTTTAGCCACTGAAAATAGGAATTAATTTAATCATTTAATACTTTAAAAAGTATTATCTTTCTCCCAAAAGGGGCACACTTTTTGACATGAAGGGGCTGCCATTAAATAAATTAATTTATTTAATTTTAGAACAATCTATTTTCAACCACCTTTTGTCCTTTGCCTTTGTTGACTTTTCCACAAGCCTGGGCGCCTATTTTGGGTGAATAATTAATTAAATTAATCAATTTAAAGGCTGCCTTTACTTCTCCAAAGGGGGCGCACTTTTTGACATATAGAATTCTATTTTTAAGAATCACATGACAATGGGATTATTTACCCTGCAAGGCAGCCCTGAAAATCCCATGATTCACTTAAGTCACTTGACTTTCATAATGGGATTATTTACCCTGCAAGGCAGGCAATAAAATCGCATGATTTACTTAAGTGATATTTCTTTTATTCCACAATGAGGATTTTTATCCTGCAAGGCGTAATAAATTCCCGCCTCGCCTCGCCGCCTCTAATTTTTCTATTGTCACTTAAGTGGCGTTGCTTCCAAGGGAAAAAGTACCTGCCAGGCGGTACAAAATTCCCACCGTCCGCATACTTCTAATTTTTCCGTGATCCACTTCAATTCTTCTTTTTCCAAAAATGCGGCCAACCCGTAAGAGGCTTTTTGGTGCACGACTTTGACTTTTCCCAGGGAACTTAACTTTGATGGTGAATTCCTTCTAAGCATAACGTGCGATATGATTTCCGCTTACTCCGGTGCCAAGAATCGTGTCAAACCGGAAAAGGAATTGATCCAGAAATTTCACGTAAAATGAAACGGAAAACACAAAAACACAAAAAGTTGACAAAAGTCACAAATAAAGTGCATAACTCATTCCAAGCAAAAACCCTACCGGTATATAGGAATAATGATATGTACGATCACAATAGAGTTCTCTTTGAGAATATCTTGACGCAATACAAGAATTTTCTCGCAATTTGAACACAAAACGACCCATTATTTTAAAAGTACGAAATTTTTTCTGATAGGGTAGTCTCGCATTTCGTGATGAAATCTGGGACACCAAGTTCTTTTTCTTTTCAATTGCTTTTAAATTGTTTGTTTTCAACCCTAACCCTAAAATGATGCTATATAGACCCCCTTCCCCATTTGTTTCACACCTCTCTCATTGAGCATTTGTGAGCATTTGGAGTTTGTGGAGCTGCATTGAAGAGTTGTGATTTGGAGTGAGCTTGGAGCTTGGTTGGCATTCCTTGTGGGCTATTTGTGGTGGATTTGGCATCTACATTAGGAGGCTACAACCCATCTACAATCTTGGAGGATTTCTTGACCGGATTCTTGTGTCAAGGACACCCCCCAATTTCACACCTCTCCTAAATCAATTAATTTCCCCATCCCATTTCCCACAAAAATTCACATTGAATTAATCAATGTTAATTGATTTTAAATCCTTTTCAATCCCTAAATTAAACCTAATATTTCTCACATGCCAAATATTCCCCATGTCCTCCCATTGAAGTTTAATTCTTGTCCATTCCTCATGTCTCCCACTCACTTAATCATGCTTCATCTCATGATCAAGGTATGTTAAAAAATGGAGCATAAATCTGCCCCTAAATCCTATTAGAGCTTCTCCATAAAAGCATTGCAAATCTGAAATATATTTCTTTTGTTGCAAAAAAATTAAGATAGGTTTGCATATTTTTATTTTCAGATTTGTTTGCATTTACCATGCCTCCCCGAGTCAAAGACCCTACATGGAGCCATGTTGATGTTGTTGATAATCAAGTGTTTTGCAAAAAAAAATATTTTGTAAGAAACACATTTGTATTTACCATGCGTCCCCTGAGTCAAAGACCTTAGATGGAGCCATGGAGGGATAATCAATTGTTTTGCAAATACTTTATGAAACACTTGGGATACATTCATAGGTTGAAGCAACACTTGGCTGGTCAAAGAGGCCAAGTTGTCCCATGTGATGCACCAACATTGAACCCATTAGATTGGAAATGCAACACATGATTGAGAAATATAATGAAGAGAAGGCTAGGCAAAAAGAGATAGAGGCTGAAATAGGGAGAAAGAGGCAACTTGCCATGTCCCAAACAAACACTAGTGTTGAAGGCTCTTGCTCTAACCTTTTTATCAATGTTAGAGACCCTTTTTGGTATGTTCCTCCCATTCATGAAAACCAGCCTCAAAAGAGGAAGTCAAAGAACATTCAAAGCTTTTTCCCATCCTCCTCCACCTTGCTATGCCTCTTAGGCCGAGTGAGAATCAACCTACTTTAGATAGCCATTGGAAGAAGCAATACAAAGACTTTGCTTTTGAATACATAGCTAGATGGTGGTATGATGTAGATATCCCCTTCAATGCTCGCTCGCTCACCTTATTACCAACCTATGTGGGATTCCATTGTTGTTGTTGGTAAGGGCTTCAAAGGCCCTAGTATGCATGACTTGAGGGGGTCTCTTTTGCAGAAAGAAGTTGGGTCAATAGATGAATACTTGAAGGGTTGTAAACAATCATGGGCCAAAACAGGATGCACCATTATGTCAGATGGATGGAGTGATGGAAAGAATCGTACCATAATAAATTTCCTTGCCTCTTGCCCACAAGGAACCATGTTTTTGAAATCAATTGATGCATCTGATAGGGTGAAAGATGCAAACTTGTTGTTTCAACTTTTGGATGAGGTTGTTGTAGAGGTGGGGGTGGAAAATGTTGTACAAATCATCATAAATAATGCCTCTAACTATGTTCTTGTTGGTAAGATGTTAGAGAATAAATACAAAACCATATTTTGGACGCCATGTGTTGCACATTGCATAGACCTCATGCTTGAGGATATAGGCAAAGAGGATTGGATCAGGAACACTATAGATCATGCCAAGAGCATTACAAAATACATCTATAACCACTCATGGGTATTGAACCTGATGAGGAAAAACACCGAGGCAAGGAACTTGTTAGGTCCGACCATCACGAGATTTGCAACAAACTTCCTCACGTTGCAATCTCTCCTTTCTCAAGGACAAAACTTGAAAAATATGTTTTCAAGTGATGAGTGGAATGCATCTCAATGGAGCTACAAACAAGATGAGAAAGACATCAAAAAGAAAGTTTTTGACAACTCATTTTGGAAAAAAGCAAGCAAAGGTTGTGAAAATTGTTGAGCCCCTTGTTAAGGTGTTGCGGTTGGTGGATGGGGAAAAATTGGCCATGGGTTACATTTATGAGGCTATGGATCAAGGAAAAGGAGCAGATAAGGGCAACATACAAGGATAGAGTAGCAAAGTATGGGCCTATATGGCAGATCATTGATAACAAATGGAATAATCAACTCCATTGCCCTATACATGCAGTTGGGTATTTCTTAAACCCAAGGTATCATTACAAAGCTCAACTTGGAGAAGATCAAATTGGGAGGTCAAAGATGGATTGTATGAGTGCCTAGAGCACATGGTCCCCGATGAGAGTCAACAATTGAAAATACACCGACAAATCAATGCTTTTAGTAGAGCCATGAGTACCTTTGGCAAAAACCTAGCAAAGATTGCAAGAGAAGTGGACCAACCAGGTAAGCAATTCCAAAGTTTTTAAAGTTCAATTGTTTAAACTTTAAAAACTTGAATTTTTAGCGTAAGTCACAATCTAATTTGTTGATTAACTAACTTTTTTTTTTTGTCCTAGTTTAATCATTTATTGCAGCACATTGGTGGGAGTCATTTGGTAGCCAATGTCCTCAATTGCTAAAAGTTTTGCAATTCGGATCCTAAGTCAAACTTGCAGCGCTTCCGGGTGTGAGCGCAATTGGTTTGTTTTTGAGTGATTCACATGAAGAAGAGAAACCGTTTGGAACAACGGTTAAATGATCTTGTCTTCGTGCAATACAACCTCTACTAAGGCGCAACCAATTATTGAATAGAAGACCTAATACAAATCCCATTGTCTTGGATGATATTGATCCAACCTCAAAATGGGTAGAGGAGAGTCACCCGACAGAGTTTGATCTCGATGACTTGGGGTGGATGGCTTTGGATGATGAACCACTAGTAGCACCAAACATGGCAGGCACTAGCCATGCTACTACAAATCTAGCAAATGCTGAGGAGTTACAACTACCGAGCAGAACATGTCCCTGAGAGGAGTCCGAGTCCGAGTTTGAGCAGAGAACATGATGACATTGATGAGGATGAGGATCCCATTCTTAGCAGTGGTGCTGAGTTTGATGATTGATATCAAACATGTAGTAGCTTGTAGCATATTGTTTTTTGGACTCTATAGGCCATTTAGAGCCTCATTGTTTATGTATTTTGTTTCTGGATATGTAGTGCACTTGGTGCCATTTTTAGAATATTTACCCAAATTACATGGTATATACAATATGAGCAAAACTTTGCATATTTTGTCTCTAATTGTTTGTAATCATGGTTTGGAATCTTTAAAATATATTGTTAACCTTATAACTTGGAGGAGTATTAACCTTTTTCCTTACCTAATCCTTTTAATGATCCTTTGATAATTGAAGGTTGGACTTGTGCATAAAATCTCTGAGGAGCTGTGCTGAGGAGCTATTAACTGCAGCTTATCAGCTGGAATTAAAAGCCTTTTCACTTTAAATTACCTTTAGAATAGGTTTTTTTAATATTTTGACACATCGATCTTCAACAATGTGGGCAAGGAGTCCTACCTAGGCACAAAGACTTGCAACAAGCATCACATAATGGGTATTCTGTCATTCAAACCAAGGTTGTACTGGAAACAACAGACCCCCTTAACTGCAGCATCTATGGTTTACGAGCTTAGAATGGTTCTTTTCTATGAAGAGGGGAAAAAAGCTAGGTTTTTAGAACAGTAAATTTCTTAGAAAGCAAGTAAATCATGTAAACTCTTTTAAGTATTTAAGAGTTTGAGATGTAGTTGTTTGTAGCCAAAGACCTTGTGATAGAATTAAGTTAAATGTAGTGTAATTTTGACATTTGAATCCAGGGAATAAATTTTGTTTCTTGAAATCTTTATACTTATGAGTTTAGCTCTTTGTCCTTAATATTATTGTGCACGTGTTTTTGAGTTCTTGTAGCTTCCTGCTGCATCAAGCTCATTCCTTTTCATCCTATAGCTACCTGTTGCATCAAGCTCATTCATTTTCATCCTATAGCTACCTGTTGCATCAAGCTCATCCATTCTTAACACGCCCACAAGCCTTTCTTCAGATGAAATTACCAAATTTATTACCAATTTAGAATTTTGCTTTGGGGTTTAAGTCTCTAGGTTAATGTGTTAGTATCTTCCTCACTCTGGTGCCAACATACTGGCAGTTTTGGTGTCATGCTTTATAGGTCCTCTCTCACTCGTGGTTGTTATCTATGCCTATGGATGCCCCATTACTTAATAATTTTTTTAATATATTGATATGAAGGGATTTTGTTCCACATTAATAGTCTCTCCAAACAGGCGCCACAAAATTTCCAGGGTACCCCAGAGAGCGCGGTTACAAATGCTCCTCTTTCTACAGGTTCCCTGAAAAATATATCTATTATTATTTCTATTCAAGCCACATTTTTCATTACATGAAAGTAGAGAGAGACTTCGAGCTATATTCAGCAACTGAGAGGAATAGGGGATTGGATTCCATTGCTCCCAAAACTCTGCAAGAAAAATAGTTACTGGTCACGCTCTTTCAAAGTATGCAGCCTGGAAGTCCTAGATATCCCTCACAAATGGACAAGAAACCCAGAAATTGGAGTTGCTTTCCATATCTGAAAGTCAGAGGCACAACTAGAGGGGACATGAAAGCTTCTCTTTGCAATAAACTCAAAGGCATCTATTCAAAATTGACATTGGAATGAAATATTTTGAGTTATATTTGGCCATCCTATCAGGTTCCATACCTTTCTCTATGGACTACTTTGGTTTGGAGCCATGGCCTGCCCCAGAAAATCTGTATAACCTACTTTGATAGTATAATGGCTAGATCCTTCCCAGCTTATTGCAGTTGATCCTCCCTTTCAGTGATTGAGATATGTCTGTCTTTGAAAATTTTACAGCGGCTTTCTTTTTAGGGACTGACAAATGTCAGGAGACCAAATAATCTCTGGTTTTCCAAGACTTATGTACAATGAAAGACTTAATCTTAACTAAGCCTTAGTCTGACTTCTCACAGCATAATTTATCATAAGCCAGGATATCAACAATTTCTGCAAGTGTTTTACCTGTCTTCCAATGAATATCACAATCGCTTTTAGTACTCTATGAAATGTTGAGCTGGTTATAGAGACTCATGCACGCATGCACACATATAGACACATGAACGTTTTGAAACCATCATTCCGTTTTAGGTGGTCATTTTGCACAGTATGGAATTGAAACAAGACATTTTTTTGATCTACAGAAAATAATAACTTGGATTAAATGGTGCAACTTGCACTATCAAAACTTGTCATGCATCAACATTAGAGACAGCGTGCACTGTGAGGTTTACAGATTTCAAAGCAAAAAGCAATGGCAAAAGAATATTTCCATTCACGACCAAGTCTCTATTTGTCAAGTGCTGCAAAGGGCTTGAAGACTTTACGCTATTGTATGTGAAACACACGATGGTTTTTCTTGTGGTCGAGACTTTAGAATTGGACAGTTTTTGGTATGCATTCAAATCCACCTGCATGATGCAAATCTACATACTGTATTTAATCAGAATCATGTCACGTGTGGCTGTTTGAAGTTTTAAACCTGAACTTCATGGCATGAGGAAAGAGGAGAAAAATTATGAGGAAATCAAAATAATAAACCATCCAGGGTATGCATAGCCTTAACACCATTTTGGACATTATTCCTTTCATATTTTGGTCTAATTCTTGCTTGCATCCATCTATGTCAGTGGCTAATGGATCACATGTGGCTCCTTATCCCTCTGAGAAGGTTTTTACAGTGAATTAAGTTATTGAGTTATCTCTCTCTTTTCCTCCTATAAATATAATTCGAGTATCTCATTCAATCATTCCACCAAACGATACTTGATTTTCTCTGTTTTAGTTTGTCCACTTCCATTTGTTTTGTATACTAGCAGAGTCACCTCTTCATCTTATAAATAATATACGTTGGGAGTCGTACTTTTTTCAAGTCTATTTAAAGATTGCAAGTTGACATGTAGAGGCAGCTATCTTGTAAGCTTTCTTCTGTTTAGCATTTATAAAATAACATTTCCTATAAGACCATGAAAGTAAGTTTGTACATCTAGTGGGTAAAGACCTATATTATTTTACTGAATATACCTTCTTGTGTGAGGCCATCTGCTTCCAATATTTTTTATGTACTTTTGAGTTGCATATGCCTACTTTGGTCACTAGTTGGCATTAATAATTTCTACTTCAAAATGTTAAAATATAACACTTTATATAGCATGTAAAAACAGTTATGTAGTTGTTCGGTTTGTAACTGTTCAACCACCTCTTCACATATAAATAAACCTCTGCCTGTGTCATTCCAACAGTGCAGTTTGCCTTCTGTATTCTTTCTTCTCTTTGCATATGCTAACATTGGTATCAGAGCGTCCAAGGTTGCAGTTCGAGGAAGCCTCCAAGAGGTACGAACTATAAATTCGAGGAAGCCCTAACAAGGCACGAATTTGATAAAACGTGGGGTTTTGCATTTGAAAAAGAGGTAATGAACTAAAAATTCGTGGTGAGGAAGCATCCATTGAAATCGATAAAAGGGTATTTGGAGGAAAATACCAGACGCGAGGGGCAGAGCAAAGGAAAACGAGGGCACACATCCATTGGAAAAAAAACGTCAAAGGCAAACAAGAGCAAAAACACAATCGATTTTGCACAAAAATTGTGACTCAGTTTGAAGAAGACACAGTCGGTTTTGCACAAAAAGTCATGTGACATGCATTGTTGGAGCAAAGTCGCGAATACAGTGTTCTGTTCGCTGCCAGAAATCGTGGCTCGTGTCTGTGTGAGGGCAAAAGTCGTGTGAAGAAAGGAACAAAAACGTGAAGTGTTTCTGAGCCTGCGTGGGAGAGAGAGAAACACGAAATACTGCGTTGAAATTTGCCAAAATCGTGGGCACCTGCAAAAATCGTGGCACATTACAACATCCATTTTCGAAAAATCGTGGCAGAGGTACTGCAAAAGTCGTGGTTCGAAGGTGAAGGCATAAGCAAAGTCGTAAGGATTAATATTATTTTCAGGCTTCAGCAACAAAGGTATTCATTCGATTTGCTGGGAGTAATTAATTAATTTTAATATTATTTGGAGGAATAAGTAATAATATTTTTACAAGCAACTATAGTTGGGTGATTTGCATATTTTTAATATTACTTATTGGAATAAGTAATACTTGGTGGAATAAGTATTATTTTATTGAGTGTGGGCAAATTATTATTTTATTATTTTCCATTACTTTGGAATAATAAAATGGCAAACATATCACACTTAACTTTGCTTGGAGACACAAAAATTAACGGGCACTAATTTCAATGTTTGGAGTCATAAGATTTTAACGGTTGCGGAGTTTCGTGATTGTGATAAAATAATCAAGGGTGATGAAAGTCGACCAACGATGAACTTTGAGGATTATGACAAACGTCATAAGGAAGCGTTATTGCTTCTCAAGTTATCGGTGTCGGATGATTTGATACGGAAGTGCGGAATGCCACTGTGGCAAGCACGTTGTGGGCCAGTCTGAAGGATAAATATCAGACGTCAGAAAAGAGTCGGGTTTTATACCTGAAAAATATGCTCTTTTTTGTAAAGTTACAAGAAGGTGGATCGTTGTCTGAGCACCTACTTCGGATGAAAGATCTCTCGAGACCAGTTATCTTCCATCAACAAAAAGGTGGACGATGATGATATGGTGGCTCTGGTTTTGAACAACTTACCTTCTTCGTATGAGTCATTTGTGGAGGCACTCCATTTAATGGCTGAAAGTCAAACACTCACGTTTGACAAGGTGAGTTCCTACTGTTGCAAAAGGAGCGGAGACAACTTCAGCGGAATCTAATTGTGACCATTCAAAGAGTGCTCTTGTCACTCAGTCAAAGGGAAAGTGGAAACGTCAATCTGGTGAGTCTTCCACTCGGTATCAGGTCACATGCTATTACTGTCACAAGGTTGGGCACCTAAAGAAGGATTGTCGGAAGCGAAGTATGATCTTTCAAGCAAGACAAAAAGCCATGTAATGAGGAACATGTGGCAGCAGTTGCAAAAGAACGGGATTCGGATGACGGGCATGCTCTTTATTGTCTTACGACATCATGCTCGAATGACAATGGTACCAGTTGCTTTGGATCATTGACTCTGGTGCATCTCGCACACTTTTCATGTCGTAGGGATTGGTATGTTTCATTTACTGCAAATATATGTTTTGAATCAGTAGTACTAGTTGATGGAGAATCACTTGCAGTAGAAGGGATAGGAGATATATGCATTGTATTGAATAATGCTCATAAATTGTTGGTACGGAATGTTAGATATGTACCTTCTTTACAAAAGAATCTTCTATCTATTCGTCAATTGACTAAAAATCCCAATATTTCTGTGGATTTCTGTGGAAAGAAGTGTGTTGTCTCTGATGTGAAACAGAGACGGATAATTGCCCTTGGTATTGGGCAAGGTGGTCAATATCTTTGTTGATCCGGCTGCGATCAACATGAATGCACGTGTGGAGGACAGCTCCACCATTCAGGATGTGCAGGAGGCTGCAATGCCTTGGGAGGAAGTCATTCCTCACAAATCTGTTGACTTGGATACAGTCAACCTACATGCACCTATTGTGGAGGGAATATCCACTATACTAGGTGTACGGGAGGCGGACATGCCTTGGGAGGATGGATTTCCTCATTCTGAAGAACAATTTGTTGTGGACGGAGACTCCACTATTCCAAATGCACTAACAATGCATGGTGAGATGGCATGCCCAACCACTCACTCAAAGGTCCTTGCTCGAAGGACAATAGAGCATGACCAGTTTGCTCATTGTGTTGTGAACAATCTTTCCCAACAGAGGGGGATAGATGAGCAAATAGATGAGGAGTTGGTTCTCACTCCTATCTACTTGACGGAGATGGTTACTTTCTCTCTTATTGAGAAAGTTGGAGACCACGGTGTTGCAAGAGACGGATCGATGGTTATTTCTCCTACTATTGCAGAGTTGGTTCTAACTCCTACACAAGATGGTCACATTTCTCTTCTTGAAAAGTTGGATGAGCACTACATGGTGGTGCAAGGACATGATCGAGGTGACTTCGATTGCAAGATAATTGAGTCTTTGTACAGACTCCAGCAGGCTACACAAGCCTGGAACTAGATTTTCAATCCACTTCTTCGAGGTTCTGATTTCAGCACTCTGGAGATGGGGCTGACACTCTCAGCCATTGGTGATTCATCACTTGGTCAATGAATCACGTAATAGAGAACCAGTGGACCACTTGCCATATCTTTTGTTCATGGGACCAGATTTTTGTTTTGCGGTTCTTCTTCATTCGACAACCGCAACACAGTCATGGACTGCTGATTTTGAAGTACAACCTATGGCACAGTCTGTAGATGTAATGACTAAACATATGGGCTTTAGGAAATTTGTAAAATTTCGGGACAAACTTTGTCTTGTTTCGGTTTAGTCATTAAGAGGGGGTGTTAAAATATAACACTTTATATAAAACAGTTTGTATTAGCATGTTCACATATAAATAAACCTCTGCCTGTTATGTATTCTTTCTTTTCTTTTGCTAACACAAAAGCCTTGCGCAGTAAAAAATAAATTACTTGATGTATCTGTCAACCACCCATCTTGAACATTACTTCAATAATATGAATTTATGGTGCCCACGCTGGAATCGATCTGCCTTCTGAGTCCATTGCTATGCCCTTATCTTTTGAGGTCTTAAAGCACTATCATTTTATTCTTTTCCTGCTTAGATTCTGTGACTCAACTTCACTCCATATGCATGTGATGAATCAGGGATCTTCTCTCTAGCTCTGGTATAACTCATTCTTATTATCATTTTAAGATAATTTTCAGAAGTTGATGCTTAATCTCACGGGAATGAAAACATACATCTAATGCAATCTATAGAAAGTTGCAAGAAAGTAATAAGAGGATTTTTTTGTTGACAGTATGGCAACAAGAGCTATGATAGTGGCTAATATTCCTTGCATCTCTGATAAGTTTTGCATCCAGAGAGAAATGGCCCATTTGTAGGTCATTATGTTGGTTATGTTCTCAAGGATGACAATAAATGTTTAGATACTTGAAGAGGCTATTCCATAAGTGCTAACTTTGATATAGCTACTACAAACTTGATGCATCCTATGGTCTGAACCTATTGTGTACCACACAATTACATGCATGATCATAAGAACCGTGATCGCATATAGAGGATCTTCAATAGAGATACATGACTAATGTAGTAAGGGGAAGACCGATGTGGTCCAAGGGAAACCTCTTGCAATCAGCCACGGGATAAATGACTCCCCTCACATTGTTAGAGAATTAAACAACCATAGCAACTCAGCTTCATTGGCAATGCCAATCCCTCTTTCAGTGGACTTTTCCCTTGTGTATGTTGGCAAGGCCAAAGTGGTGATACCATACTTATGCACCTGAAAGCCTTAATTCTTCGGGTATATTTCACCCAATTGATGTGCATTGTTCATTAATCCTCTACAGGTATAGTCAATTGTAACACAATTACAAGGTTTGCTTTGTTCCTTTATCAATGGTATTAGGCTCACCCTGTTTGTCAGCTAACTTATAATAAAAAAATTCCTTATTAAGAATCCACAGTCAAAAATCATCTTGTGAGTAGTGCTAATAAAAATAGAATCAAATTTGAGAAGATTCATTTTATGCCTTAAGTCTTTCATTTGATTTCGTATGGAATAAGCTATAATAAAATAAGACAAAGAAGCAATTGCTTGGGATAAACTGTGCATCTCCTAAAGACAATTATCCTAGTACCCAAATACTTTCTTACCTAGGGATAATGCTAACCATCGACTCATGGACATGCACACTGATATATACAATGCATGTGTGTGTACGCACATTGATAAATTATACACTTAATATCAATGCATACATCCATTCAATGTATGTATGTGTAGAGAGATATTTTGATGACCATAAAACAAAAATCACATGGCAAGACATTAATCATTGTAAGAAAACTGGATTTGTTTATTTGTAGTTATAATACTTTTGTTTTGTACAATGGTGATGAATGATAACCTTAAATCTTGAAACAAGTTGCAAATCAGCATTAGAAACATAACTGAGCAATTAGAGAAGATTATGCTTAACCCTCACTGTCGTCATTATATATATGCTGCTGCAAATATCAACTTTTAAGAGACATGTTTGGGTGTTGGATCCTGATTTCATTTGGAATGTACCATGCCATATAATGACGGTGGTTTTTTTGCCTCGCCTTAATTGGTGCGATCCAAATAGAGGTGCTTGGGCTCTAGCATTCATTTCTTTGAAGAAATATCATGTCTTAACTCAGTTTATGTGATATCCTATTTTGAGCGTGAGGCTGAAACAACCACGGCATGTTTATATCATATATCACAATAGTATTGTTATTATTAATGGATGGTCACAACTATATTAACTCTCATTTTTTCCTTAATTATGTACAAATGAATTTGCAACATGTTCTTTACAAGTGTGAATATGACATATTAAATTTTGTTTATCATTACCTAGATCAATTACAGATTATATGCTAAGTGTAGGTCCAAGGGAGTTTCTTTGTATCTACTACTACTTGTTTCAGCTATTTTACACCTAAGAGTATAAAATAATTAGGAACTAGACCTAATTAAGATCATATGAATAAATTCAACAAAGAAGAGTAATTTGAAATTGAGTTAGGGTTATTTTTTCAAGTATGGAGAGATAATGCTAGAAAGTGTACAATGGAAAGATCCAACCTAATTCTATCTAAAAGATGAATATATAGTGAACATATGATTTGGATTTGGCTCAGATGGTGTCACTAAGCTCTTCTGGTGAAAATCATTGTTTGGATAGTACTCTTGGCATGGTAAGCCGCACAAAGCATTTGGGGCAAGACAATATTGGTGGGGTAGGTCAGCATCGATAGACGGATGATTGGCGGGTGGAGTGTAGTGTCAAAGGTTATATGATGCCTTCATGATTTTTTTGATTGTTTGCTTGTGTCTACACATCAAAATTAGGATATTGGAATACAATGATCTAATGCAACGAAACCTACATTGATCTCTCCTTTGTCCAAACTCTAACATTGCACTAGAAGAACAATGCACAATAAAACGCCTTAGGAGCTATTGGGTTGGATTGACCTTAGCATGCCTTAATGCATGTGAGTGATGCACTTGCACACCAATACTCCGAGGACAGTTCAAGCCGCATGTAGTTCTCCCAAGTTGTAAATGAGAATGAAACTACAAGATTAAAATGCAACTTAGAATGATCCTTCTTTTGATCCTTGATACTTTGGATTTTGGAATGTGCAACTTCGAACCCTTTTGTTCCAAATTTAGCTTTGCGGACTGCTCTAGGGCTGCTCTTGGAAGATTAGAGATGTGTATAAACCTGTTGTGAAGTGATCTCCAAGGTAGTGTCGAGTTGTGTGGTTGTGCTTTATATGATAATGACCTTGAGAGTCATATGTATATATAGGTGAATCTTATTTAATTTTTTGTCAAAGCCAACCCATGAATCAAGCCCGTGACGACCTAATATAAGTGTCCATATTTGAAAAGTAGTCGCTCCCACTTGGGGACAATTAGGGCGGGGTTGGACACTATCGGTGGACGATGCTCTTTGAGGTTTCGGTAGTGTCCTAGAAGTAGAAAATAGGGATTTTTGAAATGGAGATTGTCTAAATTCGTATAGGTTTTCAAGGTGTTCCTATAAAGACTAGACTAGATAAGATAAGATAATTATATTAATGTCCAACAAATGACCACAAAAGTAGGTCAAAGGGACTGTAGAGTACAAATGTGTCCATACAAAGCGGGAAACCAAAAAGGTTTCCAAAAGAACTACAAAGCAAGAGAAGAGGTCAAAGACCAAAAGCAAAGCGGGAAACCAAAAGGTTTCCAAAAGAAGTACAAAGCATGAGAAGAGAAGAAGAAGAGAAGGAAGAAGACCCAAATGAAGCAATGGGGAATGTCTATCTGGGAATGGAAAACCCATCTCTCCTAACATCCAAGGCCGACCGGAAGAAACTCGAATAGTGTGATGATTTGAAGAAGAGGAAGAGGAAGTGAGATGAGACCTTACCTTGTCTTTGCTTGTTTGGTGAAAGTAGGATGTCTCAAGGACCTGGTGGATCAGGTCTATCCTCCGGTACTAGAACTAATAAAATAGTGCTTGAGAGAAATCAAGGGGTTGTATATGGACCCTCAACTTTATTGATTTGGAGTGTGACGCTGTTGTACTAGTATCAATTTGGCGCTTAGTCTCTCCGAGGGTAGCGCCGAGAAAGAAGTGATCCTCTGGGAGAGTTTGCTCTGGTAAGTGTCTGAATAGTGTGATCTCGAAGCCTAAGAGCCTCCTGCATGTATAAAGCCAGGCACTTTTGATCGACATATTTGAAAAAGTTAGTAAGTGCATGGGTCCCTTTGAAAAGACAGTGGAACCTCCCCTAATCTCGTAGTAGATGGGACAGGAAAGATGAAGTGTGCTTCTGTCTCGACCTCCTGAAGTCTGCATAGTTGGCAAATCCTATCTGATCAATCGATCTAGTGGTCCTGTCTCACTCCGGTCTATGAAAACCCACTCTAAACTTACGATCCAAGGGGGATGCGAAGAGCGTGCATCCAATGGCGAAGGGTATACTGAGGACGAATAATAAGTCCGTCACTCAACTCCAAGAAGTGCACATAAAAAGCCATCTTCGGGCGTAACCCACCATGAGGGTTCACCCAAGTGGTGTGGATGAACTGTCTGTAAATATCCTCTCTGATGATCTTGTTCAGCTCTTGTCTGGAAGGTAGAAGATGAGTCAGTGCGTCCAAGGAGTATCGAAAAGGAGGAAGACGATCCATCCTAATACCCACTGACTCTAAGAGAGCAAAAACCCCAACGTACCAACAATGAGCACGACCCGGAGAATCAAAAAGGGCAATGGTCTCCGAGGAACAATATGCCAAATACAGGTACTTGTCCCTCCCCTCAACCGAGTTAGCAAAGCTCCTGGATACGGTGCAAGAAGGAAATCAAATCAAACATGGTCTCCACTGAAAGGACGAGCCCCAAACTCCGCAAGAATGATGTGATGGGGAACGAACTGCTTGCATTTGATGAAGCGATGAAGGAGAAGTGTTTGGACTCTCTCGGTTGAAGCCCAATCCGACTCGAGCAAAGAGGGCCCCCACACCACAGAGCCATAAAGAACAGTGGGTCTGATAAGGGAATCCATGAGGGACATCTTGGAGGAGATGTCCTGAAAATGGTCCTCGAGCGAGAGCTAAAGAACCCTAACCCTTATCGACACGTGACTGAAGGGCTTGTCTTAGACTGAAACGTGGACTAGAGAATTGCACACCCAAGTAAGTATAGGTACCAGTAATCTCAATCTCCTCCCCGAAGAAGAAATGGAGGTGTGAGGTCTTCAACCCGTTGAAGACCATAACCTTGGTTTTACCTAGGTTGACCGTCAACTGCCGGAGATCACAAAACAACCCTAAGGCATCCAACTGTCTCTGTAGTCCCTCAGGAGATGAGGCTAGAGGACCACGTCATCAACAAACAAAAAGATAGATATCAGAACTTGGTGGAGGCACCCATCACCGTCCTGGATATGCTCATGAAGAAAGGTCTCGAGCTCATCAATGTAGATCCCAAACAAAGTGGGGACAATAGGGCAGCCCTATTTAACCCCAACGGTACTCCTGATGAAATCTGATACCCCATGAATAGTACAGAGACAACCAAGAACAGTCTCATATAAACGCATGATGGCAGTCAAAAGGATCTTGGAAATGCCAATGTCTCTGAGCCTCTGGAAAAGAGCCTTACGAGGAACATAATGTAATACCCCCTTCCCAATCGAAGACCCCTAGCCCATTTGGTCTTCCCGACGGCTAAGGAAGAAAATAAAGGGGAGACTTAAGTTCTAATATTTTATTATAAAGTGCAAAAATAAATAAAATATTATAAAAACACTTATAATAAATTATTATGAACTTAATAAAAATAGAAAAGTGAACCAAATGATAAAAGCACTTAGCTAAAATTGTTTATTTCTAGAAAAGTGTGACTTGCACTAGAGGTAAAAGAAAATAGAAAAAGGCAAAAAGTTCATGCGTCATAAATTATTTCTTCTAAGGAATTGCATGACTTGCATGAGGAGAGCTTTTTGGAGGGAAAGAAGCATTTAATGAAGGCAAAAGTGATTGGCTCTCATGTGTGGCTACTTTGGGTCACTTCCTTCTTTAAAAGGACAAGTCGACTTGTGTTGGGGACACACTTGATCATTTTCTAATCTCTGATTTTTATCTAAAGCTTTTAGCTTTTCTTGAATTTTATCCAAGGATGGAAACCCTTAGAAGAACTCTCTTGTGGATGAAAACCCCAAGAGTATGTGAGGGATCTCTACACAAGGGATTCCATTGTGCTTGCAAGGATATTTCAGTTATTTCCAGCAGCTGTTTGAAGGGATTTTTGCAGATTTTTGTATCAAGGGTTTGAAGAAAATTTGCAGCTGTGTTTTCCAGCCTTCTATCATATTGTACGACCCACTTCTAGGATACTTCTTTGAGGTATTTAAAGGGGTTTTGATCTGATCTGGATTGCTGTTAATAAATCATGTTTTTATGAATCATTTCAGCCCATTTTCAGATTTGTTGAATGATAAAAGTGCCACTTTTATGGGCAGCTTGTCTGCAGAGTTCCATAAATTATTTCAGCCTTGTTTGCATCATAAAACTGCATTTTTCTTCATATTTGGGCTTTATAAATTTGTGGTACCAGATTTGAGTGGAAAGATTTAAATATAAGGGCTGATTTGTGTGGGTTTTCCACTTAACCCTAGTCGCACTTCCCTTGTTTAATTCAGATCTGCATGATACTTTATTGGTATTTTGTCTATAAGTTGCATTTAGTGGTTGGGGTTTGCCTAAAATCCATTTAGGGCAAAAAATGTCCATTTGGGGACATTACAGTGGTATCAGAGTGATGATTCTCCTAGCCTGTGAATGAAAGAAGGAAAACGAAAAATCAGATATGAAGATAATGAAGGTGACCATGGGCGAAGATAAGAGGAGCTATATAAATGAAGTATTTTATAGAGGCAATAGAGAATTGCAAAATTGTTGGATGGATGCTCGAGTCATCAAAGAAAACCAACACAAATTTCCTTAAATACTTACCAAAAATGTGATTCATGCATGATTGGAAGGTGGCCGGGCATTGGTTAACCCGAATGGCATGACAAGGAACTCAAATGCCCAAAGTGACATCTAAATGTGGTTTTGTGTACATCTTCCTCCCTTACTCTTATTTGGTGATACCCGGATCTTAAATCAATTTTGGAGAAGTAGACCGCTCCATGTAGTTCATCCATTAGCTCATCAATCCTTGGTATTGGATACTTGTTCTTGATTGTCTTCTTATTTAGTATCCGGTAGTCCACACACATCCTTAGAGTGCCATCCTTCTTCTTAACCAGCACTATGGAAGAAGCATAGGGGCTGGAACTAGGCCTAATCAACCCCATTTCTAACAATTCCTTGATGGTTCTTTCAATTTCTTCCTTATAGATCCTTGGGTGATGGTTATTACCAATTTGGTACCCGATTCTAACTCTATGGTTTGGTACCCGGTTCTAACTCAATCACATGTTGGAATCCTCTATCCGATGGCAGCCCATGAGGTAATTCATTGAAAACTTTGGCATGCTTGTCAAGTATGGGCTGAATATCATCATGAAAAGATGGTTGAATGGAAATAGAAGAGTTAGACCTTACCAAACAATGAGCAACCCAAACAACTTGGCCCTTTTTGAAAGTCCTTTCCATGCTCTTAGCGGTCACAACTTGAGGAGTCCCACCTTTCATACCATGCAACACAACCTCCTTGCCTTCTACCTTAAATTTCAGCTCCATATTTTGGTAGTTTTGAGAGAATTCACCCAAGGAATGTAACCATTGAACACCCATTACTAAATTTGTTTCACCTATGCTAATGACATAGAAATCATCTCTTACCACATGTCCTCCCAAAGTGAGTGTGAGCTGAGGTATTCTTCTTGTGCATGGAAGTATGAAGCCATCCGCTACCGTGACATTGAAACCCTTGAAATTTTCAGCCTTCAACTTCAATCTTTTGACCAAACTTTCATCAACAAAATTATGTGTGGCTCCACTATCAATCAATATCGTGACCCCTTGCCCTTGTAGATCACCCTTTACCCGGAATGGGTGATATCTAGGGGCTCCGAACAAGGTGGCAAGAGTACCATCTAATTTTTCCGGATCCTCTTCCGGAATGCTATCTTGCTTGGCTTCATCTACATTGTTATCATCTTCCTCACAATCTGAAAATACTTCAATATAATGTACCTTACCTTTACCCAAACAATGGTGACCGGGAGTCCATGGATCCTTGCAAGAGAAGCACAAATTCTTCTTTCGTAGCTCGTTTCTAGACTCTCCTTCATTGCTGGTTTTGGGCAGCTCCTTGTGAGTAATTGGCATCTTTTGGAAGGGCTTCCTTGGCTGGTCCAAGGGAGGGTTTCTAGGCTGTCCCAATGATCTAATTGGTTGTCCTCCACTTGAATTTCCCTTGAGATGACTGCTGTTCGCTGCTGTTTTTGGGGCAGCTCCTTCAAGATCCAAAGCCTTTTTGATTGCCTCTTGAAGAGAAAGGATCAAAGGCTCTAACCAAACCCTTGAGTGGTTCGGTTAACCCTTCAATGAAGAGCACTACAAGTCTCCTCTCTGAAACATCTGTGATCATAACGGAAAGCCTTTGAAATTCTGTCACATATTCCTCCACCGTGCCTTGTTGTCTCAAATGAGCAAGCTCACGAAAGTGAACTTCCTGGATCAACTCTATCAAATCGATCAATGAGCCTTTGACAAAACTCATCATAGGAATGGATCTCGTTGTGCCCTTGTGTTACTAAACCATGAAACCACCATTCATGAGCAATTCCCTCAAGATGTAGGGTAGCAAACTTGATAGCATCCTCCTCCATCATGGGCTTCAAGGACAAGTATGTATCTAGCTTCGGATCCAAGCCCTAGCTGTTCCTTTGGTTGATCCATCAAAAGTGGAGAAGGTCATCTTCCCCAACACATTTTGCACCTCCTTCATGGCATATGTTGTCTTGGCTCGGGCCTAGACCTTCCTCTGTTTACGCCAATGAATTCGGCAAGTGAAATGGCTTCATGTATCTCTCTTGGAAGAGCCATATACTCTTCATAGCTTGTGGCAATGCTTTGCCCCATAGAGGGCCTTGCTCCCACATCCGGAATAACTTCTTCCCTTGGAAGAAAAGTAGGCCTTGTGGCTGATCCGTGGGCTGATCCCAAAGGTCATCGTGCATTATTAGCTCTAGATGAGCTACCATCTCCATTTTGAACCCTAGGTTCAATCATCCTTTGAAGAGATAGGGCTAGGAAGTCCATGGTGTTTGCCAACTTAGCTTCTTGAGGATCTTGGTTGGCCATATTATCTTCTTCTCTTGGCTGATCTGCTTTCCTTCTTCTTTGATAGTATAGAAAACCCTTGTTGCCTTCTTCCATGAAAACCCTAGGCTGGGAAGATCGGAGCTTTGATACCACTGTAATGTCCTTTTTGGGACTTCAACTGAAAAGAAGGAAATCACACAAACCCCAATAATATTAATTCTGATTTTTGGACCAACAAACTGAAATTTAAATCAGTATGGAACATTGATCAAATTTTTATAACAATATAATATAACTCAAGTTTCACCCAAAAATCATCCAACAATGCATCCACAATTTTTATAAACCCTTTTGGAATATTTTAGAACTATTTCCAACACAAAAATCAAGCTAATGCTCAGCTGAAAATTATTTATTAACAGCAAAAGTACAGCTCAAAGAAAATTATGAAATAAGGGTTTCCAAACCCCAAACTCCACAAAAGATAGATATTTCCAGCCTTATAAATGATAACAAATTTGAATATGAAAGAAAATAGAAGTTATGTGTTCTAGAAGTCACCAAATGACACCCTAACACAAGTTGCTCCAACTAGGAGAGCCTTATTAATGCATGCAAATGATTGTAGATGACTTCCTTTCCCTTTCAATGCCCAAATATGCAATTATGACTTCACTTCAACCAAGGATGGTGGTTTTCCGTCCACCAACCAGCCACAAGAAGGGTTTTTGTCCTTCTTGGAATGAACCACACAATTGGATTTTCGCACATTGTTATCGCTAATTTTAACTTCGCAAAATTAATAAGCATGAAAATTTTGAAATTTTCCAAAGTGTTATTTTGCGTGTTATATCGCCCTAAATCGCGATTGTCCCGTTTTTGTGATCATTCCGGTCTTCGCTTTCATCCATTTCAGGGGAGAACTCTTCCTATTAGCTAGGTAACAAACTCTGCGTTAATTAATTAATTTATTACCCTTTATTTGATAAAATCAATTTTATTAATTTTTGGGGTTTTTAATTAAATAAATATTAATATAATATTTATTAAAAATCAATTGACAAGTTTTTATTTATATCTGGGGAAAATAAAGCTTCCGCTTCCAATTGTCGGGGATGCCAAATTGGCTTCCCGTACCGGATTTCCCCTTTCTTGGCAAATTCTTCTTATTTCCCGCTTGTGGGATTTCTTCTACTGATTGCCAATTCAACCGGTTGGCAAATGGGCAAAAAATCTCCGATTTCCCACATGGGGAAATAGAATGGGGATTGTCACCGCCTTGCCATTTCACTGGCAAATGGTTATCTTTTTCCCATTTTCCCCTGGCAATTAATGCCACTACCTGGGAAAGAGGGAATTGGTTATTTCAATGGGAAGGGGAAACGGTTACGGGGAAGCTTCTTTAATTCCCGTAACCATTTCCTGTGAAATAGTTGGAAGAAGTTTTATTTCTTACTCCGTTTAATTGATTTATTCGTGTTATTGCTAAATCACAAAAGAAGAAAACGAAGAATAACAGTCTGCTGTCCATGCAAGTTTTGAAAGGATTTTATTCCAACACATTGGTCAAATTTGAGAAATCTTTGCTAAAATCACAGTCCATGCATTGTGAAGGAGAATAAGCAGCTTCCCACGCATTAGCCAAGGAGTTTGATTCCCACGCTTGATCGAGAAGAGAACACATTTCCATGCAAGAGTGCAGAGAAAAAAATTCAAAGCGTCTTTTGGAATAAGCAAAAGAGTCAACAAAAACTAATCTCCACGCATTTTGAAGGAGGCAGAGCTATTCATTTTTGTCAAATTTCCACGCAGGAGCAAAAAAGACACATTTGTCTTAGAGAACAGTCCAAAATAAAAAAAGGGCATTTGTTTTGTCTTGTTAAGGAGCCCACGCATTGGGTAGAGGAGATCTTCCATGCATTCACCTAAGCGGAGATTCCACACACCAAAACTTTGACCATGTGGGAGAAAGGAAAGAGAATAGTGAAAAAAGTATTTGTTTTGTTAAATTGATCCACGCAGATTTAAGGAATTCTGTCTAAACCCACGCATTGGTCAAAAAGGGAGAAGCATAGTCCAAACGTAGTCAAGGCAAGAGCCCACACGCCCGGGAAGACCAGGTCCACTCATTCCATGCCAAAGGAAGGCCATTCACACCAAAAGAAGGTTCATCACGCATAAAGAGACAACAAAGATTCAAGCATTCACACCCAAAAAAAAGAAAATGTTGTTTTGTTTTGTTAAAAATAAGTCACGTGGGCACAAGAAGAAAAGCCACACATTGGTCTAGGAAAAGAAAATAACAATCTTATGCGCATTGGATAAGGCGAACAAATAATTGTTTTTGCATTCATCCAAATCATCTCCAACAAAGGAAATCAAGAAGACAGTTCATCGTGAAAAGAAGATTAAAATCCATGCGGAGGGTAAAAGAAGAACAACACAAATCGTGGGAAAGTGAAGCAAGGCGAATTTAAAAAAAAGATAAAATTAATTCGAGCAAAATATTAAAATCGGGAGATTTTAATTAAAAATAAATATCGTTGTTGTCGTCAGATTTGGAACTCGAGCTTAGTCTCGATATGTTTGTATTGACATTTAAAAAAATTTGTAACCCGGGATTGATTATTATTATAATAATAATAATAATAATAATATTAAAACGAGCTATATTCCTCTTGCATTAACGGTGGTTTGAGACTGAGACCCAACCCCGTTTGCATTGTTTTGTGTGTCTGAGTCATTTTTTTGTAAAATTTATAATGGCCGAAAAATCCAATAAATCTGTAGGAAAATCAAGGAAGCCAATGGAGAAATCAAATAAGTCCGCGCTCAAGTATGAATTCCAAGGAATCATCCCTCCCAGTTCTATCAAGTCTGCATACGACAATATCACCAATACAAATCTTGGTCACATCAATGTGCAACAATTTTGTGATCAGGTGAAAGCTGAAGGCAAAACCATATTCTCGGATAGGCTCTACCATAGCGGTCTACCCCAAGCAACGACATTTCTTGTCTTGCACAATGCTCGGAGCTGGTTATCGCTTGCGCAGAGCATTATGATCCCGAGAGATGAGGAATTTATAAAGATAATCATGAGCCTTTCCTCTTAATCACACCAGAGCACATTGAGGAGTTGCTCAACATACCTGACTTCCCTGAGAATGCTGACATCACTCGAAAGTCAACACAAGAATTTTGGGATGAAGAACCCTCGGTGGAGCAAGATGGTTAATAACAACTAGTTAGTGACCAAGAGGCCTCGAGTTGACCGGCTTCCTAAGGAACTGTACCGCATTGAGTTCGTGGAAGAAATCGGGGACATGATCACTCTCCTGAGTCGAGTCTTTGGTCTACCCTCTGCCAAGATTTTCCACCCATGGATGTATCAATTTATCTGTATCATCCTTCTGAGAGAGAGTTTATGGATTGGGCCACCATCATCAGTGATACCCTTCACAAACAATTGATCGAAGTGAAGATGACTGGATGTTTCTACATGACATCATACCTGACTTATGCAGTGGCTAGAAGAAAGCTATTTTTGGGACTCAAAATGAAAGGAGTCATGGGTCCATCAAATAATGTCTTCCATTATTATCCATGCTAAGTTTCAAAAATAGCTCTCATCATTTTAGAAGAGTTAACGATGCATTCACCTTCTGCGTGATTCAAAACCTGAATCAGAATACAGAGGAAAGATTCTCCAAAGAGGCCATGGATGTCATTTCCCAATGGGGAACATGGTTTATTCAATTTTCATCCTTTTCCTATATTCGCGTAAGCGGCTTTGCGGTACTCCATGGAAGCTTCCTAAGTACGTCAGTGACAAGTGGGCATTAATGGAGCTTGTGCGACAACTATTCCAAGTTCACTATCTTCTTAGTGACAAGCATCGTTTAGGAATTCATTTCCCAATCCAAATTGGGAATACCAATGTCCAAATCTCTTCAATGGCACAACTCATGGAGAAAGAGTTTTCCCTCATCACTATTCATCCATATGTGAAGAGATTCTAGTTTGATATCAACGGATATATGTAGAAGATGCTTGGGGCAAAGTATCAACACAACCCTACCATGGAAGATTTATGGGCTGCCTGTTCCGACGAACATGAAGTGAGAAGGTGAGAGTTTTCCCGCCTAACCCTTGCTCAGATCAAGGCCTTTCGCATAAAAACCCTCCAGATTCATTGGTGGATGATGATGATGTTATTGATCCCTCATATGATGCAGTTGCTTTTACCTCGTTGCCACGAATTGATTGGACCAAAAGAGATGAATTTTCTCTTGATAACAAGAATCAACCGATTCTCGAAAGAAGCATATCTTGGTATGAAAGAGAACTTGCAAAGTTACAATCAATCCAAGATCATACCTTAGGATTACAAAACGCCACTCGAGGAGGTCTCTAGTCAACCAAAGCTTCTTCTCAATCAACCTCCGTGCCATCTAGTCATACACATCAAACAAGAAAGGAGTGGTTGCCAAAATCCACTTCACCAAAGAAGGTGTCGCAAGGTGAAAAAGCTAAGGGTTCTAGCCCTAGTGAAGGAAGGGAGCGTGTATCGGGATTTTCCACTTCAAGTAGAGATTCTTCTACTCACATTGCTGATAGTTCGTAGAAGCTCATAACAAACAATCCTCACCGTGCCTTGCACAAGAGTCCACTCAAGTGCAAGTAGTCTAGATATCGAACACTTCTGAACCTACAGTTCATGAAGAGATTTCTCAAAATCTCCCTAATGTTCAAGAGGTAGATATCGAGGTTATTTCTCCAGAGGTTGAGGTCGTGGAAAGGATTCTTGTAGAATCTAATGATGTTGAGAACAATGGAAATGTTGCTTCGGACTCCAGGCTTTTGTATGTGGAAGTGGTAAAGGATACTCCTTTTTGGGTTGATTGTGAAATCAAGAAAAGGAAGAGGGTTGTCAAGGCAATTGACATTGACTTCGATGCCCTTTTCAAGCTTTCAAATGACGTCATTCCCAAGAAGCCTAAAGTGCTCTCCCGAATAATGGTGGATGATGACGGAAACAGATTTGCGGATCTTGCCATCCCACAAGTTGACAAGGAACGTGATGCCATGACATCTGTTGATTATGAAGTTTCCAGACTTGGACTTGGGAAGTCCACATTAGAAAGTGACATGGCAATGGCCCGAGATTCAATAGATATTGTGCTAAAGAGGCTTGAGAAATATAAGTCTTAACTCTCAGCTCAAGGTTGAAAAGAATCAATTGGTGGAATATGTTCAACATCTGATAAATCCCATATCATCCACTTTCCCAAAGACCATCAAAGGCTACCCCGATGAAGAAACTCTCAATTTGTCAAAAGAAATAAACACATTGGGCCATGTCACTAAATCTTGGCTTTCAGAGATTCTTGTTTTTGGTAAAGAGATGATCAAAATAGCCGTTAAGCTCCATGAAGATATTAGTGCATATCTTGATCCAATTCTTTCTTTCAAGGAAACTTTTGTTTCTAACATATCAAATTTGGATGAGATATTGCCTAGTCTACATGAGATGACAAGTATGGAATCTTCAACTTTAGCCATTAAAGGAATTCTCGAATTTGAATGTCGAGGGACACATTTTCTTTGGTGTCTACATCTCAAATCAAGAAAGACACTTCTTGAGGATTCTATGATCCATTACGAGAGCATATGTAATGAAGCCTTCACTTCACTCGCCTTGATTCAAGAATTCATAGCTAAGATCCCTTGCGATCTTGTAAATGAGCAAAATCAAGAGGTATTCATCAGAACATGTGGAGGAGCAATTTTCACAATTGTTTAAAGACATGTATACTCCGCCATCAATTTCTCTTTAGCTTCAATGGAACGTTGCATCAAATTAAAGAACTTGTTTGAGAATGTTCAATCAAAGATGGTCAATTTGAATGATATGCCAGGTAGGATCTTGGAATTGCAGGTATTTTGTGAGGCTATTCTTCGACCAAATGAACCTCCAGAAGAAGAAAAGATGTTCGAAACATTGGGAAGGTTCAGATCCTTTCAATTGGCGAAGGCGGCGGATCCTAATTTCACCGATGGGACAAGGAGATAGTTTTCTTGGTATCTAACGAAGTGGGAGAGTCCATTTCTCATACGATTGAGATAGGCGGACCCCATTTCAATGGATAAGGCACTTGGTTTTTGTCGTATGTTTTAAAAGTGGTATTTTAAAATGGTGTTATTATTGAACTCACTTTTGGAAAATTGTGGATAACTTAAGTGATTTCTATTTTTAGTTGCTTTTAATAAAGTTGGTTGAGAAAGTCAAAGTCACTTAAGATTCCCTATTTAATGTTCATGTAAAACCCTAACTACTTTGTAACCAACTTTTGGGTTATAAAAGGAAGTCGGGGCTCATTTGTAAGGGTGACTTTGAGAGAGGAGAAGAAAATACTTTTGTATGCAAGCTTTACTTCAAAGAAAGAAACTGTGTTCTTTTGAGAAGACATTTTGGAGTTAATGAAATATGAACTTTGTGTCCCATTCATTGTCTCTTATAGCATTTGATGTTCTTATGTTCATTAGATGTTAGTGTTTGAATCTTGCATGCAAATATTGTCTTGGATCTTATTGTCAACGCTACTAATATGTTGTTCTAGTTCACAGTGATCAAACTCTGATTATCTACTTGCTCACGTGTGTTCCTTTTACTCATTCTCGTTTAGTTGATGCAAACTCCGCTTTATTTGTGTTAGTTATTTATCGTTCTTCTCCATGCAATATTAGGATTTGCTTTTACCTAACTCTTGCATGTTCCTTCCATTCATTCCTTTCCATTCCTTTCCTTCATTCCATTCCATCTCCCTCATTCACTTTTCTTTCCATTGATGTTCCAAAACACCCCCACATACAATTTTGAATGTACAGATGTAAATACAGTTTTGGTTTTCAATAAAGGCAACCTCACCTTCATTGAGGGACTTTGTTCCCACACTGTTGCATGTCATTTGCATGCGTGCAAATCCATATGCTAACATCACCCAAAGGTGGAGAGAACTAAGATAAGAGCAATCAACCCAAAGATCAATTTAGAATAAATTTGCCAAAATAGATGTGTGCAAATGAAGTCCTTAATCTTCTTTTATAACCCAATCTTGGCGCCAAAGTCCAAACATGCATGACCGACGTCCTTTAGGCTTAATTTAATCTTTTATTTGGCCTTTAAACATCACCAAGCCAACCGACCTACCAAAAAGAAGAAAACACTAAAAAGAAACATTAAAAATTAGAAAAGAAAGATGCAATGAGAGTTCACTCCCTTCCCCAGCTCATTCCACTTTGTTGCCATGGAAAGGGGATGGCAAGAAGTCCAAAATCAGGCTCTCAAGTTCGAAAAGGGGACATTACAGTAACGATATCTTCCCTTCGCGACTGTAAAATTCGCGACTCACGAATTGTGACCTTCATGCCCACCAACAAAGAGAACTTGCAGGGCAGACTAGAGCTCTACATACACAAGACACCTTTGGTTCTTGGTGCACAATTGGATTGACATAGGCCAAACCAATGTGATGTAGTCGTGCTTAGAGCGCCCAATGAAGGACTATCTTAGACCACGCAGCCGACAAATTAGATCTCACACAATGCACAACATTTAAAAATAAACATCCATTTTATTGATCAACAAGAAAATAGACTATTTCCAATCTTGCATGCCTACAAATCCTAATGTCTACTCATAGACATATAACACTATATGCATTTTCTTAGACCATGCAGCCCACAAATCAGATTTCACACAATGCATTTTCTTAGAGGTGATTCTGAGCAAGTATAACTGACAGATATAGGTGATCAAGACAATGTATATACAATTGGAAGGGGGAAACATGTAATAAAGAGCTAGATGTATGTCAACAGTTAAAGCATGTCAAAAGGGTTCCAAAATGATGTTGCCAAGTGTAAGACTAGAATTAGGTGTTTACATTACTAAAACCAAAGATTTTTTTGTAAGTGGACTACCTAAAATTGCAGTAAGTGATAGGAATTCATAGTGCTTTGGGAGTTAATAGAAGCATTGTTCAAAGCAATGGAATCTTGACTAAACACAATAAGTGGGAATTATCATTGTAGTGATCGACACATACAACTGGTGAGTTATTCCATCAAGGACATATCGAGATCTTATGCAACCACACAATAGACCTTATGGGAAGAAATGCTTACACTTGTGGAGTTTGGATTTAATAATAGTAAGCATTCAACTATTGCCATTACTAAAATTGGGGATGCAACACTAATAGAGGATGTATTTTTGGTATATGGATTACCTAATATTATTGTAAGCGATAGGAATTCATTAGTTCTTTAGGAGTTTGTAGAAGGATTGTTCAAAGGAATGGAATCTTTGCTAAATATGATTAGTGGACTCATCCTTGTAGTGATTGATAGATAAGTCGGGTGAAGTGATTAATTGAGGACATGTTGAGATCTTATACAACTGCACAATAGATCCTATTAGAAGAAAATTGAAATGCTTCCATTTATGGTGTTTGGCTATGGTGATAGTAATCATTCAACTGTTTCTATATCCACATTTGGAACAATATATGGAGGCAACCTTTTATTACAACAGAACTTGACATGACAAATTTTAATAAAAACCACAAGTCTGTTTGAAGATGCCACAACAAATTTAGGATGAACTAAAGGGAATGTAAAAAAGAACATGGAGTATAGATTGGCATATTAGTATTGCTATGGTTATCAGCTTAATTACATATTTTAGTTTGTAACTACTCTTGTTGGTAATGTATTGGCATTGACGGTTGTGTCAACCGACAATCATAAAGCATTTGTCTTATAAATCAAATGTTATATGTCAGAGAAGGGGCACTTATATCAGGTCTTTACTGTACTGTGTGAATTGTATTGAGACATATTTTATGAATACACGTTGCTATTGTTCGGAACTTCGCTTGGCCATGGTATGTTATGCAATTACTATTCTGTGTAAGTTGTTATTGATAATCTGGTATCTGAGAAGACAATAATCATACTACATTATGGTGCCGTTGCCATAGAGAATGTCGAGACAAGCTAAAGTGGTTTAAAGAGAAGCAGGACAAGGCATCCCATTATCTTATAAGATCTATAGACTGAACTAAATTATGAAACAAAATGACTAAAGATATTAAATCAACATAAAGAGTTCATAGAGAAGAAGACTGACTTATACAAGAAATAATTATAAATGATCTACTCCATTGGTTGAGGTTGGAGCAACATGAGAAAATATAAACGTTGCAACCAAGAGCTAATTCTAAAAACATTCAACAATGCCAAAGTGTAAGAAGTCATAGCCAAAACCAAAGCCAAAACCAGGGGTTTAGTTAGAATTGGTGGACCCTACCCCACTTGTAGTATGGGTTGGTAGAGTTTACCATGGTCCCTTGCAGATGAAGTGTGGACCCTGCCGACTAGTTTGGGTCGGAGGATTGTGCGAGAGAATCACATGTAAAGTTTGGCTGCGGCAGCGAAAAGACAAGTTGGAGGGAGCCACACGACAAGGGATTTGATGGTTTGCAAGATATTGTGTGGATCCTTGGCGAAGGAAAGGTCAAACATAGTGACGTGTTCGAAGTGTTGAGAGCGGAAAGAAACATCCAATGCATATCTTCTTAAGGGGCGACTTGTATTCAAAAATCCATGCCAGATCCATGGTTACCTGATCAACACCACCCCGGAAGAGCAGAAGCTGCCAATGTTCACCGGTAGCGGATTGAAGGATCCCACAAAACATGTATCACCATATGGACTGCCAATGGGCATACAGATGAATGTATGTGGTTAAGATGTTTCCTAGCCCCCTTCAAGGAATGGCTATTGATTGGTACATAGATGCACCAAGCTGGGATAGAAAAACATAGAAAGCACTTAGGAAAAATTTCAAGAAAGAATTCAAACTCCTCAGGATGACAATGAAATTGTCACTGAAATCCATAATACCCGATGGTGTAAACACGAGAATGTTCATGCCAATAATAGAAGACTCAAATAACTATTGGGAAAACTTGAAAACGAACTTGTTGACAACTTGAAGAAGCAATAGTTCATTGAAGGGTTGGTACCTTCATTGTGGAGGACGATGAAGGTGGTTCCACCCTCATTATTTGAAGATGCATACAATTGAGCCATGGACATTGAAAGCGAAAAACGATGTCATCATGTCATCACGCTCAAAAGAATGTGAAGAAGATGAACCTAACTCCAACAATGACAATGAACCTAGATCAGTACGAGCCTTGAGAAAAGACATGCTCTAGATGATGAAGGAACTAAAGGGAGATGGTAAGAATGAAGGTAAGGATCTTTTGTGTGAGATTTGTCAAGTTATAGGGCATTTAGTCAAGGACTGCCCTTACAATTTATGGAATAAAACCAGCCAAGTATTATTCACACTTTGAGAGAGCCATTGACACTATCCACCATGCTGCCAAAGAATTATTGAAGATAAAATAATAGTGGTGACAGGGGTCAGATTCAAAATGACTCGAAAGGACAATGTATTACACAATGTTAAGAGTGCAATAAGTGGGGCCATTTTGCAAGAGATTTCCCTCACCAAAATGACACTAGACTTCTTTGTAAATCGTGTGGGCCGGAGAATTTTAATGATGGTAGTTGTTCAAAGCAAGCCAACGTTAATATGATTGGCGTAGCCGAGGCAAGGAAGTTATGGCAATTACCAAAGCACAAGTGAAGAAAGCCAATTACCTTGACCCATGTACGGAGAAGGAAAGGTTGGTCGAAGCAAGGGTGGAAGTTGAGAGGGTCATGGTTGAAGAACGACATTAGTCGAATGAACATACAAGCATAGTGACGGGTATACTGGAGTTTGAAAAAGCTATTGCACCACATATCTTCCAAATCATTGTACTTGTGAATATAGCTGACTTACTAGCTAATGCAAAGTATTTGAGAACTTAAGAATGCTCACTTCTTTATCATACGAGACCTTCTCTCGAACATGGGGTGTCAATGGTGCACCTAATGTCGACTGATGGGAAGGGCAGAAAGTAGAAGAATGAAGTCATAGTTGAGCCCCCTTGTTAGATGACCAAGTGATTGATCATATGCTCTTAACCTAAGTCACAAAATTCGCCAAATTTGAACCTAAAAATTTGAAATTCGGCAAACTCTGATAAAACAGCAAAAATTCATTAAAATTCGGCATGAAATTCAAATATTCTAATAATTAATGCCATTTAATTTAGAATCCCCAAAATTGGGAGTGCGGCGCATAAAATCGTCAAAAAAATCATGTTTGAAAGCTCGGCGGTGGAAGACTCATTTTGCATTCAATGCTCCCTCCATTTGCCCTCCACTGTGCGTCCCGAGCCAGCGAATCTCCACATTTCAATCCTCACTCTGATGGCCTTAAGCGTGTTCAATACAAGTAGGTTAAAACCTAAACGTCAATGCATGAGTCTTTTCGTTATAAATTTATAATAATACATTTTAATTTATTAAGTATAGTTTTTATTGTTTCGTAGCATTAAGTTTAGTTTTTATTTTTTCATTAGTATTTATTAAGTTTAGTTTTTATTGTTTCATAGTTTATATATATATATATATATATTATTAATTTTTATGGCATGTGATTTGATTGTTTAATTAAATAAAAGATTAAATAAGTATTTTGCAAGTCGTAAACAATGTAAATAATATATATTATAAATATATAATATAATGTAAATAATATATAGCTATTATGTAGTGTTAGGTTTTTAATATATTTGTTTTAGGTCGAAGAGTATAAATTCGTATTATAATTTATTATTAATAATTTAACTATCATTTAACTTGTAGTTTTTAATATATATTTTTATTGTTTTTTAAAAGCTAAAATTAAATTTATAAATTTATAATTAGATGACATTTGGACTTGAAAAATTAGCAATGTAATTTATTATTTATTATTTAATAATATTTGTATATTTCGACCATTCTTGTATATTTATTATTTATTTTAAAAATAAAATAATAAAAAATGCAAATTTATATAATTCGAACTTATTGACGATTTTTTTTCGAACTTTATCGGTTGACAATTTTTTGGCAAATTTAATCCTTGCCAAACACGAACACGAACACGAACACGAACACGAACACGAACACGAACACGAACACGAACACGAACTGGTGATGTAGATCCTAACGATGAACCTAGCCCAACAACCAACAATCGTACATATGGAAATTATGGGAAGGAATTCGACAAATAATATCATTGGCGGTGGTTTTGGTGTGAATGTTCTTCTGTAAGAGACTTGGAAGAGTCTTAGGAAGCCAACGAAGTGTGTAACGCCCGCAAAACGACGCGTTAAGAACACGTTTCAGCCCAACACTTAACCCGAAAATGCGACTAATTTTTTTTTTTTTTTTAAGTTAAAGAGAAGGTTACGATACAAGGATGCAAAAAGGGTACATTAATTGATAGTTCTATAGGAAGGCAACAAGGATTAATTAACTTGATTAAATGTTTTCGTCCCTTCAATTTAGTTCGAACCTAACAAGGTTAACCCTATGCTAAAATTATTAAATTCATTACTTTAATAGCTTAAAGATCTTTTAATAAATTTCCTACACACACTAAGGGTTTAAAGAGGCGAACATTACACCACTAGGCAATCAAAAGGCCCCATTCATTCATCCACACATAACCTTAAGGACTTTAAATTAAAACATTTAAAATACATTTCTTCTTAATAAAGGTAGGGTCAATTCTCCACCCTTGGATCAAATCCATCTTAGCCATTAGATCCTAGGGTTCTCAACATAGCCCTAAAAATCCTTATGAAAGTCTATTAAAACCTTTTCTCATTCTATTTTTCGCATTTGGTTCATTTTCTTTTGTTAATTCTGCAGGTTGGAGAGGAGGAAGCCATGGGAGCAAAGGGAAGGAGCCATGGAGGAATTCTACATGAAGATTTAGTCTAGGTTTAGTTTAGTTTTAGTTTTATTTATGTAATCTATTTCCTTCAAGGATTGGGAGGAGTTTTCCTCCTCCAATCTAGTTTTTATTCCAAGATTTTAGTGTATTGGGTTTAAATTTGGGGTAAACCCTACCCCCTTTGATATAAATGAAAGAATACTTTTAGATTCACCATTTAAATGTTTTGTTGTCTCATTCCTAAGCATTTTCCTTTATTTTACTTCTTTGGCGAATAGGTTAAATTTTATAACTTAGAATTTAATGAAACAGGTTAAATTTCATGCACAGGCGCGGGTCCGCGGAATTCTATCATAAGTGACAGGACGTGCCCAGAGCAGACCGGCGGTTCTGGAATCGCCGCCCTGCCAGGGTGAAAACAAAGCATGCGATTCTTGCGAAACCGCCGCCTTACCTAGGCGACAAATACAGGACCACCGACTTACTGGGTGGTGGTTTTGAGACTGCCGCCATTGCTCGAGCGGCGAGCTACGGGACCGCCATTCTGCACAGGGCGGCGGTCCTGTTTCAAAAAAACAGAGCCTTGATGCCGAGACTTTTACAAAAACTAAAGTTGCAAAGGGTGTAAAAAATATTTTTAAGTTGTCTTTGTTCATTTCAAAGTTCCAGAATTGAGGTTTGTTGCTCATTTACTCATTTCTTAGCTAAGTCTAGTCATTTTAAAGTATCTCCATTTCTAATAAAATTCATCTACTTATAAGAATAATTTCTATTTGTTTTAACTAGATTCTTTCTTCCATTACAAGAGGAAGAGGGAAAATAAATCTATTTCATTACTTGTCATTTCCTTATATAAAATCAACTTTCCAAATGAAACATAATCTAACTTATTTTCCTCTTTCATTTTACTACAATGTTCATTCATTTAAAATAACCATACTAACTTTATTTTCCATACAATGATATTTTGTATACAAATTCAACTTCTAACAATCTCTACATTTTCTTCTTTCTCACATTTACAATACAATAAATACTCAATGAAAATATACTTTCTTTTCCATTGTAAAATAGATTAATCCTTCAATACAAACACTATTTTTCTCACAATACATTCAAGATTTCAACAAGAAGAAAATACTTTCTTTTCTATTTGCAAACTAACTTTACAATAACATTCTTTCTTCTTTCTTTTCTCATTTGTTTCTTTCCACATGCAATACAATAACAATAACAACAATAGGATTACAACTTTCTTTTACAAAGTCATTACAATTTCCTCCACTTGAAGTGGGAATCCATACAAAATGTAAATACAAGAATGAATACATTATTACAATTTCTTCCACTCTAAGTGGGTAAAATACTAAGGAAACTTCACATGGTCATCAACAAGACTCCAATGCTCCAAACACCAACAAGGTAGCTCCTCCAAAAGTTTGCTTGATTCACAACAAGATAGGGGGAGAGGCAACGCTCTCCACCCAACCAAGATACCCAATGGAGAGGAGAAGCCATCCTCCCCATTGGCCCCGAGCCCCAACCACATTACAATGGGAGAAGGTCTCAACTCATGGCAACTACTAGCTTCCACAATACTTAACAAATCACTTCACATTCATTCCATTTTCATACAAACACAATAACAACTCAACAAGAAGAAAACAATCAAAACAACAATATAACAAGGCTTATCAAGAAAGCCAAAAGAGTAAGACCTATGGGGAGGCCACTTATGCCTCCCAATGGGAATGGGTGCCCACCCAAAAGCCTCCAATGCAAAACACAATTTCCCCTTACAACTCTTATGCCTCCCTCAAGTACCCCTTATACCTCCATAACTCTTATGCCTCCCTACATCTCTTATGTCTCCCTCATAGCAAGAAAAAAAAGGAAATGCAAGCATCCCTCAAAACAAGGTGGGGCACCCAACCCAAACTCCCTCCACAAAAGGGTAAACTCTTATGCCTCCCTACATAAAACTCCCCATAGTCTCCTCCCACTCCCAACTTAGGCATTCTACCCACACCCAACAAACATTTCAAAGAGATAACAACATTCAACACAACATATACACACATACAATAAAACAAATAACATAATAAAAACTAAGGTGAAGCTCCTACCTCTCCATGGTAGAGCTTGTTCCAAGTATGAAGTTCCAAGCCTTTCCCAAAGATCAAGCAAGCATCCACAAAGCTCCAAAAATCCACAACTCTTCTCCAAACCCTCTCACTCTCCAAAAATTCAAGAGACTAAAAATGATTATCCAACCCCAAAACAAGCAACAAGAATTCAATAAATAGAGAAAGAAGAGGGAGGGGTGATGTGGCTCCAAGTAGGATGCCACCTCATTTTCTCTCCACTCCACATCACTTGGTCAACCTCATATTCCAATGCACAATTAATAAATGGTTGGAGGAATGACAAGAACCTTACACACTCTATCTAAGCCCACTCCCCCAAAGGACAAAATTAAATATTTGAAAGAAAGTGCAATTAACATTTTACCTTTTTATCCCCCCAAACACCTAAAAGAGCCTAAATTTGACCCCCCAACCCATAGGTAGGGTTGGCATGGGCATTTAAGAGGTGTGGGACAAGTTTGACTTGTCCCACAAGCTTCCAAATTTGGCCTCTAAGGCCAAATTCGAGTTTCCCATGAGGGGTAGAGTGTGCTACACTCAAAACTCAAACACACATCACTCAACACAAAATCCAAGACTAAATCAAGTCTAATAAATGAACTCCTTTTTGTCACATCTTTAATTAGTTTAGGACAAATTCAAATTAGCTTAATTAAGACACTACAACCCATGAATAATAAAGGGGTAAACACAAATCCAAAATCTAAATAATGGAACAAGTAAAAATTTCATTACTAAAAGAAAAATACAAACTAACATAATAGAAAGGGAAAAATTAAAACAAAACAACACATGACCCCTAGGTCACAATTTTCTCCTAACCAAAAATTCTAACACACACACAATTACATGTTGCCATGGTGACCCTAGTTGAATTCTTCTCGAATTCCGATGTGGTTGGTCTCCACTCCCCCGATGTTGTTGTGAATATAATATACTTGCAAAATAGAGGATACCTCCTTCGGCCTCGTGGCCACATTAAAACATTCATGTCAAATATGCAACATAAATCTGAAATCAACTATATACGAATTAATATCATCTATGCAAGATACGATATTACTTACAATTTTCTAGCACATTTCTATTCCACATTTCATTTATGTCAAAACGATCATCACATTAATCCAATTATCAAGATCTACTCAATATGACTAAATATATCACATGTCGATTACAGATAAATAACCATGTCAAAAGTATATCTATATCAACATCAAATGTCTCCGTAGTCCATATGCATCATATAAGAATCAAATCAATAATAACGATTCGGTATCTCTGATATCTATTAACGTGCTATATCAAAAACTATAATATATCCATAAGTGCGTATGATAGTAATAAAACAATAATAAAAAAGGTGTCGAAGGGAAGTGGGCACTACACCCCCCCCTTAGACTCGACTTCCTCCCGGAAGTCACTGAACAGTGTGGAAACCGCACTCGTAGTAAAGTAGCATCCTCCCAAGTAGCTGCAGCCTCGTCATATCTCCGTCCCACTGGACCCAAACTCGATCAATCTCTCTGCGCGAAGGCCCAGGGTCCCGTGCTCTATAATGCGTACGGCTCCACTATCACCCCCCGATCTTGCACTGCAATGCGGTCCAATCTAGTACGTGAGAAGGATCAGAAATATATCTCCTAAGCACAGAAATGTGAAACACATCATGGACGCGAGACAAACTAGGTGGCAATGCTAGACGATAGGCCAAGGGACCGAGGCGCTCCAAGATCTCAAAGGGACCCACAAACCTAGGAGCAAACTTAGAACCTTTTCCGTAACGGATAGGGCTCTATGCGGTTTGACACGAAGAAACACCTTCGTGCCCACCTCAAAACTACGATTTGTTCTATGCTAGTCCGCATACTTCTTCTCGCCCCGTCCCGCGCTCCTGTAATCTCTCGTCTCTCGATCAAGGTAACCTTCGCTCCATATCCCGTAATAATGCTAGCCCAAGGGAAACCCCGTCCTCAATCCCCGTCCCAACTAAGAGGTGTCTTGCACTCTCTGCCATATAATGCCTGAAAAGGAGCCATGCCTATCGAACTCTGGAAACTATTATTATAGGCAAACTCCACCAAATACAGATACTCCTCCCATCTCGATTGGTGATCCATAACGTACATCCTAAGCATGTCCTCCAGGATCTGATTCACCTACTCAGTCTGTCCATCTGTCTCAGGGTGATATGTTGTGCTGAAATTGATCCTTGTCCCGAGAGCATACTGCATGGTGGTCCAGAAATGGGAAGTGTACAAAGGATCGCGGTCGCAAATGATCTTCCGTGGAATCCCATGTAATCTGACAATCTCATCAAGATATACTCGTGCCATCAGACCGGGTCAGATAGGTGGTCTTCATCGGAGAAAAATGAGTTACTTTCGTCAATTTATCCATCGTGACTATGATGGCGTTGTGGTGGTATCTCGACGTAGGTAACCCAATGATGAAGTCCATGGAAATGGTGTCCCACTTCCGCTCCGGTATGGCGTGAGGATAGAGAAGGCCAGCTGGATGCTGATGCTCGGCCTTCACCCTCAAGCACTCTAAGCAGCGTGACACAAACGAGGCCATGTCTCCCCGAAGTCCCCTCAAAAATACAACTGCTCAAGGTGGCATGCATCTTCTTCACCCCGGATGGGCCGAATAAGGCGCACGATGAGCCTCGACAAAATGTCCTCTCTCAAGCCTCCATCACTAGGGACATATATCCGACCTCTGTGTTTGAGAAGGCCATCTGCCTCTAATGAAAATCCATCAAATCTCCCCGCAAGGGGTCTCTGTGATTCAATCTCTGCTCGCCGCAATGTAGAAACTGCCCGAGGAAGTTGCTGCAAAATCTTGCTCCGCAAATCTGTGCCCACCGAGGTGGCCATAGCCACATGTCTCCGTCTACTCAAGGTGTCTGCAACCACATTCTCCTTCCCCTTCACATGCTCTATCTCCATGTCATACTCACAAAGCAACTCCATCCAACGCCGCTGACGAGCGTTGAGATTGGGCTGCATGAAGAGGTGGCGAAGACTCAAGTGATCAGTCCTGAGTGTAAACCTCTGACCAAGAAAGAAATGTCTCCACCGCACTAAGGCATGTACACCGCTGCAAGCTCAAGATCATGTGTCGGATAATTGAGCTCATAATCTTTGAGTTCATGCGAGACTCAAAGGCAACTACTCTCTGCCCTCCCGCATCAATACACCTCCAAGTCCTACCAAAGAAGCATTTGTGCAAACGTGAAACTCGCCCCGAGGATCTGCTATCATGCGAGAATAGGTGCTTGTCGCGAGGCATTCCTTCAAAGTGTAGTGAAATCCTGCTCACATCTATCTCGACCATACAAACTTCTTCCCTTTACGTTGAAGGAAGTGATGGGGTGCTCAATTCGAGAAAATTCTGAACAAATCTCCTGTAATATCCTGCTAAACCCATGAAGCTGCACTCTTGGTCACACTAGTGGGTGTTGGCCAATCCATGATAGCTTGAATCTTGGAAGGATCGATTGTGATTCCTTCCCGTAAATGATGTGGCCCAAATCTCGCACCTCTGTCTGAAAGAATGCACACTTCTCCAAGTTTCCGTAAAGGTGCTTTGCTCACGAAGACACCAAGAACTTGCGAAGGTGCTTCTCGTGCTCCTCACGTGTTCGTGAGTAAATCATAATGTTATCAAGGAAGATGAGCACAAAGCGATTTAGAAAAGTCCCGAATACCCCATTCATCAAACTCATAAACACAAGGGCATTCGAAACCGAAAGGTACCACCGTGAACTCGTAGTGGTCATATCTCGTGCGAACGCGGTCTTATGAATATCCGCCTCCGTAATCCCGAAATGATGGTACCTTGACTTAAGATCTATCTTGGAGAAAACGTAGCCCCCTTCATCTCGATCAAATAGATCGTCAATGCGAGGAAGGGGGTAACGATTCTTGATCGTTACTTTGTTTAGTGACGGTAATTAATACACAACCGTAGAGATCCAACCTTCTTCTTCACGAAGATCACCGTGCACCCCAAGGGGATACATTAGGACGGATCGGCCCTTCTCGAAGGCCCTCAAGTTGCAACTTGAGCTCGCATAGCTCGTGAGTAGTCATCCAATAAGGTGCTCATGAGATAGGCTCCGTGTTCGGAACAATGAAGGGATATTGGAGTTACAGTCGTGCTTCGACGATGAAACAAACTCCCTCAATAGTTTTTCGATTGGTAGATGGAAGACTACAAACTGTTCCAACTTGATTGTAATGGTGTTGAGATTTTGGAGATTGATGAAGGCCAAGGCTTGGGGTGAGATGACTAAAAGAATATGTCAATAATGCCAAGTCCTTTCGAATCGTTAGAGTCGACTTGCCCATAGGAGTTCATTGAATGCAATGTTAGGGCAACATTCAATGGAAAGTTGGCTTGCGAATTGGAACAGTAGTCGACATGCATTCTCAAGAGCGAACTTCAATAAGCGTGAACAAGGGGTCCAAGGAAAAAAATTAACAGAAATGCACGACCTCTTGAAGTTTGGCTTATTTTTGTAGTACCATTGGATATGACAGATATGCTCAAAATGGGATGAATGTTGGGGGATGGCACATCACACAACTATTGATGGCTCTAAACTAAAGCTTTATCTAGCACTGCATTTACTTTAAAGACCAAATACATGTCCGTACAACCTTCCCACAAAAGCATACTATCCAACCCATCTTTTTGGATTTTTCCATACGCTTCCCCGACTTCCATCTCTGTTGCATGTATGACCTCGTCCGTCCTATTGTTTAAATGACCTCAGCATGGTATAACCCATGTTCGATCTCTTTTTCTTGTTAAACGCCTTTTTCCTACTAATGTTCAACCCTTGACCGATTGACCCATCCATGTTGTTCAATCTCTGCAACTGTCTACCACATGACCTCTACAACTGTTGCAGGCTGCCATATGGCCTCTGTCATCACTATACGTTGTTGTATGATCTCTGCCACTTTTGCTTGCTGCTGTATGACCACAGGCAGTTCCACCTGTGGGTGCCTCTCCAGATTGATCGCCACAACATTGAAGGATGGGGAAACCGTACAACCTGCCCTATTGAATGCTTCACGCTGTACAATCTTCTGCACGTCATATTGACCCCCACCAAAGGAGCTAAATCGGTGGTCCTTACGGCCAAAATCATTGGCTTTTTCAACCCAATCCCCTGTGTATGCCCCTTTACAGCTGGTTGTTTGATCTCGTTAGCAGAAGAAAGTTGAAGGGAGTGCACTAGGGCGCTGCCCCAGACCCCGCAAAGGGTGCTGCCCTCAACCTCGCTGGGGCTGCTGCCCCTAGACCGTTGTTTTGATTTTAAAAGAATAAAAGACAAGAAAGTGGTGGAGAATTGTGCTGGGGGAAACATGCTTTTTTGACTCCATAGTTCAAGGAATGTAGACAATTCTGGCTCGACACATAGCAATCAAGCTTTTTGCGATAGCCACCAGAAATGTTGCAAAATTGCTACATCAACAACACAACGCCTCTGCAAAATTTTGTCTTCTCTCTTCAGTTTCATCTTTATCATATTGCATATGAACAGGGATACCAAATTATCTAAAGGGATCAATATTGTTATGGTCATCATCATAATTACATATTTTAGTTTGTAATGACTCTTGTTGGTTATGTTTGGGCATTGATTGTGGTGTCAATCAACAACCATAAGCCAATTGTTTGTATAAATAGAATGATACATGTCGCGGAAGGGGCACTTTATCATGTCCTCCTCGTAATGTGCAAATTTTATGGAGACTTATCGTTTATGAATACAAGACACTGTTGTTTAGATGCTTTGCTCGGCCATGGTATGTTATGCAATTACTATTTTGTGTATACTATTATTGATAGTCTAGTATCTCAGTATGCAATAATCATACTACAAAGAGGACCCAAATCATAGAAAGAGTGATTATATTAGCATTGGACTTCGACAGTTTAAAGTTAGGGACAAGCTTTATTTGAGGTAAAGCCAAATAGTTAATTATACATTGGTAAATGTACAAAATGGTTACCAAGGTATTGTGAGATATTCACAATTATACAGCCAATAATTGGCGTTTATAACTTCATCACAAAAGCCATGCTAATAGGGATCATGTTAATAAGCCTTCAATTACTCAAAATTGCTAGTTGTCTCACCTAGCGCACTAAGTGTTGCTTAATTTTGATGGGGTTGCTAAAACTGTCCCAGAGTTATAGGGAAAGGGTTTATTGTCTGCGATCCTACAAGTAAGATGATTTATATCTATGCAGTTCATTCATCATTGCAATTGATATGCTGAAATGATGGCTTTGGTTAAAGACCTAAAGATATCTCTTCGCAAATGTCATTAATATACTTGTGGTGGAAGGTTATTCTAAGCTAGTCATCACAGGTATGAAGAAGGGTGATTGTAAAGGTTCACATCTCAAGCCATCCTTGATGGGGTTAAGGATCTCATAACAGATTCTGAAGATACTTTTCCAATATGTTTATAGAAAACTTAATGATGCTGCTGGTTGCTTTGCCAGTCCATATGTTTGATTTCCTGCATTTGTACGAACCATACTAAGGGGACAAAGAGATTAATTTTGATATTCTAAATACTTCATAAATTCTTATACACAAGGGGTAACAATATATATCATTAAATCTATAGTTTGTTGGTCATTTATTTATCTTGAGTGCTCGTGAAATAGCTCAAATTATGTTTTATGATGGCATTGTGCCAACACCAATGAAGATCAGCCATCTTTAGATGAAAGGATGGCTACATTCAATCTATGTTATTCCAATCCCTGACCATCAATATCCTTCATATCATATGCTTTTAAATGCCTATTTGGTTCAGTTAGTTCTTTTGCACTTCAGAAAGTGCATCTGTTATAACATTGAAGTTCCAAGTTTAATTGGTAATATTGTTTGGATGCTCTCAGCATGAACACTAAGTGTGAAATTAGGGAGACATGCGAACTGACCGTGCAACGTGGCGGGGTTCCCTTTCCATCTTAGATAACATCTCTGATTGAGATTTGTGAATTAGGACTATGAGAATCCTGATTTTAATCACAAGGCTATCCATATTGCAGAAAAATCATGAGCTAGAAGAAACTGAGGAAGGAGTGACTATAGTCCTAAGTATAAGGGGGAGGCTTCACTGGCATCTAGTGACCAGTGGAAAAGTTGTTTGCAGAGTGCTCCCTTGTAAATGAGGAATACTTGTATATTTCTACATGTGGCAGCAAAGTTGTTGGGAAGTTTTTAGCCAATTATAAGTTACTTTTACGAATTTGTTAAATGAATTTTGTTTCTATTATTTCTGTAATGTTTCATTGAGATGTGTGTACCAACCTCAACATTATATGAGGTTTGCATTTGCTAAACTCATTTGGCTTCCTTTTTATTCTGAACATTGACCTGTAATAATTAATCCCACATTCGTTGGTAGGCTTGGTCCATGGCAAGATATAAACCCCAATATACTGTGATCCTCATGCCAATAGGGGTGACACCACAATGGAAGTGGCTCTCCTACTAATTTAATGGTTGATTGGTTGTGGGATGAGTATGTGCTTGCTCAGCCTTCCCTTCTCCTCTTCTATGGGTTCATAATCCCCAAAAATATTATTATTCAATTGCCTATAAATACATGCCTTACTGTCCTAAGTTGGATATGCCTCTTCAGTGCATCTTGGAATTGCTTTTACAACTCAAAAAAATCCTCATTCTTTATTTAGTTTTGCACATTTCCTGTGATGCAATATCTACTTAGCATAGCAGTCTTTCCTAGTATTTTATTTTCCATTGATTTCCCTTTGGTAGTTATCTGATTTGTTCTTGCCTCTCTAGTTTTTGTCTTCGTTTTTTCAAGAAATTAATTACCCAAGCTTTGCCACGTCTATATAAACATTTATTGATTCCTACTAGATCTATACGTATTTACAGATATCAGAAGGCACGTTATTGTGTCTAGTATAGGAACTAGACATCATGATATTCACATTCTACTTAAGTAAGATTGTTTGGTTAGATTTTGTGTAAAAGGGGAGTGGATGTGTGTGTGTATATATTCAAAAACATTATTATCAGCCTTTTTTTTTGAATTTGTAGGGTGAAGTTTGGAAGGAAAAGTCAGAACTCTTGGAGCTTGAATTACGAGAATGCTACAAAGCACAAGCAAAGCTTTCAGAGCAACTTGTGGAGGAAGTCTCAGAGTGTCGGATCTTGAAGGCACAAAACCAAGAAAAAGATGCTCTGATCAATGAGCTTCAGAGTCAACTTCTTTCAGCTAGGTCCTAAATCATGCAAGTTTAATATATTTTTTCTATCATTGTAATATTTCAGAGTTTTATTTTCTCTAGTGCATGTTTTCTGCAAGACAGCATGCATCTTGGTTCAAGCTCTTTAATATCATAGGGTTGCAGGAAAAAGGTTGAGGAATTACAAGGATGTTTGGAAGAAAAATCTAGTGCTTTTGATCTTACTGCAAGTGAAAACCATGAACTCCGTAAGCAAGTGGCAGACCTGATATCTAAATTAAGCAGTACGGAGGCAGAAAATCATATGCTCATTGAAAGGTGGATGTTACATAAGATGCAAGAATCAGAGCGTCTTAATGAGGTGAGAGCTTAATTTTATAAATAAAACACACAAAGATCAAGAGAAAGCTATGACAAGAAAAATGTTCTCCGTAGACTGTATATGCATGCTACATTTGCCGATTAACATCTCCGTACCATTGTGTTTCATGTTTTTGCTTACTACCCATTTAAATCAATATCTATGTACCATTTCGTTCAATGTTTGTTGTTTATCACCCATTTAAATCTTTTTTTTTGTTTTGGTGTTGGGTTTTCTAAAGTTTATGGACATTTTTAGGTGTATAAAGAAGCTAGACTGCACATAGAGATTGTTTGCTGTTTCTTAGTTGTTTAACAGCTTGCATTGGTAGTAATCCTTTGAGTCCTGACTCTGATATTTCTATGATATCTGTTTAACGCATATAATTATAAAGTGACTGTTAAGAACATTACATTATTTTAATTATATATTTCAGCATTAAATCAGAGTAACCCTGAGCATGTTGGTATCTGTTTTGGTTGCAACACTGTGAAGAAGGAACTTGTGGAAACTACTTGGATGTGATTATATTGATATTTTGTTTGGACTGACTTCCTATGACAGTTTATAACTTTTCGCCATATAGATTACAAAGAACATGGGAGGCATCTGTTAAAATATTAGCAAATAATACAGAAGTTCACATGGTGCATACTGCTAAATTAAAATCCCTGACATATACTGTCCTAATCTCTCTCAAGGTATATATATTCATGCAGATATTAGTGGTATAGGGATTCATGAAGATATTATTAGTAGTTCTTAAAATATTAGTAAAATAATACAGATGTTCACATGGTGCGTACTGCTAAATTAAAATCACTACCCCATGTTAAAATTTTTCGTTCTTTTAAAATAACGGGTCGTTTTGTGTTTTTATTGCCAAAAAATGTCAGTATTACATCAAGATATTCGCAGAGAGTCATATAAGCCAATTTCAATAAATACCCAGATGCCCAAACTCGTTATATTCATCGTTGGGGTTTGCCTGCGGGAAATTTTTATTTAATTATTCTGAGCCCCGTTTGAGGCAAATTGTGCTCCGGTTTAACCCTGTTGTGGTCTTACATGTCAATATTCCCATATACCAGTAGGGTTTTAACCAGGAATGAATCTTGGGCTTTATCTGTGACTTCTGGCAACGTTTTGCGTTTTTGGTGTTTTCCGTTTTGTTTTCTGTGAAATTTCTCTAGGTCAATTCCTTTGCCGGTTCAGTCTGTTTTCTTGCCTGGAGTATCTGGAGATCATCTACGGACGTCATGCCAGAAGGAATTTGTCACAGGGGTTTGGTTCTCTCTAAAAAGATGAAGTCGTGCACAAAAAAGCCTCTCCCAGGCAAGTCGCATTTTTTGGAATAAATGGATTTTATGGAAATAAGAAAAATATTGCCATCAATGCGTAGAGCTCGAGAAGATATGCACTTTTAGAGAAAACGACACCTAAAACGGAGCCACGAAATGAAAGTTACGGCACATGCAAGTTTTTGTTGCTACATCTTCTGGACCCTTTCCAAAAATGGCAAATTTTATTCCATGCTTGTGTTTTCTTCACCAAAAATCCAAAAAAGGAAAGAAATGTTGTTTTTATGCCAGTCGCAATTTTCAAGGCTGCCTTCCGCGTCCAATTTCCACGCTGCCCTAAGTGACGAATTCTCACGCAATTTTAAAGGCAAAAGTCACAATGCAAGTCGCACTTTTGGAAAAGAGCTATCTTTCATGCAAGTCGCACTTTTTGAAGGAAGACTTTAAGCTGCCAGTGGGAATTTTGGCAGTGGCAGGAAGGCGGGAATTTCTTACCTGCCTTGCAGGGTAATTTTTCCCATGAAGTCAAAGTCACTTAAAAGAATTTAGCGAATTTTTGGCTGTAAAGCGAATTTCTTACTGCCTTGCAGGGTAATTTTCCCATGAAGTCAAAGTCACTTAAGCTGCAATGGGAATATTAGATGTGGCAGGCAGGCGGGAATTTCTTACCTGCCTTGCAGGGTAAAAATTCCCATTATAAAAGAAAATCACTTAAAGCACCGTCGGGAATTTCTTACCTGCCTTGCAGGGTAAAAATTCCCATGATGAAAGTCAAATCACTTAAGTGGAAGAAGGGATTTTTAGAGCTGCAGTGCAGGGTGAAAATTCCCATCAGAAGTTGACTTCTTATTTTTAGAATTCACCCTTGCCAAAAAGTGCGACCCACCTTGGGTGAATAATCAATGCATTTAATAATATTTATTAATGTTTATTCACCCAATTTTGGCGCCATAAATAGAAGGAAAGTCAATGCATGAAGACAAGCCAAAGTGAACTGAATGTAGCATGCTAAAATTAAATAAATTTAATTTATTTAATGGCAGCCATGAGCATGCACAAAATAGGCGCCCAAATTGAAGAGAAAAACATGATTTTTAATTAATTAATTGCCGGAAATAGGAAGGGCAATTATTAATTATAGAATGATGAAGGTTATATAAGCATGGGCTGCCATATTAATGGAGTTATTAATTCTTTAGCAAGGAAGTGCAGCCCAGGCAATTTTGGCGCCCAAAGGAGGAATTTTGCTCAGAGGAAGGTGTTTTCACTTGGAAAAGCTTCAAAGTTTGGCGCCTAGGTTTGAAGGAGCTTGATTTAAGTCTGATTAATTGTCTGCATAGTATTACAGGTGCCCAGGTGAAGTTACAAATATTTATGCTTGCTTTGCATGCAAGCAAAGCCTCAAATTTTAGGGCAGCGGGCTTTATATGCAGATTTTTATGATAAAAATCAAGTGGTCATGCTCCGGATTCCGTCTTTGTCTGAATTAATTGTAGGTATTCATTACAGGTGCTTATATAATTGAAAGGGAGCTTAAATCAATGTCCAATACATTGAACATATCCTCCGAATCTGAAGAAATCTCCAGATCTGCACCGATTGTAAAGAATTCCGGCCGAATAAAAGAAAAAAAATCAAGTGGTCATGCTCCGATTCCGCTTTGTCAATTAATCTGTAGGTATTCATTACAGGTGCTTATATAATTGAAAGGGAGCTTAAATCAATGTCCAATACATTGAACATATCCTCCGAATCTGAAGAAATCTCCAGATCTGCACCGATTGTAAAGAATTCGGCGAATAAAAAGAAAAAGAGTTGCTCAGACAAAGATTGCTCTGGCCATGGCGAAGCATGATGAAAGAAAAAGATCAACAGAATCATGCATAGCTTCCAGATCTAGATCTAGATTCTAGATCCAGATCCAGATCTAGATCCATAATTGCAAAGGCTTCATCCTCTTGTTTCGAATGCAGCCCGTGAAGAAGTCAATGCATGGAGAATTCCTTCCAGGACCTTGTGCATGTTCTCCCAATCTTCTAGTTGAAGCCTTCATTGAATTTGCATTCACCCGGAGTGCTTTCCAAAATTTTTAATTGCTCATATGCAATTAAAAATAAAAATGATGAGTTATTTACGGCAAACATTGCACTGATGCATGTATTGGAGAAGAACTACAAAAGCTTCAAGGATAAGAAGGAAGACAAGTCAAAGGCAATACCCGCAAGCAAATCACAGTCACTTGCTTCTAGATCCAACCGCTTCCAGATCCAACTTGCTTCCAGATTCAGTTTGGTGAGAATCAAAGGCAAAAGAATCAGCTGCATGCAGAATATGAAAAAGGACAAGACTGCAACTTTCCTCTTTCTTCTTCTTTCTCTTATTTCCTCCGACAAAGTAATTGAGCGATCAATTAAATTATAAAACTTAAGTGATTGGTTTAAAAGCCATTACTTGAAGAAGTCAACTACTTGGAAATAGGTGGCAGACATGCAAAATAGAAGGTTCTATCTTCAGTTGCAAATCATGCATGTCATGCAAAGAGGAATTCCAGGAGGGAGATTGCCAGTTGTTTCCTTTACAACTTCCACATGTGCCAGTTCACTAAAGGCTTCCTATTTGTAATTTCCCCTCTACATGCTATAAGTAGAGGAAGAACCTACGGGTTAAAAAATGAGAATTTGTAAGCAGCATTCTTGTGTTCCAGACTTTGTGCTGAAATCCTTGATAGCTATTTGAAGCAAAGGAATAGAAAGGAGCAATTTCGGAGAACTTTGTGTCGACGGTGCATTTTGCTTCTAGCTTTTTATCTCAAATCTACTTATAAACTTTGTGTTATTTTAGATCTAGATCTGAAGTTGCCTTTGCTTATAATTTTGTGTGTTAATATCTATTGGTCCTGTCTATGTGCATGCAATCAACTCTGTAATCTATTGATTGGGTTGCACATCTTCCCTATTTCTTCCTGTGTTTTATTATTTCCTTCTTCTTTAGATATTTCCTTTCTTTAACAACTTGCTTACTTGCTGCAAAACTATACAACTATGGTTCATGAGCTGCATGGTTAAAGTAATACCCCCAAATAGATACTAGCATATTTAATTGACAAATCTTACACGGGAGCCTCACCGGTAAATGAGGGAGATTTATCTCATGACTGCCTAGGTTTTTAATCAACATCAGACTTGTATTTTAGCAAAAGTCCTTCCATGAACCAACATTTTTCTCCATCCATATCTTGTCATGTCTCAGTAACTTTACCAAACAAGGCCTGTAGTCATTTGTTATTAAGTTTTACAATCTCATCATTTTCATCCTTTATATTGTAGATTTTAGGACCAGTTTGGGATGATAGACAAACAACTAGTCGAGGAGCTAAGGAGTTTTGTTCCCATGTATCGTCCGTCACCCAACCGGGTTGCCACGGTTTAGACATTCGTTCCTTCCCTGCTCATGAGTGACGTCATATGAAGAAACTTTTTACGAAGTATTGTGATTTCTTAAAAAGTTCTTCGCCCTCTTCCACAAGGTACATGTATACAATAACACCTATAAATCCTATCTTCATTTTGGTGTTTTCTATTCAAAGGCTTCTTCAAGGGATTGTGACCTACCATTTTGGATTAAGTGAATAAGCTGCTTTGTGCAATGGTGCAGTCATACATTGCCACCTGCATTGAATGATGGGTTATATCTTCTCGAATCTGCATCAAAAAGTTTAGTTGGGGCTTGCTCTTACAAATGGAAGCCCTCATGGCTCCATCATGGTGACAAATCTCATAAATTTCTTCAAGGCTAGGAGATTCTGTATCTGTATATCTAACAGCCTCAATTATAGGGGTAAAAAGTGGGACCAAGTATTCACCAATCATCTCCAATAGTTGTGGCTTCACTTTCTTTTCCTATTTGTGTTTAATTCTCGTCACCTAGACCATTCACTACTAGCAACAATGGTTTGCAGTGGCTTTTGTACCTCAAGCATCCTCTCCAATAAAAGATTATAAATGGCATATCTGGTTTCTGTGTGCTTGAGGAATTCCTTCCTTGCCTAGTACTTATAAATGGTGAAGGGAGTGTTGTGGTCAAATTAAACATTTGCACATCTCTTGAATCTGTCACCAACATTAATATCGAATGAATCTTCAAAATGTCCTTCATTGCATTATTTAAAACATGTACACAACATGAGGCACAGAAAATATGCTTATAAGTGCTCTCAATTGCATTATTTAACCCTACTAATTTGAACACTTGTACATTATTTGCTAATACACGTGCAACATTAGAGGGCCCAACCTCCTCTATAGCAGCAAGACAATATTCAAATTTGATAGTCTCATCCTTGCGCTTTCTATAACAATCAATGACTCTAAGGAAGAAATGACCTGCTGGAGATGTACAACTATGTTGATGTTTTGTTGACGGGCAGCATGGGTCCAACCATCCATGAAAATAGAATACCCTTTGTCCTCCATGTCTGCTTCATTTGCTACAACTGTAAATCAAATGTTTGACAATTATTTTTATAGCAAAGTGTTACTCATCTTGGTCTCACTTGGGGTATGTATAAAGGGCTTTCTGCAAACGCCTTTTTTGAAAATCCTTGTAATAAGGAGAGTGTGGTATAAAAGAGGCTGAAATGGCAAATTAATATTTAGCAATTGGTGTATATGCCTCACCCCATGCTTTCATGTTATACATTTCATGTAATGTGCTTGGTGTATTCCTCTATCTAGTAGGGGAAGATGAAGCCCCTTTTATAGCCTCATTTTTAGTACTTGCTATCTTCTAGAAGAAGATGCCCCCTATCTTAATCTTGAACTAGTGGCATGGTGGTTTGGAAGTGTTCCCTGGCTAAAGGATGTCCCCTTTGTACCAGTTTCCATGGCCTGCAAGGCACAATAAATCTAGCTTCACCCTTCAAAATCTCCTTCCAACGTGCTGAAGCTTCACCCTTCAAAAATCTCCTTCCAGTGTGCTGAAAAGGTGTTACATTTTCATTGACACAAATTGGCTGAATTTTAATGTTTTTGTTACCATCTTGGTGACATGCTGCAAGCATGGTTTTTTTGGGGGTTATAACCGCCCTTTGCAAAACTAGCCAAATTTGTGCCTGGACAACATGGCTTTGTCCTAGTTCCTGCTGTTTCTGTTCCTCCTACTGTCCAAGTCTATGTTTTGGTTCCCTTTTTGTCTGTCAAATCCCCTCAGACATTCACCACTATTTTTGAATTCATTCAAATTTTGGTTGTCTTTGAAATTATGATTTTGGAAACGTAAAAGAAAATTGAAAAAGTGGAAATGAATTATGAACTCAAGAAGTTAGGAATTTGAAAATGTAGCTGAAGAAAATCTTATAGACTTTTAGACATGTCCTTAACTATTAGAAGATCCATACTATTGCTATAAAATTGGCTTCTCTTGTAAACTGATCTTTACTAGCTGGAAATGACTTTCCATAGCTGGAAATGACTTTCCAATGGGCTGAAAATGGCTCAAAATTGATGATACGGGCTTCCCCTCACAAGCTGGAATGAAATATGAGAATGGGAAGCCACCATTAGGGTTAATAGAAGTCACTTAGGGTTTGGAAATGTTCATTGGAGGGGTATAATAATATTTCTAACTTTTTTTCTTTTCAAAAATTCGTTGGGATTGAGAGATGAGGGGTTTTTCTTAATGGGTCGAGGGCAGTCTAAAACACATACCATTGTATCATAAACAGGGGAAACATGAAGGATATGCTGCTTTCAAAACATTTTTGTCATTTAATAGTAATTGGTTCTCATTTCTTCTCTTAACATATTCCATTCTTTAAAATGCCATGCCGGAAATTTCTTGCGTCAATCATTTGCAACTCATGCAAAGTGATAGAAAAGGATTGCAACATTCATTGAAATATCATTTTTTTGTCCAAATTGACACCCGCATTGTGATATCTGGCAAGGTTATTTTTTCCTTGGTCATTACAGGTGGACAAATTTATTCTTATCTTTAGGTGGGCTTGTACACGTCATCTCATAAAACACTAGTTGAAGTGGAAGTACAACACTTAAATCCTTTGTTCTTAACATGTTTAGTGATATCATTGTCTTCCTTGTTCTTAAGATTGCAGTACTCTCCTCTCATAGAATCATAAGATACTCATACTCGATGAAATTATTCTGTCAACAGTAATACCCATGTCCCTCTTAATGCCTCTTAAGTTATCTCTAAACAACACATGCAACTTTCTTCCCACAGCCTTCATGTGGCTTGTAGTGTTTCTCAACCATTAGGTAGTTCTCCTATGTAAACTAGGCTCTCAACCTCTTTCTTAGGCTCGCTTAGTCGGGTCATTCTCATACAGACATCACCAGATCTTGTAGTGGCCCTTTCATGGTATGTCAGGAGGATGTCAGTCCTTGGAGGAATTTTAATACAGATTAGGGCTGGCTTTGGCCTCAATCAACCTTCCTTTAACATTAGCGTTTACCCAGTTTGGTTCATTAGCTAGGCTCTTTTCTTATCGTTCTTTTAGCTGGTAGTCTCTAGTCTCTTTTAGATGCTGCTTACTCCCTCTTGCTATTGTAACTGGCGTTATTTTTGAGTTCTGTTGACCTACTTTGGTTATTTGTGGACGGTAAATTAATTGCTTTTTGTCATTCTTTCTTGGTTGGAAATTTGCAGAAGGGAACTACTAGACCATGGAATGGATCAAGTGAAAGAATGATCAATGAATTCGACCCACACCAATCTGTGAAAAATTCTTTCCAAGCTCAAATTCATTATGAAGTAATGCTAAAATTATTATAACCATCTTCTCCCCTCACCCCGACCTAAAGTTGATTGTCATAATGATTCCTGCAGTCCCTTGGATCTTAGTGAACGTAGCATCGTTACAGATACTAAGATTGTGGAACAAAATGAAACTCGGATTGTGGCTCAAGCTGTGGTTCTTGTGGTGGCTCATTTTTTGGACCTGTGGTTAATGTTGCAAGTGTTCTATAGAATTTTTGTTATTTGCATGTGAAAAACATCTAAGGAATCTTGACATCAGCAAATATTGTGCCAAATCCAACATTGATGAGATCTATAGACTGCTTGGGCCACATGATTCCATTCGGTATGATTGCTTCTTCGAACTCTAAATGCCTCACCTCGCCTAGAACCCTAAACTGTGATGGTTCCTCCTCACAAGCGGCTGCCATGGATCTCATGGCAATGGCAGCAGTAAGACCCCAGGCGGCTCTATTTCGCAAACCCTTGCCAATGACACTAGCGGGGAGAGTGTTCTGGTCGAACAGGGAGGGAAAGAAGGAGATCATCCTGCTCGCGATGGAGGCGGTTTCGCTGGTGATGGCCACCAGAAAGCTAGGGTTCTGGCCGACCCACATGCTAGCTCTGGTTCCTCATGCGGCGACCTTGGCTCTCAGGGCGTACAGGAAAACAAGGGAGGAATGCACGAGTAGGGTGGAGGTGGCCATCAAAAATTGCTGCCCTCTTCCAATGATCTATTTCCTGAAATCTCCAATGATCTATTTCCTGAGATCTCCATGGCTAAAGGACCTGCATGCGGGAGCCTCTCTAACGGCAGCCAGGAAACTACAATGTGCTCGGTGGAGACAGGAATCCACAACAATCTGCAGAAGCAAATTTCTCTTGGATCGGTCTTGCCTTTGCTGCAAACCAGGACAAAAGTGGAGGTTACACTAACTCTACCAAACTAGAGATCGCTGATGGTAAGGGCAATGGCGGGGCTGGTAAGGGTGCCTTTACCAAGACTTTACCTTCTTTCAAAGATGCATTAAATGGCAAAGGTTCCCACATGAAACCTGCAGACATTACCCCATGCATTACTTTTGGGGAAGAGGTCATCTCCTCTGAAAACTACTACAAGGAACACGCATTAATCTGTAGATTTGGGGGACTATGGCCCAGCCTTCCTACTCTTCATGCTTGGATCTCCAAGCACTGGACTCTGATTATGGAAGGAAGGTTAGATTTGTATCCTTGTGCTAAAGGTATTTTCATTGTGGCTTTTTCTTCAATAGCGGATAGAAACACCATTGCTTCCAAGCTCTGGATCTACCAATCTAAGTACTTGATCATTAAACCCTAGTTCCCATCCTTTAACTCGCTCACTGAATCATTTTCCTGCAAACCCGTCTGGATTAGGCTACCTCATTTGCCCTTGCATTTTTGGAGTCGGGATTGTTTGATATCTATTGGTAACACCTTGGAATCATAATTTATATAGATTCTCAAACTACTAATTACACCCACACTACTTATGCCAGGATCTTGGTGGAACTTGACACCTCTAAAAACCTTCCCACCACCATTGATCTCAGAGTGCAAAGCAAAACTTGGTCACAACCTTTGGACTACGAAGGCCTACCATTTAGGTGTAGGAGATGTTTCTGTTTAGGTCACACCTCCACTGATTGTGGGATGGCAAAGCGCCAACATGAGAGACACAACTGGTGGAAAGATGCCCTCCCGGAACACCTGGTTTTCGAAGCCAAAGAGGATCTTGATTCAAATGCAGATTCAGAAGCTGAATCCGACTCTGTTCAACCCCTCTATCTGAAATTCCTGTTGTTGGTAGCAATGAAAATGCAAAAGTTTTATCTGAAGCTAACAACAATGTTGTCCTAGCTGGAGTCAATGCGGCTAAGGAAAAATATGAGGCTAACATCATTGTTGTCCCAGCTGGAGTAAATACAGATAAGGAAAATACTCCTCTTCCAATCAAGGAGGATTCAGCAGGTTGGGTAACGGTGCGGAAACAGAAAAAATATATTTCTAAGAATAACACTACTCCACCAGTTGATTCTTTTCTCTTCTATTGTTCGGTTGTTCCCTTCTGCCTCATTTTTCTTTGCCAAACAACAACCTGTTTTTCTGCTTTGGCGTTGTTGTGCCAATGCAGTTTGGTCGCTGTGCATCAGTTGTTTTTATGCTGATGCGTTGCTGTTTTTTGGTTCTATTTTGAGCAGATTGTTTTCTGTTGTTGGGCTTTCTTGCTTTATCTTGATTTTGATCATTTTTGCTATGTTATAATTGTTAAATCTGGCTTTTGAGCCTTCTTGTACAAGGGTATAGTCCCTTTCAAAAAACTATTTACCATTAATAAAAAAATGAGATCTATAGAGAAAATGACAAGAATAGATTTTATTATATTAAAATATAAGGCTTATTTATTAGCGTTATGTTAATATTAGTTAAGTGTTAACTAATAAACGGTTGTAACCTCTTCAACCACTTTGTAACCATCTTTCACATAATAAAAGGATGGACACACAATGAATAATGTGTGCATTCCGGTTTCTCTTCATTCATTCTTTGTACATTCTAATCTTTCTTTATTCTTTCTCTCCGCATATTCTAACATTGGTATTAGAGTGCGGGGCAAGCAGAGAGAGAGGGGAAGAAAGACATTTTCGTGACAGTCCCGTTAGGGCATGTTGAAGAAATCAAGACATTTTTCGTGAGGATTTTCGAGTTCACATTTTTGTGAGGATTTTCGAAAATCAAAGGGCAAAAATGTGAATTACCAGTTGTAGGGCAGAAAAAGGGCACGAAAAACCAGTGAATCAGAAGATAATACAGTCGTCATTGATATACAGACTGCAAATCGCAATTTCAGGAAGTCATGAAAGGTACATAACAAAAATACCACAGTCAGAGGAGAATTTCGAAGGGTTTCGAATCATTTTATACAGACGAAAATACAGTCCATTATACAGTTGCAGTCACAAAAATAAAAATACAGTCCACGAATTTCAGGGCAACACAGTTCGTGAATCAATCCTAAGACTCCATTTTCTGCCATTCATTCTGCAGTTCAGATGCTCGAGAAGGAAAAATACAGTAAAAGCAAGGGCAAAACAACATAAAATACAGTGGCGCAAGGGCATAAACTCGAGAATACAAAATCAAAGGAAAAATAATCATTTTCGAATCAGAATTCAAAAATCATGAACTAGGGCACGTTTTCAGTTGTATTCTTCCAATTTCTAGGGCACGAAAACACAAAATGTTGTATGAATTTCAGATTGAATTTTGTGACAAGCCAAAGATGTTTGGAGACAATGATAAAGAATTGTGAAGAAAGTTCATATTATCAAGTTATTGAACAAAATATTTTTCAAAGAGACGGGTCATATCGTAAAGAAAAAGATGAAGGGAAAATTCCAAGTCAAACCAAATGAAGCCAGTGTTGAAAATCCACCAGATGTTGACATTGATGAACTCACTAATAGAGAATGCGTATTTTTATAAAATTATAAATTTAAAGAGCATTTACATACTATTGAAATTTAATACTATTATATAAACAAAATACATAGTATAAAAATATTAAAAATATTCTCATAAATTAAATAATAAAGTCTATTAATATATAAATATATGTGTCTATAACAAACATAAAAAGTTTAACGTAAAAAATAAATAGTTGGCAATAATATAAAAGGTAATAAACTATTGCTTAACTTATTAATAAAGAAACTATAAACTTTAATAATATACTTTATTACGTTTCCACGAGATGCCACACATCCTAAACTTTCTTAAAGGTTATTAATAAAGGTTCAAATCATAATATTAAAATAATTATAAATTAAAAAAGAAATTTAACTTAAAAACTAAACATAACACATAAAATTGTAACCCTAAAGTTTAATTCGATGGGAATTGGGAGCGGGATGTTTATTCACAGGAAGTTGGCACTAGATGTTGTTAGCCACACCAGACGCTGCTGCAATCGTTTAGAGCAACAACCGCACCAAATGCTGCTACACTTGTTTAGGGCAACTGCCACTCCAGATTGTTTGGGGGTAATCTTCAATCTTCACTTTCAGACGCTGCAAACAGAGGCTTCAATCTTCATTTCAGACCACTGCAAACAGAGACTTCAATCTTCACTTTCAGACGCTGTAAACTATAAACAGGGATTTGATCTTACTTTATTTCGAAAACAACGAGAAAATCACAGACGAGGGCTCGCGGTTGTAAAGAATAGAAGAGATAAAGCTGAACTTCACGATTTTCGAAGGGTTTTTTTTAAACTTATGAAAAATTTTAACCTATGAATTTCAGGTCGATTTCCAACGATTTTAATCCAATTTCTTTGAAATTGCAGAATTTTGAATTTTTTACTTGAAATTCAGCGATTTTAAGTACCCAAAAAAACGTTTTTTGCTTGGGGTACACTGCGTGTACATACCCACAGGCCCCGGTTTTCTGTACCTAAAGCGTACCCTGGATCTGTGGGTACATACCCAAAACGTACCCACAATGTTTCCGTACCCATACTGGTACCAGAAACGTTTCCAGCCTGGTATAAAGGCGGGGGGAACGTTTCTGTGCAGTCTAGCTAATTTTAAAAGAATTGCAACACTTTGAAGACATGAAGGAATCCAGTGTAGGTAAACTCGGCATGGATGGTTGTCCAGATAGTTCGAAGTCTGTGAATCTTGAGAATTTACCTTTACGAGGGTCATGAGACAACTTGATGGAGCTTGTGGATGGCTCAGTATGGATGGTTGTCCAATAATTTGGGCGATTCTATAATTTGAAGACATGAAGGAATCCAAAGGTGTAGGTAAACTTGGCATGGATGGTTGTCCGGATGGTTGTCCGTGATAGTTCGGGAGTCTATGAATCTCGAGAATTTACCTTTATGAGGGTCATGAGACAACTTGATGGAGCTTGTGGATGACTCAGTGTGGATGGTTGTCCAATAATTTGGGCGATTCTATAATTTGGGAGTTCGGGGAGGTGGAATCCAGAACTCGGGAATTCAACTCGGGAACTACACCTTTACAAGGGTCAGGGAGGCAGCTTGATGGAGTTCTACCTAGTCAGAGCATTGTTTTCAAAAGGGAAGCTTCTGAAGAACGTGTGGGCTTGTTTGGTTTTGTTATTATAGTCTTCTATCAAGATGTTCTATAGAGCAAGCCTTAAGAGGGGCTATTAAAATATAAGGCTTATTTATTAGCATTATGTTAATATTAGGTAAGTGTTAACTAATAAACGGTTGTAACCTCTTCAACCACTTTGTAACCACCTTTCACATAATAAAAGGACGAACACACAATGAATAATGTGTGCATTCGAGTTTCTCTTCATGCGTTCTTTGTACATTCTAATCTTTCTTCATTCTTTCTCTCTTTGCACATTCTAACACATTACACAAGTGGTTGTAGCCTCGAGGAACAAAAAAGGTGATGTAGGTATGTTAGGAGCACTATCAAGACAGTGCCAACCAGGAGAAAGAGGAAGTATGGGTACTCAACTTTCTATGTGAAGATGTTTCCAGTCTTGTAGATCCTGCCAAGGCAAAAGAAGCAAAACTTTCTGAAAAACAGTGTTGTTTTTTGGGTCATATGAGACAAAATTTTGCTGACACAGATGAATCTAGAAGAATATTCTTCATTGTTATTCTGTGAAGAAACCAGATTAAAAACTAACATTTGTGCTGTCGAATATATCCGCCAGAGCCTGTGCAACAATTCACCTTCTGATTGAAGAATTACCTCTACAAGCAGTTTTGTTGTTTCCTCAATTGGCGGAGGGCTAAACTCAATTTATTGGTGGTTTTAGCAATTTCGGCTTTTTCATTGCTCTCACTTGTCAGACTTTGTTTAAGAGCTGCTAAATTTTTAACTGCGCCTTTTCCAGTTTCTACTGAAATGAAACAACAAACAATGAAGCATGCTAGCTGTCCTTGGCCTTTGCACAGAAGCTTCCCATAATACTCTATTGGCCTTGTGCCTCATTTGAAAGGCATTCTGTTACATCTGCCAGCTTCTGCACATTTCCTTGTCTACAGCCAACAATACTTGCCTTGAGCCTTAGTAACAAGATTCATGAGTTGGAGCACATTTTCTTGAACACAATTGTTAGGAAATGAATGACCCTTGGCAAACATTTTTGTGATTTAGGGCTGAGTTAATTTATCCATTATGAATTTTTAGCAAAGAAATGTGGGGCTAAATCCTCTTTAGAGCTTACAGCCATTATGTACCTTAGTTTGCCTTGCTTTTTGTAATTCTCTTCCATGGATTCTCCCAGAAAGTCCGTTTGCTGCTTTCCTTACTTGAATTCTATCTGAAGTGTGCAGGGAATTATATGCAGAGGAATGGATAAGCACTATCGACAGATTTTTGGATGGAAGAAATGTAGCTGTACCGACTAGAGGAGGCTCCACAACAGCTTTGAATGGTTTCATTCACACAACCATTTGAGCTCACCAAGAAAACTTGCATGTGTTGAAGTCCGAGCCATTATTTGTGAGCATGCAATTCAAGAGGAAATTTGGAGAATTTTCATTCACACAACCATTTGGAGGTAAGTTTTTTTTTTTTGGAGGTAAAAAAAAAATTCTTTCAAGTTTTTGCAAATTTGCTATATTATTTAAGTTTTATATATTCATATTGTAATTCTAAATACATGTAATGTAAAAGTGAATGCTTTTAATTTTTTAATAGTCATTTGCAGCCAGAGGTATGGTTTTTTTTTTTTTAACACAAATTCGTTCTAAATTATTTAAATTTTATATATGCGTATTGTAATCGATTCATCGAATATGTTTTGTAATTTTAAATGTGTTCAATGTGATTGCGAATCATTTTAAATTTTTAATACTCATTTGCAACCGTAGGTATGTTATTTTTATTAAATTACGGTGAAATATGGTTATTCAAGCACGTTTTTTTTATTTAATTTAATTAAGCTTACATTTTTTTAATTTTTAAATGTGCATTGTGTTGCAGATTAGAGCTTAACAATGGCATCAGGTTTGGCATCAAGTTCGGCATCTGGGTCAACATCACTAAGCAGAACCGTTCTTGCGAATGCCCGTACCCTCGCTTGGAAGTATGGTGTACGTGGAGCAGTTCAAGGAACAATTGTTTGCAATTTCTGTGGCAAAACATTTTCTGGAGGCATCAATCGTCTGAAGTATCACCTTGCATGTATTATTTGTCGAGACGTTGTGGTTTGCTCCAATGTTACGGAAGAGGCAAAGCGAGAGATGAAAGCAGAGCTAGAGCTAGAGGAGAAGAAACTAGAGAGGGAAAGGGTGCATGCAACCATAACACAAGTTATTAGACTGGGGCTGCAATGGCAGAGGATTTAGAGGATGATGCGGCAACAATTGTGGGCTCTACTCATGGTCCACGCATACGAACCGGAAGAGGCACATCTTCATCGAGTTCGAGCAAAGGCATACATAGCTTTTTTGTGCCAAGGAACATACCTAGAGCACAACCTTCATTGCAAGGTACAACCTGAACAAGGATATGCACGAGGAAGCGGATAAAGCATGTGCAAATTTTTGGTACTACAACAACCTTCCATTCAATGTGGCAAAGAGCCCATACTGGGAGTACTTGGTGACAACATTGACAATTGCAGGGAAAGGGTACAAGGCACCCTCTCCAAAAGATTTGAGTGGAAATTGCTCCAGGTGCAATGCAGAGATGCCACTACAATTCTAGAAGATCAAAAGAAACAATGACACAAATACGATGCACCATTCTTTCAGATGGGTGGACGGATGGAAGGAACCACACCCTCATTAATTTTTTAGTGGCTTCAAATGGTGAGATGGTGTTTTTGAAGTCTATTGATGCCTCTAACATAGTAAAAATGCAAAGAATTTGAGTGTTATGTTAGAGACGATTGTATTAGAGGTGGGTATATAAAATGTTGTGCAAGTTGTCACAGACAATGCAACAACATATGTGGCGGCTGAGAGAGACTACTCAGAGAGACATCCATCACTCTTTTGGACTCCTTGTGCAACTCATTGCCTTGACCTTCTTTTGGAGGACATAGGCAAAATTGATTGGGTGAGGCCGGTTGTAGAAGATGCAAGAAACATAACAAAGTACATATATAATCACCCTTGGGTTCTAAGCTTGATGAGAGAACACACAAAGGGAAAGAGTTTGTTCGAGCCGGTGTCACAAGGTTTGCAACTAACTTCTTGACGTTGCAAAGTATTTCTAGTTTGTTGACATCATTGAAGCAAATGTTTGTGAGTCAAGCATGGCTAGACTCACAATATTCAAAGAAAGTCGATGGAGAGAGGGTCAGCAAAGATAGTTTTTGATGATATCTTTGCAAAGAGAGCTATAGAGATCATCAAGGTAATTTCAAACTTCGATTTATATTTCAAGTTGATTCCTTTATTTTAATTTGTTAAATTATAAATATATTGTTATTTACTTTTTTACTTTATTTGTAAGTTTGTAACCTTACATTTTAATTTGTGTGTAGGTGTCAGTCGTTGGTGAGGGTTTTGCGTTTGGTTGATGGGGAGCAAAACCCTATGGGGTACATTTATGAGGCCATGGATAGGGCCAAAGAGTCTATCCAAAACTATTATAGGGGGATATCGCCAGATATGGTCCCTTTTGGGAGATTATTGATCGGAGGTGGAACAATCAACTCCACCAACCTATTCATGCAACGGGGTACTACCTCAACCCCAAGTATTTCTTCTCCGACGGCTTCACAAATGTGAACGAAGAGGTTATGGAGGGCCTTTCAACATGTATTGAGAGGATGATACCAGATGTTGAGACGAGGGACCTCATTATTTTAGAGCTGCAAAATTACAAACATGTTAGGGGAGGCTCTTTTCTTCGGTGTTAGCTATCCGAGGGAGAACCACACAGACACCAGGTAATAAAAATTAGAATGTTTACTAAGTTACTTATTAGTTACAAATTTGATTTTATTAATTACTTATAAACTTTTGATTATCTTGTTTGTAGGTTCTTGGTGGGAGGATTGGGGAGGAAATACCCCGCATCTTCAAAAGCTAGCCCTAAAATTCTATCTCAACCTTGTAGCGCTTTTGGATGTGAACGCAACTGGAGTTTGTTTGAGGCCATTCACACGAAGAAGCGCAACAAGTTGACTCAAAAATGGCTCAACGACTTGGTTTTTGTGCAATACAATCTCCGGCTTCGCACAAGAAAAGTGGAGGCCACATCGAGGAGCTTATTGATTTGGATGAGATAGATCCATACAACGAGTGGACTGGGCAAGAAGAGGAAATCCTTGCGTTCACAGAGGATGAGATTGCTTCTTTTGAGAGGGAAGCTATGGAGGGAGAAGCACTAGCAGGAGATATTGGATTGGATGACATCTTTGGAGGTGATCTCCAACATGCAACAGAGGAGCCACCACCATCTACTACTAGGTTGGAGCCAGAGTCGCAACCTTCTAGAGGAGCGAGGAGACGCAGCCGAGTGTGGGGACTAGTAGAGGCACTAGACCCTCTCCCCAATATTTCTCTAGAATGGGGAAGAGGAAAATGTAACTTATTGTATATTGTAACTTGCATAGATATGAAATTTATGATGATATTTTTCAATGACAATCATCATAAATTCATATTACTTATCACCGATTGTTGTTGTATTCGCATGATGATGCGATTTTGTATTGTATTTGTATTCAAATCTAATAGAAAACACTTCTCCAACATTTTATGGACTCATTTGATACATTTTGTAGCTATATTTTGCTTAAAATTTATGTTTTTAAAGAAATTTGCATATTTTTAAGTTGCCATCCCAAGATTAACTTTTGAATTCCTAGCTACCACAAAAGTTGCTCCCAATACTTTATTTACTATGAATTTGTGGGAGGCACAGCATTTAAAATAAATAAATCTACGTTTATCGCCATCAACCCTAGTCAAGTGTCACACTCAATGCATTGAGAATTAGTAGACGCATAAGTAGATGGTATTCTGCAAGCGAATCAAAGGTAGGAGGCTCAAATGCATGCATTAAATTAAGAGTATACGAATCTTGTTATTTGGAGTCCTTTTCTGCAAGATGGAGGCATGTTCAACTCATGACTTTCCTGCAGTGTAGAAGGTGCAAGCAACTGAAATGCCACAACAATTAGAATAGCTGTTTGAGTTTCCATGCCATTGGAGATGTAGAGATATGTGTATTACCCAGGCCTAATGTCAACCATGCATCAAGCTGTTCCAAGGAAGATGAAGCTCAGTGGTATGTTTTTCTTGTGAAGATGGGCCCTACGTTACTTTAGTCTCATGTGAAGAGAAAGCTATATGAATAGTACCAAATAATGATGAACAAGATGTAAAAGCAGAAAAACCACGAAAACAATGATCCGGCACAGACTGAAAAGTTTACTGTCATCTGCTCAGCTGTGAGGAAGCCAATGTCATCTGTGAAATACATGTAGAATTCACTATAGTATCAAAATAAGCAACAACAATTGTCTCCAATCCCGAATCTTCCCTTTGCCATTGCTTTCTTGTCCCAGCACAACCTTTACAGAGTAAATTGGACGCCTTAGTTTTATTTTCCCGATAGCTAACACAGAATAATTTTGGACCTTTACAGTTATGGGTTTTTGTAAGAAGTATGAAGTATAATAAAAATTGATCTACAATGGTAGGTTCTGATGGTAGACCGCCCACATAAATTTGGTTGATTCCAAGGAATTTGCTAAAAGTACTTAACAATAATCCAAAATGGGAGGGGTGGAGATATTTTAAATAGCCCACAGCAGGAGATTCATGATTACTTGTGCAAATATCCATTACAACTTAATTATGTTTCTCTCTATTGTACAATGGAAGGATTTAATAACTTGGTTGTACTACCACAGTCACATACCACTTTCCCCATCCCTACATACATACACGGAAACAAGGAAATTCTATAGAGTCTATCCATACCGTCAGTATGTAAGACAATCCTGGTTAAGCATCATATAGATAAGCCTTCTATTGGATCTTTGTTGTAAAAATAGGAGTATGCCTATCACCAACCCACCATGGACTTTCGACAACAGCCATCATTTGGTCTTCATCTCAATCATGTTGTTGGCCAACTTGGACTCTTAAATTTAATGGTTCAAAATCCAGCATATCCTTCCTATCCAATCAATGGCTAAGGTTCACATGTTCCCTCTGAAAAGTGATTAAATAGGTTCACAAACCTTGATCTAAGAGATATTAAATATAACAAGTAGTCTTAATCATGTTGTCCCAATATTTCTTTGTTGGGATTAAAGAGTAACACAGTAAACGTGTTCAACAATTTAGTAATTGAGTGGCCGAAAATCTCTTTTGGAGTAAGATATAAAAAAGAGCAGATTCCCAACAAAACAGTTATTCACCATACTAGGGCCATGCAATAATCTCTTTTGCTTGTTATTTACAAAAAAATCAATTGACGATAATAATGTCAATTAGAGTTGCATGTGTTCTTTGTGGGCTCCCTTACCTTGTGATTATTTTTTTATTTCAAAGATTTGTCATATAAATAGAAAAATATTTTTTAAAAATTATGCAAAGCAAAGATAAGTATATACAATGACAATCATAACCTCATCTTCATGGCAACAAGAGCAGAAATCAAATCAGAATACAACTTAGGATCCAAGGTACGAGCATATCCTTGATCAACAATGCTCTTTTGGAAAGAAGTTGATGGCCGGGCCTGTAATGTCCCCAATGAGACAATTTATGCCCCCAAAAGGAACAACCACAAATCTGATCTCTAACAGCAAATTATAGAATATATACTTAACAAAATTACTGCAGATCTGAATTTATTATGGAAAATGCGACTTGCTCTAGGAGTTGTTATTCCACAAAATTGATATAAACTAGCTCAACTACTTGTCCAAAACAATCAATTTTTTTATATATGCAAGAACATCAAGAAAATACCAAATTTCTGACCAAAAAGAGGGCTGGAATTTTATTATAAATCTGCAGATGAACAACTTACAGACCTGGCTGAAAATGGAGTTTCCCAAGCCCAAATTATATATAAACTAGCTGATTTTGGCCTCTAAAAATCTGATAATGAAACTGAAAATCAGATCTGAGTCAAACATGCCCTAGGGTGCTCAGAAACCTCCCACAAGTGGTCGCACCACTACGAAATGGCTGGAAGTAAAACGTGGAAATCAACAACAAGCTTCCACCTTCAAACCCTAGCTGGAAACAATATAAATCTGCAACTTTGACCTTCAACACTGCTGGAATTCAGAAATAGATCCTTGAAAACTCAATGGAAAACACAAAGGAAGAAGAGTTTTCGTTCTTCTACCTTGGCAAAAGAGGGTTTTCGTCCTCTAATGCAAAACAACAAAGGGTTTTCGTCCTTTGAAGTAAAATTGGAAAGCATGTAAACTTAGACCAAATTTCAGAGATTATAAGATGCAAAAAGATGCCTTCTCAATGCATGGCAACTTGCTTTTATAACTTTTCTTGGTGAATTAGCCACACAAAGGACCAATCAGCTCACTTTACCTTATTTAATATTTTCCCCTTGCTTTATTTTATCCCCATATGGGTCGCATTTTTCCACTAGGGGAAATAAAAATAAAGTAACTATTTCTTTTTTATTTTGTCACTAATAATTAATTTAAGTGCTTATAAAATTTCATTATGCACTTAAAATTAATTTATTAGGACTAGTTTCCCTTTTTCCATCCCTTAGCCGTCGGGAAACAATGAATGGGCTAAGGGTCTTTGACCTGTTAATTTTGAGAAAGGGATATTTCAGGGCCTCATCCCTACATATAGATTAAAATGCAAACAGAGCCATGCCCATGAGCAAAAACATTCTTGCATCTAATTTTCCAAAGGAAAAATAGGGCTGGGACCCTCAGGTAGTGCCATAGCCCAACAAACACAAAACGGACTTGAGAGCAACAATATCCAAATAACACAGAGCGCCAGTTAAGTTTGTTATGAAGCAATGCTGAACACTGATCCTCAAGGAATCTCCAACACTGCCTAGCAAACTGACACTCCCAAAGGATATGCTTCATAGTCTCTGAACAATGAAAAATGGGGCAAAGAAAAATGGGGCAAAGGCCATCAGTGAATCCACTCTTGGCCAGTTTGGCCTTGGAGGAACCCTCTAATAAATAACTAACCATGCAAACACTCTCAGCTTGTAGGAAAGACGAAATGGCCAGACACCGTGAAGATGGCGAATCTATCCTCCGGATCCGTGGAGAGCCAACGGGCATTAAGAACCGGGTGTCTCTGGTGCAACATCAAGTACATGCAATGGGAGTCATACTAAGGACGATTATATTCATTTTAAAAGCTTTGTTCAGGAATAAGAACTCTCAATTGCAGGATCGAAGGATGATCAAAGGCAAGACCATAATCCTGTGCAAGAGAACACCCCTCTTTCCATGAGTTAGAAGCAAAATCTCACAAGTAACCCCAAACGAAGATGCCCTTCCTGCTCAACCTGTGAGCCTGAAAGCGAGGCAGCTCTGTCACACACGAGGCTGAGAAGCAAGATTCCATTCAGCTTTGCCACCTTCCCAATGCGAACGAACCAACCAAGCAAGCAATAGCTTTCCAAGCAGATTAAGCGCTCTTGAAGCTGAGGGAACCTGACACTTTGAAGAGATGAGGTGCTGAAAGAATATCACATAAGCCAAAAGCTCCTCGAACTTTGCAAACTTTCTGCGCAGAGGTCATCTGATGCCAAAACAAATACCTTGTGATTATTACCAATTTACACAAAAGAGGTCATGAAAACGACTAATAGAAATTGGTTATCAAAGATATGACTTCATATACACCGCTAAGAGCTCCACAAAAATAAAAAATATAACTCAATTTGTATAGCACAGAAAATTAGTATAGCTTAATAATACTTCAAACAAGGCACTAGGTATCTTGTAGATGTGTGGTAGAAGTTTCCTAAACTTTAACTACAAATGAAAGTGAAGCTTACAGTGAGTCGTTTCCAGAGGACCAAAAGAACAATAGGTATTCTGCTTTATAGTCCTAGTGTGATTCTCTTCTTTAGTAGACAAACACATAGAAATGAGTTTTGAAGATGAGTCCAATAAAGGGATATTTATACATAACTAATTTGCTACCAGTCATCTTTTATGCTGGCCTATCTTATTCTGAATTTATTGTTAAATTGGTTAAGCTTCTTGTTCTTCATTTTTAGCTTGACACCTTCCTGTTTAATTTGATTCCCATATGTTTGTATAGTTATTGGTGTTTCTTTATATAATGTAGGTTTGGTATTTGCCCAAATAATGTTTCATGTATGGAATCAGAGAACTAATGGTTTCATGCTGAATCTAGGACAACCTGGGTGATTATTGTGCAACAAAAAGTCACCAAGAAATTTGTAAAAAGTACAAAGACACTCAAGAAACTAGGAATTTTGAAGAAATTAGAAGACAAACTTATTGTCATTAGAGCTCATAACTCTCTAGTGTTGTTGTTTTCATACAGAAGTTTGATTAGTTGTGTTGTTTTCAGGCCAATGCAATGTACGAAGATATGATGAATCGTTGTAAAGCTAACAGCATAGAAGAATCAGCACGGAAGCAAGTGGATGGCATAGTGCGGCAAAGTGAGTTGGGACTCGAGGATTATGTAGAATCAAGTATTCCCTCTACCATAAGACATACTGTCCATGCTCATGAAGGAGGTTGCCATTCTTTGCACTTTGAAAATAATAGTAATAAGCTAATCACTGGTGGGCAAGATATGCAAGTTAAACTTTGGGATATAAATTCTGGTACCTTGATCAGTACATTACATGGTTGCCTAGGCTCTGTTTTGGATCTTGGTGTCTCTGGGGATAATAAATTTATCATTGGTGCTAGCAGTGATCACAGATTGTATCTTTGGGATGTGCAGTCTGGTCGAATTTGTCATACTTTAACAGGTCATTCGGATAAGGTTTGTGCTACAGACATCAGCAAATTGTCAAATAGAAAAGCTATAAGTGCTGCTTATGATCGGACCATTAAGGTTTGGGACCTTCAGAAAGGGTACGTGGCGAACACCATCATCTGCCACAGCAACTGCAATGCTGTCTCCCTAACTGCAGATGGGCAACATATATACTCAGGGCACGCTGATGGACATCTTCGCTTCTGGGACACCCGGACTGGAAGGCTAGTCAATGAAGTTGCTGCTCATGTCTCTGGTATAACATCAGTTTCGTTGTCACGCAATGGTCAGGTTGTCCTCACTAGTGGCCGGGACAACTTACACAATCTTTTGATGTTAGGTCATTGGAAGTTTGCACAACTTTCAGAGCACAAGGTCACAGAGTTACTAATAATTGGAGTCGTTCATGTATCAGTGCTGATGATAATTATGTGGCAGCAGGTTCTTCAGACGGCACAGTATATGTTTGGTCCAGGCCTTCAGCTGCTATTGTGAGTACACTGAAAGGTCACACTGCTTCGGTTCTTTCATGCGCATGGAATAGTGCTGGGAAGCCCTTAGTTTCTGCTGATAAGAATGGGTATCTGAACATATGGTCCTAGGTAGATGTGATGTGAAGCATACGTGGGTTTCAGTATTCTTTTATTCTTCAACATCAACCAAAATGGAGAGGGCACCCCTTCATTTGTAGATTGTTAAATCTTAACTGATACATTGTTGAATTCGCCAACAATGGATATGATGGGTAGTTTGAGATCTTTTTGGCATTTGCAGTTGCTGCACCTCTCTTGTGTATGTCTATCTGGTAACAATGCTTTTGGGGAGGCAGGCAAGCATTATTAAATCAAATATGTTCAGAAGAAAAAAATATGTTAAATGTTCTGTATATGCATCTCTTATTCTGGCCAGAAGAGTGGGCTTATTCGTCCAATATTCATAACTTGAAATTTTATATGATATGGGGCATTCAGAGAAAAAGGCTCCAATATCTGGAATAGAAAAAGTAAAAGAATCCAGGTAATGATTAATGGTTGATACAATTCTACTATTACACTTCTGTATTTGCCATCTCACCCAAACAACAAACATATCCATACAGACCCATAATGACCGAGTAATTTTGTATTATGTACTAGTAAATGCCCCTGAGGTGCAACGTACTGAGGGATGTGATTTTATTTTTGTAAATGTGCAATGCGTGTCTGTAAAACCCCGACCATAAGGAGGACATATCAAGAGAGTTTATGGCTACCATATACGAAGAAGAAAGCATTGGAAAAATTGGGTATTTTCAGATCAAAATTCACAACATGCTTTTTGTTCTTGGGGTCTAATAGACTGTTTTGTTGTCATGAACGGTATTAAAATATCTGTCTAGCCATCCATCACCCTTCTACACTAAGTCTAAAAGCTCGGATGTTTAATGCACCTATGTATTTGCATACTTCTTGAATTCAAATTAGGAATCTATTGGTGCAAATGCCAAGATACAATGGGTCAAAAAACTGATAAGCAATGGACCAAATGACATGGGTGCACTTAGACAGACTCATTAAACAAATGGCTGTAGAACCATATAGGAAGTTGGGCATTGTTGATTGGGTATATGTTATTAAAAATTCACGTGACAAATAACGTCAACCGTTGAATATAACCCTGGTTCCTATTGATCAAGCACAATGAAACTACTCTCATGTGAGCATTCTCTATGAGAAAGCCATTCCCAAACAAATGTCATGTCCACACTTTTCATCCAACAAACCAAAGCAAAATTAATGAATACTTTTTCAGTTGTTCCTTGTGCATAACATCCCAGTTGTTATTAGACACAAGTGAATATCTACAACTCATATTACAAGGAATCACTACACTTACAACTACTATTATCAAGCTACATTGGAAGAAGGAACACAACTTTATGAAAAACCATGTAAGTTATCCCATAAGACCCGAAATCCGTTCTATACATTACAAATTCATATTTGACACAAAAAGTGAGTTCCTATTTCTTTTTCATGATCCTTTCAAGTAGGCAAGGAAAACTAAGAGACCAATATGAATCCCCTATACAATTACTCTTGATATCATTAATCTTTTTCAAAAGATCATTCAACATGCATTAAAACTTACAACTGCGTGTTTGACTCATTGTTCTGAAATCAATTATAAGAAAGGATTAACTAAGAAAGTAAGTGCATCGGCAAGACAAAACTAGGCATTTCAAATTTCTTATTACCGTACACAAAGGTCATGAAACCCTACAACATTTGATGAACACCAACATGCATTGCCCACTATTCATATCACACACAACCACAATCAATTTCAGGTTATTAAGAGAGTATGGAAATAGCATTTGACATTTCAGTTAGCCCTAGAAAATGAAGGCATTATGATGAGATAAATCTAACAAACACTTAGATCCAACATTCTACAAGCACAAAAACATTTAGAGGCCATTCATCACTTCCATGTAAACTATTGGTTAAATTACAAAAATCTCATGTTTCAGATAAAATCACATTACAAGTAAAATATGCATGTATTGTTGCATGGGTCAAAGAAAAATATTAAGATTTAGAATAAGATGCCCATTTGTGTTAGGTAAGTCAACGGGGATTGTAAATCATTGGATAAATTCTTATCTAGTTGTTTTTGCAACCACACATGGTAGAAATTGAAGGTGCATGTAGATGAAAAGGTTTGGAAGGGATTACTAATTAAGAATACTTTCATAAGAGTTGTTTCATTGCTCTTGATCAATATGAATCATGGTTAAAATTGATGGTTGAATTCGTCTATCATGTAAATTTTTAATGAGGGATACTGTTGTCACCCATTATAAAATGATGGGAATTTTCGAAAATTTAATTTTTTTTGGGTTAGGTGCCTGTGTTGCGGATATTTCATGAGGCCCACCTTAAGACAAAATGGCAAAAGTTGATAACCTTGGCATCTCCATGAGGTTCTGGTACACCTAAGAAACCCGAAAGTTGCATTGGTGACCTGAGTTATCAGAAAGATTAAACGAGCCATTAAACACAAACTGAACTCTTTTGCAGACTGAGTTGTTATAATGTGCACCGGGCTATATCATGAACAACCGAGTTGCAAAAATGAAGGAGCGAGTTGTTTCATCGAGTTGGCTGTTAAAGGAGACCGAGCTTGTTTTGTATATATGACCGAGCTACTTGAAACTTTAGCGAGTTAATATGTCACGAAGCCAACGAGCTTGATTAGGGTTTACGGTCGAGTCCTTGGCCACAGAGCTCCCAAGTGTTGGCTCGTCCCTATTTCACAGGCGAGACATTACAAACAAGGTCCTGCAAACTCTGGTTGAAATGAGATACTGAGTCATGCATCGTCCAACAAGCGGCTCATGTTATCAGACCAAGCTAGCCATAATTTGCATCGACCAGACTGAGTTGAACTGGTATGCATCCGGATTGGAGCCTGAGCTATTGCACTGAAAGGGTTGATTGTAAATCACTGGCAGGTCAATGAAGCAGCGCCGTGCTCATGCTAGTGGATTGCCCGAGCGGTTCAGGGCACAAGCCAAAAGCTCGCAGACAAAGAATTTGGCGATCTCTTTCAACTCGTCGAGTTGAGTTCAAATCTTTCACCACGAGCATGGTTATGATGGACTCGAGCCATTCTCACCGCCAAGTTGTCATGATGAGGATAAAAACTATCGAGCTCATGGCGAGCCAATGGTCTCTCTGGCGAGCTAGAAATGTCGCAGAATAGAGGAGGCTCCTTTTTGGGCACAAAGTCATATCGGGTTCAAAGAAACCAAGTTCCATGGATGACTCACGTAGCAATCGGATTGCCTTCATCGTATCCATCGAGCATAACCAAACGAGCCAAGTTACAGTGGAATTTGTTGAGCCACATTCATCAATGGCGATTGCGTGGCGGTTGAATGAATTCATCAACAAGCCAAACTACCCTCGACGAGCAAGTTGAAACTCATGTCATTAGGTGGGCTGTGTTGAAATCGGCCCAGGCGAGCATGGTGAATTCAGGTGTGCACAAGTAAGCGGAGGCGAGTGGTTCAAAGCGAAGATCGACTCACAGTTGGAGTGGCTCGCTTGGCTCAATAGACACGAGGGAAACAGGGAACTCGGAGCAGAACCCTACAAAATGGAAACCAAGCTATTTTCTTCTGGCTTGAGAGCCGAGCCACTTCAAGGAAAGCTCAGGGGATCGAGTCAAGCATTGCAAAACGGGGCAAGCTTGGATCGAGGCAGTGACGAGCCCTTAGTAAATTTAGCAAAGAAGAATGTCATCTCACCGAGTTCTTCTGGGTGTAATGCGGCTAATATGGGTTTGAAGGGCCCAATTGTCCCATGAGACATTTGTGCGTAGAATTGCCAAACTTTCCGCGAAGGTCTAGTGCAGGGAGGGCAGATGAATTTCATCCAAGATGCACATGGGACGTTTGGGAGCCAAGAACCCGACTTCACCGAATGGAGTAGAATGCAGAGATTGAACGAGTCGACGGCCCCTATGCGGGGTCAATCCGAGATGTTGTGATGCCCCTACGCGGCTGAGTCAGAAGTTGGATGCCCGAGATGCACTCGAGACACATGGGCTAGGGAAAGCCGAGTTCCCCGCACAAGCAAATAATCTGCAATGCACTTGACAGGGTCCCCGAGGCATATCCATGTTGCACCGAGCAAGACACTCGCCAAGGTATAACGACTCAGCTCGTCCTATAGGACAAAGAAACCTGGTATTTTGTAAGTGGGAAGGGCGATCATTGAGGTGGAGACCAACTCAATCGAGTTAGACAGGTGTGTAGCGAGATCGATATGAATGGATCAGTGGAGTTTGCTATGTTGCTGAGGTGGTATGAAACGAGCCAACTGTGAATGCCGAGTTGGCATGAAAATAGGGCAGTGCAATGTGGAATCTTCCTGAGCATGAGTAATAAGGCTGTGTTGGAGGAGTTGCAAATAGGTCGTCATTGTGAAAGGATAGCTAACCAGAAGTAAGCGACAATGCAAGGAAAGAGCCAGCTCGACTAGAGCTTGCCAAGATGACTGATTATTAAAAATGCCAAACACATATACCAAAATACAAAAGCAATAAAAGAGTGAAATGATGGAGTGCACTAACTTTAAATGCAAAATCATCTATGAAAGGAGAAAAATATTTAAAATATATTTTCTAGCCAAAGGTATTAATTCAGTCCCGTAATGATGAAGTAAACCTGGCAATCCCAAAACAACTACCTCTTCTTAGATGGTTGTATCTTGAGCAATTCTCAACGAAATCGCGCAAATAAATACTCGTCGGAATCATAGCTCCAAGATCTATGCACAACAACCAAGAAAATCAGGATTTGATGTAGATTTGTTGGAGAATTTTATAGAAAACAAACTCAGTTCAGAATGACAACTTAGCGGTGGTTGAAAGCGCAATTAAGAGGCATGGGCATCATTCTCTCCAATCATGGGTTTTGGAACAACATGAAGCAAAAGTACAATCCTCATCTAAGTGTTCATCAAGTTGAAATATATTTAATTAATTTGTTCACCAAATTAATTAAATACTATACATTTGTAAATTGTAATGAAACATGTAACTCAAGTTGAGTCAACTTGAGATTGGGGTTAAGGATTAGTCAAGTAGTTTTATAACTGCTTCTTGGAGAAGAATGCCTATATAAGGTTGCATTGTAATTGTAAAAGGATCCATCTATCTATCTCTTTCATTTTCTCATTATTTCATTCCATGTTCTTGGAGAGGCTATTCTATCTAGCACATTTTGTTGTTGTAACTTTGTGTACACAGATGAATACAATACTTTTATACCATTGTGTTAATGATTTTCAATTGCAAAATATGCTAATCTGCTTGTGATTAAATTATTAACACTATTGTTCCTTCATAGTATGGTGGATGCCTAGGTAAATCAAACTTTGTGCCGATTATCAAAGCATGTGGACTTTGTGCCATACCAACCTATTCTGAGGGAGAAGAAGACTTTGTGCTTCCCATTTCACACTCATTGTATTCCTTTCTGCTAGATAGAGAAGTTCTCCTCTTCCCATTCAACAAACCTTGTAAGGCAATCTTGTACGACCAAGAAGGACTGGTGTGTCCTTGATAAGATAGATTTGTAGAAATTTGTCTCATATTTGTCTGTCTTGCCTAACACCTATGGGGTTGTGTTATTTTCCTATTCATTCTTCCTTTCTCTTTATATTTTCCATTTCTCAATTTTGTTGCCCTTTTGTGCTTTCCAGTTAAAAGCACCAAAAATACAAAAATAAGATCATACGAGGGAACTGCCCCTCTCACAAAGCAGAGGAAATTTCACCCTGTCCAAAGGTGAATTTCCCTAACTATTGCTGATTTTTGCATACTTCCATTGGGCATATTCAGTGGCAAAAAAATCCAACCAACAAATACCCATTCAATGTTGCCTAATTTTTAACCATCCAACTAGAGATCACAAATTGCATACCATTGTCAAGATGTGCTTGGGAAGTTGAGGATTCAACAAAGTATAGAGCGGGCATGACCATTTAGAGAGCACCCAATCAACATTATGTCATTTACACCCTTGATGTCTTTCATAGATCAAATGTCTAAAAAATATTTTGAGTTTGTTAGATTCACACCTTAATGTAAATGTTGAGTTTTGTATCTTATTTTTGTCAAACAATTGCCTCTCCATCCATGACAAAGATAAATGCAATTGTAATAAATTATCTAAAGGCCCTCGCAAGAACTCTGCCTGATTGAAATTAGGTTATCCTCTCACATAATGCCTTTACAATTAAATTAACACTGCACATTCTAAAAGAAAGAATATTTGGTATATTCAATTTCATCTTCCAATGTATAGTAACATTTTTCCATCAATTTTTTTTTTTTTAACATTTTCTCAAAATTGTTAGGGTTGGCCTAATCAAGCGAGGATGATTGTTGCTTATATCCATTTACCGGGGTAGAAGTCCCTTTAGATACCCGATAAGGAGAGTCGGGAAAGTTCGGTGTCTAGGTGATTTTGACGGATTGGATTCCCCTTAAGCTTAAATTTTTAGCCAAGGAGCTTGCTGATTTAGATGTACACTAATCAAAATTTTAATCCACTATATGTTTATTTTGAAATGTGGGTAAAGATGTCGATATTCTTTGTAAGTAAGTAAGTGAATACCAATAAAACAACTTGTTAGTAGAAAAACACAATAATATATATTAATTGAGTTACTCTAGCATTAATCCATCTTAACATTGATATGACATTTGGGTCCAAGTATCCTATATATTCAATTTGACAATTCTTAATACTCTTCCAATCCATTTATTTTCCATGGCTTTAATAATAAGCCAAAAATTTTACACACCCTACAATTATTTCACTCCATGAAAGTGATGATGTTTTTAGCTAAACAATTTATGTGCTTTCATTATGCTTCCACATTTTGCATAAATGTTTGCAATTGTAGTATGAGCTATCATGAGCACACCACATCACTATCATTACCTACAATTCAAACGTTAACACCATGTGCACTATAAAAGGAGGGACTAGCCACTACACATCCCTTGTTTTATAATATAAACACACAAGTCACATATGTTGCTTATGATAACGTGGGTCGATTTATTGTTCACACCTTTTGTCTCCGCTAATAAATATATCATTTATTGCTACCAAGGAACTTCTAACAAACTTTCATGTGTAAGTATCAAGGTTGCCAAGTATGACAACCACCATGAATTGTTTGTGTATACTACTAAAGCACCAACCGTAGTCATCCAACATGCCATGTTTTCAATAAAGGGTGGAGTAGGTCTAGCATTGTCAGTTGAAGCATAACTAAATATACCTTTCTCCATTGCCTTAAATGTCATGTTGTCCTAAGAATGTTGGCATGCTTATGTGCTATAGTGCAATGCAAGCCAAAATGCATGATTTGAGTTTGAGAATTCCAAAATATCGTATTTTACAATTTGTATGCTTTCATCACACTTCCATACATTAAAATTTCATCGATAAATAATTGAATACTTGTGAAATGACCACTCACTCCATTGGTTTATAAAAGAAGAAAATCTATTCTCAAAATAATGGCATTCAACCCACAACTCCAAGCTCAATGGGATTCATCTAGAATGGGCCAAGAACAAGCACCCACCCGGGTTGATGATGTTCTTCTTGGGAAATGATTACATCAATAAGAGCAAGGGAAGTGAAAACATATCAATCTTTGATTTCCTCCTACGGTATGAAACTCCATTCATAAATTCATTGCATTTCAGTGGACAAAGGAAGAATCTCTCTAACAATTTACTTTGTGCTTACCAATTTCATGTTCTACTAGTCACCCTATTTGTGTAGGAAAGGTCAATTTGCTTTTGTAGGTTCTAAAACTCAAAGACCTAGTAGTCAAGGACTTAAATTTGTAGCATCTATCTCCTTTTCTATGTTTTATATATGAAGTATGATGAAGGAGCATCCTTGTGGACAAGGACTTTGCATCACCCCCACCCCCTTCCGCCTCCCCCAAATAAAAATGGGTGTGTGATGGAGGAGCATCTTTGCGCACAAGAAATTTGCATCACCCCCGCCCCCAAATTATTAAAAAAGAAAAAAAAGAAAAGAAGAGAGTAGGAATAAGTGCTTTATGTAATTGCACAATAGAGTAGTGTAATGGTCTAAAGGTTTGGAGTCTTGCACAAAAGTAGATCTTTGCTCAAAGGTAGATTTGCACACTAGGCACAAAAATGTAGAGACAAAACACAAATGAAAGAATGCACAACAAAGTGAAAGATGTGCAAATAGATGTCTTCCGAACTTGCACAATAAATGGAAGCTTGTGGAATGCTACGCAAAGTTGAAGGGCTTGCACACAATCTTATTTTCTTGTGTACACTCGCACAATAGGAGTTGAAACAATGGACACATGGCAAGGCAAATTTGCATGGACTTGGGTGCCAAGTGTTAGCATACTGGAAAACCCTGATGAATTGGGACACAACTACATGGTGCTAAGAGTCATTGATGGATAATTGGTTGACATGGAAGGCGAGCCATTTCAAATTTTTTAATTATGTCCAATGCCTATATACATGATGGTCAAAGGCATTGTGGGGGTTGGTAGCCGAGTAAGAATATATAAAGTTGAGTTTGAGAAGAAGACTATAGGTGGTTGTGATCAAGTGTCAAGAAGGAAGTCCAGGTTGGTTCAAGTAAATTCTTGTAAATCCTCAAGTTTAGGATAGAAGTGTTGTGTTTGATATCCCATTGGGGACCTTTATAATATTTAGATCCTAATACCGTAATAAGAAGGCAATGTTTTGTTCTTGTAACTAAATTTCTCCATTTAAAAAAAATATGTTGTGTTTTGTGTTGCGTACTATATGTTGTGTTAGTGTACCCATTATAGGTTTCAATGTATAATTATTGTGGGTTATGTGGCATGGTATCTCTTCATTGAGACCACTAATTATAATTGCATCATTTGGTATCGGAGCAAGGTTGTATCTATTTTCCACATTGTGAAGTGTGGGCGTAAAGTGGTGAAGACATCTTTCAATGCACATGTTGTTGGGTAGAAGGTATAGAGATTAGAATTGTTGTGGTGATAACTTGGAGGAAAAGAAAAGGAAACTAGAGGATTTCCTCTCAAAGGAAGGGGAAATAGACCACCAAGAGTGGACAAATTGGTAAATGTGATGAGATCCATCTAGGTAAGATTGGAATCAATAGAAATTTCTTAACAAAGAAGAATGGATTCAGATTCAAGTGATGATGAGGCACATTGAGTAAACATACATGAGTATGATGAAGAACCAAATGATAGACCAATAAATGCCATTTCCATAATAGGAGGTAAGGTGCATTCGGACATCCCAAACTATTCTAGAAGCTTATGCTAAGAGAATCAAATAGATTGGATCGTGGAATTGGATAATTATTTGAGTACAAATCACATCCGACCTAAAAAGGTTCACTTTGTGTGCACAAAGTTGAAGGGACATCCATCCTTGTGGTACGATCATGTTCAGACGAGAAAAGAAGAAGGGGTAAGGATAAAAGCAAGGCTTGGAACATAAAGGTTTCCGAGTCGAGGAAACGTTTCGCCTATGTATTGTAATTTGAATCTTCAAGAAGTTGGAAAATTTGAGAAAACAAAAATCACCATCAAAGACTACATGAAAGAATTATAAAAATTGACTATTTAGGTAGGTCATATGGAAGATGGCACAAAAAGTCTCGTACATGAATGGATTGTGCCTTTCCATTCAAGATGAAAATGGCATGGTGGATAAGAAGAAAATTGAGAAGAATATCAATTTGCATTGAAGGTCAAGGAGAATTTTTCTACAAGACAACAAGTTACATGTGAGGAAAAGGAGAGTTTGCACAAGGGAGGGGAATTTCATTGTGTAGCAATAAAAAAAGATAAGTCACAAGAAGGGGAAACAAGTTTTACTCAATCATGATCATGTGTAGAAAGGTAGAGTACCTTCAAGGGAAGAGGATACAACGAACAAGGATGAGGTAGAAGTTTCACTAGTACATGTTTCTAATGCATAAAAGTGGGACATAAAACATTTGAATTCTTGCATGTGGATTAGAAAATTCTTGCGCGCAAAAACTAAGGCTATAAATCATGTTTTATAAGCCAATGAGGAGATTCTGCATTGGTTAATTTTTCAAAAGAATAGTGTATAGAAGATCTCATGACAACAAGATTATTTTTAAAGATGGAAGCGAAGAAGAGCATGAAATTACACAAAGAAGAATCTTTTCACGATGTTTTACAAATATGGAGCTAAGTTTTGCGAGATAATAATTGATATTGACATTATCGATGGTATCGTTTCCAATGAAATGGTTGAGTAACTTGTCTCGAATAAGATGGCACACCCAAATCCATACGAGGTGTGCTAGTTGTTGAAAGGGCATCAAGTGTTGGTAAATAAACAATGTCCGGTCAAATTTCAAATTGATGCATATAAATATGAATTATTATGTGACATAATGCCAATAGATGTGTGCCATGTATTATTGGATAGGCCTTGACAGTTTGATCGAAATATCTACATGATAGATGCGAAAATATTTATACCTTATGGAAAGATGGTAAGAAATATACTCTGAATTTGTTGGATGGATGGATATGTAGAGGTGGATAACAACCCAAAGGTGTTCATGGTGCCAAGAAAGCAATTTTTGAGTGAAACAAAGGAGTGCACATGTTTTACACTTGTATTGAAGCCATATAAGGCAAGTGCATAGGTAAAGGAGAAGCATTTTTTTGCAAAGTAAAGGAGATATTGATGGAGATTGAGGAAATCATCTCTAATGATATGCCAAATGTGTTATCGCCATGTGCAATATAAGTCATTGAATGGAATTTATATCAAGTTCGAATCGTTTAAAGAAATGTGTACAAAATGTCGACTCAAGAGAATGCGAAGTGAAGAAGTATGTTCAAGAGTCGCTTGATAAGGGATTTATTTGTAAGAGTTCGAGCCCATGCACAATACCTATAATACTAAGTAACAAATCAAGGAGGAGAATGGAGGATGTGCATTGATTGTAGAGCCATCATTAAGATAACCATAAGTAAAAATTCCATTGTCGCATATGGACGCATTGTTGGATTGCTTGAGTTTAGTGCAATACTTCACCAAAATTGATTTGAAGAGTGGATACCATCATATTTGGGTATGAGAGGGAGATGACTGGAAAGAAGGCATTCAAAACACAAGTTGGTGTGTATGAGTGGTTGGTTATGCCTTTTGGTCTAACATCCTAAACAAGTTCATGAGACTCATGAATGAAGTATCGAACCCTTTCCTTGGTAAGTTTGTCAAGGAAAGTGTTGCAAACATTTGTGAGAGGATAACTTGATAAATTTGAAGAAATGTAGCTTCATGAAGGAAAAATCGACATACTTAAGAAACACTTATTTCACTAAATGTCGACATATTACAATGAATGGACTCCAGTATTACATGTTTTGGAAGAAATCTATCACCGTTTTTGCCTATATTGGATTCCATTTTTGTCTATACTAGATTTTGTTATTACTATTGTTGGATTCCATTAGTAACAATATTGGATTCCATTATTGGACTTATTGGAGTTCCAATTTCAGTATTATTGGATTCCAATTTCGCTATTATTGGATTCCATTTCACTATTATTGGATTCCAATATCGCTATTATTGATTCCAATTTCACCATTTTTATATTTTCAATGTTGGGAGTATGTAAGGCTAGCAACCACTAACTATTATAAGGTTCATTGAATTAATAAAAAAAAAATTAACAAAAACTTCTTACAAAAGAAAGTTCAAATTCATGAGTGGTCGCTAACAATTATAAGGTGATCCTCTGTATTAAGTTTAGCGCTCACTAATAATTATAAGTCATGAGCCTCGATGTAAGGTTAGCGGTTGCTAACTATTATAAGTCATGAGCCCGTTGTATTAAATGAAAGTGCAAAAAGCCTCGATGTAAGGTTAGCTGTCACTAACTATTATAAGTCATGATCCCATTGTATTAAATGAAAGTGCAAAAGCCTCATGTAAGGTTAGCGACCACTAACTATTATAAGTCATGATCCCATTGTATTAAATTAAAAATAAAAAATAACAATAAATCCTGCAATAGCAAGTTTGAAGTGCAAACCATGCACTTTTCAAATGACGAGCCTCACATTGTCAAATTTGTGAGACTCACACTTTCAAAGTTGCAAAAATATATGAGACTCACACTTTGAAAGTGCAAGGCACACATTTTCGAAGTTACGAGCCCCACACTTTGAAAGTGTGAGCCCCACACTCTTAAAAGTGTAAGGCTCACACTTTGAAAGTGAGCCCCACATCTTAAAAGTGCGAGCCTTGCATTTTGAAAGTGTGAGCCTCACACTTTGAAAGTGTGAGCCTCGCACTTTGAAAGTGTGAGCCTCAAATTTCAAAGTGCGAGCCTCTCAAATTTGAAAGTGTGGGCTCACACTTTCAAAGTGCGAGGTTTCACTTTCAATGTTTATTATGTGCATATCCTTAAATTTGACACTAGCCTTAAATGCTAGTGGTTTTATTTTGATTTTTGGTGGAACTTACAATAAAATTACGTTCTCACCGAAATATACCTTATAAATAACTCAAGTATTGTTTTCTTAGATTGTACATGACATTAAGTTCACTAGTGTTTATTATTATAAACTATATCTCTGAGTAATCATTAAAAGAAAACAACATAGTTGGGAGTTTATGTATATCACAAATTCTATTATTGTGAAAGATAGTAGAATTTATGCTTGTAAATTGTTCCATTCTCCATATAAATGATGAGTCACTTCGAGAAGAAAATGAAATAATCCTTGACACAATGCAAGAAAAATGTTTGTGAGAAACATGTGTCTTACGCCCTCGGAGATACATTGAACCAATATTTTATAGTTTACATCAATCAAAAGACTCATTGTGCCACAATTGTATTCTTTGTGAGTCAAGAAATGCCAACACCTTTTTCCCAATGTTGGTCCATGTGAATGAGCTACATTTGCATCACACCCCTTAATGTGGTATAACACTTTTCTACTATTTTTTTCACAAGTATCCCTCTTGTAGCCCATTCTCTTAGCCTTGTAAAAGTTCCAGCCCTTGTTGTTCTTGAGGAATTTGATTGGAATATCATTTTCAAAGATTTTGAAATCCAAATCAATGATGCATGTTTCAGAGAACACAATAAATATGAAAATCTTTTGTAGGTTCAAACCAGAGGTATATACACTTCTCCATGTCTCCTTTCTCTTCACTGAGCACGTAGGTTTGGAGAACAAATGGCTTCCTATGCCTATGAAACTCAAAAAGTATATCCCATCATGCTCTGAGTTTTGTGATGATAAAAGTAGCTCAAAATAACACAAATTGATATGTCATCATCTTTACATTGAAAGGTTCTATCTGTACATTTCAAATTTGTTACAAATTCATACATATACATTTATAAATATTATATGAGGAGTGGTCACCTTTTGTGGACAATTTTATTTGCACAAAACATGAATACATTTGTTGCCTCTTAAATGGGACTGCCGCTTTGATACAAGTAGTGTTGAGTAAAGTAGCAATGGAGGTGCTATCAAAGTAGAGACTAGTATTTACAAAGCAAATAACAAAAAAAGTGTACTACTACTAATATATCGAAGTGGATTGATTTAGCTATGATGAAAACAATCCTATTGGGAAAGTGGAAAAGGAACAAAATGCCCAAAACCTAATTTTGCCCCTTCAAAAGAAATTTGGGCACACTTTTATCTGTTTTAAGGGTTTCGAGTGGTCTGAATTATTATGGAAAAAATATGGGTTGTAAAAAGGAAAAATTGGTCATTGTTTACTTGAAAATCAGCTCATCCATTGAGAAAAAAGACCCTAGGATAGAGAGGACTCCTGGGGATGATTTTTTTTTTTCGTCACAACATTGTCCAAGTCTCGTTCCAGTCAAAAAAGTGTTTTTGTGAAATCACCTCACTAAATCTCACAAACAAATTCCTATCAGAAGCGCAACTTGTGCTCCTTGTAACATCGATTGTGCTTACCATATGCATATCCATCCAAATACCTCCTGTAATTATTACTAGGGGTTAGTTGGTTCATTTGATACTAGGAAATTACATAGGAGAAGGCATTGGTGATGTCAACTTTAGAACTCTAGAAACATCATGCATGGTGGGTCGAACAGAGGGTCATTTCTTGGTGCAAAGAAAGGCCAAATGGAAGTTTTTTCTTACAATCCCAAGATCCTATAGGTTGTTGCAAACTTTTGTATCAACAATTTCCATGACTGTGTTGTTGTCTTCTTTTGATAGAATCTGGGTTCACTTGCCAATGTCAAAGACAATTCCATCCACATTTGATTTCTCCATGCTCTAGAAAAAAACCTTAAAAATACTTAAACAATGTACAATGTAAGCTCCGAATGAAAATTAACAAACAAAATCTTACCAACTTTGGAAGATTTGAGTTATTGGCCACAACTTCCTTCCCATCAACAACTCTAGAAGAGAAATTCCATAACTTGTATACATCATTTTTCATTAAGCCTTGATGTTCTTACATATTCTGGTCAATGTAACCAATGGTACCCATAACATAGGTAGAGGTGTGGTTTTTGGCCGAGGAAATGCACTTGAAATGCCAAAGTTTGACAAATGTGTGTCAAAATTATAATCCAAAATAATGTTAGAAGTCTTCACATCCTGTGAACAATGTGTGGTTAAATCATGATGAAGATATGGTTATCCTTCTTCAACACCATGAGAAATATTTAGCCAAGTGTTCCAATCTAGCTTAATCTTATTTGATGATCCTATATGAAAATAAAAAATTAATAAAACACTTGTTAGATTTTCCAACAATCCATTTTAATATGAAGGTTAGAGATTGATTAGATGCTTCTATTTCAAAATATGAATCTACAATGTACAGATCCATTTTCTTCATAACATAATCATTTTACTCACCATGTAGGATGTCCCACAAACTTCCCTTTACCATGTAATCATAAAACAACAGGTTTCCAAGTGGAGAAAGTGAAATATCCATGTAAATCTCAAGATTAATGCTTTGATGCTTCCATTTGTTTCCACATCAGTTTCAAATTCAAGAAGATTATGGGTGACAAAATCATGCTCTTTATAAATTGGCTTAGAATTCTTTAGATCACATTTATAAATAGTTCTTGAGTGAAGACCATACCAATTAACCCTATCTTTTTCTCTTATTTTATTTTGATTTCATCATTCTGATCCAACACTTTACATGTGAAGATGCCATGTTCATGTGTAGTATGACCAACCTATTTTAGAACCTAAATGTAACAAATAGATGTGAGCCAATAAAGAAATCCCAATAAGATATTTTCTAATTTGTTGTTTGATAATCTTACAATATGAAATCATTCTAGCCATCTTTCTAGTTTTAACATTTGCTCTCCTTTTATCTTTTTAAATGTTTTGGATGATTTGAATGGTAATTAGCTATAATTATGCAAATAGTAAATATAAACCCAAACCATTATGAAAAAATTTTCATTTATCATGGATGTTTTCATTAAGGGCCACAATTTTGCATTACATATCATTGCATACATATCCAAGTTTGCAAAAATTTTTATAACAATAGAAGAAAGTCTCATCACAACTTCATTTCTATTTAAAAGACAAATAATTATTTTTCATACATTTATTTATCCAAAAATCATAAGAAACAAAATTAATTGTCACAAGAGAAATGTAAAACATTATCTTACATGACTCACCATTGAAAAGTTTTTAATGATGAGAATTTCCCAAAAAATTGTTGTAGAGATTAGTTTGCCCACTTTTAAAAGAAATAGAGTCATTCCATTTTATTTGTATCTTTATTTTTAGGGATTGAAATTAAATTTTAAATCATATCTTTCAAAACTTTCAAAAAACTGTGGAAAATTGGAATCCTCACAATGTAAAATAATGAAATTGATGTGACTAAAAAAATGGTACTTCCCTTCACCACCATTTTTTAAATGTGATGGGTATGATTCATTTTACATAGATTATTTGGCACCCAACACAAAAGCACTAGCCAAAATTTACATTTAAGGTTCTTGATGCTCCAGATTAAATAGTAGAATTAGTCTATGAATCCATACCTTTTCGCCTTTCTTGAGAATAAAACACTCCTTAATTCCATATTTTCAGTCTCTACATTGAAAAAAGAACAAAGTTACAATTTCTATTTCAAAATTGAATACATAGCATATAGATCCAAAAGCATGATCCATTAGGGTTAAATAATTATTTTCAATGAAGAACTTTTCCCATAGATCCATATTACATACTAATCAAAACAAATCCCATTTTACTTTATTTATCAAATTCAATCATAGCTTAGATTAATTAATTGATATCCCATTTTATCCAAATTTTTAGTTTCAATTAACTTAGTAGTGGGTAGTGACTTGTTTATGCTCATTCTCTTTATAGAATTAAATTGGATTAGAATTTATAGATCACATTTATAAACAATTTTAGCACCATAGAGGTCCAATTACATATTTCTCATTTATATTTTTTGTGATTGTCATTATGTTTTCATACTATGTAAAGAACCATGTTCATGTGCAATATGAACAACCTTGGAGAACCTAAAAAAAAACAAATAGATGTGTGAATAAAGAAATTGACCTAATAAGATATTACTTTCTTTGTTGTCGATAATAATCTATACAATATGAAATCATGTCTAGCCATGTTAACAAATTAACACCTTGCTCCATTTTGTTTCAGAGCCTTTTGTAAATACCTTTGCATTACTAAATGTTGAAGCTCCAAAAAGCTATAATTATGCACAATATTAGTACTAAACCCTAAATAGATGCAAAAAATTTCTGAAACTTGACCATGGATGTTTTTCATTTGGGCCACAATTTTTTACACAACATCATACATATCCAAGTTTTCAAATTTTGATAAAAATAGAAGAATGTCTCTAAACTGAGATGCTATTTAAAAGAAAATATTATTTCTTGCATCAAAGCCTAATTGATGATATCCAAAAACCATAAGAAAAAAAAATTGAATTGGTACACAAATTAAAAAATTGTTTAGCCTAGAGTTATATCTACACTTTTCAAGGAAAACATGAAAAGTTTTTAATGACATGAATTTCCCTTAGAAAAATTATTAAGAGATTTTCTTTAAAATAAATTTTTTATCCATTTATAGTTTAAAAATATTATTAGGGAAGAGAATTAAATTTATTCCTTTCTCAAAGACCTCCATAATTTCAACATAAAAAGACCTCCAGTTTTCACAATGATGTAGTGTAACTCAAATTTGTTTTTTACAGTGATGGGAAGATAACCATCAATCCACTATTAGCTCCTCTATCCTAAAGCTATACAAATTATTTTTTACATTGATGAAAAAGATATCCTAGAATATATAGATGCTAGCGGCCACTAGTCTTCACTTCTAGAAACAAATTGACAACTTCAAACAAACCAAATTTAATAGCGATTAATTGTTTAAATTGCTTAGTGCAATGCATAACAAAAAATTTATTAATGATTTCTTGTTTTTTATAACTAAAGGAGGGTTGAAGGGTCCCTTTCCCTTTACATTAAATATATAATGAGAGGATCAATCTAAAAACCCGAATGATCCATCAATACTTTGCTAAAAAAATGCAAGGGCCTATGCCAAAAACACAAGTGGTTGGGAATACAAAAAAATTCCTAGACCAATAAGACAAACATGATGATTCGATAACAATGGAATGAAATGCTATATAAAAACAAAAAAAATATACATATTAATATATTTTAGAAGCACTTATTTAATTAAATCAGATGACACCTCCGTAACCTCCACTTTAATGGGGATGAAAATGGTTTCCACAGGTGGTTTTGAAAAAGATGCTCTTTTCTAGCAACAACCCAACTCTTTAACCAATCATACACCTCACGACCTTTCCAATGAAGAAGATCCCAATGTGTTGGTTCCTATTGCAATAAGGAAAAACATATCATCTAGGTCAGGAAAGTGGAGCAACTAGGTCCCGCCCTTGGTCTCTCACCCCATTTGGACACACCATACACAAAAACATTAGGACATCAAACCATTTGTACAACTCTCCAAAAATGGCCACGTCCATCAAACCTTCCTATATATAATGAGCCTAAGAAAGAAAGGGCCATGACACACTTGAGTTTTGTCCATTTCCACTTCCATGTCAACCCTATACGATTGATCTAGTGACGACCCATCTCTAAAGCCCAATCCTTCACTAGATGTATGATAAGAAGATGAAAAAAACATCAAGTAACTTCTTCATTTACCCTTAGACATCCCTCCAGAGAAATATAATCATCTCCAAGAACTCCCTCAATAACAACCATGTCTTTCTCTGATTCAATCAAAAAAAATGGATTTCAAACGATGACACAAAATTTTGGTATAAAATCCCATTTCACACACCGACGCGGAAAATTACATGAAAGGAAACATTGAAAGGCCATGATAGATGAAATGAAATCCAATGAAATAAACCCAAAGGTGTGAAAATAAGGGAGAGTGGATTGGTAAATATATGGAGTGATTATGCCATCACATGCTTGTAATTAATACAAGCTTGCTAGGGGCTTTAATATCAACCTTTATTGGAAAAGGTGATGAGTCCAACCAATCAACATATTTATTTCCAATCTTATCACAAAATGCTTGGTCAGTCCCTTGATTTTCTATAAAATCTACCTATTTAGTAGCCTCCCAATATATAAGATTTAAGGTCCAATCTATAATTAATGAAAGCATAAAAAAAAATTTTATTCACACAAGCTTTTTGATGGCGGCATTAGCAATAATATGAGAGTTCGCCTCCAATAATTAATTCATTACTATTCAAGTCATTAGCCATGGACCAACAATGTTCCAACACTTTAATTTATTGATTTATACATTTATTAATTTACAAAAATTCTAGTCATTAGTCATGTTATTAATTATGATGATTAGCCTCTGGAAGAAGGTCACCCATTTTTTTCATGGCTATCTTTCCAAACATGCTTTGAGGATTGGAGAGAGGTTGACACACACATTTAGAACTTAGACCCAATTTTTTTTTTTCCTAGTTCAAAATCCCTACTTCCCCATAATCTTTAAAAAGTGAAATGTCGACCCATTTAACAATAGGTATTTTCTTGGTCTCATCCTTTCCAGAGATAGGCTAACAAAAGTTTGTTGATTTTATCAAACACACAATTGGGGATCCTCATAATAGAAACCATATAAATGGAAATAAAATAATAGTATATCAACAAGATTAGATCAATGCAATAGAATTTCATCATTTAATCCTGCGTGAGAATCTTTCACCACCTTTTCCCTACATATGTGGTAGATCATTTAGGTCTATTTTATTTGAAGGATGATTTTAAGAAAATATGCAAGGCCAAGATGGACATGATACTTCTTCAGGTTTAAATGATGTACATTTTTACTGATGATCTAACCTTTCCATACTATGTGGCTATGTTTATTACTAGAAATTGTTGATCGTAGCAATAAAAAATCCTTCCCTTTCATTAACTAATGACGCTTATCGGTTGTAAAACAAATTTTTATTTATATGAAAAATATATGAATTACATTTTATGCACAATATATCAAATGAGAACTACATAAGGCATCATCCTTCTCGAAGGTATGTATTTCAAGGACTTGGCTCTGCTCAGGGATAGTCCATCAAATATAATATAATTACAAATAATGACAACAAACCTGTTGAGATTATTTTTGCATTGTTAAAATGGATTCATCGACAATATAGAGGCTAGAGGATCGATAGCCTTCTCATCAACGAATAATTGTAAACATAAAACATGCATTTCTCTTCATGGACTCGGATCATTTATTCCTGAGCAAGATTCATGTTCATCTTCACCCTCATTTTTAGTAAATCGTTTAGGACTATTTTGTTTAACGGGTTATTTTATGAAAATATGCAGGGCCAAGATGATCAAGATACATCTTCAGGTTTAAAATATGTACTTTTATTATTATTCTCTAACTCTTATCTTTTCGCTAAGGTAGACAATGATTTTTATTAGGTCGATATTTTTAAAAAAGAAACAATAGAGCCTAGTGAGTGCCAAACCACTCCTTTCAATAAGTAATGTAGCTTAGCGGTCACTATGCATTTTCCTTGATATGAACCGACATGAAAAATGCCTTAGACCACATTTTATCCATTCATATGATCTCTTTTTTCAAGCATTATGTTCTATAAGTATTTGAGCTTAGCGGTCACTAAGCATTTTCTTTAATATGAATTTTTTTTATCTCTATTTTTGTAATTAAGAAATAGTTTAGCCTAGAGGCCACTAATATATTCCTTTCTCAATAAACAATAAACAATAATCCTAGAGCACTATGTTTTGTAAGTATTCGAGCTTAGTGGTCACTAAGCATTTTCTTTAATATGAACTATTTTTTTATCTCTATTTTTGAAATTAATAAACAGTTTAGCCTTGAGGCCGCTAATCTATTACTTTCTCAAAGACCTCCATAACTTTCATGGTAAATAATTTTCATATCTCACATATTTATCATCTAAATATATTATGAAAAATGCCTAGTGACCGATAATATCTATTACTATGATATGTTATTAGAGTGTTATGTTTGAAATAAGATATTGTTTAGCCTAGTTTCCACCAAATCATTCCTTTATGTAAGTATTCAAGCTTAGTGGTCACTAAGAATTTTATTTAATATGAACTATTTTTTTGATCTCTATATTCAAAATTAAAAATTAGTTGAGCCTAGCGGCCACTAATCTACTCCTTTTAATAAGTAGCGGAGCTTAGTGGTCATAAGATTTTCATTGATGCCCATCCGATGTGTAAAAAAAGAAAAGATGCAAAGGTGTGTGCCTAGTAGTCACTATGATGTTATATGAGCACCCTGAAAACATTTTTAATAACCATATTTCTTCTTCCGACTATGCAAAATACCTCCATAGATTTTGACAATAAAAATTGTCCATATCTCACATATTTGTCATCAAAATATATTATGGAAAATGCCTAATGACCACTAATATCTATTACTATGATTTTTTATTCTAGCGCTATGTTAAAAAATAAAAATTTTTAGCCTATTTTCACACAATCATTCCTTTCTGTAAGTATTTGAGCTTAGCGGTTACTAAGCATTTTCTTTAATACAAATTGTTTGATTGATCTTGTTCAAGTAATGGAGCTTAGTGGTCACTAAGTATTTTACTAGATATGAACCAATATAAATTATGTGTTAGAACACAAAAAAAACTTATGAGTAATATATAGAAGTTGTGATATCTTTCAAGGGTATGTAGTGCCACACTTGTTGTGCAAGGGATTGTATAGCCAATAAGATATGATTATAGTTAATGAAAAATACTAGTGATCCAAAACTGTAGAGATATTTATTTACATTGCTTGGAAAGGAAACCTAGGAGTTGTAGAGGCTAGTGACCACTAGGATTATTCAACAAAAATAGACGGACAACATACGACATGCAGAAGTTGTTCATTAACACGTATGAAAAAAATAATAGCCTAGTCCCCTATAAAATCTAAGTATTTATTATTTTGAATTCGTGTTGCAAAAATATCATTCTAATGGAGCTTAGTGGTCACTATTTTCTTTCCTATCTATAAGGTACTCTCAAATTCTTGTGAAGCATAAAATTATGTTTTAGTTTTTCTAGAGTAAAAGCGTAAATAACACCAAAATATTGACGATCACAAGATATATTAGAAATTTCATGCCATATGTCAACATTTTAATGGATTATAGTTACAACTTAATATGACAGATTTTTATAGGTAAAAAGTATTTGTTAATTCTATCACTAATTAAAAATTTCTTAATAAATGTGTCAATTATATAATTGTGTAATTAATGGTTCAAACTTGCAAGATGCCACATTTTATTAGATTTTTTTAAAATTAATGCGCACAATATTTTAAAAATATCAAATTCACATTCGATAAAAAATAATAATAAATGTGCCAATGATCATGTATGAGCCAATGACTGATTTAATGAATGGAAAAGTAGCATTAGTTATTTCAATTATAGAGAGCACATGTCATTTTTAAAATTATAAATTAAATATAAACCAACCAATAAAGCAAGTCACATCAAGTGACATAAAAAATAACCAATGAAATGGTGACACATAGGCATTCCATAAATGGTGACTTTATTCCCAAGAAATAGGCCACCTTAAATTTCTTTGTATTAAAAAATACTTAATTTAAATGTCTTAAAAATATGCTTTCCACACAATTTTAATACTCAAAAGAAAATTTGTATATTGACAAAATCATAATCTATTAAAGTTTTTTTTTTTTTTTAAATTATAATAATTAAGTTTTTAAATTTCACTAACTTCTATTTTCTAAATGGTTTTTATTATTCTTAAATTAATATTTTTCATTATCCCACGAGTTCACAAAGAAACATTTGTCGATGTCCCACTTGTTTCTAAAGTAGATAAAATTAATAAATTTGATTTCCTCATATCCCACGATATCCCTTGAATTAAATGTAAAATATTAATGAGGGGTGAATTCAAATTCGATATGTGAAATCCCCATTAAATGTAAATATTTGAAATTTCAAAATCCCACACTTTCGCTTTAAGAAGGGGAAATTCAAAATTTGAAATTTTCCTATTCCCCCTTTTTTTTCCAGTTTTTGAATTTATTTCATTGAATATATTGGGAAAAATAAATACACCAGAGAAATATATATTAGGGTTTATTTTTTATTTTGAAATCATAGAAAAGTAGCTCTTGAAATTAGAATATAACATGCACATGCACTAATTTACTAGTCTAAGTGCTCGATTCTTGGTTGTTTTTTGGAATGGAAAGTTAAGGCACTAATTAAAATTTCGTTTGGGGGTGCACAAACGAGACAAAAATAGTGATTTTTGATAGATCATGGTACGAGTGCGTAGATCAGAGGCCCATAAAGGATGGAATCAAAAGAGACAAGAAAAACAGGTTATAGATAGAATCTCATGATAGTTTGTTTAAGAGAGAATACAGAGCTTTAACAGACATTATCAAGCATGTAAAAATTTTAGATACTACTAAAATAAGTATTTATCAAAAGCATCTATGTTATTGTATGTGTACCATAGTAGATGGTGGGAACTTTCAGCCGCTCTATATTCCTAGTTCTTGTGTTTTGCACCGCAATCCGTCCCTACCTTTCCCTCCACCGCCTTTGCAGTTCCATTTCATCTCCTTGTCAAAATGTGTTTCTCTATCTGAAACCAATTTTTTTCCTACCATGACCAAGAAATTGTAATCCCTTTTACAATATTTATTCTTTCTAAAAACCCATTTTTATGTTCAACCGTAGCTCAAGTATTCATGTCTATTAAATGGGTTCCCTTTTTAGCCCTTCTATATGTCTCTCTAGGTTTATTTTTTTGTGATTTTTCATTCTCCTTCTTACATTTATTATTTCTCATAAGTGGTGGCATCTATCCCTAGTTGCAAAACACGAGTCACATATTCATTTTTTAAAAAAATCGTAATGGTTTGATTTTGTATAGTTTAGGTAATCATTTTGACCTCCTTTAATGATTTTTTAATATGAAAGAAATAGTCATGACTAATTATTTCAATGTTCAATGCTTACATGATTGCCGCGTTGATATATATAGTTAATTATATTCATTTTTCCCACGTAGAAATAGTTAAATGTAATGTCTTTAGCAAGTTTTTTTATGTTTAGTAAAAGGTAAGAACATTATATGTACTCGTAAATATTATTAAATATAAATGTTAATCATTCTATTTACAAACATATATTTAATTTGAGACCTTATGCTATGCCATATATTTTTATTATGCTACATATCATTGGTTGAGTTTATAATTTTTTGAAATATATTAATACAAGATTGTACTCATATATTTATGTACCTTTTTGTAAAGTCAATCAAGAAAAATGTTGTTTAACCTAGCTGCCACAGAGGTATAATTCTTCTTTGTTGAAAACATTCATGTAGAAAACAATTAGTAACGACTTACTTGATAAATGAGCCAACCTAAAGTAACAATTTTTAAATTCTAAAATACCATATTCCAAGACTAGCGGCCACTAAGCTGGATGTTTACGACATTGCTTAGCTATTACAAGAAAACACAAGGAAACAAATATTCCAAGACAAGACAAATATTAAAGATTTTCCTAAATACATTTATTCAAACAAGAATGGAGATTAACGACCACTAAGATATTGGTTGAATCGCATATGATACAACTAGTGATGACTCGCTTGAAAAATGAGCTAAGCACCATTATTATATTTAGATTTTCATATTATGATATCTGAATCCTAGCATGATATTTGAAGCCTAGTGGCCGCTAATGTCAAAGATTATTAAATAGCATTGGTGCAACATAACAAAGACTTGAGATTAGCAGCCATTAGGATATTTTTTCCTTGCATATAGGAAAATTAGTAACGACCCGACTGAAAAAAAACTAAGCTCCATTATTATATTTGATTTTACAATACTAACGTTTAAGACTAGACCACGTGGATGTTTGCTTTCTTTCTTTGATGTTCCAAGACAACAAATATTCCAAGACAAGATTAATTTAAACGAATTTCCTGAATACACATATTCCAAAATGAAATTTTCAGCCTAGTGGTTGTTGAGTTCAATATGTTATTCAAAGTCTACCACATGACATTCAAAGGATATCGACCACTAAGGTTGTAGATTATTCCATAGTGTTGGTGTAACATAACAAAGAGTTGAGATTAACTGTCATAACATAATTCTTGTCTTGTATTCAAGCACCTCTATCCTAAAGCTATACAGATTTGTTTTACATTGATGGAAAGATATCCTATAATATATAGATGTCAGTGGCTGCTAGTCTTCACTTCTACCAACAAATTGATAACTTGAAACAAACCAAATTTAATAGCGAATAATTGTTTAAATTGCTTAGTGCAACACATAACATAAAATTCTATTAATGATTTCTTATTTTTATAATTAAAGGAGGTTTGAAGGGTCAATTTCCCTTTACATTACGTATACAATGAGAGGATCAATTTAAAAACCCGAACGATCTAGCAATACATTGCTTTGAAAAAATGCAAAACTAAAAATTAAACTAAGCTCCAATACCAATTTTTTAGCTTGGTGGCCTCTGAGTACAACATGTTATTAGAAGTTTACTACATGATTCCTAACATGATATTTGAAGCGTAGCGATGTTAAGGTTTAAGATAATTACATAGCGCTAGTGGAAAATCACAAAGACTTGAGGTTAACGACCACTAGGATATTTGTTGTCTTGCATACATGACAAGTAGTAACGACTCGACTAAAAAAATAATTATACTCCATTACTATATTTAAATTTTACAAGACTATATTGAGGTTAGCGGCTGCTAGGATATTTGTTTTCTTGCATACAAAACAAGTAGTAACGACTTGACTAAAAAACTAACTATGCTCCACAATTATATTTAAATTTTACAAGACTATCTTCAAAGATTGGTGACCGCTAGGGTGGATGCTTACTACATTTCTTTGATGTTCCAAGACAAGAGAAGACAACAAATTTTCCAAGAGAAGACAAATATTCAAGAATTTCTTGATTACTTGTAATTCAAAACAAAAATTTAAGCCTAGTGGCCGCTAATTTAATATGATATTCGAAGTATATCACATGAGATTCACAACCTAGTGGCCGCTAAGGTCGAAGATTATTAAGTAGTGTTGTTGAAACATCACAGAGGCTTGAGGTTAGTGGCTACTAGGATAGTTGTCTCGCATATAGGGAAATTAGTAATGACTTGACTGAAAAATGAACTAAGCTCCATTATTATATTTAGATTTTATAATACGATGTTTCAAGAAGGTGGATGTTTACGTAATTTCTTGGATATTCCAATACACAACAAGACAAAAAAATTCAAAGACAAAACAAATATTAATGATTTTCCAGAATACACGTAGCCCCTAATATCGAAGATTATTATATTTCATTGGTGCAACATAACAAAAAATTGAGATTAAAAACCATTAGGGTAGTTTCGCCTTGCATACAAAATAGTTAGTAACGACCCGACCAAAAAAATAACTAAGCTCCATTCTTATATTTTGATTTTACAATACAACCTTCTAAGACTAGTGACCACTAGGTTAGATGTTTACTTTATTTCTTTGATGTTCCAAGACAACAAATATTACATGACATCAAAAATTATAACAAATATCCCGAATACATATATTCCAAAACAAAATTTTCAGCATATCGGCCGTTGAGTTCAATATGTTATTTGAATTATACCACATGATATTAGAAGGATAGCGACCATTAAGGCCATAGATTATTCCACTGCGTTGGTGTAACATAACAAAGACTTGAGATTAGCGGCCGCTAGGACAATTCTTGTCTTGCATTCAAGCACCTCTATCCTAAAGCTATACAAATTATTTTTACATTGATGGAAAGATATCCTAGAATATATAGATGCTAGTGGCCACTAGTCTTCACTTCTACCATAAATTGACAACTTGAAACAAACCAAATTTAATAGTGATTAATTGTTTAAATTTCTTAGTGCAACGCATAACATAAACTTATATTAATGATTTCTTGTTTTTTATAATTAAATGAGGATTGAAGGGTTCCTTTCTCTTTACATTATAGATATAACAAGAGGATTATTCTAAAACCCCAACAATCCAACAATACATTGTTGAAAAAATGCAAAAGCCGAACTAAGCTCTAACACTAATTTTTAGCTTGGCAAATTCTCTAAGTACAACATGTTATTCAAAGTTTATTACATGATATTCATATCCTAACATGATATTCGAAGCCTAATGGCCACTAAGGTCAAAGATAATTACATAGCACTAGTGGAAAATCACAAAGACTTGAGGTTAGCGGCCACTAGGATATTTGTTGTCTTGCATACAAGACAAGTAGTAATGACTCAAATGAAAAACTAACTATGCTCCATTATTATATTTAAATTTTACAAGACTATCTTGAGGTTAGTGGCCACTAGGATATTTTTGTCTTGCATACAAGACAAGTAGTAACGACTCAAATGAAAAAATAACTATGCTCCACAATTATATTTAAATTTTACAAGACTATCTTCAAAAATGGTGACCGCTAGGGTGGATGCTTACTACATTTATTTGATGTTCCAAGACAAGAGAAGACAATGAATTTTCCAAGAGAAGACAAATATTCATGACTTTCCTGAATACTTGTAATTCAAAATGAAATTTTAAGCCTAGTCACCGCTTTTGAGTTTAATATGATATTCGAAGTCTATCACATGAGATTCGAAACCTAGTGGCCACTAAGGTCGAAGATTATTAAGTAGTGTTGTTGCAACATCACAGAGGCTCGAGGTTATCGGCCACTAGGATAGTTATTGTCTTCTAGACATGGTAATTAGTAATGACTCGACTGAAAAATGAACTAAGCTCCATTATTATATTTAGATTTTAGAATACGATGTTCCAAGAATAACAACCGCTAGGGTGGATGTTTACATCATTTATTAGATATTCCAATACATGAAAAGACAACAAATATTCAAGACAAGACAAATATTAACAATTTTTTAGAATACACGTAGCCCCTAATATCAAAGATTATTATATTCCATTGGTGTAACATAACAAATAATTGAATTTAGTAGCCACTAGTGTAGTTGTTTCCTTGCATACAGGATAATTAATAACGACTTAATTGAAAAAATAACTAAGCTCCGTTCTTATATTTGGATTTTACAATACAACCTTCTAAGACTAGCGACCGCTAGGTTGGATGTTTACTTTATTTCTTTGATGTTCCAAGACAACAAATATTACATGACATCACAAATTTTAACGAATTTCCTAAATACACATATTCCAAAATGAAATTTTCAGCCTAGCGTCTATTGAGTTCAATATTTTATTCAAATTCTACCACATGATATTCAAAGGATAACAACCACTAAGGTCGTAGATTATTCTTTGCATTGGTGTAACATAACAAAGACTTGAATTAGCGACCACTAGGATAATTATTGTCTTGCATTCAAGAACCTCTATCATACAAACTATACAAATTTTTTTATATTGATGAAAATATATCCTAGAATATATAGATGTTAGTGGCCACTAGTCTTCACTTCTACCAATAAATTGGCAACTTGAAACAAACCAAATTTAATAGTGATTAATTGTTTAAATTGCTTAGTGCAACGCATAACATAAACTTATATTAATGATTTCTTGTTTTTTATAATTAAAGGAGGTTTGAAGGGTCCCTTTCCCTTTACATTAAAAATACAATGAGACGATCAGTCTAAAAACCCGAATGATCTAACAATAATTTGCTGATAAAATGCAAGGGCCTATTCCAAAAACACAAATGACAACCCATTTCCAAAGCCCAATCATTTTCCAGATGTATGATAAGAATATGAAACATGAATTTCGAAGTAACTTCCACATTCACCCTTGGAATTCCCTCCAGAGAAAGATCATCATCTTCGAGAACCCCCTCAATAACAACCATGTCTTGCTCTGATTCAATCCAAAAAATGGATTTCAAATGACTACATTAAATTTTGGTATAAATCCCATTTCACGCCGACGCGAGAATGCATGATTGACAACATTGGTCCGACCATGACAGAATAAATGAAATCTCGTCAAAGAAACTTGAAAGGTGTGAAAATAAGGGAGAACACCTAGATAAATATATGGAGTGAATATGCCATCGCATGCTTATAATTAATACAAGCTTGCTAGCAGCTTTAATATCAACCTTTATTGGAAAAGGTGATGATTCCATCCAATCAACATATTTATTACCAATCTTATTATAAACGCTTGGTCAGTCCCTCGATTTTCTATAAAATCTACCTATTTAGTAGCTATCTTAATGCCTAACATGATATTCGAAGCCTAGCGGTCTGCTATTTATCGAAGATAATTACATAGCGCTAGTGGAAAATCACAAAGACTTAAGGTTAGCAACCGTTAGAATATTTGTTGTCTTGCATACAGGACACGTAGTAACGACTCGAATGAAAAAATAACTATAATCCATTACTATATTTAAATTTTACAAGACTATCTTGAGGTTAGTGACCGCTAGGATATTTTCTATCTTGCATATGAGACAAGTAGTAACAAAGCCACCTTTGAAAAACTAACTATTTACAAATATTCTAAGACAAGAAAAATATTTACGACTTTCCTAAATAGACGTAATTCAAACGAAATTTCAAGATAATACAATACACGTAGTCAAACACGTAATCTTAAGCCTAACACACACAAGGTAGATTAGCCGTCGCTAGGATCCTAACAGACATCAGTGTTGTCCATGACTTGTTTGTTATTCGATCACTAATTTTAAAATAAGAAACTATTGAGGCTTGATACTGGGAAACCATTACTTTCAATTACTAATTGAACCTAGTGGAACTTACTTTTATTTGTTAAGTCTGTGAGAGGAGTGGCTATTTTAGAATAGTTCTTAATAAATCTTATATAAAAACTTGACAACCCAAGAAAACTTTTGATTTCTTGTACATCTTTGGTTGTATTCCAATCTTGTACTACTTTTACTTTAGAGGGATCTAGGGAAATTCATTTTTAGAAATAATGTGGCCTAGATAGGAGACTTCAGTTTTAAAGAATTCACATTTACTTAGCTTACCATACAAATGATGTTTTCTTAAATTTTCAAGCACTAGCCTAACATGTTTCTCATGTTCTTATTCATTTTGAAATAGATCAAGATATCATCTAGAAATATAATCAAAAACACATCTAGAAAAGGTCTAAAAACATCATGCATCAAGGTCATGAAGGTGGTGGAGCATTTGTTAACCCAAAAGGCATAAAAAAATTCATAATGACCATATCTAGTCCTAAAAGAAATCTTTGCAATATCAACATCCTTTATTCTAATCTGATGGTATCCAAAACGTAAATCAATCTTAGAAAAACATTTAGCACCATTCAATTGATCTAGAAAATCATCAATTCTAGGCAAAGGGTATTTTTTCTTAATAGTTAACTTATTTAATTGTCTATAATCAATACACAGTCTCATAGTACCATCTTTCTTTTTAACAAACAACATTGGTGCACCCCAAGGAGAAACACTAGGTCTAATTTTTCCTTGCTTTAATAATTTAGTCAATTGTATCTTAAGCTCAACTAATTCAGGTATAGACTATCTATAAGGTGCTTTTATACTGGTTCACCCATGAATAAGATCAATAGCATATTCTACAGATCTTCTAGGTGGAAATTCTTCAATATCGAAGGAAATACATCCATAAACTCTTAGAATATTGGGTGAACATCTATATCTACTTTAAGCTTATCACCTTGAGAAATCAAAGCATAATTTTTTTACATTTTTCTTTGAGAATCCTTTTAAGTTGAATGAAAAAAATATTTTTAAGGTTAGTTGTCTTTTTATTCCTTGCAAAATGTAAGTATTTGCATATTGATCTTGAATTAAAACTTGTTTATTTTCACGCTTAATAAGGGCATGATTTTTTCTAATCGTGTCATCCCTAAAATAACATAATATTGACCGAAGTTAAGCACATGAAAATATTCACTAGACACAATGTTGTCAATTTGAAAATCTAAATCTTCCACTAAAGCTCTTGTTTGCTTGAATATCCTTCCATCATCCATTTCTATAGTTCTAGTTCAATTTTTCTCGGAAACAAATTCAATTTGTAACCTAAGTTAGGAGATATAAAACTTTGACTACTATCAGAATTAATCAAGAAAACAAGTGTTGCAATTTTAATAGATCATTTTACTTCAATCAGATACACTTACTTATGTATTGTACATGTATCAACAATATCATAATTTTTCATATTTTGATTCACTTCCTTTGGTTTATCATCTTTTTCTGATTATTATTCCTATCCCAATTCTTTTTTTTTTGAGGAAACCCCTAGCATAATGGTTATCTCCACAATTCCAACATTTGACCTCTTTTAGTTTAGATTTGACAAACTCTTGTTTATTTTGATGGTTTCTAATCTGAGTATTTTTACACTTAACAATTTCACTAAATAGTATTTTTCTATCCTTAAAATGGAAATTATAATTCTTTTTCTTATAGTCTTCTTTCTTTTGATGAACTACAGTCTTATATTTTTCAAATTGTTCAACTATTTGGGCAGCCTCATCTACTGAAGTAGGTTTTCCACACCAAACACTAGCCTTATATTCTTCTCTTAGACCATTTATAAATCTAACAACTCTGTCTATTCTAGAAATAAAAGGCACAAACCTATTCAAGTTCTCAAAGGCTTGTTTATACTCATTGTGCTTTTAGACATTATTTTAAGTCAAAGAATTCATTTTGCCTTTCTTTATAAGAAATGATCAAACAAATACTTTTTCTTGAACAACTTATTAAATTTACTCCATGAAACCTTATGAGATTTAAGTTCTCAGATCTTAGGGTATCTTCCCACCAGTTAAGGGCAACATTTTTCAATTGATAAGAAGTTATTTGTGTTCTTCAAGCTTACTAGTTTTCTGCAATTCAAAATATCTCTCTAGACTAGAAAGCCAAGTTTCAACTTGATCTCTTGTTCCTACTTCCCCTGCATATTCAGAAATTTTATTTTTCTAGCAAATTTTTGAATTTCTTTATATTTCTTACTTGAACTTGCTTTCTCATTACTAGAAGAATCAGATGAATCATTTGATTTATTAGGGATAGAATCATCATCTAAGAGGAGTGTTTTATCTTTCTTATTTTCTTTTTTGTCTTATAGCATTTCCTTTATGATTTAGTATTTTTATTTGATTTATTAGACTTATCAGCTTTATCAATCATAGCTTCTGCAAATTGACTTTTCAAAGTTTCTAATTTCTCAAATAGATAGTTTACTTCCTTGCCCATCCATGAGTTTTGGTGCTCCAATTCATTGTAATCCATGTCATTATGTGAATCCATTCCGTTCACATTTTATTTGTTTTTCATTTTGTGTATATACATAATTTTATCTTTGTGAGAAAATCACCATAATATTTTCTTGAGCATTTTCGCACATTATCATCTCAATAGCAATAACAAAACATCTCTAATGAGGATAATTAGCTCTGATACCAAATGAAACATGACTTTTTCCCATTAATAATCCATCTTTGACAAAATTAAATGTAACTTTTAACTCGACAAAATCGAAAATCCTTGATAATGGATGTTATTATATAAGACCGATACATTTTCTACATTCTTAATGTTATTTAATTGAGCAAGCTACATTGATATACAACTATTTAGATTAATAAAAATATGAGAAGAACTTTTCAAATCTATAGATATGGCTAGAAAAGATTAATTATATCTTTAAACACAATTAAAAACGGCTTCACGGATTCCGGACTCGTAAAATAAACCAAAAACTAAATAACTTCGGGTCTAGACAGTTTACAAATACAAAATAAAAAGACATGTGTCAATAATTCATTGGAAAATATATCTAAAGTTTGTGATAATGCAAAAATAGTATATACGTGGTGTTTTGCTATTAGTTCACACTTCGCATTGCAATATAATAGACAAAAGATAATTTAATAGTAATACATGACTGTTAAAATACGCATATAATTGGAATCATCTAAATGGCTCACTTTTCACATTTTGACATGGTTAAGACAAAAGATAAAGAATATGCGAAAGAACGTAGACACATTTTATTAGTTTTCATCCACTAACTTTGACATCACGAAATACAATGGTTTAATCCTATTGGTTAATAAGCTGTCAAGATTAACCAATGTCTCACATTATGAAATACGAAGAGACTTGGAGCTATCCTATTGGTTCAGGTTTTACATTGGCTAACTACAAATTAACAAAAGTTTGAATTTGCGAAGAGCGTGGAATGATCTCGGTGGCTCACGCCGAATGCACAAATGGATAAAATAAAGTTTTGACACGGTGAAACTACATGGAGAATTTTTATTGGCTTGAATTACATAATATTATATATTTATTTTGTGTTGGGGTGGACTTAGAAACAAAAATTAACCATTTCTAAGGGAAAATTGCGGGTCCATTACATAAAAGATAGAAAACACAAATTAACATAATCATGAAAGACAAAAAACAAATAATTCAGCCCGAAGACACCATTAATCACAAGATTATATTTTAAATATGTTCAATTACATATATTTAGTCTTACTCATTAATATTTTAAAAATATCTTCTTTTAAAACAAACATTCATAGCTAAAATTACGTATTTCATTAACTTATTTATGCAATTTATTGTTCTTGACAAAACAATTGCGTATTTTAACAGTATACATAACAAAATAGACAAAATACATTCACTTGCTCATTTATCAATATAAACAGAAGGATTAACTTCTTTTCATTATCCTTTTCAATAGAATTTACATAGCTTTTGTAGAGATTTACATAGTTCATAGAGAGAGAACTTAAGACAATGATTAGGAATTCTAGTACAAAATTCCAATACACCGACATAGGTAACATACACCGGACTATGGATGCCTATAACAGAAAATGTTATACACCCCATGTATATTCACCTTTCCACAGGCCAAGAACCATCTAAGGTTGTACTTTGTACCACCAGTTAGGATACCTATGGTGCCCCTCTCTCTTTCCCACCACCTGTCTATACCTTGTCGGCTTTGGAATTTAATTCCACATATTCAATTTACAAAGTCCTCAAGACTCTCTTTTAATTATGCTCTTTCATATTTACAAGCACAAATTCCTTTTGTCCCTTCTCGAATAATTCATGTCTTTTATAACATTTCATGGCGATTATGAACCATCACACCTTTTCATAAAGTAATTAAGCATCTTTAATCAAATGCTCAGATATTCATTCCCATATTAAGCTAATAGATTAATATATTTATTACAAATAATCTCTTGTCGAAATTGTATTAACAAGTCTCAAATCAAACTTGTATTTAACAATCCAAGTCCTTAATGATTTAAAATCTTTGAGGATTTAGCCACATAACATTCTAGGTTTGACATTGATTTTGAACTTGTATTGCTAGAAGAGAATCAACCATCGAAAAATTCTTCCTCCCAATAGCGATTTACTAAAAATGCTAGAGTGTTTTTGATCGATGAAGAATTCAAATGGTGCCACCAATAAATATTAGTTAAATAAATGCAATGTGAATACCATATTCAAATCATTTCTTTCCATGGTGGTATAAATTTTTCTCTATAGGTGATGGTTTTTGGCTTGTAAAATATATAGGGTGATTAATACCTCTTTCCACTTGGCTCCATGAATATTGCACTAATTACACTTTGTGCTGCATCTACGTGAATGTGAAATGTTTTCTCTATTATGGAAAAACAATATGAGTGTAGTGATTAATTTCTACTTCAACCGCATAAATGTATCCTAATATTGTGGGGTTCATTCATAATTAACCTCTTTTAAATTATTTTTCCATTGGTGTTAGCATATCCCATGGTGAACTTCTGTAGTACCATGTGTGTCCCAAAAATACGTGTACTTGTGAAGGTTTTTTCATTGTTGAAGACCGATGATCGTAATTTTTCCCGATCTACCCAAATCCTATCTTTGTAGACAACACATACCAAAAACTCCAAAAGATGTATAAAAAGAAACATTTCTTTAAATTCAATGTAGTGCGTAAAGTTCTATATAATTATAGCATTAAAAATACCTTTGAGAGGTGTTCCTTTAAGAGGGAAAATAAAATTTAATCATATAGATAAATTTTTAAAAAATCATGGAAATTTTTTTGATTGCGGTCACCATGGGATTAAAGAAGACCGTAAGTGTAAATTTAAGTTCAAAAGGCCTTACTCTATACACAAAGCATCCCAATTATGTGGAAAATTTTGTTTTTGATTGATCTTCCCACATAATTGGGATATGGTAGTATCCATTGAATCCATTTGTAAAATAGTATACATTATCCTTCTACTTCCTCATTAATATCATTTGTAAATGGTGTGAGAAAAGAATCGTTAATGCATACATCATTTAGCGCCCTATAATCTCTAAAAATTCTTTTTTCTCCTATTTTTAGTTGGGTCACTAACGAGATTACCCAAATCAAAATTTTCTATGGGGTAGTTCAATTTTGTTTTATCACCCTTTAAATCTTTCCCCCTACCATAGCTTTCATTTCGGGGTTCAATATGTATGAACACTTATTAATAGTCCTCACACCTTCTTTGAGATCAATGCACATTTATCCCGGGAAGGGTCTACTCCTTTCATCTCATTGAATTTAGTTGTGAAGACATCTTCATAATCTCAAAATAATTACAATATCTTTGACATCTCATGTTGTGTCTAATTATCTCCTATTGTTAAATTTATAGCTCCAGGGGTCCAATGTCTCATATCCTATTACAACAGTTCCACATATTATTTTTCCTTTTTATTTAGTATCGTATAACCTTATCTTTGCCTTTTTATCTAGTGTCTTTTCTCATTATCATGCTTTATTTTTCCTAAGTCATATTTAAATTATGCAATTGTTCCTCTTCTCCATTTTGCGCATCCCCTTTCTTCAAAAGTGGCTCAATGTGTTCTCGGTTCAAACATTTATTCTAGCTCTATCTAATCTTCATTTTCTAACTCGTTTCCTTCATCCTTATTATTTCCTACTCTTTGGCATAATTTTATTACATATTTTTTTGCTTATTTCCCTTCTTCTAGTATCATTGATTATGGTTGTGCAATCTGTCTTTTCTAAGTCATTTAATTAAGCTCCTATTTATTTATAGATTCCTAAAGCATAGGGATTTTCTTATCTTTTGGAATGTTATGTGAACCATGGGATTTTTATCTTCAAACATGAATTTTTAATTGAAATATTCTTGGACATCCCTCCAAGAGCACATTTCTCTTCTCCTTCCTTGGTGCACCACCATGCTTTGAGAAACGACGTGATAATTTTAGGGAAGATACAAACACACCGTTGTATTTCAACCTATTAGTATTTTCATACATCAAGGCATTCTTGAATATATAACTCTAAATAATGACTTGTGTAAAATATTGGCCATACCTTAGTTAATCGAGAAGGTAGTGCAAATCTTGCACACATCATGCCTACTACTTATGTGTATCCAAGGTTCTTCCTTATGTGCATCACCTATCATGTTGTTGTAACTCCTTTCGATTGTGTAATCCATTGTTTTTATCCTCATCTTTTCTTTTATTACATGCTCCTGGAATTTGATTAGAAAAGTATATAAGTTAGAGATGTCAAAGTATTACAAAAATTCTTTCTTCTACTTTTTTAGACCACCACCATTGGTCTGATTTCATGTTCTTTGTGCATGTAACGATTTAATTATACATATAAAAACCCCTTGATTGATGAGGCTACCTTCTGTGTGTGTGTGTGTGTGTGTGTGTGTGTGTGTGTGTGTGTGTGTGTGTGTGTGTGTGTGTGTGTGTGTGTGTGTGTGTGTGTGTGTGTGTGTGTGTGTGTGTGTGTGTGTGTGTGTGTGCACGTGTGTGTGTGTGTGTGCGCGCGTGTGTGTGCGTGTGCGTGTGTGTGTGCGCGCGTGTGCACGCGTGTGTGTGTGTGTGTGCGCTTGCGTGTGCGTGTGTGTGCGCGCGTACACCCCTTCCCGATTGTGTATTGCATTTCTTCTTCTATGAATAGATTCTTTGATTGCGAAGTGAGATGGATCTCCCAACTAGTACACAATGGTTGTGCCAAGTTACTAGAATCCCCACTTTCCCTTTCTCATTACTTTGGGACTTCTATTATTTCTTGATGATCCAATTTAAATAAAATTTTAGTATCATGCACATGGGGAGACAATGGATCTTTTGGAATGGTGTAGGAATTTTTCTCATTCTTATTCATGGGTATGAAAATGATATAATCATTTAGATGTGGTTCCATTATATTAGTTATCGTATTAATTCTCATATTTCCGTCATATGCCCATTTTTTACCAAGTAAAATAGGGTAGCGTGTTTTATTTATCTTCATGTTAATAACTTCAAAATATCCCGAAAACTAAGGTCTCATGCCTTTATTTCCACATCTTCCAGTTTCATAATTATATCTACTATGCCATAATCAACTAGACTCAATGTCACCGGATTTTATGTTAATGCAAGTGTACCCATAACTTCCCATATGGATAAAGGAATCATATTTATAGTGCTTCCAAAATTAAACATTGCATCTCTTATTTCATAGCCTCCAAGATTTATATTTATTTTTGTATCTAAATTCAATGGTCTCTTAGTTTTCATGTGCCAAATCAGCTTATTGTGGTACACAACTCCATTGGTTACAATTTCTAATATTTTTCTAAGTGTATTTGCTATATTATGAGAGATGTGATCATTATGCAATATATTAACTATTATAAGCAAGTCGGTAAGTGTAGCTACCAATCCATCTCATTTCGATTCATTCTACTTTCCCATAGACACATGCTTCAACTTATCCCATAGTCTAGCTTCTAGTCACCTTGTTTTATATATAATTCAACAATACCATTACCTCTTGTAGAAATTCCTTTTGTCTTATTTGGTCAAGGTATTTATCCTCATGTGCACACTATATTTGAGGCTCCTTAGGCATCTCCATATGTCTCAAGCCTTGTCCCTTTCTCTGCAATCTAAAGATGGCTTGTAGACTCACATACTCTTTGAGAACCACATCAATAGGATCAATATATCAGAAAAAAAATGGATACGTCTCTAGAGATGTAGTGAGTGTCCAAGGAAAACTAAAGATAAGTTTGATTTTTCGTGAGAAATTGGTCATGGTAGAAGTAGTGTAGGGTCAAATTTAAGGAGAAATATATGTCTACGAAGCCTAATATGCACTAATGATCTAAGTATCCTACAAGGTGATAAATGTTTTTTTGCCACATGCCTTGTAACAAGATTAGGTTTCTACATAAATAAATACAAAAGTAATCAACCAAAGGAATGCACTTGTTGTTTCGGGTGTGATAATAGAAAAGATCTAAATTTATACAAATTAAACTAGAAAATATGGATTTTAATTGATATATTCACAAAATATGGGATACAAATATAAAGTATTTAGAAAAAGCAACAATGTACAAGTGTAAGCACCTAACTTTGTACTAGTTATTTCCCATGTTGCTATTTTATTTGTTTATTTATCAATTATTGGTTTATATTAGATATTGTTAGCACACGTTCCTTGTGCTTGTTTGACTTTTGATGTGTTCCTCTCTATTATTATGTATTTATTTTATTTCATCTCTCTCTACCTAGTATCGATGTCTCCTCCCATATCCATCTCCTCTCATTTCTCTACTTTTATAAGATTTTTCCAACACTTTAATGTTACAATTCTAGTTTAATTTTTGTGGGTCTTTTAAAACCTTATTTCAAGTCTTAGGTGATATTACCCAATATTTTTTTAGAATTTCCCACATGTTGTATGCTAGGATGCACACCGATATAATCCTAATTTGATTCAATAAATCTTAAAAAACATGAGCACATTAGTGCATTTAGAGATTAAAGAACAAGGAATAATAAGTTGTAAAAATAAGGAGCTCATTTATTAGAGAAACTTCCCTATGCAAAAATGAAATTTTAGGCATTCGAGAGAAGATCATTGAGCATTTAGTTATTACATTTATTATAACATTAAAAGTGGTATGGGTTGGAAAAATTTCATTACACCGAGATACTTGCACAAATACATTAAATACTTGGTGTGTTGTTTTCCAAACCATTCAAAATCTTAGGGACATGATAATAATGAAGGGATAACACAAACTCCCATTTAATATTTACTTTTTTTTACAATTTTGCAAGGTGTTGTATTCACATTAGGGTTCCAAGGAAGGATATGGATTTCCAAGTGATCCGAAGTGAATTTTTGAATAGTGAGGGATGTTTTGGAATTACGAAGCGTATAAGCATGGTCGGGTAATCTGATTCGGCCTATATGAAATTTTCTATGGGTCCAGACATTCCACTAAAAGAGTACTATGGTTTATGTCAAGGTTTTCTCTTTGTATTTATTTTTTTGAGTATTTTTCACTTATGTGTTTATATTTTTTTTTTTGCATTGTATATTTCTAATCGCCATCTCTCAACTTACAAAATTTTTGTATCATTCTAAAATCTTATTTCTTCCAAGTATTCCGATTTCCTTATTTTCTATACTCTTACTATATTAATTTATATAAGTAAGTTTGATTTACTTATTTTTATGTGTATATATTTCATTATAATGTGTTGTATTTAGTTGTTGTACAATATTAATGTAAAACCACTTTCCACTTATACATAAAGTACATGTCTTATGAAAATCCAAAAATAACAATACACTTTGTGTCTTCTTACTTTATCCTCCTTGATGATAAAGGTGAAAGTGAATATACTAGCACATATATCTTAAATAAATATATCTACAAATGTTGAGGGATATCAATCTCAAAGCCATTAACTTATCGATTTGCATATAACATTGTTTCTCCAAGAAATTCCACCGACTAATAACAAATGGTACAAGTCTATCTAAACTAGTATGTTGGGAACAAATAAGTATTTATTGGAAAAAATGATCCAAAATCCATCGCATGGTCTAGATATTACAATATTTCAATTGAATGTTCCAAGAAAAAAGAAAAATATTAATTGATAGTTAAATAAACTTTAAGATTTATATTACGTTATGATAGTCAAATGGATGTCAAAGTTAATTTTAAAACTTAATTATTAATAACTCACATACATTATAATCAACCAACCTCTCCCATGGCTGTCAATGTAAGAATCAATCTTTAAACAATCGTATTCCCTTAGCCCTCAAAATTTATAACCATTTAATTTTGTCCATATTTACTTATAAGAATACATCGATCGATATGATCTATAAACATTAAATAGAGCTACACTTTTTTAATACCTTAATTTGAAGGGGTGACATTAAAATCAAGAGATGCACAAGTTTCTTTAATCACATGGCCATGCATAATTCGCAATGTGCACAAGTTGTAGAACAATTTTGTTGTGTAAGACCACCCAACAATACTTTGCACAAAAATCTAGGCCTTTCTCTATGCGTATCTCACATAGATCTTCAAAAACACATTCACATAGGGTTGAAAAGTTTCTCTAGGCTCCAATCCTTCACTCCATGGTCTAATCTATGTTTTGTGTAAAGAAAAATACCACAGATAACCATTTATTGCTACTTAGCACATTTTTGTTGATGTAAAATGTATCATAAACATCCATATTCTTCTACATCGGTATCTATCCTCCTAAATGACTTTATGGTGATTGTGTATATAGGGTTCCTTAGATAATATCATAAGTAATATAACCCAAAAAACTAGTGTGACTAGAATTGATCATTGATAATGGTTAGATGAAAACAATAGTTCTCTAAGTGGTCGATAAAAATTAACAAGATCAAGAGCTTAGAAATAAAAATGGATAAGTTTTCAAAGGTATGGTTATGGTATAAGGAATTGAAGATAGTATCACTATTCATGAAATATCAATGGTGTTGGAAGTAATGTGAGGTTAACTATAAGGGATAAGTATGCCAAAAGGAGCCTTATTCCAATTGTCCTAATTGACAAAATTGTTGCTCATGCCTTGTACAAAATTTTATAATCAACCAAAGTTGGAATACTTATTTTTCATGTGTGATTTGTTTTATACAAATTCACTTAGAAAAGTATGGATTTGGATTGAGATATGCAAAAAAAGGATATAAACATAAATGGATTCAAAAAAGAACAAAGTAAATTATATGCACCTAATTTTAATATGAGTTTAGTTATTCATAATGATAGTAATTTTTTTAATTTTAACATGTTCATTATTTTGTATTGTTTTATCTCCTAGCTATAGCTCTCATTTCACTTTTTTTATTCCCATTTTTCTATTATTTTAAACTATACTATATTGGTCCCAGTTTTGGCCCTTATTTATTAAATTTCCTACCCGGATTCTAATACAAGAAAGGATACATACATAGTGATTTAGAACATTTCAATATTTTAAAAAAGGAACAATAAGTTGTAAAAGGAAGGTTCACTGTAGCATTTTGTGCCAAAAGTAGATTTCAATCCTTAAGAGAAGATCATTGGAATTTAGTCATTATGGTGATTATAGAATATAGAGTGGTAAGGGTTGTAGCACTTGCATTATAATTGGCTACATACAAAATTTTATGAATGCTTGGTTTTTGTTTTCTAAAGTGTTGAAAATCATAGATTAATAATAATGGAGTGAAACTTTTTTAACTCCATTTACTTTTATTTTACTTATTGTAGTCACATTAGGATTCCAAGAAAGGAGAGTGATTTCCAACAATTGAGAAAAGTGGGTGAGGTTCATGGAGCTTAAGAAGATAAACATGTCACATTAAATTCACCATATATGAAACTTTCTCTCTTTTATGGTTCATCAAAGAGTGTTATAGTTTAAATCAAGGATCTCTCTTTGCATCAATTTTTTTGGGTCTATTTCGTCTCACTTTGTTTAGAGTTGCTTTGTGTTATATGTTTATGATGATTATGTCTCAAATTAAAAAAATATGTATCATTCTAAAACTATGTTTCTTCCAAATAGTTTGATTATTCCAATTCATTATACTCTATTACATTCATTTTCATAATGATGATTTACTTGGTTATATGTGTATGTATTTGATTACAATGTGCAATTATTAGTTGTATTGAAATCTTAATGTGAAACCACATTCCACATTACAAGAAATTAAATGTGTTGTTGTTTAGAGTTGTTTTGTGATGTAATTTTATGATGAATGTGCCTCAAATTACTACCAAATATGTATCATTCTAAAACCATGTTTCTTCCAAGTATTTCAATTAGTCCAATTTCGTATACTTCTAGTACATCCATTTTTATAACTAATTAGTTATATGTGTTTATATTTGATTACAAAAGTGTTGTTGTTAATAATATGATCTTATTGTGTATGTATTTAATTACATTATGCTTTCTTAATTATTGGTAAAGGGTTTTGGAGGGACCTTACCCAAGTTTACAAACAAAAGGCTAAACAACCAAGATAAGAAAAGTAAAGAGATGTGGTTTTTTGATCCATGGGGTTGACACCCCAACCAAAAGAGGAAAAAACAAGTAAAAAAAAAACAGGGGCCAACTACTACCTATAAAGAGCCTAGAAATAACAAACCGAAAATAAAAAAATAGTTATACAACAACACAAAAATTGTTGTTCCAAGAACAAGGAACCAACAACTACTAAAAACTTTGACAACCACCCTAAAAGCCTGGTAGAGTTTGAGGGAAATGGTGATGGTGGGATCCCAGTTTGATGCCTTGAACTTTCTTGTAATCTTTCCATTCTTCCAAGCCATATCCGAGATGCCACTGGAGTCACATATTTGTTAGATGTGTACCTATATAAGGTCCATTATAGCATTGTGCATAGCCAAGCAATTGTTGTATTTGTCCTCAAGAGTCTTAAACTTGGTTTCCAAAGAAGCAATTTCATCTTTGAGGCCTACGTTGGGGTCCGAGGCTTGCTCTTTAATAGTAGACTTAAGCAAGAAATCTACATTTTCTTCAAGGGTTTTAACCACATTAGCCTACATGTTAAATTTATTTTCTAAATTGGTGCCAACATCAATATCGGGAAAACAAGGGGGCTATCATCTACCACAATTTCTTCGCCCTTCGTGCCAGAGCCCACAACTTCCTTACCTTTATGCTACTATGGAGAACCCTTTTTGGGGTGGCTCCGAGACAGAGTCTCTGTACATTGGATTTTTAGACCAGATACGGGTTTGCTTAGGGAGGGGAGAAACCACAATAGGGCAAGGGTCATTTCCAACAACACTAGACATGTACTGACTAATGAGATATATGACACCCTGATGGAGAGGGATAGTCCTCTTATGGCCCTGAACTTCAAGAATGGATTTTTCCATTGACTTTAGAATGTAGTAGGAGAGGCTTACCTTCACCTTGCACCTAAAGTGGTTGAGTAGGACCAGATGATACTACGGAACGGTGGAGAATATCCCTTCTAAAGTGACATAACATACCATCATCTGTGTCACCTCATCATATGGCTATGGGATAGAAGAAACCAAAATTCCCTCCTTTTTTATGTCGAGCATTTCTCCATCATCCAAAAATAACCTTTCTTTTGCTTCCTTATTTATTTTGTTCTTGAAAAATTTATTCCCTTCCATGCTAAGACCGGTAATAATTCCTCGGTGATTTGGAAGCTCTTATCTCCAAAGGAGACATTACAATCTTAATTACATTATGTTATTGTTAGTTGTATTACAATCTTAATATGAAACCACATTTTATGTTACAAGAAAGTCAATGTGTTTTTGTTTAGAGTTGTGTTGTGTTGTATGTTTCTAATGAGTGTGCCTCAAATTTCTACAAAATGTGTATCATTCTAAAACCATGTTTCTTCCAAGTATTTCCATTAATAAAATTTCCTATACTTCTAGTACATCCATTTTTATAACTAATTAATATTTACTTAGTTATATGTGTTTATATTTGATTACGAGTGTTTTTCTTAGTAGTACAATCTTAATGCCAAACCAAAATTTGCATTACAAGAAAGTAAATGTGACTAGAGTTTTTTTGTGTCATATAATTTTGATGACTTTGTCTTAAATTGTGAAAAAAATATGTATCATTCTAACATTGTTTCTTCTAAGTATTTCAATTAGATTAATTTTTAATACTCATCGTATATTCATTTTTATAATTAATTATGATGTACTTAGTTATATGTGTTTTTGGTGTGAGTTATTTTCCACATCAATAGGTAAGTCATCTCACTTAGGTGAGATTGTAGGTCCACGTGTCATTTAGGGGTCATTATGAGATTCTCTTACGTGTCATTGCATCATATGGAGTTACACTTCTATTCTGGGAATGTAACTCCCCCTCTCCACTCAATTTGTCATGATTGTAGCACTAGGGGTTACTCAACACCTCCTATATGTACACCCCTTTGGATCTATGAGACAAAGAGATATTTTTGTGGATTATAATGAGGTTCTGCCCATGTTTTGAATCCTTGCATGCACATTTAGTTGATGCTCAATCCTCTTGAGATCTCCTCACGTTTTCGTTCGCACATCCATTGATGTGCACATCATATCCTCACATTTCATATTTCGAACCCTCTTTCATGGTATCAGAGTGGATCTTGTGGATCCATGCACTCCTCGACATTTTTCATGCATTTTTTGGCTTTTGGCATGATATTCAGCTCTTGTTGTGTGTGTCGTAATGGATATTCTGATTGTGCTCTTCTTGCATTGATTTCAGTGCTTATAACTCCACTCGAGTTCTTTTTCATGTGTTCGTTGTTATTTCTTTTGTTTTTCAGGTTTAGTGTCTTTCACCACTCAATTCTTTGAGGTTGCATGTGTGTTTGGAGGTATTGTGCAATTTCAGGTTGTAGTTATTAGTTAATCTATTATTTCTTCTCTACAAATGGGTTTATGGCTGCTTCGTTGGGTTTTACATCCAGTCTTTGACCGCTTGCCCTCCCGGTGTGACTCGACCATCCCTTGCACTGCATTCTGCTTGACCTTTTCTTCGTTGGATCCCATGCTTCATGTTGGTTCTGCCTTGCTTCTACAATAGGTTCATGCCTCTGTTGTCGTTTGCTTGACCTTATGCATAGGCTGACCTTGGCTTTGAGTTTTCTCAACGTGGCCATGCATTGATCTTACCTCCTATTGCTATTTGCTCCATTCGCCATGCCTCTACCCTTGTATTTCTGCCAAACTTTAAACTCACCCTTCCTCTCTAGTCGAGTACTCGGTGGTTGATTTCGAATATGTTGATTTTCTCGTTCATAGTTTTGTGGGAACCTTGGTCTTCAAGCTACGTGTTGTGCGTTCGGTCGTGGATCCTTCAATTTTCTCGACCTTGCTATTTTTGTTGGATCGGAAGAATTCGTGGATGCTTCCCCTGTGCTCATCATGGCTCCTCGTAGTTGCTCTCACTCCTCTAATTTGTTAAAGGGGGTTCGCCATCACACGTTTAAACATTTGTGACCTTGGCCTCGCTTGCATTGGAATCTTGTCATTTCAGGCCCCACTCGGTCCCATCCCGATTTGGATCGATGCGTGGAACTGATTTTTGACCATCCTTGCATCCGTTACATGGAATTCATGTTGATTCACTAATATTTTAGAGATTTCTCCTAAGAATTCCTGCATAGCGACCTTGACATCCGACAACTTGGCCCATGTTCCACATTATGCCCAAACTCCACGAGGTCCCTCCAAACCACTCGGTGCATCGAGCCACCCGAGCCCATACCCTTTTAGTATTGTTTGGAGGTGAAAAAAACCTTTTTAATGTTTTAAGGTGAATTTTTTTATTTCATGGCATTGTAATAATTTTAGATTCATTTTGCTTGTAATGAATGTCCTTCCTTTAGTGTCAAAGATGGAGGGCGAGGTCTAGGGTTGGTAGGAGGCTATTCCCCCCTCGCAAGAAAAATAAATCCTATATGAAATTTGATGTCATTTCTAATGAGTACAAACATGACACCATTTACACGCATTTTAAGCACTTTTTAAATGAGTTTGCAGAGTTTATTGGCTTTTTCCATCAATTGGGAATCATTTTTTTGCTATAACTTTTGACTCACTCGCTTGCTCGATTTTGAGCACTTCCTTAGTAAATATTACATGATTTTTTGCACACTACATGATGTGATTGTCATTTTTGTAAATGCACTACTTTATAAAATGTCACATTCAGGGGGTCACTATTACTCTTGGGTGTTATATTACACATGAGCATTTATCATCCGAGTCGATGTCTTGCATTTATGCACCTTACACTTTTGATTCTACATCATGGAGGGTGATCTTTCCAGACTTGAGCACCACTAGATTGCTTTAAAGCCTCTGTCACTTCTTCTTGGGAGAGAGAACTATTCATCATGGCATGCTTCTATGGAACACTACTTCACCTACGAGGGTCTTTCACACTTCCTTCTTGGGCCAGTTCTTGCACCCACTAATCATCGTCGTCTTGAGGAATTTCTTGACACTCACGACCATGTTTTTGGTCACTGAGGATGCATGTCTTGAAATATCTCCGCTTTCACGTGGCAGGATCAGATCCTCCCCACCGTATCTGGAGCATCTTTCAATCCCTCTATGAAGACCCTTCAAATAATGTCATCGTTTTTGTTGTTATTGATCCATTGGTCTCCTCTTATTATTCGTGTGATGACTGCTCAACCGACATGAACTCACTTGGTTCTACTTCGATGACAAGGATTTTTCTCCCGCTTTGATCTTTGAGAGTACTATAGAGGACTTATCTCCTCTTTCTCTCACTATTCTAGAGAGTGTTGTCACCCCTCCCATCTCATCAGACATTGAGCAGTCCCATACTCAGCCTCATACAATCATTGCACCCACCTCCTTTCCACTTTCAGTGTGCGAGGCCCCTTTCACTCCTCTACCTTCATTGGATGACTCATACATGTCCGACATCGCTCTTCTATTTGTCGAGCCCCCTCATTGGGACGAGTATCTTCCTGACCTTGGTCATCTTTTTGCAGAGCCCACTTGTGATGCACTATAGGTTTCTCATCCATCTACAAGTGTTTTGGAGGATTTCATCATTTCCACTTTGTTGGAGTGCCCATTCAGGACTCTTATCACTTCTACTTTTCTCGAGTTCTTCATTGATCCACCCTTGCTTGTGGATCCGTTTTCTATTGTGGGGGTTGTTTTGTTTCCTTCACATCACTTAGAAATAATTTATGCGGGTGTTCACTCTTCACAATCTAAAATTTCTACGCATGTGGCATTACCTTCGGTTTATTGGTGATCACTTGCTAGACCTATGACACACTTATGTGGACCCAAAGTTCTTCATGTTGTTGCCTTTGGTTTCCTCTGTAGAGTAGGTGGAATTTCAACACATCATTTCTGTCCTTCCTACGTATAGGCACACGGTTCGGTGTGAGTGGCTCTTCTTCAATCTAGAGGCAAAGGATCTTATCATCGACATTCTTCTGGGAGACCTCCTAGAGCTGCAGAGTTCAGATCCATCCATGGAATATTTTTCATTCCTCTTGTCTCCCTCTTCTTCTCTCTTCTTCTTCTTTATGAGAGATTTCCCCTTTGTACATGAGTACCTTTTTAGGCTCGTCTATGGCCGGGACCCATATTTGGCATCTTTCTTAGATTAGAGAGTGTGTTGTTCTCTTATGGTGGATGTTTTTCCCACTGGGTTTTACTTCACTGCTTGGGATTATTTCTTGTACATGGGTACCTCATCGCCTTTATCTTCTGGGACCCATTTCTCATTTCGACTTTCCACCTCATCCTAAGTTACGATGAAGGGGTTTGTTAGTGTGAGTTATTTTCTGCATCATCGGTGAGTCATCTCACTTATGGGAGATCATAGGTCCACGTTTCATTTATGGGTCATTATGAGATTCTATTATGTGTTAGTGTGTCATATGTGTCATTGGGAGTTACACTTCTATTATGGGGATGTAACTCTCCCTCTCCACTTGATTTTCCATGATTGTAGCACTAGGGGTTACTCAACACCTCCTATATGTACACCCATTTGGATCTATGAGACAGAGAGAGAGTTTTGTGGATTATAACAAGGTTCTCGCCCATGTTTTGAATCCTTGCATACACATTCGGTTGATGCTCGCTCCTCCCGAGATATCCTCACCTTGTCGCTCACACGTCTATTGATGTGCATGTCGTTCCTCGTGATCCTCACATTTTAGATTTCAAACCCTCTTTCAAGATTTATATTTGATTACAATGTGTTCTTGTAATTCTTAGTAACATATTAATGTCAAATCACACACCACATTACAAGAAGGTAAATGTGTTGTTGTTTAGAGTTGTTATGCAATGTATATTTTTTTATGACTATGTCTCAAAGTGGTCTCAAATTGCGACAAAATATGTATCATTTTAAAATAATGTTTCTTCCAAGTAACATGATTGGTCCAATTTCTTTTACTCGCTTATATGTGTTTATATTTGACTACAATATGTTGCTAGTTGTGGTAGAATCTTAATATCAAACTACATTCCACATTATAAGAAAGTAAATGTCTTGTGAAAATCCACAAACTAACAATACATGTTGCATCTCCTTACCTTAGATTCCTCAATGATAAAAGCCAAAGTGTAAGTGTGTGTGGGTATCAATATCAAGGTTGTTATATTGGATAAATCCTTTTCTTTTTTATACCGAATGGTAACAAATGATACTTGATCTATTTGCACAACCGTGTGGAGCAAAAAAATATTTATAGGAAAAAAGGGCTTCAATCTCCATTACATGGCTAAGATAATACAAATTTTCAACCAACTTCTAAGAAAAAATAAAAAATCTACTAAGTAACAATCAAATGGACATCCAATTTAGAAACTAATTTTTCTTATAATAAGTTGATGAACATAAAATTTAAAACGAATATGTATTTATTAACAATTTACATACATTATGATCTACCACCACCATCCGCACCCTCCCCCATTGCCCCTCGCTTGGGCCTATCGACATAATAATCACTCGTTAAACAATCTTATCTCTTATCTCTAAAACTTATAACCATTTACTTAGAATCATACATCCACTAATACAATCTATGTGCTTTTTAGATTTTATTTTGAAGGGATGATATTTAAATTAAAAAAACATTGATCGTGAAAAGTAAATCCAAAGAAACTCTTACAAGGAAGAGAATTTTGCTCTGGGTTCTCTACTAGGGTTTGAGTGTTATGCTTAAGTCTCATGCACTGCATCGCCTATCATACCACCTTTTTTGATCAAAGTGGGACATTCATTTAGCTATTTATTGCTCTTAATTACATTTTTCACTTTGTTTGGGTGGCGGTGCTTGCTATTTTAATGGAGACAACCAGTATTCCTCCATCTTTTGATGTAGGTTTAGGCGGCGGGAAATTGAACAACCATGCCTCCAGTAAAGAAAGGAGTTCACAATTTTTTCCCAAAGTTTTACGATGAGGTAATGATCATCCTTTGCCTAAGCCTGACGTTGTTTTAGATTTACCTTAGTTTGAAAATACTTGCTCTTGGCTTGAATCTTTTACTTTGGTTGCATATTTTGTTGGTTGTTCCCCTAGAGAGTATCCTCAAATAGTGGGTTCACAACCACTGAAAAGGTCATGGTGTCAAACTTGAGGGTGTTCAAAACCTTACCAAGGGTTTTTTCCTTTTTCGTTTCTCTAATCCCGAGCATTACAAGGCCATTGTCAATCATGGCCCCTAGTTTATTAGGAACACTCGGTGATTTTTTCCCCATGGATGCGTGATTTCCAAGTTTTTGAACATGTTAAGCTTAAAGTTCCCATCTAGGTGGAATTTCCTAGTTTACCACTACCCTTGTGGAATTTTGTGGAAGACCTAGTCAAACCCATTGGGCATTTCATTTGCCATGAGCCAAATAAGTTTTATGTAGCTTGTCTAAAGTGTCGGGTTTGTGTGGAAGTGAACTAGCCAAAAACCTCAAGGAAACCATTAATATCTAAGTAGGTGACACTAGATTCTATTAGCGTGTCCTTTATATTAATTTTCCCAACACTTGCTTCTGATGCTAGTCCTTTGACCACATGATTTCGGAATTTTTGCTAATGGCCTCCTTGGTCCCGCCTGTCGCTGAAAAGAAATATTTCAACCCCAAGTTAGCCTCTTCCATTGGTGAGGGTTGGACTATTGTCACTCATAATAAAAATCCTAAACCCCGATTGTCTTTTTATCGGCCCATTAGAGGGTCTTCTTCGGCATTGTCTCCCATGTCTAATAAGATACTTGTGGCTCACCCTCCTATGCATCATTCCCCCTTGTGGTGTCAACCATTTCACCTACGCCCGTGATTTCATAATCTATTCCTAATGTAAACTTTGAAATTTATGGCTCCATGTCCATGCGTAGGAATTCTCATAGCCCCTCTCCTCTAGAGGATGAAGAATATGTCCTGTCGCAGAGGCATCCTTTTTCAGATAAGTGATTATGTTCCTTTTTCAAAAATTGTTGGTTCTTCCATTTCTATGAATAAGTTTTCCGTTTTGGGGGACCTCGAGGAGGAACTATGAATGAACATTGATGTTTCTTAATGATTGCATTCTCTTAGAATGTTCACGGGCTTATTGAATCGGCTCGTTGTTACATGATTAGGGATGGTTGTCAAAATTTTGGTCACATGCATGTGCTCTATCTGGAGAAGGTTAAGTTGGATGGTTTCCTTCTCCAGGTTGTTGCTCGTACTATTATCTGGCCAGTGTCATTTGTCATCATTCCAATCATGAGCCTAGGAAAGGGGGTGTTATTACTCTTCTCTCTCCTTCTCTGTAACATTCTATTATTTCTTGGGGTTCTGACCCCTTGCATCGGGTTGTGTGGTCCCTTTTTGATATGCATAATCAGATTTTTGGTATTGCTAATATTTATGCTTCCAATGATGTTGTTGAGTGATCTTTACTTTGGTGATGGCTTGCTGATGAGATTCCTAACACACATTGGATCCTATGTGGGGATTTTAACATGGTGGAATCTATTGATGATAAATTGGAGTGTCTTCCTATGCGATGGTGTGTGGGGAACAAGAAGCGTGGTTTTATATGCACAAAAAACTTGGAATCTCTGATCTTAACCACTGATTTTGGCATTCCTCTGATGCCCCTTAGTTCACTCCGGTGAAAATTCTGCAAGGTGATGACAGAGTTCTCAAATGTCTTGATCGTGTATTCCTTTTTAAACAACAAGTGTTTTATTTCTCCTCCACTTACTGCGATCCTGTTGTTGTCTGGGAAGGAACTCTTCTCTCAGATCATCTGCCGCTTTTTTTGGAAATTCATTGGCATCCAACTCCTTCCAAACCCCATAACTCTCAATTCTACCTTAACACTGCTCACCTATAGCATAAGAGAATTGTGGATCACATTCTACATGTTTGGAACTTGGTTGAGCACCCTTATGGTTCAGATAGGTGGATTGTTTGGTGGCAGGATGCCATTAGCAGAGTCGTGTCCTTTCTTCATATGTTTTGGAAACATGCTACGTGATTTAGACAAAGAGCATATAATACCTCTTCCCAAGAATATGTTAGAAGCTCTAGATCCCTAGACCACTCTCCCTTCAATACTTGCCTTCAGACCGAGGTGGCCTAATGGCGACACAAGCTCAATATGGAAGAATTTTATCAAGCCCAAGGAGAAAAAATTAGAGCTCGGTTGCTTTGGCTCAAGATAGGTTACCGAGTTACCAAAGATTTATTTGTTTCCTTCACCTCATCATGCCCGCAATTCTATATGGGCTATCAATGTTTCCACTAGTCACCTCACTACACTCCTGGATGTCCTGTAGGCCTTTGTGAAACACTACCATGGGGTTTTTGTTGCACAACCTTACACTCCAAAGAGGGATGTTGCTTTGCTTCAAGTGCATCTAGGTGGTTCCTTAAAATCTTTCTGAGACTCATAGAATTTCCTTTGATTGTCCACTTTCTGTCTGATGACCTCAAGGAAGATGTCATACAAATGAAAATCGACAAAGCTCCTGGTATCAATGGATTTCCATGCGAGTTTATCAAGTGTTATGGGATATTGTTGGTCTGACCTTCATCATGTGTATTGTGAAGCTATGGCCAACAATTCTCTTGGGGCTTTGATCAATCAAGGCAATATTAAGTTTATTCTTAAGGCCGAGATCCTGAACTCATCACTAGTTGGCGGTCGATTACTCTGTTGAACGTTTCATACAAGATCATTTCCAAATCCTTAGTTGTTCAAATCCATAATATTTTTTCTCTTATTGTGCAAAGCGAGAAAACTAGTTTCATCAAGAGAAGATTCATTCTAGATAACATCATTTTTGTCTGGGAAGGCATGGAGTGGGCCTGATTGTCTGATCAAAAGGATCTCTTCATCAAAATTGATTTTGAAAAAGCTTATGATAGGATTGAATGGACCTTCATTATTGTTATGCTATAAGCTCTTGGTTTTCAGTCCCGTGTTTATCTAGTCTATCAACATGCTCTTCCAAGATGCTAAAGTTAGGTTTTCCATTAGTGGTGTTCACTCGACATGTTTGAGCTGCACAGATCCATTCGGCAAGGTTTTCCCTTAGCTTTGATGCTTTATGTGCTTGTTGCAGAGGGTTTCAATTATCTTCTTACCAAGTTTTCTTCACAAGGGTTAGTTAAGGGTATTTCTCTTCCTAATTATGATCTGCAACTTATTAATGACCACTTTTTTTATGACTCCTTATCATTGTCTAAAATGAAGAGTTAGTTATCAACACCTTACGCTTCTTGGATATTTTTACTTGGCCTCAGGTTCCTCCATTCAATAGAAAAAGACTCAATGCTATAGACATTCTATGGATCCTATGCCTCATAGGTTGGAAGGTCATGCTTGGTAGTGGATTCAACCAGGGTTCAATTCAAGTTTCTAGGCATTCCTTTTGCTTTCCAGGCTACTCCTGCTACTTTTTGGTCTTATGTTGTCCAATGAGTTGAGAAAAAAATTACTTATTGGATTACTGCCTCTCTCTTGCTGAAAATTTTCATATTTTCTCTAAGGTCCTCATAAATACTCATGTTTACTATTCTTCATGTTGGGCACCCTCTAAAGATGCGTATACTAAGTTGGAATTTTTTTTTAGAGATTTCTTATGGGAAAACACTAGAAATCAAAAAGGCTTCCACATAGTGGCTTGGGACATTTGTTACTCTCCTAAAGAGTCGGGTGGATTAGGTCTCATTGACATTCAATTGTAAGGCATTACTCTTAGCGTTAAATGGATTATCAAAGGTTTAGAGGGTTACGAGGCATAAAAAATTTTGCTTCGTCATTGCATCTGTCAAGGGGCCCCATTTGGAAAAAATACTAGAAATATTTAGGTTTGCAAAGTTTGTTGCTCTCCCCTGTTCTAATCAAAATTGGAGGAACATTTGTTATGAAAAGAATCTAGAAGGATTGGGAATTGGTCAAACCCCAACTAAGTTGGGTGGGGGATGGTTTCGAGACCAGAGCTATCCATTAATCTGCACTCTTTATGGTGGTCTCAAATGGTTAATTTTTAGAATGTTCCCTTTGTTATGGTCCCATGGGTTAAAATCCTTGATTTTTAAGCATGGAATCAAATTGCTTGGGGATATTTTCTGTAAAGCCACCCATGCTTGGAAACATTGGGTTCTTCTCAAAGTGCAATTTAACCTCAACAATGGAGATAAATAATCTATTAAGGAAATTCGAATGCCATACCCGAGGAAATTATTTACAAAATTGGTGTTTCTTCACCTACTCAATGGTGGTGTGATTAGCATTGGCCCACCGTGACTCCTTCAAACAAGTACAAACAATGGATCAGCTACTAGCTTCTTGCACCTTCACACATTACTTTTGATAAATTGAATACAACCCGGAAGCTCAACTCCCCACATAAGGTATGAAAGTATAGATTCAATAACATTTGGAAAGCTCGATAGAGCCGAAAATGCTCATTTCCTCTGGTGCCTTCTTTACTTAGGGCTTTCCGTTTAGCAAACATTTGCAACATCTTGGGATTACTAATCCTTTGTGTCTTGTGTGTCGGTGTACTAAAACCCTTATGCATTTGTTATGGTTTTTCCCACTTTCTCGCTTTTCTGGAAGTGGATTCACTCCCTCTTCCAACCTTTGTATTAGGAAATAAGGGATAAAATATGTGGAATAATCCCTCACATAATTGCAACAGTAGAAACTAATATGCAGAAATTATTATAGATCTCAAATAAAATTACAGAATAAAATAACACAACACAAAGAGAGTATTTAACGTGGTTCACCCAATTTGGGCTACGTCCACCAAGAATCACTTGCTCAGATTTTATTACAAGCCACCACTCTCTCAATACAATACCCAGATCCATTTGGAGCTATGCTCAACAAACTCTACAGAATTCACACCCGAATTCAAAACACATCTGCAATACATTTACTTGTACATCTATCATATGCATAAGACCATATAAATAGACAACTACTTAAGCAGTTTTACAAAACCGTGGGTATCAAAACCATGGGAAAAACCCGTCCCATAAACCTATGGGTCAAAAAACTCACCCATATGAGAAGAGCATGTTTCCTGATATGTCGGGTGCATTTTTCGAGGCCAAAAAAATTTACGCCTAAATTTTTTTTTTTCAGGGTGTGCCCAACCCTCGCTCGAGGCTTGGCGAGGATACATGAAAAGTGTACAGTACTCTTAGTGTACAGTCTTCAACACTTTCACACATGAAAATAGGCTCCACAACCTAACAATCTCCCACTTGGAGACTAGTTTTCCTTTGAGCAAGCTTCTCAACCCTTCACTAGTTTTTGTGAAGACCAACCAAAGTTGAACACAACTTTAGTTTTTCCCTTGTGACCACCTTGGTCATCATGTCTACAGGATTCTGACTAGTATGAATCTTCTCCAACTTCAACTTCTCTTCCTCCAAATTTGTCCTAATGAAATGGTACCTTAATTGTATATGCTTCATCCTGGAGTGGAAAGCAGAGTTCTTAGCTAGGTGTATAGCACTCTGACTATCACTATGCAACTTACATTCCTCCTGCTTATGCTCCAACTCCTCAAGCAATTGTTGTAACCAAATCATCTCTTTTCTTACCTCTGTTGCAGCAACATACTCAGCCTCTGTGGTTGACAAAGCCACCAACTTCTGTAGTTGTGAAATCCAGCTCACTGCTGTCCCACCTATAGTGTAAATATAACCTGTCATGCTCCTCCTACTGTCTACATCTCCAGCCATGTCTGAATCTACATAACCACGTAAAGTGGTGTCTGATCCACTGTAGCACAAAACTACCCCCATGGTCCCTCTCAAATACCAAAGGATCCACTTTACTGCTTGCCAATGCTCTTTACCTAGATCACTCATAAATCTACTCACAACTCCCACTGCATGGGCAATATCAGGCCTAGTGCACACCATATCATACATCAAACTGCCAACTACTGATGAGTAAGGTACCTTGGACATCTAGTTTCTTTCTTGCTCTGTCTTGGGACACTGCTCCTTTGATAACTTAAAATGGCCTGCCAAAGGAGTCCCAACCAGTTTAGCATCCTGCATGTTAAACCTATCCAATACCTTCTTAATGTACTCTTCCCGAGATAAAGTCGCTTCCGTTTCTTCCTATCTCGAGTTATCCTCATACCAAGGATTTGTCTGGCTGCCCCAAAATCCTTCATATCAAAGGATTCACTAAGTTGTTTCTTGAGTACTTTTATTTCCCGCATGTTTTTACCTCGTAACCAACATGTCATCTACATACAAACATAGGATAATATGACTTCCATCCTCAAATTTCTTTGTATACATGCAAGGGTCAGAATGACATCTAATATAACCTTGCTCCATCATGAAGCTATCAAACTTATTATACCATTGACGTGGAGCTTGTTTCAAGCCATACAAGCTCTTCTTCAGTTTGCACACCATCTCCTCTTTACCTTTGACTTCATATCCTTCTAGCTGCTGCATATATAGCTCCTCCTCCAAATCACCATGGAGAAATGCAGTCTTTACATCTAACTATTCTAAGTGCAAGTCTTCTGCTGCCACTATTCCAAGAACAGTTTTGATAGAAGTCATTTTTACTACAGGAGAAAAAATCTCATCAAAATCTATACCTTGTTTCTGTGCAAACCCCTTAACCACCAACCGGTCCTTATATCTTTTTTTCCTCCTTCTTCATTTTTAACTCTGTACACCCACTTGTTCTGCAATGCTCTTTTGCCTTCCGGTAGCTTCACCAAATCCCAAGTATGGTTCTCCATGAGAGACTTATGCTCCTCATCCATGGCTTGCTCCCACTTCTTACTGGCATCTACCTACATTGCTTCATCAAAGCTCTCTAGCTCTCCACTATCAGTGAGTAATAAATAATAAAGAGAAGGAGAAAAACGTTCAGGTTCTTTTCTTACCCTAGAAGACCTCCTCACTGTAGGAGTTTGGGGTTCCTATTGAGTAGGTTCCTGAACTGATTCATGTGTCACTTTCCCATCCGAAAGATCCTCTACCACTGCATATTCTTTCTTGGATTCTTCCCTATTTTCTTGCAATCGCTGCGCTATACATGAATTTCTCATTAAAGACCACATCCCTAGATCGAATGATTTTCTTGTCCTTAATACTCCAACATTTATATCCAAAGTCATCACCACCATAACCAATGAAAGTGCATTTTTCTGATTTAGCCTCTAGCTTGGTCCTATCATCCTTGTCTATATGAACAAACACCTCACATCCAAAGACTCTAAGAAATGAATAATCAACTTTCTTACCATACCAAGCCTCCTCAGGTATGCCTCCATCCAAGGAACTTGAGGGTCCTCTGTTTATCAAGTACACCGCTGTGCTCACCGCTTCTGCCCAAAAAGAAAGAGGCAGTCCTGCATGTAACCTCATGCTCCTAGCACGTTCCATTATTGTTTTGTTCATCCTTTTTGATACCCCATTCTGCTGCGGAGTTCCTGGAACCATCTTTTGCTGCTGATTCCATTCTTAGAACAATAATCATTAAATTCATTACTGCAATACTCCCTCCATTATTTGACCTAAGACATTTTAGCTTAAGACATGTTTCATTCTCTACCAAGGATTTCCATTTAACAAAAGTGTCAAATACATCAGATTTGTTTCTAATAGAATAAACCTAAACTTTCCTTGTTACATCATCAATAAAAGTAACATAATAACTTGAACCCCAAGAGATGATACAAATGCCGCCCCACACATCGAATGCACCAGCTCTAACTTACTCTCTTTCTTTGTAGGTCCAACCTTGAGAAACCTTACTTGCTTCTATTTCCTATATATGCAGTCCTCACGGAACTCCAAACCTATTTACGTATATCCGAGAAAAATTCTTCTTTATGATGTCCATGCCTTTATGGCTCATATGACCGAGCCTATAGTGCCATAATGTTATATCTGCATCTCGAAGCCACAAGATTACAATCATTAGTGCTATCGGTGGTTAAATACAAGGTTCCAACCTTCTTACCTCTTGCCACCACAATATCACCCTTAGTAACCTTCCAAGAGTTAGCTATAAATATCACAAGACAACCATCACTTCCTAATTTCCCTGCTGATATCAAATTTCTCCTTAATGTAGGTAGGCACATGTCCGACATGCTTCAATAGCCATGTATTCCCATTTTGCATCTTAACCTCGAATAGAACCTTTTCCAACTATCTTAAGGCTCATCATCACCAAGAAAAACATGCCCAAAATCCCCTTGAAAATAATCAACAAAATAATGCCCCGAATCTAAAACCCAAGATTCAGTAATATTATGCAAAGAAAAAATCAAAGCATCCTTACATATATTACCCGATGCCACATTTGCCTCCTTGTTTTCTTCATGTTGTTTCTTCTTATCCCGAAGCTCCCAATAGTCCTTCTTTACATGCCCAGGCTTTCCACAATTCTAGCATACAATCTTGTTCTTGGATTTTGACCTTGCCCGATCTTTTGATTTTCCACGGTTTCCTCTATTCTTCTGTCTCCCTCTAGTTTCCACTGTCAAAGCATTCCCTGAAGTAGAAGATTCCCAGAGCTTTTCTTCACATTTCCTCGCTTAGAATCACCCCTACAACATCCTCAAACTTCAACTTTGAGTTAGCTGGAACCGAGTTACTTACCGCCATTACCAGGCTATTCTAACTCTCAGGTAAAGAGCACAAAATTAATAAAGCCCTAACTTCTTCATCAAATTCTATTGTAACCAAAGCTAGCATATTCACAATCGTATTGAAATCATTTAAATGATCTACTACTGAACTATTCTCAAACATCTTCATATTAAACAACTTTTTCATTAAAAATATCTTGTTAGAGGAAGAGGGTTTTTCATACAACTTCCCTAATGCATCCATTAGATCTTTTGTAGTCTTTTCCTTTGAAACATTAAATAATACCGAAGATGCAAGACACAGCCGGATTGTCCCAAGTGCCTTCCTATCTAGCAAATCCCATTCCACATCTATCATACTCAAGGGTTTGTTCACCTTCTCAGACAGTGGAGTATAAAGATCCTTCTGATAAAGGTAATCTTCCATCTACATCTTCTAAAGACTGAAATTCTACCCGTTGAATTTATCAACCCTAGATCTTCCTTCATCTGCCATAGCTCCCACTCAAGCTAAAAAATTTCCCTACGATTCAACACTTCAGCAAACCAAACCAGGCTCTGATACCAATTGTTAGGAAATAAGGGATAAAATATGTGGAATAATCCCTCACAGAATCGCAATAGTAGAAACTAATATGCAGAAATTATTACAGATCTCAAATAAAATTACAGAATAAAATAACACAACACAAAGAGACAGTATTTAATGTGGTTCACCCAATTTGGGCTACGTCCACCAAGAATCACTTGCTCAGATTTTATTACAAGCCACCACTCTCTCAATACAATACCCGAGATCCGTTTGGAGCTATGCTCAAAAAACTCTCTGAAATTCACACCGGATTCAAAACACATATGCAATACATTTACTTGTACATCTATCATATGCATAAGACCATATAAATAGACAACTACTTAAGCAGTTTTACAAAACCGTGGGTATCAAAACCATGGGAAAAACCCATCCCATAAACCTATGGGTCAAAAAACTCGCCCATATGAGAAGAGCACATTTCCCGATATGTCGGGTGCATTTTTCGAGGCCAAAAAAATTTACGCCTAAATTTTTTTTTTCGAGGCTACGCCCAACCCTGCGAGGATACATGAAAAGTGTATAGTACTCTTAGTGTACAGTCTTCAACACTTTCACACGTGAAAACAAGCTCCACAACCTAACACTTTCCACCCTAAACCCTTCACTGGGAAATTGCTTTACTTGGGGACTCGGTTTTGCTTCCCGTAAATTTTTTAAAAATGACAAGTTTTTCGTGCAAAAAATTCCTTTCGAAATTTTGAAGATTGTAAATGAATCTATTTTTAATCAAACTTTGCTTAGCTTGAAGTTTTTGTGTATGTTAAAACTGGAATTATTGCTCATGTGTTGCTTTAGATCCAGCCTCAAGCAGATAAAATTATTCTTAGAAGTGGAACATCTTCAAAATCTTTTCACCCACCGGGTAGCACCCCCTGCTCTCTATCATTCAAGTTCCATCTCTACCGTGGCGACAGTCCCTATCTCCCCCTCGGCCTCAATCTCGTGGTCAAGGTTCTCGTCGCGATATTGTGTTTAGGCTCAAGACCTGATCCCTCCCCTCCATGAAGGTAGGACGGTGGCATTTTCCAAAGTGGCTTGATGATGATGGTTGGGGGTCCTCCACTCCAAGTTGGTGATGGCTCTGGGCTGGGGGCTCCTCCCTCCTGTCACAATAGTGGTAATGGCTCTAGGTGTCCTTCCTCCCCTTCGGCCTCTACTTCTGACAGGTGCTCCCCACGATAAATGACATGATGATTTGAATTGTGATTAGGGAGATGGGTGGGATCTTGTGTCATCTTCTAATGAACCCCATGTTATGTTTTGGGGTGATGCTTCATGCAGTCACCACCTCCACCTCCTCAACCATCCACCATGTTCGTTTTTTCTCAAGTTAATTCTCTTCTCTATGGTTTTTCACATTTGTGACTTGCTCTCTATTCATATGCTTTTTGTATCATGTGGCACGTGTGTGCACTGGTGTGAATTCTACACCCACATTTATTTTTAGAAACCCTATGTAATTTTCTTAATCATATCAATATAAAAGTGTGTTTCAAAAAAAAAAAAAAACATCATGATGAGAAATAAGGATACGAGAAAAAATAACTAAAAATCATAACGTGGTAGCGTGTAATGTTGTTAGGTCAAAGTAAAGGTAACGGAGAAGAAACCATTTTTCACCTTGTCCAACTCATTTTCGAGAGGGATAAATGGGGGAATGGAGGAACGTAGGAAAACAAAATGTAGAGATATGCGGAAGCTTAGGTTTAGAAGAATCTATTGGGAGGGAAACGATATTCTCCTAAACATGGATGAATATGGACAAGAATGGATGTTCACCGGTTTCAAAATTTTTCCTTGGGTGGGTAATATTCTATAGAAATTTGTTAGGGTTTCTTAATTGGCGAGTCTGTTATGATGTTTTCCTTCTTCTATTTATGTTGTAGCTACAATCTCTCGGTCAATCCATTCTAGGTTTTTCTTTGGGATATGATATTTTAAATGATTTGAATTTCCATATTGAAAATTGTAATGGCTAGTTTATTCTCGTGAAGATTATGATGCATCCGTGATTTTTTAAAAATGTATTTTGTCGATATATTGTACCTTTGTGAATGTTTTTTTAAAGTGGAGGTCACCGAGTAGTGGAAGAGTATTTTGACATTGTCATTTATCACTAAGGAAAATTCATTATTTTACTACATTCTCACACAACTTTTATAAATGAAATGTAGATTGACTCAAAACTATGTAATTAAATCCTCGAGTATACAAGATGTGTTAGTATCAATGGATAAAACAATTCACAATTCCCATAGTTTTATCCATTTTTAAAAAATATGTAGATATCTATTTAAGGATTGTCTTTAAATAAATAATTTTAGAAAAATAAGGTTGAAGGGTACAACAATGTTGGTTGGGAAGATGATAAAAATCAACCACATGATATGTTTATCAACTTGGCACAGTCCCATGATTTGGTCTTGTAAGAAGCATTGTACTTTTTCTTTGTTTACAACTTTAGTGTTCTTGTACATGAGCCACTTTATATTTGGTGCATGTTATTTTGAGTTTGGATTTTTGTACGATCAACCCACAACTCATTGGTGTGATAATTGAAGTTCCATCCATGTTTCTCACAACTCATATCTTACATCTTCACAAAGACCTTGCTTGAGTGATGATTTTTAGAGGAGGAGAAGAAAAGGCTGAACAAACAAACATAAGCATCCCATGATATCAAGGATTATATGTTACCATGAGCCAACGTAATCAACCAATATGGGATTAATTTCTAATCAAGGAGAATTTTTAGACTCGTATAAAAATTTCCTAGATACACATAAGAGGCATATCCAACTTGGATGGTAAATCATACATCATGTATTTAGAGGAAATTTAACATGAGTTTTTTTAATTTTTGTAACCATAGAAGAGAGAGAGGGTAAGGATCACAAGAAAACATACTCATCTTTATGCAACCAATCAACCATTATGTTAAAAATATGGCTATTTCTATTGTGGCGTCACCTCTATTGGCACAAGGATCATGTAATAATGGGGTTTATATGTTACCATTGACCTAGTCAATCAACCAATGTGGGATTCATTTTTCATATAGTGAGGATTTTTAGAGTTGTAGAAGTGATTCCAAGGTGCACCGAAGAGGTATATTTGACTTGGGTAGAAAGACATGTATTTAGAGGTAATTTTACATGATTTTTTAGATTATTGTAGCTATAAAGGAGGAGAGGGGAAGGCCGAACAAGAAAACATATTCATCCTTCAATCAATCAACCATTATGTCAAGTAAGAGGGAAAGTTTCATTTGCGGGATCACCTCTATGAGCATAAGGATAATGATATATTAGAGTTTATTTTGTTACTACATACCAAGCTAATAAACCAATATGAGATTAACTTTTCATTGAGTGAGGATTTTTAAAGTTGTAGAAGTAATTCTAAGATGCACTAAAGAGACATATCCTACTTGGGTAGTAAGGCATGTATTTTGAGATAATTTTACATGATTTTTTTGGGATATTTGCATCCATAGAGGAGGAGAGGGGAAGGTTGAGCAAGCAAACATGCTCATAAGGAAACTAGCCAATTATTATGTTAGTAGGAAGGCCACTTCCATTGTGGTGTCATCTCTATTAACATAAGAATCATGATATATTAGGTTTATATATTATTGTAGACCAATCTAATCAACCAATGTGGGATCAATTTCTGACTAAGTGGGGATATTTAGTCATAGAAGAACATTCTAAGATGCATTGAAGAGACATATCCAACTTGGGTAGTAATTCATGTATTTAGAGGTAATTTTAGAGGATCATTTTTATTGGAATTTTTAGCCACAAAGGAGGAGAGGGGAATAACGAGAAAGAAAACATATTCATCCCATAATGAAATAAACCATTATGTTAACACGAAGGCCACTTCCATTGTGTCGTCACCTATATAGGCATAAGAATAATGATATATTGAGGTTTATATGTTATCATGAACCAAACCAATCAAACAAAGAGATTAAATTTTGTTTGAGTAAAAGATTTTAGAGTCATAAAAACAATTCCAAGATACATTGAAGAGGCATATCTAATTTGGGTTGTAAAGCATGTATTTAGAGACAATTTTACATGATCATTTAGGGGTTTTGCAGTAACAAAAGAGGAAAGGGGAGGACAAGAAAGAACATATGGTCATCTTGCAACCAATCAACCATTATGTTAGTAAGATGGCCACTTTCATTGTGGTGTCACCTTTATTGACATAAGGATCATGATATAGTGGGGTTTATATGTGTAGACATGTAAAATGTCAACATAATTTATTAATAAATAAAATACTTATTAAACATTATTAATTATTAATATATTATCCCCCTACTATTACTAACTTATCATCCCACATTCCCTATCCTAACTTTATAATAATTAATCTCAAGATTAATTATTATAAATCACATTTCCTAACCTCATTTAAAACATTTCTAGGAATTAAAAATTCCTACTCACCTACCACCTACTCTACACCTATCCTACACCTAGCTTCTCCATCAAATCACATCCCTAATCACAATTAATCTCACCTAATTCTAACCTAATCAAATTCTCCACCTCCAAATCTAGAGGCTTCTATTTCTAAAAGCCTATCCAAACTCCCTCCATTTTATTTTAAAACTTTAAATAAAACTCCCTCCCTCCATTAAATTAAAAATTCAATGGAGGATTCTCTTAATTTCTAGAATTCTCTAATTCTAGATTTCTCCATCCTCTCATGCAATAACAACCATTGATCCGCATCTTACTTGGATCAATCTCCACCCTCCATTTCTCCTCCCACAACCTATAAATTGGCTTACCACCCTCCATGGAAGCCAACTTTGAAAATTACAACTAAGTGCTGCCAAAATCTCTCAAGAAGCTCTTCAAATCACTCAAGCATTAACCAAACAAATATCAATCCACAAGGGGAGGTGTTTTCCAATTGAGTCCACAAATCTGAAGCAAGCAAGTTCAATCTAACATCTTGAGCACATCCAAGGCATCAAGGGAGTTCTTCATTTGGTAAGTGAAGGTATTGTATTTTATTCCCTTTCCATCTTGCTCAATCTGAAGTAGTGCTTAGGATTGTTAAATTAGGAATTAAGTTACTTTAAATTATTTTTACATTTACACTAACATATCTTTTGCATCTATATTTTGGCACCCACCGTGGGTCCTTGCCCAAATTTTTAATTTGTTTCTAGCTAAATATAGTGAGTAAAATGGGCTGTGTAAATTTGGTACTAATATGATCTTGTTTGCAACAAGAATTTTGTAATTTCATGCTTAAAACCATTCCCAGGACTCGAACAAAGCTTATGCCCTATGTATTGATGCCTATGCTCTAAATCAACACCTATGTCTCGGGTATAACATTTGATTTTGTATGAATATCATTTAGTGCATATACAAATCTTGTGGTGCCTTTGAAACAAACATTAGCACATTTGTCTTTAATTGTTGTTTGTGCAGGTTCAACACCTATGCCGTGACTTTTGGTGCCTATGCTCTGTAGATTGGTGCCCGTGTTAGCACCTTGAAAATTGAATTCTACTAGTACTAACCTTCTTGTATTAGCGCCCTTGTTTTGTGTTTTAGCACCTTTGCTACCTTTTTAGTGCCTTTGATTTTTATTACAACACCCTTAACTGAATAATTGTTTAAACTTAGTTTAGTGATTTTGCTACCTAAAGTGGCACCTTTTCCCACTGAAGTAGTGTCTTTAACTTGAAGTGACATATTTTACCTTTTTCAAATCCTTTGCTTTACTTTGGCACCATTGACCTATTTCATCACCTTTGTTGGATTATAATTTTGCGTTAGTACTAACTAATCTAACTCTATTTTTAGGTGTTTTCGTGGTTGTTTGCAGTCTCAATATTTTGTTTTTCTTAGAATTATCTCAAGAACAAGGGGAGACTTCGCCCATTTTGATATTTACTTTGTGTTTATCTAATTTTTGTGGTTGCAGGATTTTTGATTAATTAAAAAATACTAACCACCTTGTTTTGCAGCGTGATCGGTTGAAGATATTGGGTTTACTCATAAAACTACTAACCTTTGTGTTGTAGGCCGCCCATTTGAAGACCCAAAATATTTAATATTTTGTGATTTTTGTCTCTTGTTTTCATTTGCTTGTTTGTTATCTCCCTAAGAAAACACCGTGTATGCTCTCATCTTGCTTCCTAGGACAATCTTGAGGATCAAAATTCGTTAGCCTTCCTTCCCTTTTTAGTTTTAGGGATAACATGATGAGGAAGTGACATCCACGCACTTACCATAGTCCTGGGGTCTCGTGATCGTGGGTTCACCTCCACACACGTAGACACACCTTGTGTTCAAGGGGTATATAAATTCTTAGATAACTATTGTTATTGGCTAAGTAGTTGTTTGTTTATAGAGTGACATGAAGTGAGGGATTCCACATCCTAATACCCATGCCCTAGACAACATCCTTGCAACATGGACTTGAGCCCCATGTACCACAAGGTATATTGGGTATGCCCCTAGTGAGCCTATATATCATAGCTTAGGTAGATGTTGATGCGAAATTATAGCACCCCTGAATTGCCTTAGATGTGAGTGGGGCATCCAGTGTAATTTGCATAACATGGGACCATCTCTCAAGCTAGGGGGCTTGTGGGCTTGAGATGATCCTCCAGAGAAGGTTGGTTCCTACTCCTAAACTACTTGCTAAAATCTACTCTAATGCGGGTAAACTATCTAATCCTAATATGACCTTCCAAGGGCCGGGAGAGAGAGTGCATAAAAACCAAACATACACTAAAGTGGTGATACACCAGAGAAGGAGGTTGTTGATCACAAATTCAACTGCTTGAAATGGAGAGAGGTGAGCAATGGAGAGGATGGACAAGATGCATCATAGACTAAAGATAAATTTCACATAGAACACCACTTCAACCCATTAAACACAACTCCCAAAACCTGCAATAGACATCGAGAGATATGCACAATATACTTTGGAATAATGAGAGGCAAGAAGAGATAATAAAATAAGCAAAGGATGGACAAAATGCATCACAAAACATATTTTATTGCTCCATGAATTCACATAGTACATCATCAGTGGGCAAGAGGCAAGAAAATGCCATTACAAAGCAAAGAGAGGAGGCTTAAGCTCCACATTCAACCCTAGAGAAGAAAGAGGGAGGGGGGGAGAGAAAAAATGACCAACTCTTAGAAAAATGCCCCTCCTTACAATATATAGGAAGAATGAAAGAGAAGGGGAAAGAGAATTTCAAATCCTCCCTCAACTACCCAAGAAATGCATTGAATTCACCTGCAACAATGATGGGTTCTACTGCAAAACCCATGCCTCCATGTGTTGTTCCTTGTTGGGAAAGAAAGGAAGCCCATACTTCATTATGGTGGTAGGTGAGAAGCCTGACAACCTTAAAATATCCAATCATAGTTGAGTAGCAGACGTCGAGAGCTTTCCAAAAAGTCCTCTCTTGCTCAAATCTGAGCTCCCAGTCAAAAGTTATGATCATCTAAAGGTTAGGGTCGGGCATTCCATGCGAGAATTGACCTTCCACCAATCTTTTCCAAACTGCTTTGGGTTTGGAGTCTATCCGTGCAAGATCCACGTGGAAGCCCCGCACATCTTAATATTTTCTACTACCTTTTAGGGTCCTGGGAATGCAATGTGCTAACACTTGGCACCATCCGTGAACATGCTGCTTCATTCCCTTGGGTGAGTAAAGGGCCCCACTATATATACTATCCAAACCCCTTTTTGGTTGGGACCTTTGTAGTTAGCTCCACGTGGAGACCCTATGGGATTCCAAAACTTATCCCCTCCAGTCACTCTTGAAGTTACGACGGTTAGACACTTGGCATCTTCCGCAAACTTGCTCTACTCTCTTTGTGTTCTGCCTTTTCCACCTATTTAGGAGCCATTATGTTGGACCCTAGACACGTGGAGGGCTAGCACACGTTTGGGGACCTACCTTAGATTTTACCTTTGAATATGTGTTGAATCGGCACATGGAGGCTTCCTCTCGGCTCTTAGTCTTTTCAACGGCCGGTGTAACTTTCTCGGGCTCTAGACACGTGGAGGGCTTACGCTTGTTTGGGGACTGCCTTTGGATTTTACCTTTGAAGTTACATCGATGAGACACATGGAGGATTCCTCTGGATCTTCCCATGCTTAGAATTTTCAATGGCTGGTTTAAATTTCTTAGGCTCTGACCACATGGAGAGCCTACACTCATTTGGGGACCTGCCTTTGGATTTTACCTTTGAAGTTGCACCGATGAGACACATGGAGGCTTCTCGCTAGCTCTTCCCATGCTTAGAATTTTCAACAACCGGTGAAAATTTCTTGGTCTCTGACCACGTGGGGAGTTTGTGCTTGTTTGGGGACCTGCGCTTTGGATTTTACCTTTAGAGTTGTGCCAATGAGATATGTGGAGGCTTCTGCTGGCTCTTCCCATGCTTAGACATTTCAATAGCCGGTTCTACCTTTCTCAAGCTCTAGACAAGTGGAGGGTCTGCGCTCATTTGGGGACCCCGCTTCTGTCGCACCTTTTGAAGGTGTGTTGAACGACATGTGGCACCTTCTGTGGTTTTGTTGCTTTGCTTCGAGTCGACTCGCTCTGGGCTTGATTTTTAAGTTCGAGAGTTGGGCGCGAGGTGCATAATGGAAACAGAGGGAAGTCATGTGTGAGGAGGGTACATGACGCAATAGGGTGTATGTGGGTGCACAAGAGGAAGAGAAGGGACAACCGATTTTAAGGCATGTCTACATAAGGGTGCATGAAGAGGGTGTGAGGGGAAGGCACGGGAGGCGCGCACACAAGAGGGGAAGTGTGAAAATGGAAAATGGAAGGAGAGAATAATGAAAAGAAGAGTATGGAAGCAGGGCACAAATATCCAATTGAGGAAGGGTGCACGATGGTAGAAAGAAAAGAGGGCGCGTGATAGGAAGACCCAAAACTTAGCCAATTTGGAAGGTGTCTTTAGAGGGGTGCGTGGAAGAATTACATGGCACAGGGAGTGTGCGGGAGGACTACAGCCTATGAAAAGTGCCAAATGAGCAACCCTACAGGTGCACAACCTGAAATGTGAAGCATCAAAGCCAGAATGAAAGTAAAAAGTCATCCAAATAGCTAGGAGAGTTATTTGGATAATAATTTGGTGACTTTCAGGGCCATTTTCTGCTAGATGAAGAGACCAGTAGCCTTGGAAGTCCATTGGGCATGGATTCAAGCTTGATAAACACAATTATGATCTGAATCTTTGAAATCTTGTCCTTGAGCCACTTGAAACATTACTGGAACTGGAGCTGATCTCACCAAATGCTACCTCCAATGGATTGTGCATGAGAAACAAAACACCACAACACACTATGTATAAAAGGGAAAGATCATACATGCCCCAAGTGGAACATGTAGAGTGTGCACAAGCACTTCTTCTGCTAAAAACAAACCTACCTACTCTACACTAACCGAAAGTAAAGGGAACTTAAACAAATCCTGCAACTGGAAGGGAAAAGTAGCTTCCCTTTCTCAAAATAGTCAGCCATGTATATGATTTAGCACTGAACATGGTTTTTATTATGAGTGAAAAACTGACAAGAGGCCGATCCTCCACCCAAATAACCAAAGTATCAACATCAATCAAAAATACCTCCTCAAGCTGATTGACATTGGACTCCTGAGGTGTTGATGGTGACCCTTGGTGCTTTGATACTCATCCTCATGCCCTGAAGTGGGCATGACCAGTTTTGGATTCTCCCTTGGCTCCAATGAAGCCAAGTACCTAATTGGGCATAGTCTGATTTGATGGATGCGCCCATTGTTATGAAATTCAACTCCAAAAATGGAGTCTTCCTGCGGACCTTCCTAAAAAAAGAGGCTACTTGCATGTTGATTTTTCTTTGCAATGCTTCTACAAGAAGTTGATCCTCTGCCTTGATGACTGGCATGCAATGTGTGTCATCTTTGTTCCCTTCCTCCTTCTATGGATAACATGGAAGATTCAGATCTTCCAACCTTGGTTCCATAGGGTCGTTGTGAAATGCTAGGTTGTTGTAATTGAATTCTCTCCTTCGTGACAACAGCTCGTGTGCCTGGAAGGTGGATGATGGAGGAGAAAATGATGTGATCTCCTCGGGCTCCTCTTCATCAAATAAATCCTCCAAGTTAGACAGATAATTTACCTCCTCATTGTCTGATGCATGTGTTCGACCTCCTCCACGGTGTCCTCATGTTCTGAAAATTTCTCACCATGGTTCCCCTCATCTTCAAACATGAAGTCTAAAGGCTCAAAATATTCTTTGACATTAGAGTTTGAAGGGGATGAAGTGGGAGGAATTACTGAAGGTTCTTCTATGGTCTGCTCTGTACTTGAAACCTTTGGAACTGTATGGTTCTCCTCCACAACTAGAATGCACTCCTCCTCTTTTGGATTTGGAGTAGCTCCTTGTTCCCTTGCTTCTGATGCGGTGACGATTCTACCACTTGTGGCTTGACCTCAGCCTCCTCCTCCATGGGTTTCTACATCAAGGGTATTTTATCAATCCCGAATCTAAGATCCAAGCTTCTAATCATTTCTTCTTTTCTTGGCCCTTCTTCTTGTTGCTCCCCTTGGTTGGAATTTTGAGTCTCTCCCTGACGTGGACTCGGGAAAGTAGGAGTGGTGGGTGGGGTATCATCTTTATAGAAAAGTGATAGGTTAGCATGGGAATCATCAAGCATCCTTTTTCTATACCTGACCTCCCGAGGTCGTGCCAAGACAGCCGGTGAAAATGAAATATATGTAGATGTGGAAAAATTAGTTGGGCAGTCCTATATCCTCGATACATAATAACAGGATATGAAGATCCAAAACAAGTAAGGATATTCTAACCTAAACTGGTGTTATAGATCGGTTTAACACTATAAATGTTCGAACGCTCCAATCGATGTCGAGCTCTACCGAGATCCTATCTTTTGGTTGTTGGATTTGTGGAAAGTGACCTGTGGGAGCTTCGTATATATTTCCAAACAGGTCATGAAAGTGGTGGCGAGAAATGTAGCGGATTTCCAAACAGGAATTATGGACGGTTTTCTGGTCTGACCTAGAAAATATTGGCTCGATCGGTTTCTACATTCAACACAAAAATTTGTGTGATGATATCTGGCGGGAGCGGTGAGGATCTAAATACTAGTGTACGTAAACCAGTGTCAATGTTTAATTGGTTTGCAGGCCCATTGGGTTGTGGGACCTGGGGATCACAACCATGAACTTGTGGTTGTTGTGGACCTTTTATGGTCATGTAAAGAATCAATCCCGTCTTCCGACTATCCAGTAGTCGTAATCTTTCTCAGCTTCTATGTTTAGTATCAGGAGTTGTGTGATCTTCTCGGAATACCTCACGGGTGTCCTAGCAACTTATATGCGTAAGCCTGTGTCTATGTCAATGAGAATGTCTCCTATGTCTAGCTGCGAAACTAATGGATCACAACCAAATGTTTGTTCTTGTTCGGGTTCTTGTATGGTCATATGGACATCCTATCAAGGCAATCTATAGTTGGGTTGGTTTGACCAGAATTCATATGCTTTGTCATCTTTAATGTTTAATCTTCTCAATTGCTCACTAATTGCTTGTGGGTTTTTTGTTGTTTGGAAGATGTGGATCCTAAGACCTTGATCTATATCCACTAACACCGTGAAGAGATTCAGTTGGGGTATTACCGGCTTGAATATGTAATCCCTGGCTCTCTTGGTCCCATAATAGTCATGCAAGAAATAAAAAAATTAATTGAATGAAGTAAACTAACTATGAAAATGAATCTATGCTATGCTTGTTTTTGTATTTTCAGAGATATAAAATTGAATGATTTTAAAGAGCAACTAATCTAACAAATTTAGATGACAAGTAACTAATCTAAGAATAAAGCTAAAACAAGCAAGGTAGCCAGATGTAGCTATTTTCTTGTGCACTTGTGAATTGATACGAATATAAATATCTAACTAATTTGATTGAAAGACCTCTAATCTTACCTCAGAAGTGAGAAACAAATCATAGCTTCTCAGAAGCTATCATTCCCCACAAATTCCTCATCAATATTGACAAGAAGCTTTAACTGAAATGAAATGATTCACTACTTTATTTGATATATTCTAATTACAAATTCGACAATTCAAACCTGGAGTTTGCGGAGACGCAGGCAAATCCATCGTAGCTTGTCCCCTCAGTGTGATCTCTTCATTCCTTTGTGTTCTCGTGAATCTAGAAAGGTGAGAATGTGACAGTGGTAGCATGAGAAGATATTTGAACAGTGGAAACTTGGAGGTAAACCGAATGGAATGCAAGTAGGAGAGAGATAGCGCAAGAGAACAAAGCTTGGCTATGCGATTCCTAGTAGGATTGTTGCAGGGATACGACAAGACACACCTAAAATTCTAGGACCTATTCTTCCTGTGACGAAACAAAACCTATAACTCTAAGTAGAACTAAGTTTCAAATGAACTTAATCTAGAATTGATGTTGTATTATGCTAAGCCAGTTGTTTGGAGAACAACAATGGAACAAAATGAAACTAGAGAGATCAAGTGATCTCTAAACCAAAAAAAGGAGCCTTAAACTGAGAGGTTGAGAACTTATCCCAAGTATAAACCTGTTAAGACTTATAAAGGAACTTCCAAATACACTGAATAATAAAACATAGAGAGAGAGGGGCCATTTGCTTGTAAACAAGCTCAGTATTTATAGCATTCTTACTCACCAGAAGGAAAGTCCAAATTTCCATGCTTTATCATTAAAAATGGAGCACTACAATTACCAAGTGGCTCGACACTCTACACAAAGCAGAAGCAGCTGAGAGTTACAAGTGTAAATTGATTTTTCATGTTGTTGAGTGCGACAGAAGGTTCTAGTAAAATGCAGACAGGGACCACCGCCCTATGCATGGAGGCGGTTACAGGACCACTGCCGTGTCTTGGCGGAAGTCAGGACCACCGCCCAAGCGGGCGGCGGTCATGTAACTTAAGACCAAAATGCAAGGAAAAAGGGGGGCAGAGGCTAGAATGAAGTATGAAAAGGTTGGATAAGGCATTTTAGGATGCAAATGTATGCTTGGCGAGATTTTTCGGATTCCGAACACCTTGTAAAGAGATCTGAATCATCATTGGGGTTTCCATAACCTCTTTCCAATAGTACAATACATATAATTTTGGGTACGTACATATTTCCCCCTCGGAGAAGCGTTTTAGCCATGAAGAGGCATAAAATGGTGGGTCCGAGTATGGCGGTCCTGAAATGGGGAGTTATAAGCTATACTTGACATGTCCGTGTGCCGCAATGTTGCCATCTAAATTCCCGCTATCTGCAAAATGAAAAGGGGACTCAAGTGTAGATAGATAAAATAAATCGAAAAATAAATACTAAATTAAAATGAAATGAGGACTCACCATTTGCGCGGGGATAAGAACTTACCTTCGTCGGTGCTCCAACTCTGCGTAAGAACACTCAAAACAAGATTAGAATACTATATATATATATATATATATATATATATATATATATATAAAATGAGCTCATTTTACTATTCATTTGTGCGTATTGATTTGGTAATTTTTGAGCTCTGGGACCCATGGTAACCATTTTCAACGAGAGTGTAGTCAAAACATTCGTTGCGAGATCGTGATCATGCCTCCGAGTAGGAGATCAACCCGTAAAGTCTTAGGTTAGTTTTTCTCAATTTATCATTTTTGAACCTAAAATATAGAAATGTTGAAATCTTTGTCTTGGGGGGATCATTTTCGAAAATGTTAGTGTTAAATGAGTCTCTAGGGGGCACCCATAGGGTAGGTTTTTATTTTGTCAAAAATGGTGTATTTTTGTTGTTTTAAGCATTTTTAGGGCTTTAGGAGTGATCGTCAATCGGGATAGGACCTCTTCCCTACACAGCAGTGGCGGTCATGGGACCGCCGCTACGAGATGGCGGCGAATCATGGGACCTCCGCCCTATGATGGTGGCGGTCACATGACCGCCACCTCAGAAGGCGGTGGTTACGGAACTGCCACTCTACATAGGGCGACAGTTCTAAACAGTAAAGTAAAAAAGATATATAATTTGATTTTTTTGCATTTTTGACATTTTTCTATGTTTTTGATGAGCTTTCTGTTGGATTATGTTACTAACTTGCTCTTTTTCTCTGTTTTGGGTGGATGCATAAGAAGGAGGAGTATATACGATGGAGCAGAGAGAGGGAGTGTGATTGGCTCCTAGCAGTGTTAGATTCACTGACCCAGACAGAGCGAGACACTCTGCAGAGGGCTGATATATTGAGGATTTCACAGGTTCCTCATGTTGCTCTTGCCAGTCACATATTATGTGACTTATTCTCATATTGGGATGCAAACCGGAATACCTTCCGGTTACCAGGTGTTAGGGGTGAGTGGACTATCACCCTGGAGGATGTTTATCGCATACTTGGGGTTTCATTCTTGGGAGGCAGTTGTCTCTTAAGACAACATGATCCAGTCCTAGATGGTTAAGTGGGCTACATATATGGGAGACGATTTTTCCTCCTTTGGTTTGAAGAAGGGGGTGAAGGTCATTCTATTGTTGTTGCTCCTATCCCCACTATCCGTAAGGCCATTATGGGTATCTTGGCCTCACGGTTGATTAGGGATAAGGGAGGGGATACCTTATTATATTGTTGGTCTCTCATGATTGCACAGATTGAGGCTCATGGCCGTATTTATGCTTGGGAGTAGAAATTCTTGGGACCACCTACCATGAATTATACAGGTGGTCAGAGCTACAGGGGCAATCATTAAGTCACCCTACTCTAGTTATGAGTTGGGTGTATGAGCGTATCATTCCCTATGGGAGGGGTATACCAGTAGAGGATTTGGGGGCTGTCAGGGTAGCAAGGTAGAAAGGGATGACAGTGCTCAGAACACCACACCAGTCGATGGATTTGCTGACTACCGTAAACATAGAGGCCACTCCTTATCAGGCCATGACAGGACTATGGGGAGAGGAGACACATACATTGATTGCCTGTTCTACTATAGGTCAGCTAGTAGACAGGATAGGGAGGTTGGAGACCCACCCATTTGATAGAGTACCTCAGCAATTTGGCCTCCCCTACATTGATATGCTTCCTCCAGTGGGGCCGTGTATACGTGTTTGTTCGTGAGGCCAGGGGAGGTCCTAAAGGAGGCCGAGGTTGGACCATGGTTACTCCTGGAGTTCCCATTGCAGTTAGGTGGGTGGTTCGTGCTCGGGGGCAGCCATTTCTCCTCATGCACCCTTACTTTTGATTGGGGTTGCTCTTGCTCATAGTGGAGAGGGAGATGAGCCCATTCCTATGGACTCAGATTTTGAGGAGTTCACAAGAGAGGATACTGAGGAGGAGACGGTGGGAGAGGGGATTGGAGGTGAGGTTGGTGGGAAAGATGAGGAGGATGATAGCAATTTTGAGTGGCATGACACTCAAGATATCTTGAGGGGCGGAGAGGGCGGAGGTGAGTGTAGAGTAGGAGACCTTGGTCTCAGAGAGATTTCCTCACCAAGTCAGTGAGGGAGATGATGATTTTGTGGTGAGATGTCATTTCTTTCCAGATTTTGGGAGCTTTCGCGATCGACAACATCGTCGGTAGTAGGCGTAGATCCTAGAGACCCCACTGGATGCTAGGAGATCCGAGTGAGTTACTACTCTTCTCTCGACTCTGTTAGTTAGAGATGTTAGTTAATATTTTTTTGTTGTTTTTTCTTTTTTATTTCATTTTTGGTAATTTTCTAACTTGTTATTTCTCTTTACGTAACTGATCACGAGGATGAAAGGAATTGACTCACCAAGTGTGTGTAGATACCTGTTTCTCCCTCGAGAGATTAATCGGGCGAGCTTACCGAGGATATCGGAGAGCCTTCAACAGCTAACAGACATACTGATGTGTTTTCCCCTATCTGGAAGGTGGAAAAGTTAGTGTCCTCCCTTTGTACTTGAGGAGCTAGTTGGATACAGACTATTGGCGCCCGATGAGGCGGTGTCATTCTCATAGTGAGACCACAGCCAATGGCTGTGATCATGAGCACTCCCATCATTCAAGACATTCATAAGCACCACCGTAGCAGATTCCTAGACACGGTCGTACACCCTACGAGGGATCCCACGAGGATTGAGAGGCCATTTGGTCTTTTTGTAATGATTTTGTCCATGAACATGCTACTTCATTCCCTTGGGTGAGTAAAGGGCCCCACTATATATAATGTCAAAACCCCTTTTTAGGTGGGACCTTTATAGTTAGCTCCACGTGGAGACCCTATGGGCTTCCAAGAATTATCCCCTCCTTTCACTCTTGAAGTTGTGACGGTTGGACACTTGACATCGTCGGTGAACTTGCTCTACTCTCTTTATTTTCTACCTTTTATACCTATTTAGGAGCAACTATGTTAGACCCTAGACACGTGGAGGGCCAACACACGTTTGGGGACCTACCTTAGATTTTACCTTTGAAGATGCACTGAGCTGACATATGGAGGCTTCCGCTAGCTCTTAGACTTTTCAACAAAACAAAGTAACTTTTTTTGGGCTCTAGACATGTGGAGGGCCTACACTCGTTTGAGGACCTACCTTTGTATTTTACCTTTGAAGTTGTGCCGATGATATATGTGGAGGCTTCCTCTGGCTCTTCCCATGCTTAGAATTTTCAACGTCTGATGTAATTTTTTCAGGCTCGACCACGTGGAGAGCTTGCGCTCATTTTGGGACTTGCCTTTGGATTTTACCTTTGAAGTTACACCGATGAGACACGTGGAGGCTTCCGCTGCTCTTCCCATGCTTAGAATTTTCAACGGTTGGTGTAACTTTCTCAGGATTTGACCACGTGGAGAGCTTGCACTCATTTGGGGACCTGCCTTTGGATTTTACCTTGGAGTTACGTCGATGAGGCACGTGGAGGCTTCCGCTGGCTCTTCTCACGCTTAGAATTTTCAACAAATGTTGGTTATTCCTTTCTTAGGCTCTCGACACGTGGAGGGCCTGTGCTCATTTGGGGACCCCACTTCTGTCACACCTTTTGAAGGTGTGTTGAGATGACACGTGGCACCTTTCATGGTTCTCTGCTGCTTGCTTCAATCGACTCTATTTGGGCTCAATTTTGAATCCTCAATTTTGAATTTTGGGAGTCAAACGCGAGGCACAAAAGGGAAACAAAGAAAAGGTGCGCACGTGGCACAATAGGGTGTATGTGGGTGTGCAAGAGGAAGAGAAGGGATGACCAATTTTAAGGCATGTTTGCAGAAGGGTGTGCGAAGAGGGCATGAGGGGAAGGCGCGGGAGGCACATGCACAAGAGGGAAGCATGAAAGGGGAAAATGGAAGGAGAGAAGAATGTGAAATAAGAGTATGGAAGTAGGGCGTAAATATCCAATTGAGGAAGGGTGCGCGATTGCAAAAAAGAAAAGAGGGTGAGAGACAGAAGACCCGGAACTTAGCCAATTTGGAAGGCGTCTGCAGAGAGGGGCGCGTGGAAGAATTACATGGCATGGGAGTGTGTGGGAGGACTACATCCTATGAAAAGTTCCAAATGAGTAATCTGCGGCGCTCAACCTAAAATGTGAAGCATCGGATCTACAACGAAAGTAAAAGACATCTAAATAGCTAGGAGATTTATTTGGATAATAGTAGCCTTTTGGCCACACATCGGACTACAAAGTGCAAGGAGTCTCGCACTTCCCAAGATCAATCGCTAACCAACCCGACATTGGCACATAGATGGAGAACCAATTTGTGGTACCACCGTCGGTGTGTGGTATTGAAAGTGAGCTATAGTTTGGTTGCAATCCCACTTGATTAGTTAGGGTGTGCTTGTATGTTTGTACTTGTTTGAGTGTTTTGTCGAAACCAGTGTATAACCATCACACTATTCCCTCTTATCAACCTATACACCCATCATTCATCTCTTTTGACTACGACATTTGACCTCAATTTTTGACCACACATCATTTACCATACACCCTTGACCATATTTTTTATCCATCATCCACTCACCATCATTCACGCCTTTCACATCACCCTATTAATATAAATCAAAATAATCGAGTAAATTTTACCACCTAATTAGCAAATTTTATAAATACAAAGAGACATTTATAAACATTCCCCCATCTCACAAAAAACATCTAAAATCCACTTAATATATCACCACTTCACTTACACAAGTTATCCCACCTAATATAAACAATTACCCATCTCGCTATCCCAAAAATCCCACTTAATCATTTAACATTTCCTATTGGTATTCCCATATTTACCTAATTCCAAAATAATCCTAGAATAAATATCACATCACACACAACATTTATCACAACTAGACATCCTCACATCTTCACGTAACCCTACACGTACACTTCCTTACATCCTCACATCATCAAACATATTATCCAAGATTTCCTATCAACACAATTAATTCAATCTTACTAATTGACAAATTGATACGAACACCAAATATCTACATCGTACTTAATCCTCCTAAACCATCACATCAAGATGCAACTTAAGCCCTCACATTAAGGAAAATACTTCTTCAAATCCTCTTAACTCTCTTTTAATCCTCTTGTCCTAAAAGCAAGGTTCAATCCTTGAGATTGTATATCAATTGATAAGAATTCTCCTCCTCCCCCATCCCCACATTCTTCATTCATTTAATACACCTCCATTCCATCTACACATCTTGAAAACTTTAGGATCCAATGACACCTAAGAGAAGAGCTACTAGAAACAATAACAAACTAAACTTTCGGATAAACACGAAACCGTAAGTGACATGTTCAATCACAATTTCTTCGATGCCAATGCGAGAAGAATGACGCATCAAAGGAGAAGATGAAGAAACAATGGTTAATACCAGTAGTGATGATGACTCTAACACTTACTTCACAGAGGGAAGGTGAAGAGAAATGCTTAATTGATTCATCGATAAAAATAAAGATTCCCTTCTTCTCCAATTATATCACATGGGGAAAATATTCATTCTAATTATACACATGAGCAGCTTCATAGTCTTCTCCCCGATGAGAATAAATGCATTGCACAACCACCCCCTTCCCCATTGAACCATAATACAAAAATCTAAATCAAAGTAATCGTCGTGCTCCACACATTAGAAAATAAAATGCCAATAACTCTCATATATCCAAAGAGGCCGTATTATCCCAATTACAACAAATGAGCAACCAGATTGCCCAATTGGCCTCTCAACTTGATCTGCAACAACCCAATGACCATGGTTCCAAACATTCACAACTTCCCACTTTCAACTTACCATCCACAACCCCTCAAGAACCTACCTTGGAGCAGAAATAAAGTCTATAAAGGAAACACTTCAAGGGTTGTAACTCGACAAACAAGGATGATAATACAAATTTGAGAATATTTTTCCTTATCCATACGACCGTGATATCTTACATGTCCCTTTCCCTCCATAATTTGAGCCTCCCAAGTTTGAAAAATACAAGGGAAAAGGATAACAGTACCATCGTGAACATGTTAAATAGTTCTATACGTTATGTCAAGAAGTTGCTTATAATGATTCCTATTTACTAAGACTCTTTTCATGAAGCCTAGGCAGTCCCGCCCTTGAATGGTTCCTTTGTTTTCCCAAGGGATTTATTACTACTTTCACCGAATTGTCTAAAAAATTGTAAAGCACTTCTCATATAATGTGGAACATGATGTCACCATGATTGACTTATATAACACCAAACAACGCAATGGAGAAAGATTTTCATCCTTCCTATAATGATGGAGATCCCTTTCTATCCATATTCCATGATCAATCCTCGAAAACCAATTAGTCACCATATTTTTCTCCAATCTCCACCAAGAACTAGCTTTCCACCTGCAAGTCCATTACACCAATACATTTGATGACATCATAGAAAAGGGAAAGCAAATAGAAAAATATTATGTAGGGGAATCAATTGTAAAAAGGAATAAAATAAGGTTTCGGGTTGATTTATGTGTTAGGAGTCATTTAGGTGTTTTGGGGTGTTTTGATTCCTTGAGACCTCTTATGCAATGTAAAGTTGAAACTTTGTATTTTCCCTCCAAATCACTAGTTTAAACTTTCAAATGTGTTTTGTTTGTATTCACAAGCCAAAGTGATTATAATGGTTCATTCAAGGGATGCAATTGGGTCATATAACATACTCATCACCTAGGATATGAACATATGTCCTTAAATAAGGCATAAACCCTATTTGTTTCGACCATGCATGGTTGTGGGTTAGTGAGTGGGAAACCTAACTACATCATACTTGTAATTTGTAAGAAGAAATTTGAATGAGAAAAGGGGAGTAAGGTGAGTATAGGGAAAAAAAAAGAAGAGTGTGATATTTTTCTCGAGCCTCAAGGCTCATAGAGCATGCATCTTAGTGTTCCTATCAATAATAATGGCTTCATTTTGTTAAAAACTATGTATGAATTTTCCTATATGAAGTGTGATTGGGTATCTAACAAATGAAGAGGGTGCTTACTTGTGTATCCAAACATAAAATTAGTTCTACATGAGAAATGGTTTGTGCATGGTTTCAAGATAAAGGAGAGAGCATGTAGATTCAAAATTTGATCAAGACCATTCAATACATGTGCACAAGTTTGTGAGGTATAGGTAAGACAAAGATGGGTGCTCGCGTGAGGTTTAGTTATGAATTGATGGTGTTGATATGTGCTTTATTGAGGGCTTGAATGTGTTTATGACATGATCTTGATTATATTTCTTACTTAAGTTGCTTGTAGCCCTTATAAGCTTTGTAAGACTAGAAATCTATGATTTCTTATAAGTAATTGTGTGAGTGTCTTTAGTAACAAGAATTGCAAAATGATGGTTTGATTAGATACATCATGAAGAGTTTATTTATTCCACATGATTCAATGTGGTGGATTTTCATTCCTCAAGATTTGACAGGTGAGTAGCCTAATGGTTTTCTTGGCATATTGGAAACTCTTCAAAAAATGTGGTTGTATATAACCTAGACTGTACATTGAGTTCATATGACGATAAAATATTGTGGAGTCATTAAAATTATGGTTGATCGAGAGACATAGTGTATGAAATTTTGGTGAAAAGGGTTTCAACATAAGTGATATGGTTGTGTTTCTCTAGCATAAAGATGAGGGACCTTTACAAACTATGACTATGGATTATTTTCTTTAGGAGGTTTGAAAATATGTTCTAATGAATAAAAGATAATTGCTTGACTAGTCTAATGGTATGCCTACCATGTTAGAAAAGGAAATAACAACTTATATTTACAGGTCATAATAGTTTAGGTATAAATACTCATTTGCATGATTATAATTGTGTGCTCACTCAAACAAGGTAGTAAGAAAAATGAAGGAAAATAGATTTATCATGTTATTTTAACCTCACCGATAAGGAAATAATAAAGAGGACATTAAAACAGATAGGCACGACAAATTTCAAACTATGAAAAAGTATTCCAAGCATTTTATAAGCATTTGTATTCTCCCGAGTTTCTAGAAACCTACAAGTAGTGTGAGCTAGGGCTTGTCCTTTGGGGGTCAAATCAACTCCACTTGGTTTAAAAACTTCAAGATACAATGGTAAGTACCTCTAGAAATGGTCGATGAAGGAAGTTTTGGAAACTAATGGTTCAAACTCTTGATGTTGGTGACATTCTAGGAGGGAGAATTAGAAACACAATCAAGATCTAGAAAAGGAGGTGACTAACAAAGAAAGTGTCCTTTTTCCTGGAGGGAGTTAATGAAACTTATAGGAAATGTTAAAGAGCTTAATGGGTTCTCTAAAATCCCCTTATTGTGCATTGGAACCTTCTTCAAACTAAGATAATCTTGACAGTTACTTTAGGAAGAACTTGTAAGGATTTGGTGACAAGATTGAAAAAGGCGAGTTAAAGGGAGTTGTATCCCTAAAATATTAGATGCATGCTTGTTGCAAGTCCTTGTCTTAAGGAGCATATAGGGACAATTTTGCAAAAAGAAAGATAAGGGTAGAGTTTTAAGTTTTGTATGCATATATTCATTGAATCTAACAATGATAGGAGTGGTGTGACAAGGGAACATGATGGACAAGCTTTAATAGATGAAAGAAACTAAAATCACTTAAGGTTGCTAGAGCTAGAAATGAATAGAAATAGCAAGTTAAGGCAAGTGACATGAGTGTAAATTAGTACAAGTTGCTTTTGTTAAAGGATGAACCATTGAATGAGTGAAGAATTTTTTAGTGAAGAGTTTCTAGCATGAAATAAGCATTGTAAGCATGATATAGTCAAGTAAGGAGGCCATTTTAGTGATCTTTATCAAAATACACAAGGTTTGAGAATTTTTTTCCCACTAGAAAAAAGTAAGAGTTTATTGTTCTTGGGTGATTAAACAAGTTGAATTATGAAATTTAATGTAATTTTAGATGACATAGATGGATTGTAACATGAGGTCTGCATCATGTGCTATCGAGCCAGGTTGTATTGAAAATTGCATATTGATTACTATTAAGAAGTTGTGTAAGTGTATGTAAATAAAGTGTGGCAGGTTGTGGATGAAGACATAAGCAAAGGAAAGAGAAAAGTGACAGAGAACAGAGATGAAGTAAGAGATAAATGGACAAGGAAGAGTTGATGAAAGATTTGGTGTTGTTGTTAAGCCAAAGGAAGAGGCAAGATGAGAGAGAAAGAAAGAAAAGAGAGGAAAAGAGGAAAGATAAAGCTAGAAGACAAGAAGAATGGATGGAACAAGAGTTGAGAAAACATGTGGAGAAGCTTGAAGAATTAACGAGAGCTACTTGAGTATGATGGAAGAGTATAATGAAGTGGGATTTGTGATGAGAAAGAAAATAAAGTGGCCTATAGAGTTTTTTGTGAGAAAATAAAAGGGTACAGTTGAAAGAGATGATTAGAGAAGAGGAAAAGAAGTTGAGGAAAGTGAGAAAACATGAAAAAGATGTCATCAAAAGAGTTATCTATGTAATAACTCAGAAAATAGATGAAGAGGAAGTCATAACAAGCTTCTTATCTTGCCTAAAGGATGAAGAAAATGAAGATTTTTGCAAAAATGAACAAGAGAATGAAGATGAAGAGGAGTATTTTGATGCTTGTATAGAGTTTGAGGATGAACATCAATTGTTTGAAGAGGAAAATGAAGATAAAAGTGAAGGAAAAACAAAGTTTGAAGCTGATTTCAAGAAGGAACAACTAGATAATGAGCAAAAGGAAGTGGTGGAGACTCAAATGTCTTCATGTTTTATATCTAATGATTGGTTTGACTGTGTATGTGTAGGTATACTTGATGAAGAAGTGAAAGAAATTGAAAGAGAAGCTCTTAAGAGAGCTCAAATGATGGAGATGGAAAATACTAGTGCCAATCAAGAGAACCAAAGCAAGAAGAAGAAGAAAGAAGAGGAAGATGGAAGAAAAAGAAAACAAGAAGATGAAGAAGACTCAATTGAGAAGAAGAATAAATCAAGAAGAGACTACAATTGGAAGAAGAAAAAGAAGGATAGTTCTTTGTGCTAGCAAACAATTTCTTCCACCTTGGAAGTATGATGCAAGAGAATCAATTGTAAAAAGGAATAAAATAAGGTTTTTGGGTTGACTTAGCATTTGTTAGGGAGTCATTTAGGTGTTTTGGGTTGTTTTGAGTCCTTTAGACCTCTTATGTAATGTAAAGTTGAAACTTTGTATTTTCCTCCAAATCACTAGTTTAAAATTTCAAATGTGTTTTGTTTTTTCCCTAAGCCAAAGTGCTTGTAATGGGTCATTCAAGGGATGAAATTGGGCCATATAACATGCTCTTCACCTAGGTTATGACCATATGTCCTTAACTAAGGCATAAACCCTATTTGGTTAGATCATGCATGGTTGTGGATTGGTGAGTGAGAATCCCAAGTACCTCATACTTGTAATTTTTATGAAGAAATTCGAATAAAAAAATGGGAGTAAGGTGAGTTTAGGGGGAAAAAGGAGAGTGTGATTTCTATTCTGAGCCTTGAAGGCTCATGGAGCATGTATCTCAAGTGCTACTATCAATAATAATGGCTTCATTTTGTGTAAAAAATGTGTATGAAGTTTCCTATATGAAGTTTGATTGTGTATATAAGAAATGAAGTGGGTTATTACTTGTGTATTCAAACATTAAAATAGTTCTAGAGGAGAAATGATTTGTGTAGGGTTTAAAGATAAAGGAGAGAGCATGTAGATTCAAAATTTAATCAAGACCATTCAATCCATGTGTACAGTATGTGAGGAATAGGTAAGACAAGATGGGTGATTGCATGAGGTTTAGTTATGAATTTATGGTGTTTATATGTGTTTGATTGAGGGCTTGAATGTGTATGTGACATGATCTTGATTATATTTCTTGGATGAGTTGCTTGTATCCCTTATAAACTTGGCAAGACTAACAATCTATGATTTCTTGTAAGCAATTGTGTGAGTGTCTTTAGAAATAAGAATTTCAAAAGGAGGGTTTAATTAGATACATCACGAGGAGTTTATTGTTATTCCACATGATTCAATGTGGTGGATTGTCATTCCTCGAGATTTAAAAGGTGAGTAGCCTAATGGTTTTCTTGGCATATTGGAAACTCTTCAACAAATGTGACTATATATAGCCTAGACTGTACCCGAGTTCATATGGAAATACAATATTGTGGAGTCATTTAAAGTATGGTTGATCGAGACATAGTGCATGAAATGTTGTTGGAAAGGGTTTCACAATAGGTGATATGGTTTGTGTTGCTCTAGCATAAGGATGAGGGACCTTTGAAAACTATGACTATGCATTATTTTCTTTTAAAGGTTTGAAAATATGTTCTAAAGACTAAAAGAGAATTACTTGACTATTCCATGGGTGTGCCTACCATGTTAGAAAATGAAATAACAACTTATATTTATAGGTCATTGTCATAATAGTTTAGGTATAAAGAATCCTTTGTGTGATTATAATTGTGTGCTCACTCGATACATGACAGTAGGAAGAATGAAGGAAAAGATGTTTCTCGTATTCTTATAACATCACTAACAAGGAAATAATAAAGAGGACATTGATAAAGATAGGTATGACAAATTTCAAGCTCTAAAATAAGATTCCAAACATTTTATAAGCATTTGTATTCTCTTGGGTTTCTCGAAACCTATAGGTAGTCTGAGCCAAGGCTTGTCCTTTGTGGGGTCAAATCAACTCCATTTGGTTTTAAAACTTAAAGATACAATGATAAATACATTTAGAAAAGTTTTATGAAGGAATTTTTGGAAACTAATGGTTCAAACTCTTGATGTTGGTGACAGTTTAGGAGGGAGAATTCAAAACACAATCAAGAGCTAGAAAAGGGGAGGCGACGAACAAAGGAAGCAACCTTTTTCCTTAGAGTTAGTCAATGAAAATTCTAGGAAATTTTAAATAACTTAATGGGTGCTAAAAAAGTTCCTTATTGTGCATTGGAACCTTTTAAAAAATAATATAAGCTTGACAATTTCATTAGGAAGAACTAGTAAGGGGTTGGTGACAAGATTGCAAAAGGTGAGTTAAAGGGAGTTGTACGTTGAATTGAGACCTAAGATTTAGGGAACATGTTGGCATAGAAAAAATTGAACTATTGAATCTTTTGGAAAATTTTGGGTATCCCTAAAACATTAGATGCATGGTTGTTGCAAGTCCTTGTCTTAAGGGACATATATGAACCGTTTTGCAAAAAGGAAGAGTAGGGTGGAGTTTGATGTTTTGTATGCATTTATTCATTGAATATAACAATGATAGGAGTGATGTGACAAGGGAACATGATGGGAAATCCTTAGTCGATGAAATAAACTACAATCACTTAAGGTTGCTAGAGCTAGTGAATGAAGAGCAAGAGCAAGTTAAGGTAAGTGACATGAGTGTAAATGAGTACAAGTCACTTTTGTTGAAGGATGAACCATTGAATGAGAGAAGGAGCTATGAGTTAATATTTGCTAGCATGACATAAGCATTGTAAGCATGATATAGTCAAGTAAGGAGGCCATTTTAGTGATTTTTGTCAAAATACACAAGGTTTGAGCAATTTTTGCCTACTAGAACAAGATAAGAGTTTATTGATCTTAGGTGATTAAACAAGTTAAATTGCGACTTTTAATGTAATTATGGATGACATAGATTTATTGAAACATGAGATCTGCATCAAAATCCCTAATTTCTAATGGCCTTATTAAATTGTATTCCCGAGATTACAATCAAACCATCATCCTTCCACATCAGAAAATCCCAAATATATCAATAAAAATTAAAACTTTTCCAGTGATGGAGTGATGGAGGTAAAGCATGGTCAACACATCCATAAAGTTTCTGCCATATCCACCCCCAAAGTTCAAACCCGATCAAACTAGGATCCAAAAATACAAACATACACCCATAGGTGAATCCATCGAAATGATCCTTTAAAACCAATCATTGCCAATATGGTCATATTCCCACAAACCCAACCGATTGATGAATCTAGACCTAAGCCCTCTTGGTTCTAAGAAAATGAGTATTGAAAATTCCATAAAATCAAGGGTCATGCCACTACAAGGTGTATGAAGTTGAAAAACTATATCCAAGATTTGATTGGTCGGAGAAAAAATTAAATTGAAGACAATGCATCCTCCTCTTCCCAAAAGCAAAAGCTAGGGATCTATCAAAATCCACTTCCCAATCATGGTCAAATCCATACTTGAATCGGGGACAATAGAAGTATGGAAAAACCCATGAATCATCCCATCATCAGTCCAATCATGTAAGTTACCGACGTTTCCCGTTTTAGTATGAATCCCTTGTTGGTCATATCCACCATCATCCTCATCACGTAGCCACTATCAAAGTCAAAGGAGCCTCTCATAACCCTCAGTGTGTTGTCACCACTCATAGGAGCCATGTAGTGGTCCAAGGGGCTAACCCATATTCTTCTAACCCGTCTCCACAATCCCAAGACAATATCATTGAACAACTTAAAAATACCCCCATGCAAATCTTCATCATAGATATTCTCAAAACATATTTTATACATAAGGATATCCTTTATCGTGTTCTATAAGAAACTCATGTCCCAAAAGATATTGACCCTATTTTGTTCCAAGCCCTCGTCACCCATATTAATCCCCATCCCACACTACCACTCACTTTCACTCAGAAAGAATTTCCACTACACATCCCGACACATAATCTCCCTCTTTATTTCGAGGTTCATATTGAAAATACTCATGTCAAATGAGTACTAGTGGACAACAAATCTAGAGTTAATCTTTGAACCCTATCTCTCATACAACGACTCAGGTATAATGGACTAAGTTTGTGATAGGATGTCATAACCATTAAAACATATGAAAATACTAAAATAAAATTAGTGGGCACTTTATACCTCCCTATCAATGTAGGGCTCGTCAAGCTACACACCCTAGTACACGTGGTGGATATCCAGCCTCCCCTATAATTTATTGCTTAGTTTCCCTAGATATACGAAATGCATGTTGATCCTTCTACACTACATCAATGTTTAAAATTTGAGCATGTTGGTATGGAGGTCACCATCCATGGTGACCCTCAACCCTTCTAACATTGTCAAGCACTTGAAGCACAAGGATATCGGGAATTGTATTGCCCCATCACCGAAACTTGTCATGCCACAAGCTAAATCTTCGTCATCATCCACTACTTCATATGTGTTACTTGATAGCCTCACATCCACTACTTCATGTGTGTTACCCGATAGCCTCACATCCACTTCACATAACACTTCATCATCATCTGATCCCACATTATGTACTCCATCCACATCATTCCACTCTTTCCCACTACACCCCTCAAATTCAAGGCTAAAGGGTGTAGAGAATAAAAAAATTCAGTATTGAACACCTTCCACTTTCACCCAAAAAGTGTGGCAAGCTTAATATGTGTGAAACTAAAAAGAAAAAATATTCATTAGCATCATCTAATTTTATCCACTTTGGGTATCTCCCGACCATTTCCTAAATCCTTATAAAACTATATGGCTTATTGATAACTCCATTACATCCTATCTTCTCGAGAAATGAGAATCCAATCCCTAAGCACATAATAGATCGTATGGGTTACGTTGGTCAAGTACTAGGGCGTAATGAGCAAGGCATTCCCGAACCCCTTGTTGTCATACCCAATATTGACTATCACGGATTAGGGTACCAACCACCTGATGAGGGTATCTCATTACGACACTGAGTGTCACAACCGAGAAAGCTAAGGTGGCCATGGATACCATTGAAATGAGTTTTGTCTACATCCAATATGAAGAGCTTGCCGCTACGAACCTTTTCCATGAAACCACTATTCTCGTCATCGAAATTTCCTTCACTTATCCTTGACTCATCCAATAGGACTAGCAATCTAAACATATCCCTCTCGATACTTTTCAAAATGATGAAGCACTTCTTGAGTTCCCGGGAACTCGAGCCAATAGACCCATCAATGATCATAAGAAAGGTTTCCAAGTATATTTAAATGTTGATGCCTACTTTGGTGAACAAGAGCATATCCCATCTATCAACTCTCAATCCAACATTTCCCATCCTCACTCCTCCCACCATTTAAACGAGGAGGATCCCTTTGCTGAATTCTTCAAAAATACCCTACCTCAAAATCATGATCCGAGTTATGGATCAACTTCTTCTCTGCTCCTAAACCATTGCAAGATGGTTCAACATGATTGATCAAGGAAACCATTGATATCAATATTGGCACTGAAGAGGACCCCAAAATCCTTAAACCGGGGCATCCTTATCTCCAAAAGACCAAGCCACCTTCATAACACTTATTAAATAATTTTCAAACATATTTTCCCGGTCTTATACGGATATACCCGGACTCGACCCATCCCTAATGGTTCATCATTTGGTGGTCTCGAAAAGAAGCCAAGCTAGTCAAACAAAAACTACACAAGATGCATGCAAAAGTATCCTTGCTTGTCAAATAGGAACTTCAAAAACTGCTTGAAGTTTGTTTCATTAGACCAATTGATTATTCTCGAATGGATCTCTAATATCATCCTAGTAAGTAAAAATACTAGGGGCATTCGAATCTGCACATATTTCAAACATCAACAAAGCTTTCCCTAAGGATGGTTTCACCGACTACAACCCGATCAAAATCGTAAAGAAGATCAACATAAAATATCCTTCACTATGCTTTGGGAACCTTTTACTATAAAGGCATGCCCTTTGGACCAAAAATGTTGGAGTTACGTATCAACGTGTCATGACTGTAATATTCCATGACATGATGCACAACATCGTCGAGGATTATGTCAATGACATTATGGGAAAATATAAAACTCGCAAAGACCATCCTTTGGTTCTCCATTACATATTTGAGTGACTCAGAGAATACAAAGTTTGCCTCAATATTGAGAAATATGTCTTTGAAATCACTTGGGAAATTTCTCACTTCATTATCTCACGTCTCGGCAATGAAATTGATCTAGAAAAGGTCAAAGTTATCATTGAAATTCCTCCACCAACAAATATAAAGAAGCTCAGAATCCTATAGGGTAAATTCCAATCCATCAAAAGGTTCATAGCACAACTTGTAGATAAACGTCATCCATTCCATCATTTTCTAAAGAAGGGAATAATCTTCTATTAGAATGACGAATGTCAAACATCCTTTGATAAACTCAAAGAGTATCTACTACATCCTCCAATTCTAGTGCCTCCTACTTTAGGAATCCCTCTCCTCCTATATATTTCAGCTACTTAACATGCCTTGGGAGATCTCCTAACACAACATGATAACAATGGAAAAGAACAAGCACTCTACTATCTAAGATGTACATTGATATTGTATGAGCTCAATTACACTCCCATTGAATAAGCATGTCTTGTTGTTTTCTTTGCCTCTCAAAAGTTGTGACATTATACATGCTCAATAATACAATCAAGCTCATCACCAAAGTAGATCCTCTCAAATATATCCTTTCCAAATCAGACTTGATAGGATGCATGGCTAAGTGGATCATTCTATTGAGAAAATTTGAAATTGAATATGTTAATTAAAAGTCTATCAAAGGATAGGTGCTAGCAGATCAATTAGCGAAGCTCCAGTTTCTAATTCCACACCACTTAATACATGGTTCCCAGATGATTCAATATCTACTATAGAATATTTAGAAAATTAGACATTATATTTTGATGGATCTTTTACAAATCATGGCTCGGGAATAGGAATCCTATTCATCAGCTCTCAAGGAGATCTCATTCCTAAGGCCTTATAGCTAGCTTTCCCCTGCATTAATAATATAGCTGAATACAAGGTACTCATAATCGGACTCTGCATGGCTATCCAATGGAATATAAAAAGTCTTATTGTCTTTGGAGATTCTCAACTCATTATCAATAAAGTTAATGATGAATATACAACCAAATATGATAAGATAGTCCCATACAAGCAAATGGTAGATAGTTTTAAGCTTTACTTCCAACATATCAAGTTCGAATAAGTTCCACAAGCAAGAAAAGAATTAGTAGATGTAATAGCTACTAAAGTGGGTTTCTCTTAAACATCCCTTCGATGCCCATAATTATCACTTCCCGGTTGAACAACTTCTAGTCGCGACATATGATGTTCCCGGATCCAGGTGGTATGTGATATTGTTGTCCCAATTCACCATGGTACCACAACATCTATACCGATAATCCACGACCATACCCTTCCACCGACCTTCCTCGTAACGATCATAAATCCTTTATCCAATGCACCTCCAAATTCACTATCCTTGCATCACCCTCTATCATAGAGGATATGACAAAACCTTACTACGTTGCCTTAATTCCCGGAGGCCGAATTAACAATCAAGGAAGTACATGACAATATCTCATGGCACTCACACTAATGGTGTGGTACTTTCCAAGAAACTTTTGTGCATTGACTATTATTGTCCTATGATGGAAAATAATGCATGTCCATATGTCCACAAATGTGTCCCATGCCAAAAACATTCTGACCTCATCCATGCACCATCGCAAGCTTTGCAGCCCATCACCACTCCATGGCCGTTTTCCATCTAGGGTCTCGATCTCATGAGAAAGCTCAATCCCACTTCATCCGATGGTCACAAATTCATTTTTATTGTTAAAATACTTTAATAATTGGGTTAAAGAAATCCCACCCACCTACAACATAGGAAAAAAATATCCAAATTCATCCTTAATCATATCATTTTTCGTTATGGTATTCCCTCTACCCTAGTCACGAACAATGGAAAATCCTTTAAAAATCAAGAAGTCTCAGAACTCGTGACGATTTTCACATCAAGCTCAAATTCTCCACCTGTACAATCGACAAGGAAATGGCCAATTTGAAGCATCTAATAAAACACTAAAGCACATCCTTGGAAAAATCATTAGTTAAGTACCATAGACACCACACTTCATACCTACCCCCTCCGTGACACATAAATGTCATTTCATGTGCATAGGTGTCATTTCGTGCACATATACGCCATTTCTTGTGCATAAGTGTCACTTTTACCCCCTAGCACTAAACCTTACCCTAAAAACCCTAAAAGCTTAAAAACAAGTAAAACAAATCAAAATCCAAAAGGTACTTACCACGGGTACATCAGCTATTAGTCATTGACACTCCCTCATTGCATCCACTCGGTGCCCCGAATCCTTGAATATGCCATCGTTCTCTCTCAAGGACTTTAGTTCTCTACTGTGTGTGGTGAAAATGACTTTCCAAATGGTCCCCAAAACCATTTTATACTCGTCGCGATGCCCTAAAACACTCCAAGAGCCCGTTATCCCACCCCATTAGCCTGTTTTCCCTCCCATTTCTTCTTATCCCGCCTACGTCTCCTCGTCTATCACCTCAACTCATAAAATCCTAAGAAATTCAAAATTCATCAAAATTCAACAAAAAAATTAAAAAATATTAGAAGTCCTAACACAATAAAAAAATTATAAACTCACCCAAAATGCCCAAATTTTCATCCCGAACCCATTCCGTCACCTTTTCTTTTTTCTACATGTATGCTTGTGAATGTTTAATTCTTGCATATTTTTATTGGTCGATGATATGAGGCCTCTTTTCTTTCATTTATATTGTCGAATGATATGTGGACCCTTTGTCTCTTAATCTATCCAATGATATGAGGAAAATGACATTTCACAATCTAAGCATCATGGTATTTATACCGTCTTTACATTTTTCTCTATGCCACATTACTCTAACTGCTAATGATGACAATGTGGACAGCTTTAAGATCAAGATACTAACCCCCTTCATCCCCATCTCTTCATTATCTAATATTCTCCAAGTCTCACATCTGATCCTTCCTTCACCCTCTTAATTATTATTCACCCACTCAACTACCCCATCCAACATCCAATTAATCTTCTAAATCCAAACCAAGAGCGCAAGAGGTGCGTGGTGCAATGACATCAAAATCAATCAATTTAAACAACGACTAAGCGAAGCCAAGTTTGATTCATGTTGTTTGCAGACTGGGGCAATATTCTTGATTAAGTCAAGCATCCAGTCCTTCCTAACCCCTTTCATATATCCATGATCGGGGTATCAACTCTACTTCATCCAACTTAATCTTCTTGACTGGGACATCCTCTCAATCATATCAATCTAATTCATCTAATCAACCCAATCAATCCCTTCTGGCTCATCCTCTCACTTGGACATCTAATCAATCCATTCCACTCCCTTTCACCAGGTATCTTATCATTTAGCTCCTTGGTCTGGGGCATCCTATTTTTCCTCATTTCATCACTTTCTATACTCCCATTAACATGATCTTCTCTTCCTTTCGAGCGGTCGCCCGACTCATTTCCTCTTCACCGACCCCTCGAGGAGGCATCACCCTTGCCATCTACCTTCACAACCTACTTATTTGAACGGTCATTGCTTCACAATAACCCTTTAAAGAGGGGGAAAATGTAGACATGTAAAATGTCGACATAATTATTAAATAAATAAAATACTTATTAAAAACTATTAATTATTAATATAATCCCCTTCTTACTATTACTAACTTATCATCACATATTCCCTATTATAATTTTATAATAATTAATCACAAGATTAATTATTGTAAATCACATTTCCTAACCTCATTTATAACATTTATAGGAATTAAAAATTCCTACTCGCCTACTACCTACTGTACACCTATCCTACACATAGCTTCTCCATCAAATCACATCCCTAATCACAATTAATCTCACCTAATTCTAACCTAATAAAATTCTCCACCTCCAAATCTAGAGGCTTCTATTTCTATAAGCCTCTCCAAACTTCCCTCCATTTTATTTAAAAATTTAAATAAAACTCCCTCCCTCCATTGAATTAAAAATTCAATGGAGGCTTATCTTAATTTCTAGAATTCTCTAATTCTATATTTCTCCATCCTCTCATGCAATAAAACCATTGATCCTCATCTTACTTGGATCAATCTCCACCCTCCATTTCTCCTCCCAAAACCTATAAATTAGCTTTCCACCCTCCATGGAAGCCAACCTTTGAAAATTGCAACTAAGTGCTGCCAAAATCTCTCAAGAAGCTCTTCAAAATTCTCAAGCATTAACCAAGAAAATATCAATCCACAAGGGGAGGTGGTGTCCAATTAAGTCTACAAATCTAAAGAAAGCAAGCTCAATCTAACATCTTGAGCACATCTAAGGCATCAAGGGAGGTCTTCATTTGGTAAGTGATGGTATTGCATTCTATTCCCTTTCTATCTTGCTCAATATGAAGTAGTGCTTAGGATTGTTAGATTAGGAATTAAGTTACTTTGATTTCTTGTTTTCATTTGCACTAACATATCTTTTTGCATCTACAATATGTTAGTGTGGAGCAAACAAATTAGCCAATGTGGGATTATTTTTTTGATAGTGAGGATTTTAGAGTCGTATAAGAAAGTACAATATGTATTGAAGAGGCATATATGACTCGGGTAGTAAGACATGCATTTTGAAGCAATTTTACATGATTTTTGGATTTTCATAGCCATAGAGGAGGAAACGGGAAGTTAAAAAAGAAAACATATTTATCCCACTTAGGCAACTTTTGGGAAGTGAAGGAAGGTGTTGTCAAATGAGGATAGTTGTGTGATTCCTCCAATCTTCCCTCTAACAAGTAGATCTTAATGTAGAAAATTAATGTATTTTGCAATATGTACACTTTTATATGATTTCAAGATACACTTTGTAATATTAATTATAATTATGGATAGACAAATATTCATGCATGTTTATCCATGTCCCACAATTAAAGAATATTATTAAACAAATTATTATTTTATCATCTTTCGTTATTATTATGAAATTATTATCTTAAAGAATGTCTTTTCTTGAAAGCTTTATAAAATATAACCGTAAGCTTAGTCTCCTTTTTTATATATAAAAGCATAGAGGGCTAGAAGTGAGTAACACTTTGTGGATAGAGATACACTCATAATGTTGGTATTTTACCCAAGATTATTTAATATAACATGATAATCATTATACATGGATAAATTTGTGTAGTGTCTTTTGTTAAGCTTTCATTGATTTATGTCATACGTGGATGTGGGTGTTTATCTTAGGTACCGCACTGGATCCTAGAAAATGTATATAAATTTTGTCACACATTAATGCATTTAATTATAAAATAATAATAAATGACAAAGTGCAAGGTAAGGAATGATTTCAAATATTCAAAGAAGACCATTCAACATTTACTTCTCATTTATTAGAGCATTAAAAGTCGCAAGGGTCAGTAACACTTGCATAATATTAGATTCCATGATGACTTGCATTTTACTTGGCGTGTTGTTTTCCAAACTGTCAATATCCTGAGGCTTGATAATAATTGAGGGATAACAAAATCTCCATTAAATCCTTGTATTTTTCATAGGATTATAAGATGTTATGGTTACATCTTCCTATTTGTTTTTCCTAAACCATAATACTACGATGTTCTTGCGACTAAAAAGGTGCTATAGTTCAAGTCAAGCTTATCTATTTGCGCAGACCGATTTTTTTGGGTCTACTTAACGTTGATGTCTAAAATTATTCTATGCTATTTATTTTCGATGATTTTGTATCATTCTAAATCCCTATTTCGATTACTTCAATTTTGTATACTCATAATATATTAATTCATGTACTTAAATTTTAATTATTTAATTATATATTTTTTTATCTTTGAATAAAATGTTAGAAATAATTAGTATTCACATGGTTATTTTAGTTGTTAGTGAGATAATATGGTTAGATGTTAGTTTGTGAGGTTATATAAAAATAATGTGTGTGAAATAATATTGTGTATGCGTGGGTTATAGTTGTGATAAACAATTAAAAAATAATTATAATGGTGGTTGAATAAATATTTGGATCTATTAGTTTGGGATGAGTAATAATATGATGGATTTGGAGTTTTGATCGGGCTTGAATCCACCGAAATATGAGTTATCAAAGCCCTTATATATAACCATCATATTGAATAATTTAATAGAATGATGTGTATATTTTGATGTGTTAGTATGACCAAACAATTTCAAAAATGTGTTATTGTTAGTTGTCTTTGTGATCTTAATATAAACCAATTTCCACATAGATTACAATAAAATAGCAATAACACTCAAGTGGCACAATGGAAATGCTAAAATGGAGGCTTAAAAGAAGTTAAAGTTAAAGAAGTAAAGGAAGACATCGAGGGAGACAAGGGGAGATGAATAAGGGGATAGAGGAGGAGGAATTGTAGGCAAAAGCATTTTGTTTGCAACATATGTGATTTTGTAACAAAATCGATGCCACAAGGGGGCATGGTCGGTGGAAGGTGTACCCAACTTTGAGCTTGCATGAAATGTGGCATTATTGTGCACAACCCACAATATGAACCTATATCCCTATGTGAACAATCCTAGAGTGGTATTCGCTTACGAGGAAGACAAATCACGAGGTAATTGGAATGACAACATCCGTGTTGACAACCTCTCTCGGCGTTACCTAAGTTCGTCATGTGTTTTCCATTGTCGTCCATGATACTACATCTAATGTTGAAGGAAATCCTCCCATAGCTAAACATGCAATAAAAATTTGAAAAGTTGGATATTATTCCATTACAAACTTAAATATTAATAATTGCTACAAATGATTGTCCGTAAGAATAACAAAAAAATTCATAATTCTAAATATTATTAATAAAATATAGGTAAAATACATTAGAATGTAGGGCACATGTACAACGATTCAAAGGAAAACATGTGTACAAATATCCACTGCCCTAAGAACTTACTTTGAAAATTGTTTACACAAGTATTTCCTTACAAGGCCTTATAGACATATCATGAGCACCATTTTCCTTGCAAACATTGCATTCTATATAGCCACATTTATTTTAGGCATATTTCAAATAGTTAAGAGGCCTCATGCATGCTTCCATATGTTTACACATATTTCTAACAAGGCACCCGACAACCGTAGAAAAAAAGAACCCCTTTCCATTATGCTTTAAAGAATGTCCATACCATTGCAAAAAAGCTTTTTCTTGCTATGGTTGCAAACAAGATGGAAAAGGTTTTTGGGTTGGCTTTAAGCCCATTAATGGAATTTTCTTAAAAGATTGCATGACCTTTTCAATGAACTCATTTTGTGCATACCTACAATTATTGCAATCCATGATGTTTCCTTTCTCTTTGGGATTTGAAAATTTGTTGTCATTTTTGTTTTGGTGGATGGCCTTAACTTATTGTAAAGCTCTAAAGTGACACCGGTTGGGAGTATACCTGAAAAAATTAAACTTATTATCGCCCAAGACAAGTACATATAGGTTTCACTTTGCTATTATGTTCACTTCTTCCAAAAATCAAATTATGCCATGTGGAAAATCTAATTTCTATCTTTAATGTTTTCTAATGTTGTGCAAGGAAAATTTTCAAAATATTTCTCTTGCGTTATTGGAGAATATTCCATTATTTTACTTCAAATTATAATATTGATGATGCAAAATATAAGAAATTTCGTGTTACCAAAACGAGGCATAATATTATTCTCTTTCAATTATGCTTTTGACCAAAATAAATCTGACATGACATTTGGGCATTAATAAATTTGCAATGATTTGGGGATGGGCGGTAAGGCAAGTATTATTAGAAATATTGGGTAGGGGAAAAACATGTCCTATATACACCGGCATGTACTTCTTACATTAATGATTTGTACACATCAATACCTAAACATTAATGGCAACATTAATGGCCTCCTTCACCTCCATTAAGGGCTCCAATTGCAATTATTTCATTTCCATTTAGTCAAGATATGAAAATTAAATTAATGAATTGGAATACAAAAAACATTTTGATACTACATATAATATTATGTAACTATGATATCTCATTATACTAAACAAAGCACCGAATAAAAAAATTGAAATTTAAGTCCCCGAGATAAACCAAAGGAAATAAGAATTTCGGGTCCAACCCTTAGATTCACCGGAATGACAACACATGTCCTTTTGTTGGCCGCTCGATCGAAATCATTTGTTTCATCTCCTAGCCTCCACATGTCCTCCTTTGACCCTACCTCCACGCTAACCTCTACCCAAACCTGATGCCTTTAATCAACCTTGGTTGATTTCGGGGGTTTCAAGTCCATAGGAGCCTGTCTTATTGAAGAGTGTTGGAATGGAAACACGTGTCCCTTTCGAATTTCGTTGGTCCTACTTAATTTCTTTATTTTGTGAAGCCAATCACAAAATTCCAAGTGACATTCTACATGTTCGTTATATAGTTTGTTATAAATATGTATTTATTTATTTATTTTAAAACATTTAACTTGATTTTTTCATTGGCTGAAATATTTTTATAGCCATTTTAGGTTTTTCACATTAAAAATAACAAGTTTTTCAAAATTGTTGCTTTCCTATAGTTTAAACATTGGAAAATATTAGTATTATACAATGAATAAATTTAGTAATTAATGAATTCAAGTGCTCTGACATTGATCATGAATGTCATAGCTATGGAATATATTTGGTATAAGATATTGTGCATGGTTCTTTGTGGATTAATGCATGTAGATTAAATATGAACATCAACTTCCGTCAATGGCAATGGCATTCGGCCGGTAGCTATTTTGAAAAAACTAAGTGGTGTACTAGCTTCTTTCTATTTTGAAGGCTACAAGGGGAAAATCGGAGGATGTTTTCTCTAGTAAGAATCTATTTCTATGTTTTTATGCTTGTTTTTGTTTTCATGTCTTGGTGTTTGTGTGTCTTGTGAACTCTGGTTCTGGTCTGATTGAGAGCACATGCTTCAGGTGAATGTAGATCTCGAAACCCTTAGATTTATGTAACACTATGAGTATCTTCATTCATAAAATCACAAATGATTTTAGTACTACCTTGAAATCGGTGACACAGATAATGTGCAGATCCTAGTTATAAATCATTTAGAGTCTCGTGAATCGAACCTGCGATCAGTACTCTTCCGTTTTTTCAAATGGGTCTCTGCAAGAGAAATATTGATGTGCTATTTTTTGGTACAGGGGCAGCATGGAGATGCGATTTGTTGCGATGCACATTGTTGACACGCTCGGATTTGTGACTCGTTAGCACTTGTAAGGTAATTCCCAATGGTTTTATCTAGAAAAAAATAGATATTAATATGGGATGGAGCCATTATTTGCAAACTTTAGGGGGTTTTGATCCTACATAAATTTTGAAAAAAATACCTTTAAAATTTTTTTCTCAAATCTAAATATATATTTTTGAACATTTTTATTTTATGAAAGTGGTTTTTCAACGTATTTAAATCAAGTAGTTTTTCATACAAAGGAAAAAAATGTGACCATTAGTAGGGCATTATGCCATGCATTTTTTTCACTTATGTGGCATCATGTGATGGGTGATATTTTGATGTGATTTGATGTGACACATTTTATTAGCTACTTTTTTTTCAAATGTTGAATGACAAATGTACATGTACTAGTCACTCGGCACAAATACCCTCACCATTCTGGGTCCCATGCTCACTATTGGCTCCTCTCCCTTATATGCAAAAATATTTGCAGCGGTTTTGATCCTCTGATGACTTGAAAATTTTGTTCTCATCTCTGCAAGAACCGTATTGATGTGTGAATTCTTTTGTGCTGGCATATTGATGTCATTCATTGCAATTAGGAGGCTCTAGATTCATGAAATAAATAGTGGTATGGAATGATTGAATTCCTTTTTTCTAAATTCGGAAAAATGCATTAGGACTCGAGAGACATATTTTAGTGGTATGGAATGTTGAATTTTATTTTCTTGGAAAAATGTTTAGCTATAGTGTTTACTGGGCTAACAAATGTTCCAAATTTGGCATTTGCATAAAGGTTGTGGACCTCTAATAAAGAATGTTAGGATTCCATTGTTTGAAATCCTATTTGACATTATAGAAGTTTTGTTGTTCTTTTTTATGTAATTGGACTACATTGTATGAAAATAAATAAATAAAATGTCTTCCGGTTGTGTTATTGTTGAGGACTATGTCCCCACAAAAAAAAAAATTGTTTACATTGACAATATATTGAGAAAACATAACCTTTTAGAGACATTGCATTCAAGTAAAATGTAGGTGATTGCTTGTTTGATACATTTGTTGTTTTGTTACATTTTCGTTATACCTCCATTGAACTTGAAATGGAATCATAGACCACTTCTTGCATTCCTTGCAAAGAGGTCATGTGGATGCATTCAAATCACTCTAGCTAGAACTTGATCCCGATGCGCTTTACACTCTACATCGTATTCACGATGTGGAGACATATTTCCACCGAATGAAACTTTCAAGTAATGTCCATTACAAATGCAATCAAACTGGACTATGGGGTGACAAATTCTACATAAACTAGTTGGAAAAATGGCTTAACATTCCGATATGGGTTTGGTTAAAGACAAAAGGTAATAACTATTTTCAATTCAATGCACAAGCACATGTGCTTCCATTATGCGTGTTGTTTCATGATATCAATCCTTGTTGCGGCCACTGCAAACCCTTGTACTAGAAAAAAATCTTATTACATTTCTCGCAATTGAAAAAAACACAATTTCATATTGTTGTGCTATAATAGTGACTAATTGGGATAATGTTGATTGTAGTCTACAAAGTGCGACCTCCATAGAGTCGAATCCGCTCGCAAACCGTGGTGAAAGCTTTTTCAACTCTATTTGTACATTATGCAATCAAGAATTTGATGTTCTTTGTCTAAGGCGATATGTTATACGGTCTTTTTGCAATGCATATTTATCTCAAAATGCAAATGCATTATTTATTATTGGCAAATAGTTTTTTGAAAGGGACTATACCCTTGTACAACAAGGCTCAGAAGCCAGAATAGAAAAAATAAGCACAAAGAAAGGGATCCGAATCTAGATATAACAATAAGGACCAACTGCAGAACATCGTCTGCAAAAAAGAAGCAACAACCATCAACCTCAAGCAGTAACTAAACAACTGCTGAACAATGAAAACCCAGCAATGATAGTACACCGACACCATTGGAAAGCATGCTGTAATCCGGCCACAAAAATGATAACCATGTACTCCGGCCGATCACAAACAAAGAGAATCATCCAGACGGATAGCCCTCCTTCAGGGTGATTTTTTTTTCTTCTTGCTAACCGTAACCCAACCTGAAGGAGTCTCCACTGTTGGAGGAGAAGTCAAAGGAGGGGTATTCTCCTTAGTCGCATTTGTCCCAATTGGGACAGCCACTACCTGAATCATATCCGTGTTGCCCTCAACAACTTGAGCATTATTCATGCTGCTAATAGTTTGATTTTCGGATAGAGGGGTTTCAAGGGTAGTTTTGGATTCAGTCACTATTTCTACTTTTGATTCAAGATCCCTTTTAGCATCAAAAATTAGGTGCTCTGGGAGTGCATCTTTCCACCAATTTCTCTTTTCATGTTGACGTTTTTCCATCTCACAAGCAGTAGAGGTGTGTCCTAAGCCAAAACACCTTCTACAACGGAAAGGTAGACCTTCATAATCAAGAGTTTGTGACCAAGTTCTATTTTTCACTCTAAGATCTATAGTAGCAGGAAGATTTTTATCAGTGTCTAGTTCCACCAGGATCCGGGCATAGGTAGTATGGGTGCAATTAGTGGTTTGAGAATCTATAAAGAGTGTAATTCCCAAGGTGTTGCCAATGGTTCTGTCAGACAGTCATGACTCCAGAATTGGATAGGTAAGTGGGGTAGCCTGATCCAAACAGGTTTCCATGAGAAAGATTCCGTGTGCGGGTTAAAGGATGGGAACCAGGGTTTCATGACCAAATATTTAGATTGACAAGTCCAGAGTTTGGAAGCAATGTTTTCTTTATCAGCTATTGAAGAGAAAGTCACAATGAAAATTCCCTTAGCACACAGATGTAAGTCTATCTTACCAGTTAAAGTTGGAGTCCAATGTTGAGAGATCCATGCGTGAAGAGCAGGAAGGCTGGGCCACAGTCCCCCGAATCTACAAATCAAAGCATGCTCTTTGTAGTAAATCTCAGATGAAATAACATCTTCCCCAAATGTAATACACGGGGTAATGTCTGCAGGTTTCATGGAGGATTCCTTTCCCTTTAGAATGTCTTTGAAGGAGGATCCACGTTTATTCTCTCTATCTAATGGTTGAATAACAGGAAAAGTACCCTGTTCCAGCCCCCCACAAGAAGAGCCTTTCAGCAAGGGTTTGAGAGGGCCATTGTCCGGCATATTCACAAGAGCATCCCCAGCTGGAGTTTGAAAATGGGTTGTGCCGCCATCCTCGGGGCTCCCCGCATTTGTGAAGGCCAGATCGATCCACGAAATCGCACCTCCTCCATCCCTTTCAACATCCTTGCGTGGCGGGCTCGCAGATTTGCGTGGATCCAAGGCGTTTTCAGTGGTAACCTTTCCCCATTTAGGGTTCGTGGGGGCTGCCAGAATGCGCGGATTTCAGACCAGAAAGGGCACGCGTAGAAACCATCGATGACATTGAAAGCACAATTACCTTGACATCAATGACATTGAAAGCATACCGTATAGTGAAAATTGGCAAGGCTTTATTATAAACATGGCCATTCCCTATAACAAAGGAAAAATTGAAGGAAATCAATTCTGCTTACAATGGTTGTCAATCATTTTCAATGTAAAAATACAAGTATGGGACGCACAAACGATGAGTATTGTCAAAGTGTATTCTGGTTTACCAGAGCCTGCAACCACATACAATCTTTTACAATTTTTTTGAATGAAGGGCATTCTCACTATGAAGCTTTGATTCAAGCATCCTCAAGTACATCAATTGCTTCTACTTCCTTTCCGCATGAGAAAATACAAAGAACACAATCAAACAAATCTTTGTGCAAGATCAAACATGAAATACAAAGAAGAAAAAAATGCATGCTCACAAACTTCAAAAGACTTCCATAACCCAAAAAAAATACTAAATCACTCTATAATTTCAATTCAAAGTGCATTAAAATTGAAATTCGACAAAATGGGAACATGAAATCAAAACCTAATATTTATAAACAAAATTTAAAAAAAATATTAATGACACACCAATACATGGTCATTCTGATCTGCAAGTAATTGAAATCTAAGTCCAACATGACTATGTTCAAAGATCTAGAAAATAACATATTTCAATTTAACTAAATGTGAGAAAAAAAGAACAGAAAAACATATGTCTCAACTGCTATAAATGTTTGAGAATTGGAACCTTTCCGAAACTTGCATCGCCTGCTCACATAAAATTAAACTCCATGCTTCCACCTGTAGCAATACTTATTGATCTTGAAGAGAGGCTAGTTGCTATGAGAATAGCGTTTACACAAATAAGACACTATACACACAAAAACCACAATTTACCCTAAAAGGAGCCATAATAAACGTGCCTTCAGATGTGGATATAATACAAAAAGCATTGCCAAGGCGCATAGAAGAAATAAAAACTATTGTTGTTGAACTCAAGCATCGTTTGCAATACAAAGATGCCTTCCATTCAGGAAATGTACATCCGAATGTTATCATGAAAACATTGCAACAACTTTCTATCGGATGGAAAAAGTACAACTAAATAAAGAATGGAATCGTTTCCTTCCTTCAATTTTTGATGAAAATTCAGACAATGAAACAATGTCAAATAATATTTCTAGGGATGGAGACAATGACAACGAATATGTCGGCGATAGTTTAGTCCATGGATTTACAAATGAAAAATGCATAGTTGACCTCCAAGATAAGTTAATACAAATTGCTCCGGTAGGGGACAACGTCCACGTGGTATATTCCACGAAAATTTTCGGAGAAATGAACTTTCCTACTCTTTTTTTTGGTTAACCTCGTCATGAAAATAATGTGAAATCAATTTATTTCCATAAAATTGCATAATGGGAGGTCTCGAATACGATATGATATTTCCATATCATATCACCAACTTTTTTTCAAAGGGATTAAGATCATTGTTTCCCAAGTACGAGCATGCATCTGGGTTCAGATTCAAAAGGGACAACTGAGAGGAAGAAAACTCATGGCAAGAGATGTTAAATACAAGCCAAACCTAGAAAAAATATTGAAATTTGATATTGGATACATTGACTTCAAAAATATGTATTTCACCAGACTACATGTAACAAGTTAAGAAAAACATTTTTTTCATGATACGATAGCTAGGACCCACCTTTTCGAGTGTTGAGCATTGTTGGAAGCCTCTTTTAATTGCTTGCTCAAACTTATATGACCTACACACACAACTTTTTCCTATTGGGAAAGCCACCACCTCATGATCACAATGACAAAAAATTTCTCATAAAAAATGATCCAATCACATGTACTCGTTACTACAAACATCGAATGAATGCACTCAAATAATTATTGTGTAAGGATAATATATTCTTTGGAGACGTTGTTGACTACTTTTGGGTTCTTTGAATTTTAAAGCAGAGGCAATGCCTATAGCCATTGGTTGATATGGAAAAAATATGCACTTGTATATGATAAAAATGAAAACTCCATTTCACACTTTTTCGACAAGTACATAACTTGTAACATGAAATTTTTGATCCAAAAATAACAAAATTGCATGAACATTGCCACACGAAAGTTACAAAAAGGTAAACAAAAAAATGGAGATAAAATTTCCCTCACCCTCCAATGAAAGAAACACAAATAATCAAACCACAAGAAGCCACTTATCCATTGGATTCTGAAAATTCAAAACACATATTCTCAATTATAACAAAAATGATACAACAACTCATTTTCCTTTGATATGTTTCTAGATGAATTGAACATGAATGAAGCTACATACATAGAAGCTATTCAAAGCACCCTTAAGCGACCAACACTATTGTTACAAATAAAACCATCACAAGTATGGAACAATACCTTTTCAAAACAAATGCCACCAATATGGAAGGCAAACATAGATGCACAATTTATTCTCAATGCATATGCAACTGCAACATATGTGAGTTCATACATGAAAAAAATTGACAGATCAACCACAAAAGCATTCAAAAGAATACGTAAAGAGCACCAACACTCACATATTGACGTTGTGCATATGATACAAAGATTGGCTAATGAAATTCCTAATTCACAACAAATGTCTTCACAACAAGAATCACATATTTTCTTATTGATACCGTTGAATGGTAGTTCGAGGAAATGCACATTCATAAACACTTCTTGTTCTAAAGATGAGACATTTATTTTGAAGCATCCAAAAATTTTTAGTCAAGAACCTGATGAATCTGAAAACATTATGTGACAATCTATCATAGACCATTACATTACATGACCACAATCTATTGGGGACATTTTCCTTGCTGATTTTGTTTCTAGATATAATAAAAATGGAAAACAAGATTGCAAAAAGGCAAAGAACGTGTAATCAGATTTTTCAACTGTAACAAACATGTAGACATAGAGAATTATCGTCGAGAGAATATTTTGATATATGTTCCATTCCAAAATAACAAGGAAAGCCTCAAGCATTCTCTTTGACATGGAAATATGCTTACTTACTTCATCAAAATACAATAAGATAAAATGAGGAAACCTTTGTTCACAATATCGACACTAAATGGGGTGACATAAATTATGCCCTTAAAGACATAAAAATGAAGAAAACAATACTTCGTAACATCCACTCTCCAATAACAAACCCAAGGAGTCAATAAAACATATGACATTCATCTAGATATTCCTTTATGTAATTTGATAACACCCAAAAAGAAAAGAAAACTATTTGAAATTGGAAAACATCCATTCATATCTGATGACACAATATATTACAAAAATGAGAACGTTAAAAAAATAGGAAATGATAAAATACATTGTACTCAAACAACATATCAATCCTACAAATCCTTTGTATCTCTTCCTAACATGTGGTGCAAGAACATGGAAAAAATTCACCGCAAAAATGATCTTTGAAACTTTACTTTGTTTCTATAATAATTCTACCAAAAGTGATCCACTAAAACCAAAAAGGTCTTATTTTGGCATTCACAGGAAAAAACAGCTTACAATGCAAACGGAACAACATTTCATTCAACACTCTTATTTCCTTTTAACAAGTCTCAAGTGACTCCACTTAGTGTTGAACGACTTGATACATTGTCAAAACACTATCAACAGTGCAACTTGTCTTTATAGATGAAGTCTCGCTTTTTGGTGGCCAATTGTTGTATCACACTGACAATAGACTCAGGGATATAAAGCAATCACCCACATTGCACTTTGGCAACATTGACATGGTCTTTTGTGGTGATTTCTATCAAGGATGACATGTCAATGACTATTTTGTATTTGAAACACCTCATATAGACAAACAACTGATTCCATATGATTTTTGGACAAACAAGGTCAAGGTCTATGAATTGACTGAGACAATCAGACAAAAAGACCAATTTTTTGTTTCAATCCTCAATAGAATTCGAACAGGCTCGCAAACATATTCTGACATTTCCTACCTCAACAATAGGTGTCATAGACCACCACCAAATGACCTGTTTTTCCATACCTTTTTTACAAAAACACATATGTCAATGACCACAACAAGAAAATGCTTTTGCAAATTCCTGGAACAGAGATTGTCATCAATGCAATTGACGAGAAAGATTCTTTTTGTGATGAAACAAGTGCATATGCCAAGACAATTTATCTTCCAAAGAGAATTACTTTCAAAAAAGGCATCTTGGTTGAACTCTTTGCTAGTAATTATGATATCTAAGATGGATTGGTCAATGGGTTAGATGGCACTTTTGATGCTTATACAATAAAAAATCGGAACATCATATGGATACGATTCAATGATTTAAGCATTGGACAACATCAAATTACTAAACATGCACACTTGGGACCTGCTAACATTGAACCACAATCTGTGACTATCTTTGGGATTATAAGGCCTTTATAACACTCACCAAATAAAAAACTTCGACAATTCAAAGACAATTCCCGGTCCATCTTGCATGTGCACGCACAATACATAGAGCTCAAGGAATTACAATAGATGGTCTTACATTTAGCCCTATTGGAGTCATAAGACATGGATTGACATACACAACCTTGTCACGTGTGAAGACTATAGAAAACTTATATTTGCTACAACCTTTGATGAACAAAAACTTCAAAATAACAAATCAAGTCGTTATTGAAATGAATCGCCTTCAATCACAAGCAAAATGGCAACTTGAAAATGATTTCTTCTTCGTTGGTATACACCCACGCACTATAATTTATTGTTTAAATACGTGGATCCTTCAAACACATTTCAAAGACATCGTGCATGATCTAAGCTTAATGCATATGACATATTATGTTTAAAAAAACACACATCGATAACATTGCATACAATCTACTTCCAAACTTCCATCACATACACACATATCATGTACATGGTATAATGATTTCCACTAAAATGCATATACCATTTCTACAGAGAATGCAATTTTATGTAGGCAAAGTGGAAGCGTTGCTTGTTGTTGTTCAAGTTCATAACAAACAATTGACAATTATAAATCTCTATGCAGCCCCAAATGCGGCACTACAAAATATCCTTGTAGTTATCGATCAAGCATTGTCAAAATCATCTCGAAACATTCCACATACATATTTGGAGACTTCAATATTGATATGTAAAAACATAATAATACCACAAACCTTTTAAATCAACACATGTCCAGTTACAACTTTCATTTTTGCATTACAAAAGAAAATCCATTCACTAAAAACACATCGACCACATATGGTCAAATTGCAATACCTACAACCAAATATTTCAAAGACATGTATACTAGACTGACCATTCTGCCATATTCCTCACACTTGACATGGACAACTTAAACTTAATTTTTTGAACTATAACCAACCCAACTCCGCACTGCCATACAATTTTCCTACACCTACTTAATTTTTACTCACTTTTAATTTTACAAGAGGTGTTTTCCTATTTTAAACATAACAACTATCATCAGTTTCCTAAGATCAAAATAGAATAAACAATGAATCCTTGAGCATACTTAAGGTATTAAAAAAACTTATTATTAGACATATTTTGTATCAATACAAAAACTACAATGTTTTAAAGTCCAATAATATATTTTTCCATTGGTATCACATTTTACAAATACTATATGAGATTCTAACACTTTGACCATGACTTACACTCATTTTTTCCTAGTTGCAACAAAAGTTTAGTTTAACAAAATTCTTGCAATTGCTCTCACTTGGTGTGTTGATTGAGAAACAGGGACTAAGCTCGTGATATTTTATTAATCTCAATCAAAACAATTACAGAGAATGGGCTGCAATATTTATAGATATTGCACGAAAAATACACAGAGAATAAGTTGCACAGGTGCAACCAAATGCCAAAATGAATAAGCTTCCAATAACATCCGGGAAGCAGGAATTAGAAAAAGACAAATATATTGTTTAAAACAATATAACAATCTGAATACAAACAAATATGGTTGATTAACCATACAACAGTATATTTATTATTTAATTAATAAAATTAATTAAATAATCTAACTATGCATAATTAATAATAGGATAATATTATTTATCCTAACATTCCCCCCCTTAATTGTGCATTGTCTGGAGAGATGAGGAGAGAAATGCTCTGAACAACTCGAACTTGTCACGTGCAAGTGACTTTGTGAAAATATCTGCTCGTTGTTCAGCTGTTGGACAAAATTGAAGCTGGATGTTGTGCTTCAATACATGTTCGCGTATGAAATGAACCTGAACTTCAATGTGCTTTGTTCTCTCGTGAAAAACTGGATTGCGAACAAGTTTGAGAACACCTTCGTTGTCAACATACATGGTGGTCGGTTTGTCCTGTGGTATTCCAAGTCCTTCCAGTATGCGACGTAGCCAAATCACTTCACAGACAGCTTCTCCTGCAGAACGATACTCGGCTTCTGTGGAAGAGCGAGAAACAAAGTGTTGTTTCTTACTTCCCCATGATATTGGTCCAGATCCCATAAAGAATACAAATCCAGAAGTGGATTTTCTATCATCAATGTTACCTGCATGATCTGAATCCGAATATCCAGTCAAGAAGAAGTTTTCATTCTTCTTGTATTCTAGACCAAGATCCACTGATCCTTTGAGATATCTCAAAATGCGCTTTGCTGCTTTCCAATGACAAATTTTGGGTTCCTGCATGAACCTGGATAGATAGCTCACTGCAAAGCTGATATCTGGTCTAGTGTAGGTCAGGTAAATGAGACTCCCAATCAGCTGCCGATAGAGAGTGGCACTTACCTCAGAGATGGATCCAACGAGATAACCGTAATCTGCTCTCCATGGTGTAGCAATTGGTGTGCAATCCATCATCCTAAACTTCTCGAGCGTTGTCTTGGTATATTTCATCTGAGAAACAAAGATGTGATTCTCTTTCTGCCATACTTCCAGTCCAAGACAGTAGTGCATAAGCCCGAGATCTGTCATGTCGAATGATCGCTTAAGATCTTTCTTTGTTTCATCAATCATCTTCACTTTGAATCGCCAAAGTGATGACTAGATCATCGACATAAACTACAACAATCACCATCTCCCCCCCTTGCTTTTTGAGGTAGAGATTGGGATCGTATGGATTTCTGACGAAATCCATGTTGTACGAGATGCTCATCAATCTTGATGTACCATGCCCGGGGTGCCTGTTTGAGGCCATACGAGATTTCTTGAGTCTCGCATACCTTTTCTTCTTGACCAGGTGTGCACAACATATCCCTCGGGTTGAGTCATGTAGACTTCTTCTTGCAAATCTCCATTCAGAAGGCACTTTTGACGTCCATTTGGTGAATTTTCCATCCAAATCGAGCAGCGGTAGAGCAAAGATCATCCCGATCGTTTTGATCTTAGCCGTGGGAGCAAATGTCTCCTCATAGTCAATGCCTTCTTTCTGTATGCGTACCCCTTTCTTTACAAGTCTTGCTTTACACTTGTCCACCGTCCCATCTCGCTTTGTACTTAGTTTTGAATATCCATCTCGCATCCAATGGGTTTCTTCCCTGGTGGAAGATCGACAAGCTGCCAAGTGTTATTCTTCATCACTGATTGATATTCAGAATCCATGGCATCTTTCCAAGCTTTTGACTGTAGGGCTTCCTGGACTGTAGATGGCTCGTCTGTTTCAATAACTCTACTCATCAAAGCAAAGTTAACTTCTTCTCTTGCTTTACTGCGAGTCCGTGGTCCAGGGGTGGATGTATCCGGTGGAGCATCCAATCTTGCATCTCGTAATGTACTTGTACACCATTTAGGCATACGTTGAGCTGTTCCCATGGGTTGTGGTTCTATCTGATCAACACCATCATCCCCATCATCACTTTCATCTTCTGAGGGAACATTTGCTTCAGTTTTTACAACTGGTGAAAAATCTACATCTTGCGAGTCCGGAGGAGGAGTCTCTGCTTCCTTCTTCTTGAAAAACTCAACATCTCTGCTTGTGTAGACTTTTCTGGTCTTAGGATCCATCAGTCTGTACCCAAGAGTCTCTTCACTGTATCCAATGAAGATGAGATTTTGTGACTTCATGTCCAATTTCTTTCTGTTCTGTTTGGGTATGTGCATGCGCTTTGCAAATACTCGAGGTGTGCAATGGATGGTTTCCTTTTGACCATGCTTCTTGTGGTGTAATTCCATCAAGAGCAACCAGGGCGCTCTGTTTAACAAATACACTTTGTTGTTTTTGCTTCGCATACGCCCAAAATGTCTTTGCAAGTCCGGAATCATCGATCATGCATCGCACCATTTCCATGATAGTACGATTTCTTCTCTCGACAACACCATTTTGCTGCGGTGTGTGTGGAGGAGGCATTTGTCGACGAATCCCGTGAGTTTGTAGATAGTCTCTGAACTCATCACTGGTGAATTCCCCCCCTCGATCTAAGCGGAGAGTTCTGATGTGATGACCAGCTTTCTTTCAATTTGCAACTTTGAACTTTTTGAATGTTTCAAAGGCTTCACTTTTCTTGCGAAGACAAAAATCCACATTTTGCGTGAATAGTCAAATCAACACAGAGCATGAAGTACTGGAACCCTGAATGACTTGGCTGCATTGGACCGCACAGATTGGTATGAACCAGGTCAAGTTTACCATGAGCTCGAAAAGTACTTGTTTGGAATGAAACTCGTGTTTGTTTTCCTACTAAGCCGTGAGGAAACTTGTCTCGTATCCTTCAAGAGATGGTAGCCCATGTACCATATTACATCGACAAAGTGTGTCGAGATATTTGAAACTTACATGACCAAATCTCCGATGCCACAACCGAGCCGAGGTGGAGTTTTTAGCCATGAGTGCTTGATCATTTTTGTGAATGAAATCAAGTTGAAACATTCGTCCCACATTTGAGGCTTTGGCAATTATTTTCGAGCCTCTGGATTTATCTCGAATCGGACACATTTTCTTGCCGGATTGACTATCAAAGTCAATATTCGGTTGTGATCTAGGAGTTGGTCGACCGAAAGAAGATTCTTTGTCACACCCAGTGGACATATAGAACATCCGATAGTTTGCATTTGCGTGAACCAAGGGGTAGAGAAATGTTTCCAATCCTGAATCAGTATATGAAGAATCATCTCCCAACGAAACATGATTTTTCGATGGCGTGTCCTCATTGAAATAAACCACTGTGGCGGTCATGTGTCAAGTGGCTCCCGAATCAACATACCGGACGTCACTAGATGACGTGGATGGTTCACTTGATCGAGCGGTGAACAAGAAGTCTTCATTGTCTGATCGATCTTGTTGCTCAAAGCAATATTACCTTCTTTGGTGGGGTCTTCTTTTCCAGTTCCCCTTTTTCTCGCCCGTGATAGTTGTTTGAATGTCCCTTGTAAGTTTGTTGTTGTTGTGGTCCGTAATTACTCGATGAACCTTTCTTATATGTGTTAAACCAACATTCTTGCAAGTCATGTCCTCTTTTGCAGATTGGACATCGCTTCTTCTGTTGATTGTCCCCATGATACTGATTCTGATGTGGGGACTTCTGATAGGATTTAGGTTTTCCTTTACCTTTTCCTTTCCATTTTTGATGTGAAGACAGTGCCTGCTCCTCTTCATCATCCTTGTTGTACATTGCTTCCTCTTGTTGCAGTAGGTTTACTAACTTGTCAAAACTAATTGTCGTATCTGACAAGTTTAGAGTTGTGACAAAAATTCGGTAAGAAGAAGGGAGAGCTCTCAGAACAATGGGAACGAGAGACTCATCTTTGACTTCTTCTCCTAGGGCTAGAAGTGAAGCCCTCAACTCTGCAACTCTTCTTAGGAAGGCTTCAATTTTCTCATTCTGTTTGAATTTCAATGTATGTAACTGACTCTGCAAATTGAGTATGACATTCTTATTCTTGGCCTCATATATTGTGCTCAGCTTATCCCAAGCTTCTTTTGCTGATGTGGCATCTCGAATGTGGGCTTGCACATCGTCGGATACTCCAAACAAAATGATGAGTTTTGCTTTCTGATCTGCTCTATCAAATTGTCGTTGTTGTGTTGCATCCGTTGGTGATCTGGTTAGAGTACCCGACCACCACAACAGCGATTTCTTCAAACTCAAGTTGTGTTTTTATTTTTGTCTTCCAAGCAGCATAGTTGTTTCCTCTGAGCAATTGTGAATCCGGAAGAAAAAATTTGGGGGCATTGGTGCCCATTTTGCAGAGTTCTCTGACAGGTTTGGCTCTTATCACTCTAGGTATTAGGTCTCCCAATCTATATACCATCAGTCCGATATACCGAACCTTTCTATATACGCGCCCTTCCGATATACCCGTCGGTACATGGAAGAAGCTCGCCCTTTCTATATACCCGGCGGTACGTGAAAGAGGCGTTAACGTACGTGAAAGAATTCGATACGTGGTACCAAGACAGTACTGATGGGGTCTGTGTGATTATTGACACCGGCTCAAAGAAATATCCTCATACGCGCGTAACTTCGCTATATACTCGGATAATTTCTCAGTCCGGATTTATGTCTTGCAATCGTTCACAGACGGATGGGATGGTTCATAGTGTGTGCACTGTGACCTTATTACTCCCCGTCGATTTATAGGGACGATGCCCAGACGACATTGTTGCAGCTATATTAGGCGTTAAGTGCAGTAGTAGTCGCGACGGCTTTACCCGTAAGCGCTTCCCAGAGGCACTGTATATACCGAACGCTGCGAATGAGATCTAGGATCTCGTGAGTGTTACAGAACCAAATTTACTATTTTTGATTACAATTCGCCAGGTTTACGAAAGATTCTGAGTTTTGCGATTGACTATGGCAACCTCGCAAATTAGTACAATATACAATACAATTTGAATGACAGCAAATTTACAATTTCGGGTCCTGTGACCTCCACAGACCCAAAATGCTAAAAATTGCAAAAAAATAGCTGAAAATGCAATTTTTAGGTGGGTCTCCTTTTGCAAAAAATGTCTGGAATGAGAAAACAGACCAAATAGGAGAAATTTTTTTTTTTACCCTAAATTAGGGATTCTCCGCTAAATTTAGTTAGTCGTAACTAAATTCAAAAAAGCCTGCTAAATTTAGCAGTTCCGCCAGAATTCCCGCCAGATGCAAAAGGAGAGTTTTTGAGTGTTTTTAGTGGGATTTGATCCTCAAACCTCTCACTCCTAAGGCACATGCAATAACCAACTTGGCCACTTGGGGCGCTTGGACTATGAATGGAAGAAATTTGTATTTAATGTCAAATAAATTGACTTACCTCTTGAAAAATGAATGCCACGTGGCGCATGCTGGTGAAGGGGCGTTTTTAGGGTTCTATTTGCCCAAAAAACGGATCTGAGGCTTTATTTCTTTGCTCAGGCCGCATTTACTTGCTCAGGCCTCATTTTCTCCTTCCCACGCACTGATCAAGCCGTATTTTTTCTTGTATTTTCTTCTTGGGCGCGTTTTTGTTGTATTTTCTCACAAAAACGTTTTTTTTTTTCTTTGTGCAGGCGCTGGGGGCAGCAAATGGCGCGGGCAAGCTCAAAAAAATGTTTTTTTGCTATGCAGGCCGTGGGGAATAGCAAGGGCGCGTTTTTTAGCTTATGGCTGCGTTTTTTTAATTCTGGGCCGCATTTTTTAATGGAGCTTGCTTGTACAGCCGTGGAAACAGAGAATGGCGTGGGCATGAGGAGAATGGCGCCTCTTTTGCTAAAAAAAACGTTTCCTTCTCTTTTTTTTATTTGATTCACTGCCGGTGCATATACACAGCAAAGCAATCCTCCAAAACAAGATATACCTCTAAATGCAGTAAAAACAAAACCCTGATTGGGAATTTTTTTTTAATAATACAGTAGCAATTTTTGCTCAGTGCCGAGTGCACCAAAGGTGCAAAAAAAATTTGCCTTCCAAGTACCTGGAAGGAACAGTCGATGTGGGGAGGCGGGGATGGGGGGGGAGTTTGCATGAGGCCGCATGTGCTCTCAAATGCAAACACGTCTCCAATCTCCTCTTTCTCTGCTGCTCTCTCTTCCACACCTTCACAGGGCCAGAATTTCGCTCTGGTACCAAATGTTGATTGAGAAACAGGGACGGAAGCCTGTGATATTTTATTAATCTCAATCAGTAAAACAATTACAGAGAATGGGCTGCAATATTTATAGATATTGCACAGCCAAATACACACAGGAGAATAAGTTGCACAGGTGCAACCAAATGCCAAAATGAATAAGCTTCCAATAACATCCGGGAAGCAGGAATTAGAAAAAGACAAATATATTGTTTAAAACAATATAACAATCTGAATACAAACAAATATGGTTGATTAACCATACAACAGTATATTTATTATTTAATTAATAAAATTAATTAAATAATCTAACTATGCATAATTAATAATAGGATAATATTATTTATCCTAACATGGTGATATAACAAAAAATCATTTTCTCCATCCCTTGCCAATGGTTTTGAATGGGCTTAGTCTTGCGTCGATCCTCCACGAACGTCATTGTTTAGCAAGGTATAAAATATAATTGGTCTTATACAACTTCATGATTTCAATTTATTGTTATGTTTACAATTTACAAGGTAGCTTCCACAAGCAATATAATGCCACAAATAACAATTTATTTTGTTGTTCTTCCTTTGCATTTTTAACTCAAACCTTTCATTTCCAATTACTCTATTTCATCGTTTCGTTAAGCTTTCAGAACGAAATCAAAATCATCACAAGCTTGCATAAACATTTTATACAAAGGTTTTTCAATCACGAACAAGCACTAGTATTCGCTCAAGGTATCACATATGCTTTTTTTTTTTTAAAATCCATTGATATGATTTTTTTGTTTCCTTTATCCTTGTAATACAATCCTTGCCTATTTTTATTCCGTTATACAAATAATATGTTCTATAACACTATTGAACCTATTTATCTTTCCAAGTTCATTCCCACAAAAATAATTCATTCTTTTGATTTATTCAAAAATATTACACTTAAATCTTTCATTTACACTCACTAAATTTCATCTTTTCTAATATTCTTACAAGGAGAACGAAATGAAGAGGAACTTGAAAACCATTTCTGTAAATGAACAATCGTAAAAGTAGGCAAAGAGGTTAGAACTTACAAATATCTTGTCTAGAAATCTATTTACATCTTGTTGTGTCATTAATCCATTTCCATTTTGTTTTGCAAGAAAGAGACGATTCCATGTGCCTCTCGCATCAATTGATGACCTCAACAAATGTAAGGTTGGAAATTTATTTCAAGGGGATGTTGTTGTTGCATACAAAAAAATACTCAACAAAGAACTAAACAAAGAACTGATCTGCATAGATTTAACAGACAAAGAAGGTGAAATTATTGTGACACTAAACATCAGTGGACATCAAATTAGCACATATCAAGAAAAGCTTCTACCATTGAAAGTATTCTACATAAAATAGTTTGACATAGCGCCAAAGACCATTTATGATCATAGACAATATGACTACATTCTTCTATTGAATATAAATAACACCATAGAGAACATACACCCAGTCTGCAATGAGTTCAAGTGTGTATCGAATACTACGATAAAACAACTCCTTCACAATATAGATAACTATTCAATTGGGACAATTGCAGATGTTGTAACTTTTGCATGTAATTTTGGAACTTAGTTTGTCTTGGAAATTAAAGATGGTTTGTCCATAGAGGACAAAACACAAGTACCTTCACCTCTTTCTATTCTCTCCATTGTTTTCTCGTACCTTTTGTTGATCTTCCTTACACAATATTTCAACATTCTAACATTTCATCAAATGCAATATGTGATTGTTTGAGACATTTGCAGCCTTGTTTGATACAATCGAACAACAACTTCGCAAAAAACAAGTTCCAATTTATTTGTTCAAGAACATAGTCATTGAAATAGCCCCAACAAGGCACTAAGGACTTGTCAATCAACATTTATCACCCTCGCTAAAGAATAAACAAGCACTCCAAGATATGCACACAATATTGAATGCAACAATAGAGGTAATAAATGAAAACCGTAGTGAATCACCCTTCACTACATTATTTCTTTTTCACAATAATGATTGTTATCTCTTTCTTTCTGCTCTACAATGCTCAAGTACAAGGTGCATTGACTTCCTCCAAGTGTGTACTCCATGTCATTTCAAATCGTATGTATCAAATGTAACTTTGAAGTTGACAACCTTCTTTCATTGCAACAAACAACAATAACATGTGTAAATTGTAACCAGGAGAGCACACTTCTACATACCCACCGATGGATCTCGTGATATAACGACATCTACTTTAATCACAAATGCACTCTTGTTGGTCCTCTACTAGCCAGATTATTGCCTTCACTAACTAAAACAACTCATGAATACAATCTCGATTGTACGTATCCTTAACAATTTCACACTGCAAGGAACTTTTACACTTGATCAAACTAACACCATTGTCAATATCAACACCGATATCCACCCATAAGGTTTATACCTATCCACATTTATACCGCCACATTTTATTCATTTACAAAATAACCTTTGTTGCTAACTTTTATGTTTTATTGGCTTTGTAGGTATATTAACAGCGCATTAATGGAACTTTTTCCATCTTCAATTTGCGAAACAACATTTGCCATATGAACAATATTACTCCGATGTGTGTATTTTGCTCTCCATGTGATAGAAAAATACAATCGAATATCGATATAGTGTTTCAATGACCACATTTTGTAATTTTTGAAAATGTTACTCTTTATCCTCTCCCAAATATAAACAACAATGCCAACATTGTATATAGTCTTGACTTTTTTGACATTTGAACTTAAATTTTTACGCATCTTTCCTATGTGTGTTGCATTCTCTGTTTGCATCTCTAGAACCCTCTTTTCATTCTAGTTATCACATGTTCTATTGCATATTAGTTTGTTGTTAACTATCACACATATTGCATTTCTTCACGAGGTCATGGATTTGCATTTATAACATTGTTACGCTTCATCTCGCACATATATCAGTTTGTTGTTAGTTGTCACGAACATTACTTCACATATTAGTTTGTTGTTAACTATCACAACTTAATATTAGTTTGTGTAAATATTTCTCTAAAAAAACATACTTTGTTATTGCGCTTGTAAGAACAAATACACATCGTGCATTGTCATGTCCTTCTACTACTGCCTTCACCCGTGCTTCAAACTGGATCTTTCATTCTCATGTTATCATAGCCCTATAATGGCAGAAATTTGGGTCTCTCCATGATTAGTTTGACAACAAACAATGTTCCTACGACTTATTCGTTATGGATGCTTGATAAAAGTAGTCTATGTAGTGCCCTGAAAATAGTGCTTGACTCTCACTCTATCATGGCTCTATAATGGCATAAATTTGGGTCCCCCCATGCTTTATTTATATGAATTGAAAATCGTTACATAGACGAGTATCCCTTTCCGATACCGTAAAAATGGAATCCCAAACAAGCTCCATGCTCACTAATCCCTCATCAAATAAAGCTTCATTAAGTAATTCATCCCCCGTGAAATGAGCTTGTACAAATTCACATATACATTGATTCAACAGAACCTGTTCTTTCATACTATGAAATTCTTATATCAACTCCTTGTCTTTTGTAGTGTAGACAATGGCCTCTAGCCTTACTTAATGGCTGATAACAATCCCTCGTTGCATTTAAACATTGTCTATAACTAGTTCCTTCAATTCCCATTACATCTCCTCCTCTGTTGGAAATGCATTTCATACCCTCTCTGTTTGGTTGCGGAAGTCGGAGTGGACCCGAAATTCTTATGTCCTTTGGTTTATCCCAGGGACTTACTTGACTAGGGGCCATCGCCATAGAGTCATCGGAATGGCGACACGTGTCCTCCTGTTGGCCGCTCGATCCGCACCATTTGTTTCGTCTCCCTAGCATTCGCGCCCTCCTTTGACCCTGCCTCGGCTCTAATCTCTACCTGGACCCGATGCCTTTAATCAACCTTGGTTTATTCCAGGATTTCAAGTTCGTAGGATCCCATCTTATTGAAGAGTGTTGGAATGGCAACATGTATCTCTTCTGAATTTCATTGGTACGACCTCTATGCTTGGTGATTAAAATTGATAGGCAAATGAACGTCCCACGGGTTTTCAAAAATTTGAACTATAGAGGCATTGGAAGGTATTTTAAAACTTCAACGACTTTCCTCAAATTTGACATAAAATCTATTCAAAACTCCCCTCGGATGTTTGATAGAAGAACATAAGCGACGCCATTTTGATAATCCAACTCAAAAGAAGAGTTTCTATAAATACTGCTAATTCTATATTCTTATGTGCTCTGCAGCCACCAAGCAAACATCTCCATACAAACACCACAAGTTTAATTGTCATTGTGATGATGAAGTTAAAAGTTTCTGGAGATATCCAACACGGCCAAGAAAGTCAACCATACATACAATGATAACATGCAACATCTTCGAGTTTGTTGCGGGGTTGGGCTTTGCCTACGTGTTTTGTCCATGTGTTAATCACTTGCCACCTATTTTATTTCTTTGCTATGTGTCTTTACTTTCCACCACTCCGTCCTTTGATCTCCTGGACCCGAAACTCTAATTAAACAAGTTAATTCCGCAAACTTTACGTTTGCATAACCAATCTCCTCTGAACTCTCTGAATCTCGCAACGTGGCACCCTTTAGCCATTTGATGATTGCCACTTGTTCGCCTCTAACTCGTCCCCGCTCGCAATGCTCTCCGCCTTTGGCGCGACTTTCTTGGACCGAACTTGAAAACTAATATACTTGCATTTATCCTGGGGACTTCACGTCCGCCCGGGCGCATCTGGTAAGAGTGTGATGAAATGTCGCCACATGTTTTGTCTGGCCCATTCGATCGTCGCCACTGGCCCGCTTTTGCTTGATCGTGTTTCCTTTGAATGCTGACCCATCCACCCGGACCCAGAGCCTTTATCCTCCGTGGTTAATTCTGCGACCTTACGTCCGCTGGAGCCTTTAGGCTATGAAGGGGCCCGAAATAGCTCCACGTGTCCCTTACTTTCATGGTTAAACTTAACGTCGTGTCCCTTCCTTCATTTAGAACAAAGTCGTCCTCCACACCACAAAACTTCATTTTCAGCAGGATTTGCTATATCATGGCCTTATTAAGTCGGGAACATATTTGTAACATATAGTAAAATAATGTATGTATATGACATACAACAAAATATCACAAATTGATATGATGAATCCTGTGAATGTCAACAAAAAGTTAAAATAATAGCTGCCCCACATTCATTGTAAAAGAACACCTTCGGCATAACTAAAGTCTCCTTACCTTTAGTCTCCTCATCCATAAAGGTCAAGTGAATATATAATAACTCAAAAAACAACTCACCCGAGTTACCATTTACCAAGAATAAGTAATACGTCCCCCGATACCACCTAGAAACCTTGGTTGCACTTGGAATTTTTTAATTGTTTAATTTTTTTGGGGCCGATATTAAAATTAAAAGGGGAGCATCAAAATTCAATGTTTTAAATTGACGGCCGTTTACTTGATTTTTAGTTTTATTACTTAAAATATTTGTATTTTTTAAAATCCTCATTTCTTTTTCATATTTAAATTTAGAAAATAATATATATAAACCTCTTGCAAGCTACAAAAAAATCAACAAATTTATTTAACTTAGGTATGAAGGTTTTAGACAGAATGGACTCCCGAACTTCTAGATGAAATAAATTGAAGAATCGTGTTGTCATCCCAAAGAATTGTTTGACTGGCCGTCAAATTTGAACCTTTTCAAAAAACGCGATTTTAAAAAAAAAGCGACACGCGGTAGCGTGTAACGGTGTTTTGGTCGTGCTGCGCGTAAACGTAAGGGACAAGAAACCCTCATTTCGCCCATTTCGAGGCGGTAAAAAGGGAGCAAGAGTGGGGAAAATACACAGAAATACTTATGGGGAAGTTCGGGATTAGCAGGAAGCTGTGGGGAGGGCGAAGATATTCTCCAAGACAGGGACGGAGATGGACGAAACTGGATCTGCGCTGGTTTCGAACATGGTTTCCTCGTCTCGGCGACATTTTATGGAAATTTGTTTGGGTTTTTGAGTCGGTAGTTCTGGTTACGCTGCTCTCCTTCTTCTATTTATGCTGCGGCTGCAATCTCTGATCAATCCATTCTAGGGGTTTTGTGTTGGGGAAAACATTTGCGAGGGTTTGAATTGCCCTGTTGAAGGCAGTAATGGCCGGCTTGTTCTGGCGAAGATTTTCATGCAGCCGTGAATTTTTTTCAGAAAGTTTATTGTCAATAGATTCATCTCTGTAAATGTATTTATCTTGTTTTTAAGCAGAGGTAGTGGAAGAGCATTTTCGACGTTTTTACTGGAAAATTTTCATTGTGTTTACCACATCTTTTTATATATGGTTTTTGAAAAACGTGGGTTGATATCAATGGATGAAACTGCTTATAATTCACTCATTTTTATGCAAATGTATGTTGTTATCTTCTGCATTATGGGCGCCCTTAATCCAAGGAACAGTCAAAATGGGTATTGATTAAAAAAATATAGAGATGAAGTACACGGCGGCTGGCTGGTATTCACAGCCCACCACTATGGACACTCTGTTCTCTACCCCCAACCCCACCGCCACTCACACCCCTCCCTCCAAAAAAAAAAACACACACACACATTAGTATAAGGCCATAAACTAGCAATTGCACACGCCCAGTGTAATGTGAATGTTGAAAGGGATGTCATAACGGAATGACATGAACGATGAAAAGGATGCGGTGGTGGAATGATGTGAGGAAAGGGAAGTTAACTTAGAAGTAAAGTTTTGTTGGTTAAAGTATTTGATTTGTCAAGAATACGAGGGTGAGTCTCGTATAATATGCTCCCCTCTAAATTTATAGGCACATGCCCGTGCTAGGGAAAGTGGTATGAGGAAGCAAAGTGATAATCTACTCTCCTAGAAACACATGCCATTTTTGTCAATCAATTGAAGGGGAAAGGCCATGTTGTGGAGTCATTGAGACAATGTATGGTGGAGATGTCTCAAAATGTAAAGAGTGGTTGATCAATAATCTTGAAGTGAATGGTTCTTTGCAATTTTACGCCTTGCATGTTTTGGGTAGTTTGAACACACGTAAATGTAAGGGGGGGTTCACATGCGCGTGTCAAGAACAATTTGGAGACAAAGAGATGTTAACTAGAACTAGCGTCATGGGGTAGCGATATCAAACACATTTGAGAATAGGGTTTTTCTCTAGCTATCAGGGTAATGATTAGAGTTCCCCCATCAACAACCCTAATGGTGTCATCCATCAACAATCGTCGGTGTCAAGGATTTTGATTGGGCGGTGTTCAATTTGTGATATAAGACAAAGACATGAGTGGAAAATTTACAAATAAGAGGGAAATCAACTACGTACATGTCCCACACCTATTCCATGGCTCAGATTATTCTTACCAAAATAATATTTATTTTTCTACATTCCACATTATTGTCTCCATCTCACTTGCATTATTCATGTCAGTGCAATTTGTGCTTAAAAGAGTGGAAATAGAAAAAGGGTAAATCCAATGGGTTACTAAGTCAACACCCAACCACAATGCTTGTTCCTTATAGCATTTGGTTGCCCCCCTTTCAGTTGTAAGCTCGAGTAATTGTAGGAAAGCAAGAAATATGCAAACAATCATGGGTGGCCTTGAGCTTACTTAATAATGTAATCAGCGATAAACGAAGCTTACAAAAAGCAAACTCCTAGGCTCCAGCGCGCAAAGTGGCAACACAACAACGGACAAAAATGGAGTTTTCTATTTATTTTTTAAAATTTTGTTTAACATTATTTAATTTTGTTTTCGTGTCAAGGTTATCGGTTGGCCGACTTTTTTTTAGATAAGAAGAATACATGAATGGAAAGTTGGAAATAAAAAGGTGGGAATTAAAACCCTACATGTCCCACACCTATTCCACGGCTAAGATTGTTCCCACCCAAGTAATGTTACTTTATGTGCACCACTTTATCGTCTTGATCTCGCTTGCATTATATTAATCATCATTAATTGAGCCCCTCCAATTTAAGCTCAAGTAATTGTGTGGAAACAAACGATGCACAAACAATCATTGATAATTGAGGCCCTCTAACGATGAGTCATATAAACGGCTGGTAGATTTTATGTGTCAGTCAAGATTTGCTATTTTTTTTGTTTTTGTTTTCACAACATCAAGGTAATTGAGGGGAAGGCATTTGATTTGTTAAATAAGACGAAGACATCAATGGAAAGTTGGAAACAAGAAGAAAAAAATTAAATACCTGCATATACCACACCTTTTACACAACTCAAATTGTAAAATCCAAATAATATCCGCTATTTTTCTTCTACTTTATCAACTCGATCTCACTCACAGTATTCACGTAAGTGCAATTTACACTTATAGAGGCCAAAATAAAAATGACGAAAATACTATTCCATAATAAAACACCATGACAATTAACATTGATTTTAAATTAACCTTGAAACAACCACCGACACAAAACAATTATAATAAAACTAAACATAGACATAATTTGACAACTATTAGACTACTTGAAAATGACATAATGCACATATGTGCAAGAATTTCAAACAACAATATATCTAATAAATTGTTAGATAACAAATCTATTAGTTAATACTTAAAAATAGAAAATTAAGAATAGTCAAACCAAACTTAAAGGACTCGAAAGCAACTAATAACGGAAAAATAGAAGTTCACCACCACCATATTCAATTCCTTTACTCGCTTTCATACAACTTTCTTTGCCAGTATTTTTGTATAGAGATCCGATAATCCAAAGTAGATTGTTGCTCAACCAACAGAAAATTCGCATCTTTGCCATTTCAGTCGGACAATGTCTCTGAATCTCCTACAGTAACAACCTGCTAGCCTTTCGTCGTTGTAAATTGAAAAACTTCTCCATCCTAAGCCCAACACAAGTAGAACAATCCATATCTCGGCCTTCATAATGCCATATTCGTTCAATGGTCCACATACTGATGTAGGAAGAAGAATGTTAGGCGAGTAAATAATCCAATGTGAAAGGAACCGATAGGTTCGATGCAATGGAAAAAACCAGACATGAACTTGTGGATGTAATGTAGTTGTCAATGCCTTGATGTAATGTGGAAAGCAACTATTGTAGTGTTGGGGGTGAACTTAGTCTAAAAACTTTCGTTCAGTACTCATCAATCAACGATAAACACATTTACTGAATGCAAATATTGATGCCAAAGCACATAGGTAGTTTTCCAAGTGGTCTGACGAGTGGAAGATAGGCAATGGCATGCTCATCTTGGAGTAACAATATTTAGAATACAATGCAAAAGTAATACAACTCAAACCCTAGAGAATACTGGTAAATGTTGTTGAACAACACCATTTAAATGTGACCTTGAAAGTGGTTGGAGCAATTTTTGATAAGGGACTTACAATTTTATGGCGCAAAAATTCTAGTGTGGGACCATTTCCTTTATTTAAACAAGTCAATTAATTGAACTGAGCATGTAGCATATATTGTTGCGTTTATGATGACGAGCAATAATACATTCTCTATTATAGCTAAAACAAGGGTGGTCTCTTGTATGAAAATCGTGTATACTTGATCTACCATTCTCATTAGGAAACATTACAAATCACGAATCCAATCAACATGGTGTGTGTTATTATACATTTTTATTTCCTTGCTCCACACCACCATAAAACTATTTACCTATAACATATTACTCTCCGAGATCATAACACATTTTTCAACTCATTACTCGGCCTTGCTACATAAACTCTTTTATCACTCCTTGAAATCCTTTGAAGAATTGATTGGAGGGGACAATAGATTAGAGTCCAAATAAATTGAAAACTTGTTGGATGTATTGATTGTATCCTATGTAATGTTGATAATGTGAAACTTGTTGGTCAACCAAATTGGGCTCGATAAAATTATTTGACCCAATGAACTTGAAAAATCCAAGATCATTTTTGTGATCAATTTGATGAACACAATATCACATTATGATGTGACCACCGATAAATATCAAACATGAAAATTAACAATTGTTAATATAAAAGTAAAAAACCTACGCAATGCCCATCGTATTAGACAAAAAAGAAATAATTTTATACATGTTTTCTTGTCAAGCAATCCATGCGATCTAGAATGAGCTCCTCTTCATCATGTGAAATATTTCCATGCTTATTATAATCACAAAGGGCAATCAACTATCACAATATGCAACTCTTCCCGCACCGCTTCATCCCTGCAAAAGCTTCTACTTCATTAACAAAAATTAGACTAGTTATATCTCAACTTATATAAAGGGTGAGCATGATTTAAGGGTAGGCATGATTAACGTATTAGTTTCCTATTTTTTGGGAAAGGAACATGACCATGTAGACTAGAATCAAAATTTTGATTCCCAAAGAACGCCTAAGACACACAATCAAAACTAACACAAAGTAGATTTAACTATTTGCAAGGAGAAATGTGAGAAGACAAACCATAAAGAAACATGACAACTTGTAGAAATGCAAGTAGATAGAAGCGGTCATGATTTTGGTTGATTTTGAGTGAAGAATGAAAAAAAAAAATCTAAAGAAAAATGGAAGTTGCAGAGCCAATTTATATTTCCATCATATCACAATTTGCGGTGATTTATTCTTTGTGCGAATTAAAAATTGTGACTTACAATGATTTCTACGTGACCTTTTAATCTCAAAATATTTTCACAACATTTGGAAGCATTTTGGTGGCATTTTTTAATATGCGAGACAAACCTACAAATCCACCATTGTAATGAACTCTAATATATTCACTCAAAATCAAAATTTTCCTCGATAGCCAAGCTCCGTGAATGAGGCCTGCATCTTTCAAGAAATAAGGAGATCCACCCATATTGATTAGGGCAACGTGCTCATTGTTTTGCACGGCTTGATATGGATGCAACCCTATCTTCCGTGGGCATAAATGGGAAGGTAAAAACAAAAACATGGGTCGAGCATGTAGAACACGGTGAGGGCTCGACTTCAATTTTTTTCTTCTCTCAAGATTCTGATTTACACATTACATGTGGATTTGATGGTGATGTGAAATTCATGAAATTCATAGTAATTTTCCATTCTTAAGATGGTCGTTGATGCAAACACTATACACTATCAAATGTTGTTAGATAGGGAGGGGGAATTCTACTATTGCAAATGCCTTTCGGTGTAAATATGGAATATTCAAATTTTGAAGGGTATGTGTTGAAGAAGTTAAATTTGAGGGAGTGAAATATTAGAGGAAGAGGGGAGATTAAGAAGGGGTTTGAGGGAAGAGAAGTAAACTAGTGGAGAAAATATTGGGGGAAAATGTGTGAATCTCTTCTTTCTTACGACCAAGAATATATGAACCACATGTCATTTTTCTATCGTGTGAAAGAAAAAGGGGATGTAGTGTGTATTCTATTGAGGAAACATATTTTGGATGATGAATAATTTCAAGGAAACTTTTCATACGTTTGAATCCCGAACTCTACATATGTTAGATACGGAAACTCTTCGTTTAGGATTCTGTATGTCACTAATTTCATACACATTTGTAATTAAGGTAACGATCATGGTATCCCCTCGTAATTGTCTCAATGACGCCATCTTCCAATCACCACTGACACAAAATCTCAACCTTCCATTTTCCTTGATGCATGTCGTGCACATCCATCGATCCTCCCATTTAGGAACACATATAAACATGAGTAATGTTTGAGGCATTAGAACAAGCAGAAAGCTATTTTTTGCATGTGCACTTAAGAACTCCTTCGATCCTATAGCTCATCCAAGGTTATAAATGGTGAACATTTTTGTTTGAATATTATGATCTGATTGATCAATTGTCAACATTTTCCCTCATCGGTGGTTGCAAAACAACAAATTAGACCACAGGGTATTTCCACGCCCAATGTTGAAAACCACATGTACAAAATACACCTTTTGTTAATCTTTAATGTTTGCCTATGCCCTACTTTAAAATCCCATTTTGGCAACTATGGAAGGATGGTGGAAAAGTATGAAAAGGGTTAGATAAAATCACGTAATAGAAAAACATGAAACATAGACATTATCTCAAAAGATAGTTGTAGGAGATCAAAAAAATCCACGGATGCTATGAATCAACTCTCCAACATTCCCTCTAGAAAGCATAGTTGTCCACACATTGCACAACAAGACTAGAAGAAGAGGCAACACCATTTTGAAATGTCTTACCCAATTCTAAATTCAAGCTCTTCGTAGGATATATAGGGACCACAATGAAATATGTCTAAAGGGGAAAGCCTCAAGCCATTGACCCTCACATCTACATCCTCCCCCAACTTAGGAGGCTTTGCAAAGTATCCTTTACCATTCCATATAGACATGAATCTTGCATATGTTTAAGCTCAACATGCTTCTTCCCTTGCTTATCGTGATTTCTAGCTCACCCTCGTCATCCACCTTATGGTCTCTATTAAGAGACAACATAGCAAAAACAAAATCATTCAATATTTTTGTTAAATATATGGAGGTCTAGGACCTTAAGTTGGTGCTCATGTGTGGATGATATACCATATTTTCAATTGTGTTTAATATTTTTTGTTTACCTTCCATGCTTATATTATTAAAATACATAACAATGTGATTCAATTAAACACTAAAATTTAAAAATCTATTGAAAGGCAAGATTTTTAAGCTAGCGGCTACTAAGATAGATTTAATGTTAAAAAAATTTGCATTAAATAAATGATGTGGTGATGGAAATAAAAAGTGACATGTGGTCCATATGTGACTTTTCAAAAGAAAAAACAATTACTTATGTTCCTCTCAATAGATTCCCCAACTTAGAGAATTCTCCTCCCTCAATCCCCTTTTTCATCACAACTCTCCCCCTTCCAATGTTTCACCTCCAATCCTTCAACTTTAACTTCTTCAATTCCTCACTATCGACTTCTCTAAAGCATTGCCTAGGTGTAATTTCTAGTTAAAATGAATAATTAGACTTTCCATCATGGTACATTGAGTAGAATATCTTTTCTTTGCATGGAATAATTTGTTGAGTAAGGTTAGGTCATCATAAATCATCATTTTCTTAATCGAAGAAGAATACCCAAAGCAAGGAAATTTTATTTTTATTTTCTTCAAAGGATTTTGGGTGTGTAGGTCAACATCAACAATAATACAATATAATGGGTCCATTTATTGCAATATTTTGGGGATGAGAGATGATGTTTGAACTTGCACAACATGGTATTAACATTATTTTAAAATTTTAATAATGAAGTGGTTCATGAGATATTCTCGTAGCACCAAATAGGAAACAATTTCCACATGTTAGGAATATGAGATGGAAAAGATAAAAAAGCTAAATGAGGGAAATGTATTAATGTTGTGAACACTAGGGCTAGGTTTAGGACCAAAATTTCTATTCAAAATGTCGAGATATATTGCCAAAACCAACCCCTCCTTAAAACAATGTGTGATATTTTGTGTAAAGTATAAAATAATATGTTCAGTCCAACTCTTCCCCACAAAAGGAACATCCCCGTATATAGGAATGCAACAATTGTCATGTCATCCACATCATCTATCATGATCTCGACCCATACCAACTACGGGAAAAATTAAATGCATGCTTCGAGATAACTATGACACTAAAAATATTTACAAATCATTGATGAAAGGAAAGCATCGATGAATGTGGAGGTTGAAATCAAAACCAACGTGGATGGTCAGTAATGAGGTCTTACATCAACAACCAAAGGAATCATAGCTATTCATGTCATTGACACCCATCAAAACTACCCACCTCTAACCAAGTTTGGAAAAAATGCTTTGGTGTTATAATATTGATTCCAAAGGTGAAGTTGCAAATTAAACATGCCCACACCTAATAAACAATTTTGTTATCATATAAGACATTGTATATGAGTTAACATGTGGTATTTTTAAATGTGAGGCTAAATATGTATGAAACATGATACTTTTGAACATGATGACTTTTCATATTATGTGTTTTGAGTTGTAAATATGTTTTAATTTCCGTTAACCTAGAAATCCTTCTTAGTCTTTATCTTGGCATGGTGGAAAATAGACCAATTGAGGTTTGATAGTCCCATATACTAATTATATCTCCAACTTGTAATTCTTGATAAAGAATACATGAGAAAATGGGATTTTTTCTGCTCAATATGGGCATTCCAAATATTTACAAACTACTTAACCCAAGTAGAATCTAGGGATCTTAATTTCCAATGACGATTAAGGTTAGTTGATTGATATATTGAGGAGAAATAACTTGATAACCAATCTAGGGTTTCTACTAGGAAAGGGAGTAGTTATAGGAGAATACTAATCTTTCCACTAGGGGGATCTAGAAAGGATACCAAATTTATAGAGACATTTATCATATATGGAATTTTCAATGTTGGTAATTGATTTAACAACCTCATTCTTAAGATAGAATTTTTCCTTAAGAACAACCCAAGGAGAGCAACTATGAGAATCCTTACGAAAAATGTCACAAATATTCTTGATTCCATTTGTAAAAGCTTGACTCTCTTTATCTAGGGGAACAATGTAAATGGAAAATTATAAAAGATAAGAATGAGAGACTATATACACCTCATTTTTGGTTTTTACTAATAATTTATTTTGTCGCAAGGGTCAATGATGCATCTTCCTCCTGAGCATGTGCCTTAAGGGGCCTATTGAGATTGTGGTGTGATTGGACTTGGTCACGTGGGATAGACCACAAAATTTGAGAGATGCTACTATTATTCCTTAATTATCCCACCTTTTCCTCGTTTCTTCCCTTTGTTCACACATTACACCCATTATGCCCATTATATTATAATGTCTACTCGCTTCTTATTATTACACCTTATTATCCCCGCTTTCAATTAACTGGACCTTCATCATTTGCATCTATTTACCTTTGGTATCCATCTCCCATGTTTTCACCTTTTGACCTTAGAGTTCCCGTAACGCTCATTCCCGGGACAACAATCCAAACCCGAAGTTACTAAAATTTGGGGTAATTTTTTTTTTTTTTTTTTAAAAAGTTAATTAGTACTATTCCATCATTACTCTCATTCTTGATAATAACAAATTTTATTTTAACTTAATTTACCTAATTAAATTAATTACCAATCTAATCCCATTTTTGACTATTTACTTATCTTGTTAAATTTATTAGGGCCATAATTTGCAAAACCACACCCCTTCTATTTTATTCACCCTCTTCTCCTTCACTTAACTTACCACACTCATTTTGTTTAAAATTTATTTACCCTTCCCACTATATTTCCCCTATCCAAGGTGTGTAGGGTCTTATTTGGGCCCTAGGATCTGCCTAATCTCAACCCTAGATCTCATTTTGACCTAAATTTGCCCTAGATATCTTTATATCCTTTTGTTTTTATCTCTTTCTTTCATTTTGCTTTCTTCCATTCTTATTCTCTTGCTTTCTTGTAAACCCCTATTGTATGTCCCTTCTAAGATCTGGTTGGGCCAATTTTGAAATGTATATGGATATATATATATATATATATATATAATTTTATTTTTATTGCTAAGAGAGAGAGAGAGGAGGCGTTTTACTTGCTGTGAGGGTGGAAGGGGCGGGGACGAAGGGATAGTTGGGAAGGTGAAAGGTGTGGCCATAGGGGGAGGCGAAGAGGACAAGTGGCGTTGAGGAGAGGAGGGCGGGGACGGGGGGGAGGAGGGAAGGGAGGCGCGCGGGAAGGTAGGCAACAGAGAGTCGTGGGAGGGAGACGGGTGAAAGGGGGACAAGGGACAGGGTAGGGGATTTTAGCGCGGGGTGGGGGTCGGGGGCAGCGCCCCCACCGGGTTACTGAGGGTGCGGGGGTTCGACCCCCCACCATTACTGCTCCTTTTTTTTTTTTAAAAAAATGGTGTAGGGGGGAAGCCGAACCCCCCCCCCAATATTTTTTTTTTTTAACATTTTGTTTAAAATAATATATATAATATGTTATACCATATATATATATATATATATATGTATATATATGTATATATATATATATATATATATATATATATATACATATATATATATATATATACATATATATATATATATATATATATATATATATATATATATATATATATATATATATATATATATATATATATGTATACATATATGTATACATATATATATATATTTTATATATATATATATATGTATACTATACCTACATAGATATATATATAATATGTATACATTATATATACATATATATATATATATATATTATATATACTATATATATATATATATATATATATTTATATATATAATAATATATATATATTATGTATATACATTATAATATATGTATAATATATGTATACAATATATGTATGTATATATACATTCCATGATATTTATTATTTGTATATATGGATATAATATATATATGTATGAAAAGTGTGTGTGTATATATATATATATATATATAAATATATTTGTGTGGTGTATATGATTTATATATATATATATAATATATAATATATTATATATTCAATATAAAAGTAAGTATATATATATATATATTCATATATTATAAACATTCTTTTAAAAAAATATATTTTTTACTAAAATAAATTGATTAATATAGTTGCTCTATGTTTTGTGTTAAAAGGAAAGTAAACCAGGCCTTTTTCCAATAAAAATAAGTCTTACTCCTAAAAGAAATTTGCAAGAGAGAACTTAATCAAGCATGATTGTTTAATATGAACAAAACATTAAGTTCTCATGAGAAGAATGCAAGACTATTCTTATTCCATGCATTATTGTTACCAACAACACAATACAAGAGGAAAAATTTCTTTTCAAATGCCATTGAAGATTATTTCATATTCTTAACATGGGAGATTCTCAACATGGAATGCATACATATTAACAAGAAGGCATATTTTCAAAAGTATATTCTTTCATTTCAAAAGGAGATTACATATCATCACATGCTATGTTTTACTCAATGCTCTTTGCATAACTTTCAATACATCTCATTTCAAACCATGCTAAAACACATAAGGAAACAACTTAGCAACTCCTTCCCAAGATTGAAATAAGGCTTTTAAATTACAAAATGGAATACAATTTCTTACAAGTGGGTTCACTCTTCAAATAGCCATAGTTAGAGTCACAAAGAGAGGAATGCCAACAAAATGAAGGAGACAATGAGCACCAAGATGACAAGAGATTCCAAGCTTGAGATACATCCTTCATGCCTTCAAGAGATCCAACAAGGAGAAGGAGCTTGTTTGCCACCCAACCATAGGCATCATCACATGCCTATCCCAAGGTTGGGATGCATGCTAGCCTCCCCCAAGCCCATGGGAAAGAGGATAACTAACCAAAACTTGCACAAGATGGAGGGTAAACTAACAATATACAAGCACACAAAAAATAACACAATCACAAAACACAAGACTCCAAATTTACAAGGAGGAGAACCCATGTTCATCCTCAAAAATGGGGAAGAGAGGAGAAAAGTTCTCCAAAATTATACATCAAAATTATTTGCACAAAATACACATCTCCATATCCTCCTTATTGCTCCTAATTCAATCAAAGCCCCTCCTTATTCCTCCCCCTTTCTCCAAGTCCTCCTTGGAAGGATTTTCAAACCCCAAAGGGGTTTCCTTACCAAGAATGGGGAAGGAGATTCAAGCCAAATGAATCAACTTCCCCACCTCAACCATTTGAGGGGAAAAATAATAAGACCCTACAAGGCTTGTCCATCAAGCCTTGAGGATTGAGAGGGAAAATTCCCTCTCTCTTCCCCCACACTCCAAAACTCCATCATGCCATATGATGGAGGGAGTAAAACAACAAACAACAACCAAAATCTACATACAACAATAACAATTTTCAACACCCAAACTAGCATCAAAAGGAAAACAACACAACAAAAAGACATAAGAGCCTACCTCAAGGAAAGCTCTCCAAAAAGCTCTCCAACTTCAAATTTCTCCACTCTTGACTCAAGCAAATCACAAGCTCCAAATCCCAAGCATCCAAGCAAGAAGTTCCAAAAAAAAAAAGTCCCTCTCTTTTCCCATGAATGGGAATTTGAAGAGGAGCAAGCAAGCATCCTCACAAATGAGGGGGTGACATGTGTCACCCCTCTCCCTCATCAAGGTCAAAGATGCCAAAACAAAAGAGAGAAAGGGTAAAATTAACTTTTTGCCCTCTTCTCCCAAATTCCCCTAAATGTTAGCAAGACAAAACTAGTGGAACTTTTGATAAACACACAAATCCACATCCCTTACATGGATGTGACTAAACAAGAGGTAAAAAGGGAGGGAAAACTCCCTCTAGCCTTGAAAATAAGCCCCCTACCCATTAGGTAGGGTCCAAGAAACTCATTTTTATGTTAGGGGACTCCCAAGCTACTGAAGGGTCCCCAAAAATGCCCAAAATACCCTAATTTCGGGTTTTGCATTTTTGGCACAAGGGTAGAGGGTGTGGGGACCACCCAAGGGTCTCACATGTGACCCTAAACCCTTGTGATTAAGTGACTCATTAAACAAAATCTAAAATTTAAATGAAAGTGGGATTATTAACTCCCAAAGCAAGTTTACAACTTCACTAGCAACCCTAAACAAAATTAATAATTCAAAGCACAATACATTACAAAATTGGGGTCACTCATAGTGCCCAAAATAATAATCTCCTATACTAAGGCTTCACACAATGAACATGGCTAGGACTCAGCCCGTGGGCTGCTTGTGCAAGATTGAGTAGCTGGCATGAATCCCACGTTCTCCTATAAACTTTGTCACTGCACACACTCATTGCACACATTAACCACACTTTGTCTCGATACTGATATAATTAATGACATAGTAAGATATCAATGCGTTCTAAACTAACCTAACATCCTACTGAAATCAAAATGCGACAACGTGCACAATTATACTCAATATTCCAAAAGTTAGACAAGATGATAAAGTGACATATAACCATAGAATTCCACATGCAACAACTATCCATCAATATAATTATGTTCCAAACACAACATCATATCCATTAGTATCCATGACATAACAAAAATGTGACAATATAGAAATTAAGCTAAATTGGCGCTTATACGCCTAAATGTCCACACATGTCTAATAAGATCAAATATCTAAATATAATGTCCAAGATATAACCAATCACTTTGTCAAAACATGTCTATGAGCAAAAAACAACAAACTCTTGAGCTATAAAAAGTGTGGGCACTACATCCCCCTCTACTAAAATTAGACTTCCTCACGGAAGTCACTTTGAAAGAGATAGGGATATCTAGCCCTCAAAGGTATCGCATCCTCCCGGTAGTTGTTGTCTCGTCGTCCGGTCCCACTTGTACTCTAACTTTGGTCCAGTCTCGACCCCAAGGGCCAACCTCCGGTGCTCCGGTATGCGTACGGGCTCCAATCTCCACTTGTCCTCCATCCTCTACCTATAATGCCGACCAATCCAAGACATGAGAAGCATCAGTACATATCTCGTAGTACGAAAACATGAAAAACATCGTGGGCCCGTGCAAGGCGTGGTGGCAAAGCTAGGCGATAGGCAACTGGACCGATGACCTCTAAAATATCAAAAGGCCCCACAAAATGAGGCGATAGCTTAGAACCCTTTCCATAATGGATAGGACTCTTATGCGGACAAACTCTCAAGAAGACTTTGTCACCCACTGAGAAGTGACGATCAATCCTCTTGGTGTCTGCATATGCCTTTTGGCGTGCTCTGGCCTACTCAAGACGTTGTCTAATCAACACAACCTGCTTGCTCTAAATCCTGAAGGTAGGCTGGTCCCAGAATAATCCTGTCATCTAGTCTATCCCAACTCAAAGGTGTCCTGCAAGGTCGTCCATACAAAGCCTGGTAAGGAGCCATACCAATGGAACTATGATAGTTGTTGTTGTAGGAAAACTCAACTAAATGCAAATAATCTTCCCATTTCTTCTGCTGATCCATCACATACATTCTCAACATGTCCTCTAACACCTGATTAACCCTCTCTGTCTTACCCATCTCTCTGGATGATAAGCTGAACTGAAATTGATCTGAGTACCCGGAGCGCGGCTGAAAAAGTCCAGAAAACTGAAGTGTAGATAGTATCCTGTCATTGATGATGGTCTTGAATCCCATGCAACCTAACAATGTCCTCCATAAATACCTTTGCATGGCACTGTGCATTATAGGTGACCTTGGTTGGTGAAAAAAATGCATGCACCTTAGTCAACTTATCCACGGTGACCATAATGGCGTCATGACGATAAGAAGACATAGGAAGTCCGACTATGAAATCCATGGAGATCACATCCCATTTCCACTCGGGAATATCATGAGGGTGTAAAAGTCCTGCGGGATGAGAATGCTCTGCCTTGACCCTCGACACTCAAGGCAACGTGTGCAACAAAATCTCTATATGTCCCGTCGAAGACTGGCCAATAATATAACTCCCTCAGATCGGCATGCATTTTCTTCACTCCTGGATGTGCCGCATATGGGGCTCGATGAGCCTCTGTGAGGATGAAGCTACGCAGATCACCTGACTTAGGCACGTAGATGCGCCTGTGGAACCGAAGCAAACCATCTGTCTCTAAAACACACCCAGAATATCTACCCTCTAAAGAACCCTGAGACTCTAACATCTGTCTAGCTCCCTCATAAAATCTGTCCTCTGGAAGGTGCTCAAGAATCCTGCCTCTCAAATCTGACTGAAGTGTCAAAGAAGCAAGCACATGTCATCGTCTACTAAGAGCATCTGCAACCACATTTTCCTTCCCTTTGATGTACTGAACCTCCATGTCATACTCACATAGGAACTCCATCCAACGCCTTTGTTGAGAGCGTTGAGGTTGGGTGTGAGAAATATCTTTGCAAACTCGATGATCTGTCCTCAAAATGAAAGGCCTACCCCAAAGGAAATGTCACCCAACGCACTAGAGCATGTCTGACAACTGCTGAAGCTCCAAGTCATGAGTAGGATAATTAAGCTCGTAGTCCTTGAGCTTACGAGACTCAAAAGCAATAACCCGACGCTCTGCATAAGAACTGCTCCCAAACCCTCTAGTGATGCATCGGTCAAACAACAAAAAATCCTCTGTCGGTGCAGGCTGCTAAGATGGGCGCCGTGGTTAACCTTTCCTTAAGCAAGCTGAAAGGCTTGCTCACATTTCTCGACCAATCAAACTTCTTCCCTTTCCTCTGACGAAGAAAGTGATAGGGTGAGCAATCCTAGAAAAGTCTGTACGAACTGCGGTAATACCTGCCAAACCCATGAAACTCCTCACCTCGATGGCGATGTGGGTGCTTGGCTATCCAAGATAGCTTTGTATCTTAGAGGGATCTACGAGAGATACCCTCACCTGAAATGATATGACCCAAGTATTGAATCTCTGTCTGAAAGAAGCTGCATTTTTCCAAGTTCCCATATAACTTCTGCTCTCTCAAAACCTGAAGTACCTGTCTCAAATGCTCCTCGTGTTCCTCCTCGGAATGCGAGAATAAATCAATATGTCATCAAGGAACACTAAGACAAAGTGATCCAGAAATGTCTTGAATACTCCATTCATGAGGCTCATGAAGATAGCTGGGGCATTGGTCAAACCAAATGGAACCACTTTGTGAACTCATAATGCCCATAACGTGTGTGAAAAAATGTTGTCTTATGAATGTCTGCATCTGAAATGCATGCAACTGATGATATCCTGACTTGAGATCAATTTTGGAGAACACTCTCGCTCCCCGCATCTGATCAAACAAGTCATCAATCCTAGGGAGTGGATAACGGTTCTTTATTGTGACTTTGTTGAGCTGCCTGAAGTCTACACAAAGTCTGAGAGAACCGTCCTTCTTCTTCACAAATATGGCTGGCGCTCCCCAAGGAGATACACTAGGGTGAATGAGACCCTTATCCAACTCCTCTAACTGAATCTTGAGCTCATGAAGCTCTGGGTCGTCATCCGATAAGGTGCCCTAGAAACTGGTGCTGATCCAGGTACTAAATCAATGGTGAAATCCACCTCTCTGCGGGGTGGTAACCCTGGAAGCTCACCTGGAAAAACATCTGCATACTCCCTCAAAACTGCATGATCATCTAAGGGTGAATGCTCTGGAATGCTCTCAGATCGATCACTGATGGTGATAGCAAACAACTGACACCCCTTACGCATGCTCCACTTGAGTTGCTTAGCCGATATCATGCGCAAGGAGATAGGCCTCTGCATCCCTGATATCACAACTTGCACTCCCAAGATCATCCTGACACTCAATGACCTTATTTCTGCAATCCACCTTAGCTCGATGAGTCTCGAGCCAATCCATACCCAAAACTACCTGATAGGAACCTAGAGGGATAACTCGGAGGTCAAGAGTAGTGGAGAAGGCTCCTAAATCAAGTACGCAACTCTCCACATACGAGTCCACGGCGAGTTTGGCCCCGAGAGCCAACTCGAACTGCCCAACTATCTAGTTGCCTAGCCACCACTAGCCCACACTGGTCCACTATAGAAGGTGATATAAAGGAATCTGAAAGCACTGAATCAAAAAATCTTGAGACAAAATACCCCGATAGTACTGTCGTCTCAATAGCCGTGGCACGATGCTCGGCTTTGCGGTTGTCAACCACTTGCATATACCGATGGCGCGTCCTACATCACCCACCATCTGCTCGGATCTAGCGGCTCTCTGTGCATCCATGGTATTGGGTTTGTGCGGGCACATGCGCACATAGTGATCTGGAGATCCACAAATAAAACAACCTCCTGTACCCCTCTGAGATGGGGTCCCTCTTGTACTACGGTGTGCTTGATCCTGCTTTGGTCCAACCCTAGCTAGCAGAGCTGCTTGAGTGCGAGTGGTTGTGTGTGTGCTGTGAGTGCCTGCCTCCTATCTCTGGCTCCACCAAAACCTCCTCTAGAAACACCTCTCTGAAATCCTGTGTGTGCATCTAGCCCCCTGCTGCGGGTGGCCCTGCTGCTGTGTCTGTCACTGCGGGTGCGGTGGAGCCCTCGTGGCTGCTGGCGGAGGCCAAAATCCTCCTCTAGGGGGTGGTGCAGTACCTCGTGACCTCTGACTCTGGAAGGCCTGTATCCTCTCCTGAAACTTGCTCTTGTTTCTATCACGATGCTCCTGTGCCTTGGTCCTGTTCTCCTCAGCTAAGTAGGCCTTCTCAACGGCCTTCTCAAGTGTGGGAGGAGATAGCATCCTAACTGCTCCTGCTATATCTACATTAAGCCCTCGAATGAACACAACCTGTATTTCTCATCTTGCAGGTAGTCCACATATTGTAGAAGATCCAGGAACCTGCTCTCATCTTTGCTCTTTGTGTGCGGATCCTGTCGTAAGTCGTGAAACTCATCGATCCTCTTACTACACAAAATGCTCGACATATAACGAGCCCTGAAATGCTCCTCGAACATCTCCTATGTCACTGTCTCTCGAGTCGGATGGAGCTTCCGCTCCTCATTCCTCCACCAAACGCTGCTTTGCGTCTCGGAGGAGGTGTATGGCGAACCTTGCCTTGACGTTGCTCTCGTAAGAGTGCAAGCCAAAGCAACTATCCAAGCTAAGGAGCCATGACTCAGCCCCAAAGCCATCTAGCAGAGCCGGTGTAGGTGGGTGGCTGCTGCAAACGAAGAAGATCCTGATCACACTTTGCTGTATCTCGATCCAGGCGATGTAGTCCAGCAGGCGAAGGGGTCGCCTATCCTCGAATGGTCCCTCGAGGCTGTGTGGCGCGAGGCTACGACGGAATGAGGCTACCCTCTCGTGATGAACGGAAGGGCT